>CM053276.1:52052201-52652201 GCA_028583415.1 Protea cynaroides
TGGTTGCCGGTCATCACATACACGACGACTACCCGTCCCAACCTCGTCAAACACTTTTATGCCAACTTAGGATAGATGGGGATGTCGACGACTTCAATCAATGTCGAGCACTCCGCATCACTAGTTATGTCAAGGGTGTTCCCATCTCCTTCGACACCCATCAGCTTGCTGATCTTCTGGGGATTCCCAATGATGGGGACTTATTCTACTGTGCCCCTTAGATGAAGGGCTTTCTCACTGACGAGCTGCACCAGGAGATCTCAGAGCAACTTCTCAACCCTGGGGCGCCCATGAATGCTGCTAGTTTGAAGCCCTTGCCTTGAGTTTATAGCCGCATCATCCAGCACAACATTGTGCCCCAGAGCGGCCACTATAGTGAGTTATCTCAGCTCACTCAGTACCTAACTTACTGTGTTTGCACTGGGGAGCAGGTTTGCCTTCCTTATATCATCATCAGAACCATGCATCAGGCTACACTACTCGGTCAATCTAGTAACCTTCCTTATGGCCGGCTCATCACCACTCTTCTACAGCGGCTACGAGTGAACATGAAGGGTGAGATTACTGTGGAGGACACTATGACCTCTAACATCGACTGGGATACCATCCTGCGGATGCAGATGGATAATCTACCTATCAGCGATGAGGATTTGGAGGCTCGTCCTCGCCCACTCAGAGGGTAGCGGGCCGCAAGCGGCGGCAAGCAGCAGCAATAACGCTGCTCATGCAGCAGAGGCAGCGGGTGATGACGAGGGTGGCGATGATCATACAGAAGATGTTCCAGCACCAGCACCACAGCCCACCTATGCAGCGGGACCATCTCAGCATCGTCCCGACACCGTGATGGGTATGTTCACGGAGCTCAGGGACGCTCAGCGTGAGATGAGCCGTGACTTGGGGCACTTGGCTCGCAGCCTCAGAGTCACTCAGGATTAGGTGCACTGGCTTAGGGTCAATTACGAGCGGGATTATGACATAGAGAACCCTATTCCTCCTAGTTCCCCAGCCCCATGATTGTCTTCTTATTTTTTTTCTCTCTCTCTTGACAGTTTATATAACAGGGTAACTGTCCGGTTTGTGGACCGTACCCTGTAGCACTTTTAACTTTATCAATCTTAATCTTTAATAAAAGTTTTATGGTTCTTCCTAACTAGAGCATGTGCATTATTAAATTCCATATTTAATATAGTAGATTATGCTCTTTCTTAATCAGTCTCAGGTATCAAACAGTGCTTCTGGTATGTTCTTATTAAAGCTTTTAATTTTTCCTATCTCAGTTCATTGACTTAGTTAAGTGCAATATGGTTTGTTGGACAGAGCCCAAAGGCTCTGATACCAAGTTATCACATCCTAATTCTGAACCAACCAGAATGGTGTGAGTGAACCGTCATTGAACCAACGGTTCCCACCAGGATCTCAATAAGATCGTGTCTACTCATACAAATCATTGCACATAACCACAATCAGAATATAATAAATACAACAGAAGTCTTTAAGTAAATGAACTGAGTTTTCTACTAATAAATTTAAATAAGTATTCAATTATCCAAATCCCAAACGTAGTTAAATATCCTTACATCACTTTAATAAAATAACTAAAACAAATAAAATAAAGTCAAAGGTACACGCAGAAAGGGCACTCGCATGAAGCGTCATGCTCGTCCTCTCTTGCTTGCACATCCAGAGCAGCAACACCTCCATACGCCGAAGCGTTCACGTAGTCGTCCACCGTGTAACCTGCATCAACATCTAAAATGGTGTGTACAGAAAGGGTGAGCTCACAACATATCTCAATAAGACAATCAGACAGTGTATCAATATTATGTGCATGAGTAACAATCATTTTATGTTGTGGTCTAGTTTAAGTTTGCAATGTACTATAGAAAGGTTCGGAGGCCGCCCCACCTCTATACACGAGTGTGTGGAATCGCACAGCAGATCACACCACCACCGACCCACATGCACCCATCATGGAATAATAGAGCTAAGGCATCCACTACCTTCCCTGATACTCCATCCATACCAATACATAAGCCCTACTGGCTAGGGCTTGCAAACTGGGCTCGCAACTAACCAATCCTATATGTCATCACTGTAGGCTCTATCCCAGCACAGCTCCCTATGGCATAGAGATAGAACTAGAGCGTGGTGGATAGGCCGGAAATCACAGTGCCACGACCTCCCCCTGATACCCTACCCGCACCAAGCATACTAAGACGGAACAATGCGCAAGTAGACTCTATCCCAACATCACTCCCTACGGCATAGAGATAGAGCTAAAGCGTGGTGGCCAGGCCGGAGACCACAGTGCCACAACCTCCGCCTGATACCCTACCCGCACCAAGTATGCTAAGACAGAATACTACAAAAAGGTGCGAGTGTGAGGAATGATCCCAGACCCCATGCCCTTCCCATTCCATACACCAACGAAAACAATCACATGTCTAGCAATCACATCCTAGCATAGCGAGTATGCATGAACAATAATAATAGCTGAAAGTAAAGGATGACATGCAATATCCACAAATTCCAATCCACATATTAATTGTTATTTACAATAATTTATTGTCCATTAAATTATTAGGGTTTAGGTCTGATTCCCTTACTTGATGCTCGTTTGATAGCTTGCTCCATTTCGCAAGATCCAAACGTGCTATCACAAACTCCTATACAATATTAGAGTTCAATTAGAATAATTTCTTAGGGTTTACGTTGGTTGGAAACCAACGATGTTACAAAATTACACTCCCAGAGCTGACCGGTTGCATGTACCGGTCGTAGCTCTGTGGGGAAAACTGGCGACCGGTATGGTCAGCCAGTTCCCACAGGCTACTCCCCGAGAGATACCGGTCGCAGTATCAGTCGCATGACCTGCGACCGGTATGGTCGATGGGTATGTCTCCGGAAGACCATACACATGGTCTTTCGACTGCCGTCGATCATTCTCTACTAATTCTAGGGTTCCTCCTACACATTCTAAGTCTAAGCATTGAGTTAGAGTTGTTTCCAACTCCATTCAAGTCCTAGTTTTGATGGTATTCATCCTAGCACTCGAATCTAGGGTTTATCGATTAAATTAGGGGTTGTCGGCAAAGTAGGGTTTAAGTCAATACCTGCTTTGCATGGTATTGATCCAAACAACCCAACCATCCTAGAGTCATTATGTGAGAGGGAGGGTTTAAACACTTACCGTCGACTGGCGTAAGGTGTGCGTCGTCGAACGGAAACGGCGGCTCTTCCTTCTTCTTCCTGGCTCCTTCTCCTTCTCCAATCTCCTTCTCCTCTCTAGGGTTTGTGAGGATCAATGGAAAGGATTCTAGGAGGCTTAGAGGGGTTTAAATAGGCAAGGAATTAGGTTTAGGAAGTTTCTTAGGATTAGGAAAGTCTTAGGATTCGGAATTGGGAAAGTAGGATCCGTAGAGATCCAATTCTGGATCTTGGTAGTCTGTTGCACAGACCATACCGGTCGACAGGTACCATAGACCGGTACCATCGATCGGTATGAATGAAATTCATACTCAAGTTGGTCTGTTTGGTCTAATTGCATACCTGATTGTCATCTGCTCATCCCGTCTGGCTCGGTGATGATCGGAAGACCTGTTACGACATGAAATCAAGGTTTAGAACGGGTTCATGGAGTGCGGGTCCTATACGGCCTAAACGAGATCCTAGTTGAACCATTGGATCATAGACGGTTCATCACACCATTTTGGTTGGTTCAGAATTGGGGTGACAACTTGGTATCAGAGCTCTCGGGCTCTGTCTATTAAATAGCTATACTTCTACAAGAGTTTGTAAACTGAGTTAGGATAAAATTTAAAAGTTTTAATAAGAACACACCATAAGCACCTGTGTTGTATGAGACAATAATTAAGAAAGAGAATAATACACATATAAAAAGGAGAAACAAGTTCCATGTATACATCAAATGAGAAAAAAATAACATATATCCGAAGTAGAATACGGTCCACAATCCGTACAGTTATTCTGTAGTATAAAGTAAAAATAAATAAATACATCATGGAGTTGGGGGTGCTGGAGGAGGAGGTGCCTCACGATCTTGATCATAATCCTCAGTATATACCATCGTAAGCCAGGCTACCTGAGTCTGGGTCACCTGGAGACTAGCTGCCAGATCCGCCACCCACTGATCAGTAACACGCTGGGTCTCTCGAATCTTACGCAGCAACCCCATCACGTCATCTGATGGTGGGTGCGAAGGACCAGCTGAGTGGGAAGGAACCCAAGAAGGGCCAGCTCCAGTGAAATACAGTGGTGATGGACGAGGTATGGCATCCACATACATGTACATCCTATCATCATCCTCCCTAGCATCGCCCCGTGGACCTCTGCTGCTGCTGCTACCGCCTCCGCATCTGCTATCTCTACACAAGTACAGGGATGCACCATAGCGTTTCTCTCCTCGTTACTGACCTGTGCATCTCACATCCCCATCCTGCAGATGGCCTCCCAGTCAAGGTCACTCGAAAAAGTATCCTTTGTCACACCCCAATTCCGCACACTTCAGAATGGTGTGATGAACTGCTAAATAGCCAACGGTTCAACCAGGATCTCTAATAGGCTATCCCCGTATTATCCAAACTTTACACGCATCCACAATCATAATCAGAGTAAATACACATTAGCGGAAATCTTATAAATAAATGAACTGAGAACTAAAATGATATTAATAATTTAATAGAAAATTATTCTGTATCAAACCGAGACATAAATAATTAAGTATCAAATACATGTCTATAAATCCAACAAAGAAACCTACAAAAATATCTAATCGAATAAACACGAAGTTGCACTCGCAAAAGGAGTCGGGTGTATCGCCTTCGGCTCCAACTTCCATAGCTGCTACAGTTCCGCACGCCGACGCGTTCATGTAATCTTCAACCGTATAACCTGCATCATCAACTAAAAATATTCGACGCCGAGGGGTGAGCACACAACACGGCTCATTGAGTAGCCAAAACAATGCAACATTACATATGCATGCAAAAAGTCAATTCATATCTTTGGTCTTGGTTTATAGTTTGCAATGTGCAATAGAAAGGTTGGGTGGTCAAAGGTTAACGTTTATTGACACCGCCTCTATACACAGGGTGTGGAAGCCCGCCCGAAGGTTAACGTTTATCGTCGTCCCCATCCACCCTACCATAACATTATACAACAAAGGTTAACGTTTATTGCTATATAATGCTATACCAACACGTAAGCCCCTGTTAGCGAGGGCTTGCAAACCGGGCTCGCCGCTAACCAATCCTAATGCCAAACAGTGTATCCAAGGCCTCACCCCAAAGATCCCTCGTAACATCCATAGAGATAGAGCTAAGGCCCCCGGTAGAGTCGAGACTACAAGGACCGAGACCACCTCCCCGATACTCTACGACATAATAGTTCTCGCTAAGGTAATGGCGATACGACGATGCCAATGCACAAGACTTGAGTTAGAGATAGAGCTAAAGTGCTGAGACCCGCCAAAGGTTAACGTTTATTGACGTTCTCATCACACCTCCCCTGATACTCGCTCGCATCAAGCACATCAACCACACACATACAAGCACATGCCTATTCCTATCATCATCATCATCATCATGTTATAAACAATAAAGTAAATATGCATGAACAAGTAATAGAAATATTGGATGGCATGCTGTATGCACATTACAAACATATTCGCATAGAATCAAACATGGCATAGGACTCAAGAAATAGAAAACAGTTTATTATTAACCAATTTAGTTTGGGGTTAAGGTTCCTCACCTTAGCTTGCTAATAGATATTTTTCCAAGCTTTAGAATCACCTTTATACTGTTATTATATTGCTAGCAAACCTAACAAAGTCGATAGAATTTAATTAGAATTAATTCAGAATTTAAAAACCACTCTGTCAACTGAGGGTCGATGCTAGGGTCGATGCTAGGGTCGATGGCTCTATCGACCCTCCCTCCATTCCTCGAACTTCCCGAATGCCGAGGGTCGATGGTCGAAACACCTAGGGTCGGATGGTCTATCGACCCTCGGTGCGACCCTTGGTGCACTCTGGTCCAATTTCCACTTTTAATCCATTCTTCGTGTTTGGGGTCCTATGGCTTGCTTCCTACATTCATTCAACAGTCAATCCATGGTCTAGAACCATGTATAATCCATCTAGATAGCTTTCGTGCATCCTCCTATGGTTTTCCATGAAAACCTAACCATGGATGGATGGTTTGGGTTTCTCCGAAATCCTACACTTAACCATATCTAACCTAAGGTCTGTAGAAACTCATGGAATTAATATCCATACCCGAGAAGATTACTTTTCTCTCGCAAATTCTTCTCCTTTTGCCAAGCCTTCTTCCTAGCCTCCTTTCTTCCTCCCTTTCCTTCTCTCTTTCTCTCAATTCAATTAGGGTTGTGAAAGGAGTGAATGTGGCTTAGGGACGTCCCTTAAATAGACTAGGAATGTCCTATAATAGTCCCATTGAGATTTGGAAAGAATCCCAACCGAAAAATTAGGAAATTTCCTAATTTCGGCCCCGCCAAAATCGGGGTCGATGGGAGGGTCGATGATCCCGTCGACCCTAGGGTCTTAAGCCGTCCGACCCTCCCTTCAAAACTGAGGGTCTGACTTTCTGTTTTGGGAGGTCCGACCCTGCTTAGCCGGGTGTGCGACCCTTCCCTAAAATTAAGTGTTTTTGGGTCGATTTTATACCTGGGATCTCGATCTCCTTCATGCCCTTGGTCCATTTGACTCGACCATGATGGGTAAACCCGGTTCAAGGTGGTAAGACCGGGTTAGTTTGACACGGGTCTTACAACTCCCCCCAACTTATAAAAATTTCGTCCTCGAAATTGTACGTACCTTCTGAATCAAACAAGTCAGGGTATTGCTTTCTCATAGCATTT
Source organism: Protea cynaroides (assembly GCA_028583415.1). Classification (NCBI taxonomy): domain Eukaryota; kingdom Viridiplantae; phylum Streptophyta; class Magnoliopsida; order Proteales; family Proteaceae; genus Protea; species Protea cynaroides. Next base: position 52,059,102 of record CM053276.1, read on the forward strand.
TCTTCTTCCCATGTAATCTCTTCCATGTCTCTACTTTTCCATGTGACCTTAACATAGTAGATATCTCTGGTGGCGTAGACGTTGAACCTTTCGACTAGTGATTTTCGTTGGTGTTACTTCAAATGTCAAATCATCGGCCACTTCCGCAAATCCACCGTCAAAACATGTGTTGGGTCTTTGACATACTTCTTCAATAAGGATATGTGAAATACGTCATGCACACTTGACATAGATGGTGGTAGTGCTAATTGATAAGCTACTTTTCCACGCTTAGCCGGAATTTCATATGGCCCGACGTATCTTGGACTTAGTTTTCCTTTCCCGTCCGAACCTCTTCAATCCTCGCATAGGCGATACTTTCAAAAAATACTTTATCGCCCACGGCGAACTCTAGATCTCTTCGCCGAGTATCCGCGTATTGCTTCCGACGGTTCGAGCTACTCTTACTCTTTCTTTGATGATGTCGACCACTCGACAAGTCTCTTCAACAAATTCCGGTCCAACAATACTACGTTCTCCAACTTCATTCCAAAACAAGGTAGTTCGACACTTCCTACCATACAAGGCTTCATAAGGTGACATCCCGTATAGTAGCCCGATAGCCGTTATTATACGCTAACTCGATCAATGGTAACTTCTCGTCCCATGATCCCTTGAAATCAATCACACATGCTCGTAGCATATCTTCTAAAATCTGGATTGTACGCTCCGACCGGTCCGTCCGTCTTGTGGGTGGAATGCAAGATCGAACTTCAATGTTGTACCCATGGCCTTTTGCAGCCCTTCCCAAAATTTGGAAGTAAATCGTGGGTCTCTATCGGACACAATGCTTTCCCGAACACCATGTAACCGAACAATATTATCCACATACAGCTTTGCTAACCTTTCCAACGGTATACCGGGGTCGTACCGGTATGAAGCGAGTTGTTTTAGTCGACGGTCTACAATCACCCAAACTGCGCCAACTACTCGAGGAGTCAATGGTAGTCCCGTGACGAAGTCCATAGTGATGCAGTCCCATTTCCATGCGGGTTCCCGTAATGGCTGTAACAGTCCCCGCGGGTCTTTGTCGTTCAGCCTTTACTTTCTGACAATTTAGGCATTGAGACACGAACTTGGCTATATCTGCCTTCATTCCCCTCCACCAATACAGTTTCTTTAGATCATGATACATTTTTGTGCTTCCAGGATGTATCGAGTAAATGGTGGTATGGGCTTCCTTCATCAGTCGGTGTCTAATGTCCATATTTTCTGTTTCGGGTACACATATTCTTCCTTTGTATTTCAGTACCTTCTCATCATCCAAGGTGAACTCAGGGTTAGTCCTACCTTTCTCAATATCTTCTTGTACTCGTTCTTAGATAAGGATCCGCCGGGATAGCCGTCTTCACTTCGCCCACTATATCCGGTATAATCTTTCAATGCCGCGAACATGTTCGAAAAATCGATGAATAAACCCTTGGCTAGCTGATTCATCCGTGGTATCTATCACATATTGTTCATTGCCGTGATTAAACACCATTCCGTTGGTATACATTGCTGCAGTCGTGCTAACTTCTCCTTGAGATTTTATCATTGCTTTTCTGCTCAATGCATCCGCTACCACGTTCGCTTTTCCCGGATGATACTGGATATCACAATCATAGTCCTTCAATAGTTCCAACCATCTTCTTTGTCTCATATTCAACTCCTTCTGATTAAATAGGTAAGTAAGACTTTTATGGTCCGACTTAATCTGAAATTTCTCTCCGTATAGGTAGTGTCTCCATATCTTGACAAAGATGTACTACCGCCGCTAACTCCAAATCATGAGTGGGGTAATTTTTCTCATGTACCTTCAACTGCCTCGAGGCATACGCAACTACTTGCTCTCCTTGCATAAGCACACATCCTAATCCCAATCCCGATGCATCGCTGTATAAGGTAAATGTCCGGTCCTGGAACGGGAATGGTCAAAATTGGGGCGGATATCAATCTGATCTTCAGTGTTTGAAAACTCTTTTCACACTTATCCGTCCATACGAACTTTTCTCCTTTCTTGGTCAAACTGGTGAGAGGTACGGCAATCCGAGAATAGTCTTCTACGAATCTCCGATAATATCCAGCTAGACCCATAAAACTTCTAATTTCTGAAACACTCTTTGGTGCTTCCCACTTCACAATAGCCTTGATCTTACCGGGGTCCACTTTGATTCCTTCTCGCGGATACTACATGGCCTAGAAAGGCGACTTCACTTAGCCAAAACTCACACTTCGGAAAATTTGGCGTATAACTTCTCTTTCCTTAAACGCCTGTAGGGCTGCGTTTAGGTTCTTGACATGGGTTTCCTTGTCCTTGGAGTATACCAATATGTCATCAATAAATACTATGACCGACGTATCCAACATATCGTGGAAAACCCGGTTCATAAGTTCCATGAATGTTGCCGGTGCATTAGTTAGTCCGAAGGACATCACTAGGAACTCATAATGTCCGTATCTTGTCCCGAAAGCTGTCTTCGAATGTCACCTTCTTTAATTTTCAGTTGATGATAGCCCCGATCGAAGATCGATCTTTGAAAATACCTTCGCTCCTTGTAACTCGATCGAACAAGTCATCGATCCCGGGTAGTGGATATCGATTCTTGATTGTCGCCTTATTCAACTCTCGATAGTCGATGCATAATCGAACGCTACCATCCTTCTTCTTTACGAACAACACCGGTGCTCCCCATGGAGATATACTCGGGTCTAATATAACCCTTATCCAGCAGTTCTTGTAATTGCACTTTTAATTCCTTCCGCCCCGTAGGGAGCCATTCTATAAGGTGCTTTTGATACCGGTGCGGCTCCGTGTATAAGGTCTATTACAAACTCCGTGGCTCGGCCGGGTGGTAGTCCGGGTAGTTCCTCCGGAAAATACATCAGGAAAATCCCGCACGACATCAATATCTTCCATTCGTGGCACGTCCTTGGTTAGGTCGACCACCGATACTAGATATCCGACCGCTCCTTTCTCAAGGCACTTCTTAGCCTTTAATGCTGAGAGTATGAGCTTGCGTCTCCTGGGAAGTTTGGTTCCCGAGAAACTGAATTCTGCTCCTTCTTTGTCTTTGAACGTTAGCTTCTTCTCGGCGCATAACAGATTTGCAGAGTGCCGAGCTAACCAGTCCATTCCCAAGATGACGCCAAAGTCCGCCATCTCAAGTTGTATTAAGGTTGCATCCAAGGTCCGCTCTCCAATGAGAACTGGACATGGTCCATAACCTTTCTCTAGTTCCACTTCTAATCCCATCGGTGACCGTACAAGTAATTTGTAGTCTAATGTTTTGATGGGCAGATTGGTCTTCTTTCCAAACGACAGGGATATAAATGAATGAGTAGCCCCCGAATCAAAGAGTACTCGGGCGGGTACGCCATTGATAGGTACGATACCCGTGATTCGTTTTTACTTAGTCTACATGCTCAATCAATTCTAATTATAGCCTTACAAGTTTCCGGTCATACCCGTGACCACATCGGGCGATGCGGCAGCATCCTCCGATGTAACAGGCATATACCCGTCCTTGATGTAGTTGCTTCTTGGGTTTTGGGCACTCTCTTGCCATATGCCCCGGTTGGTTGCGCTTATAGCACTTTGGGGCTTCAACATTTGACTTGGGCTGAGGTTGAGCTGCGGGGATAGTCTTGGTTGCAGCGTTAAAATTCTCGAGGACGGAAAGGTTTATACGTCCCGTTATTGCCTCCATTGTAAGAGTTTCCGGCTGGTCTCTTGATTCCTCCCGCCCCCGGGAGAAATAACTCTCCTTCCGGCTCGATTCGATCACTCGAGCAATCCGAACAGCTTCGTTGTATATGTTCTTCTCTAGTCCCAAAAGATGTTCTCTTATACTTCCTCTTAGTCCCGCGACGAATCTACGGGTTTTTGTATCTTCTTCTTGCATACTAGCGGGTGCAAAGAAAAACAGCTCTTCGTAACGCTGTTGATATGCGTCTACGGTCATCCGTCCCCGGTACAAACTCAGGAACTCTTTCTCCATTGAATCTCCAAGCTTCTTGGGAAATACTTCTCGAAGAATGCTTCTTTTATATATAGCCCATGCCCCGTAGGGCGTGCTTGGTCAATAAGTATGTCTTTGTAGATTTCCACCAATGGTGTGCGTCGCCTTTGAGCATGAAGGTGGCGCATAACACTTTCTCTTCCTCAGTGATAGTCATCATAAGGAAGTTCCTTTCCATTTCGTCTATCCAGTGTGCTGGCCATAGTGGATCAGACGGTTTACCATTGAATTCTCTCGGTTTCATTTTCAAAAATCTCTCCACTAGCCGGGAGTGATCCAGTTGATTTTGGTATGCCCCAAACATAGGGGGTGGATACCGATAGTTCCCTTTGGCTGCTTCGGGACTTGCACCGGAATTGGTGCAGCCGGTTGTTGAGGTGTCTCGTTGAGCTGGGTGGTTACCCACCGGTGCTGCACTAGCTTGCCCGGTGTGCATGGCCGCAGCCCGAGTGGCTTGAAACATAACTCCCATTGCAACCTCGCATTTGAGCTTGTGCGTGTTGCATCTGCTGTAGCCGTTGGGCCAGATTCATAACCACATTTGCTAGCTCCGGTGGCGGAGGTGGCAAATTTGTAGGGCCCGCTGGTTCCGGATTACCCTGTGCATGGTTATTCTCTTGACTAGTCTCCTCCACTGGTGGTGGTGGTGGGACTGTATTTCGGGTTTGTCGGGTAACTCTACGTCCAAACATATTTACTCTCGAGATGGATGGTGCCTGAAAATCATCAAAATCAGTGAGAAATCATTTATACTTCATGTAGGCACGCTAACCGATATAAAATTCAAGATCTCCAATTTATTCCGAAATAAATACCGTCTTTTCTATGTAGGGTCGATGGTGAGGGTCGCCGGTGTGTCCGACCCTTAGTATCCGACCCCGGGAATGACCTGTTCTTCCCGAGAGCCGAGGGTCGATGCGAGGGTCGATGGGTGTCCGACCTCGGCCCGACCCTCGATTTTCTCGCCGATTCCCGAGAGCCGAGGGTCGATTGGAGGGTCGATCCGAGGGTCGATGGTGTCGGGCCGAATTGTCCGACCCTCGGACCAAAAATCAGATTTTTAAGATCCGATTCTCGGGTCATTTCTCACTATTCCTCCTCCGTTTCGACTCGCCTCTACTCTCCGAGCTGCTACAGGTGCTACTTCACTATTGTGGGTCATTCTTAGTCCGAGTTTCGACATCCGCATCACCTCTACGGTAAAATTTCCTAACTTTCCCCTTTTTTTAGGTTTTTATTTCTAGGTTTTTACTCATTTAGCTCGCCTTTTCCAAATTAAACTTTTTCCAACCGTAAAAATTCTATTTTTATTGGGGGCTTTTGTTATTGGGGTCTTGAGGAACGAAAGCCCTCAAAAAATTTTTCAGTTTCATCGGTTGGTTATCGAGAAACTTAAATTTTTCTTTTTGCCCTAATTTATCGAAATTTTTGATTTTTCTTGAATTTCTTCAAATTGGACATCGGCGGTTAAAATTTCCTACCGCATGTGGGTTGTAGGATATGTTTAAACCTTCGTAAGTCCTTATGCCCACTTGTATGGCAAGAAATGGGGCTTTATGGTCAACTTACGTCGTTATTAAATCAAATTTTGGATTTTTATCCTGCTAACTCCTTGTTTATTTTCTCCTTCTTATTTTGCAGATACTATGGCCCGTACCAAAGTGCCAAGATTGCGTGATCCACTCCGCTTCCGCTCGAACGAAGCCGAGGCACAAGATGCCGACTATGCCCGTAAGAAAGTGGAAGGGGGTCGCATGGTGAACTTGGCGGAGCTAGCCTTGTTCAATGTGGAGGGACCATTCGGTGATATGCGGTGGCTTCCTGTCATCACATACGACGCGTGCACCCGTCCCGACTTGGTGCGCCGTCTATTGTAATCTCCGGTGGTGGGGAATTACAATGATGTTGAGCACGGCCGGGAGTTACGCATCACCAGCTACGCCAAGGGGGTGCACATCTCCTTTGATTATCGGCAGCTGGCCGATCCGTTGGGCATTGCCTATGATGGCCCTATGGTGTACCGTGGCGCCGGGAGAGCCACCGTTTGTTGAGATGGAGATGAGAGCCGAGATCGACAACCGGGTTGCTCCGTCCCGATAGATGGCGGATGAGAGCTTGCTACTTGCGTCCGGCTCCACGGGTCTTCCCGCAAGATTATTCAAAGCATAATCTGATCCCGCAGAGTGGGCATTATGAGAGGGTCTCTCACCTGACTCGGTTCTTGATCCACCGTGATCCGCACTCGTCACCGGTCCCGCCTTCCTTACATCATCATGCGGACGATGATTAGTGCCACATTGTCCGGTCATAGGGGTAATCTACCCTATGGACGCATGATTACAAGTGCTACCGACCCGCCTCGGGGGTGGATCTAGTAGATGAGAAGATCCAGGAGAAGACCTTCTCGTCGCCGCCTAGATTGGGAGGCTATCTCGCAAGATGGGGCTGCGAGATGCGGAGGTTAGTGATGAGGAGAGGAACGCGATGGTGCGCCCTCACACTCGGGTTGAGATGGCCGATGCCGAGGCCGCCGCTAGGGCTCGTGGGGATCCGGTCGACGATGATCGCTTATATATGGATGTCGATGCGATACCACCGCCATCACCCACGCATGCGGATAGGGCTGGTACTTCGCCGCGGCGGCTTCGGTACCCGAGACCAGTCCTTCTCATGACGCTGGTCCTTCACGCCCACCTTCCGATATGATGGAGATGCTGCAGAGATCGGGGATGCTCAGCGCAGATCTGATCCGAGGATGGATGAGCTGTTGGCTGCTCAAGGACGCATCGGATGCGCGGATGGGAGAGCTCCTAGAGGTGCAGCGTGCACGACCGACCGAGGATAGCCGGTCTCACAGCCTAGTCTCCGTGACGACCCGCACCGTGTGGCCTGGTTGACTAGGGTCTATGCCGAGGACTACGACAGAGATCGTGAGGCACCGCTCCTCCTCCTTCGCCCCTAGCTTCTTGATTTGTACTTTACTTTTCTTGTACTACGCAGTACCCGTCCGGGTTGTGGACTCGTACTCGCTTTAGCGATGTATATACGTTTTGTTTCTCTTACTCATTGTATGTAACTGGTTTTCCCTTTAATAGATGCATTATTCTTTTTTTAATTCGGTTTCAATCATCACTTGTGCTTACAATGTGTTTGTAATAAAGCTTTTAATTTATCCTATCTCGGCCCACAATGGTCTTGAATGTGTGTCGGCCCGGCGGGAAAGGCCTCGAGATGCTCGATACCAAGTTGTCACACCCCAATTCCGCACATTTCAGAATGGTGTGATGAACCGCTAAATAGACAACGGTTCAACCAGGATCTCTAATAGGCTATCCCCGCATTATCCAAACTTTACACGCATCCACAATCATAATAAGAGTAAATACACATTAGCGGAAATCTTATAAATAAATGAACTGAGAACTAAAATGATATTAATAATTTAATAGAAAATTATTTTGTATCAAACCGACACATAAATAATCAAGTATCAAATACATGTCTATAAATCTAATAAAGAAACCTACAAAAATATCTAACCGAATACACACGAGTTGCACTCGCAAAAGGAGTCGTGTGTATCGTCTTCAGCTCCAACTTCCATAGCTGCTACAGTTCCGTACGCCGACGCGTTCATGTAATCTTCAACTGTATAACCTGCATCATCAACTAAAAATATTCGACGTCGAGGGGTGAGCACACAACACGGCTCAGTGAGTAGCCAAAACAATGCAACATTACATATGCATGCAAAAAGTCAATTCATATCTTTGGTCTTGGTTTATAGTTTGCAATGTGCAATAGAAAGGTTGGGTGGTCAAAGGTTAATGTTTATTGACACCGCCTCTATACACAGGGTGTGGAAGCCCGCCCGAAGGTTAACGTTTATCGACGTCCCCATCCACCCTACCATAACATTATACAACAAAGGTTAACGTTTATTGCTATATAATGCTATACCAACACGTAAGCCCCTATTAGCGAGGGCTTGCAAACTGGGCTCGCTACTAACCAATCTTATTGCCAAACAGTGTATCCAAGGCCTCACCCAAGCATCCCTCAGAACATCCATAGAGATAGAGCTAAGGCCCCCCGGTAGAGTCAGAGACTACAAGGACCGAGACCACCTCCCCTGATACTCTACGACATAATAGTTCCCGCTAAGGTAATGGCGATACGACGATGCTAATGCACCAGACTTGAGTTAGAGATAGAGCTAAAGCGCTGAGACCCGCCAAAGGTTAACGTTTATTGGCGTTCTCATCACACCTCCCCTGATACTCGCTCGCATCAAGCACATCAACCACACACATATAAGCACATGCCTATTCCTATCATCATCATCATCATCATGTTATAAACAATAAAGTAAATATGCATGAATAGAAATATTTGATGGCATGCTGTATTCACATTACAAACATATTCGCATAGAATCAAACATGGCATAGGACTCAAGAATAGAAAACAGTTTATTATTAACCAATTTAGTTTGGGGTTAAGGTTCCTCACCTTAGCTTGCTAATAGATATTTTTCCAAGCTTTAGAATCACCGTTATACGTTATTATATTGATAGCAAACCTAACAAAGTCGATAGAATTTAATTAGAATTAATTCGAATTTAAAAACCACTCGTCAACCGAGGGTCGATGCTAGGGTCGATTCTAGGGTCGATGGCTCTATCGACCCTCCCTCCATTCTGAACTTCTCGAATGCTGAGGGTCGATGGTCAGAAACACCTAGGGTCAGATGGTCTATCGACCCTCAGTGCGACCCTTAGTGCACTCTGGTCCAATTTCCACTCTTAATCCATTCTTCGTGTTTGGGGTTCTATGGCTTGCTTCCTACATCCATTCAACAGTCAATCCATGGTCTATAACCATGTATAATCCATCTAGATAGCTTTCGTGCATCCTCCTATGGTTTTCTATGAAAACCTAACCATGGATGGATGGTTTGGGTTTCTCCGAAATCCTACACTCAACCATATCTAACCTAAGTTCTGTAGAAACTCATGGAGTTAATATCCATACCTGAGAAGATTACTTTTCTCTGCAAATTCTTCTCCTTTTTGCCAAGCCTTCTTCCTAGCCTCCTTTCTTCCTCTTTTCCTTCTTCTCTCTTCTCTCAATTCAATTAGGGTTGTGAAAGGAGTGAATGTGGCTTAGGGACGTCCTTTAAATAGACTAGGAATGTCCTATAATAGTCCCATTGAGATTTGGAAAGAATCCCAATCGAAAATTAGGAAATTTCCTAATTTCAGTTTCGTCGAAATCGAGGGTCGATGGGAGGGTCGATGATCCCGTCGACCCTAGGGTCTTAAGCTGTCCGACCCTCCCTTCAACAAACGAGGGTCTAAGTTTCTGTTTTGGGAGGTCCGAACCTTGTCCGTGTGCGACCCTTCCCTAAAATTAAGTGTTTTTGGGTCGATTTTATACCTGGGATCTATACTAAGGGACCATCATTTGATATACCCAGGAGATCAGCCAACTCTTGGCAATTAAAGGAGATCTCCATCCCTTTAACAAAACTGGTGATCCTGAGCTCTCTACCCCTATCTATGTCCTCTAGGTTAGCCTCCACCTGTAAATTATAGTAGAACTGTTTCACCAATGCAGGACAGGTGCAACCCTCATATAAGATCACAGGAAGCCAGTCCATATCACCGAAGGCGCCCTCCACATCAAATAGGGCTAAGTTGGCCAAGTTTACATAACGACCCCATTCTACCTTCTTACGCTCATAACGGGCATACGGTGCCTCTACTTCATTAGACTGGAAGCGACGGGGATCGTGAACTCTAGGGACTTTGGTGCGAGTCATGTTATCTGCAAAGACATGGGCCAATAAGCAAGTATTAGACATAGAGAAAAACTCAAAATTTTGGCATTATAACGGCGTGATTTGGCCAAAAGCCTCACTTTTCACCCAAACAGTTGGGTAGGAGGACTTACATAGGTCCCAAACCATCCTGCAAGGCTCATACAATCGAAAATTTAAACTAGGTAGGTTGAATTTGAAGAAATTTTGCCAATTGGGAAAAACACCAAAATTTAGGTCAAAAGTGGGAATTTTCAAGTTTCTAATAAACTAACCGATGAAACTCAAATTTTCTTGAGGGATTTCATCCATTGGGTGGCCAATAGCAAAAGCTCCCTATAAAAATCAAATTTTTACGATCAGAAAAATAGTAATTTGAAAGAAACCCTTTAAATGGAGAAAAACCTAGATATGACAGCTTAAAAAAAAAAAGAACTAGTAGAAAACACACCTGGAAGAATGGAACGTAGGTCTTGGATCGATGAAAGAATCACCAAACTTGTGTGGTCGACATTGTAGCAACTTAGTAGAGCCGAGTTGAGTTGAAAACAAAAGATAAAATGGAGAAAGACTCGAAAAATCAGATTTAAAAATGCTGATTTGGGGTCGTGTGGTCGCAAAATTTGACTAAAAATGCGACCACACGATCGTCCACAGGCTCTCGGTAAGCTGACAGGGTTTTGTGTGGTCACATACCCTGTGGTCGCATATACTGCGACCCCACCATCGACCACACGATGAAAAATACTGTGTTTTGACTGAATGACTTTGAAAATTGAAATTTTACATTGATTAATTGGATTTTGACATGAGAATGACGTATATTATGATTGCCTCACATGTTCTCTGATTTTCAGACACTACCACCACTGGAAACAGGAAATGGTTGGGCGAAGAATAACCAGGCGAGGACGTAACCTAATTCCACCACCACCACCTGTGGAGGAAAATAGCCATGAAAACCTTAAGGAACAGGAGAATAAGAATATGGTACCACCATGAGCCAATGACCAGGCTAACCCTACAAACTTGCTAGCCCCACCTACAGATTTGGCTACTGCAGTGATGATGAACCTAGCACAATAGATGCAGCAAATACAGCAAGTGCAAGCCAATATGCACGCTGCTATGGGAATGGCTTTCCCAGCTGCAAATACTACACCTTTATCGATGAGACAAGCTAGAACCATACCAGGGGGTATCAACACCATGCCGCAAGCATCGACTATGAACAATAAGGTGCCTCATGCATCTCAAACGCCATTTGTACAAGCTCAAGTACAAAACCTTGAAGTAGCTCAAAGCATATACAACCAAGGCAATTACCAGTATCAACCACCTATATATGGAGCATATGCTCAGTATCAGTTGGACCATTCTCGACTAATCGAGCATTTTTTGAAGATGAAGCCTAAGGAGTATAATGGCAACCCAGTGGATCCTTTGTAGCCAGCTCACTGGATCGACGAGATAGAAAGGAATTTCATGGTGATGACTATTAATGAAGAAAAAAAGTTCTATTTGCCACATTTATGCTGAAGGGCGATGCACACCATTGGTGGAAGTCTACTCAAAGTTATCTGTTAACGAAGCACGCCCAATTGACCTGGGCTATCTATAAAGAAGCATTCTTCGAGAAGTATTTTCTCAAAAGTTTCAGAGATGCGATGGAAAGAGAGTTTCAGAGTCTGTATCAGGGACAGATGACTGTGGATGTGTATCAATAGTGTTATGAAGAACTATTTTTTTTTGCTCCCTCTAGTATGCAGGAGAAAAATACCAAAATCCGAAGGTTCGTCATGGGACTTAGGGGAAGTATCCGTGAGCATGTATTGGGACTGGAAAAGAAGGTTTATAATGAAGCGTACAGATTGCTTGAGTACTAGAATCGAGCTAGAGGGAAAGTTACTTTGCTCAGAACAGAGGTATCAAAAGGCCTAATGAAAATTCATATAATAGAGGGAATACAAAGACATTTAAACCCTACCGTACTCAAGGCTTCAATGCTGTAGCCAAGACTACTCCAACAGTCCAACCTCAACAGAAGCAAAATAGTGAGGGAGTAAAATACTTTAACTATAATCAAATAGGATATTATTCAAGGGAGTGTCCTAAGCCCAAGAAGAAGCTACAGCAAGGAAAGATTTATGCAGTTACATCTGAGGATGCTACCGCATCGCCTGATGTGGTCACAGGTATGACCTAAACCTTTCATTTTGTATTACCTTGTGTGAGTATGTAGACTAAATTTAATCAAATCGTAGGTATCGTACCTATTAATGGCATACCTGCCAGAGTACTCTTGATTCTGGAGCTACTCATTCTTTTATATCTATGTTATTTGGAAAGAAGCTAAATCTATCCCTCAGATCTTTAGACTAGAAATTGATTGTACAATCACTTATGGGATTAGAAGTAGAACTAGAAAAAAGGTTATGGACCATGTCTAGTTCTTATCAATGAAAAGATTTTGGATGCAACCTTAATTCAACTCGAGATGGCAGACTTTGACGTTATCTTGGGAATGGATTGGTTAGCTCGGCATTCTGCAAACCTATTATGTGCAGAAAAGAAACTGACATTTAAAGACAAGAAAGGAGCAGAGTTTAGTTTTGCAGGAACCAAACTTCCCCGTAAACAAAAACTCATCCTCCCTATATTAAAGGCTAGAAAATGCCTCAAGAAAGGAGGAGTTGGGTATCTAGTATCCGTGGTTGATCTCACCAAGGAAGAACCACAAATGGAGGATATTGATGTTGTGCGTGACTTTTCGGATGTATTTCCTGAGGAATTTCTAGGACTACCACCCGACCGAGTGACAGAGTTCGCTATAGATCTTATACCCAGAGCCGCACCAGTATCTAAGGCACCCTATCGAATGGCTCCTACTGAACTAAAGGAACTGAAGGTACAACTATAGAAATTACTGGACAAGTGTTATATCAGACCCACCATATCACCATGGGGAGCACCAGTATTGTTTGTGAAAAAGAAGGACGGTAGCGTTCGACTGTGTATAGACTATCGAGAATTAAATAAGCTTACAATCAAGAATCGGTACCCGTTTCCTCGGATCGATGACTTATTCGATCAGTTGCAAGGTGCCAAGGTGTTCTCCAAGATTGATCTTCGGTCAGGATACCATTAGTTGAAGATTAAGGAAGGTGATATTTCGAAGACAATATTTAGAACAAGATATGGACATTATGAATTTTTAGTCATGTCTTTTGGATTAATTAACGCACTCGTAATTTTTATGGAACTCATGAATCGGGTATTCAATGATATGTTGGATACGTCAGTCATTGTATTTATTGATGATATATTAGTCTACTCCAAGGACAAAGAAACTCATGTCACGAATCTAAGAGCCACTGTGCAGCGACTAAGAAAAGAGTAGCTTTACGCCAAATTTACAAAGTGAGTTTTGGCTAAATGAGGTCACTTTCTTAGGCCATGTTGTATCCACTAAGGGAATTAAATTGGATCCTTTGTGAAGTGGAAAGCACCTACGAGTGTTGCAGAGATCAAAAGTTTCCTAGGTCTAACTGGGTATTACCGACGATTCGTGGAAGATTACTCTAGAATCGCTATACCTCTCACCAGTTTGACTAAGAAAGGAGAAAAGTTTGTTTAGAGCAACAAATGTAAGGAGGGTTTTCAAACATTGAAAGCTAGATTGATATCCACTCCCATCTTGACTATTCCTATCCTAGGACAACCATTTACCTTGTACACTGATGCATCTGGGTTGGGTTTAGGATGTGTACTTATGCAAGGAGAACAAGTAGTTGCGTATGCCTCAAGACAACTGAAGACACATGAAAAGGACTATCCCACTCATGACTTCGAATTAGCAGCAGTAGTACATGCCGTCTTGATATGTCGACATTATTTGTATGGAGAGAAATTTCAAATTAAATCAGATCATAAGAGTCTCATTTATCTTTTGAACCAGAAGGAGTTAAACATGAGACAAAGAAGATGGCTGGAATTATTGAAGGATTATGATTGCGAGATCCAGTACCATCCAAGAAAGGCTAATGTAGTTGCTGATGCGCTAAGCAGAAAAGCAATGATAAAATCCCAAGGAGAAGTTAACACGACTACGACAATGTGTGTTACAGGGAAAGTATTCAATCATGGTAATGAACAGTTCGTGATAGATACACTGGATGGATTAACCAACCAAGGGTTTATTCATCGGTTTTTAAATATGTCTGCCACCTTGAATATTATACCTGATATATTAGACGAAGTGAAAGCCGCTATTAAATCAGACCCTTATCTGAGAACGGTGCGAGAAGACATCAAAAAAGGTAGGACTACTCCTAAGTTCACCTTGGACATTGAAAAGGTACTAAAATATAAAGGAAGAGTATTTGTTTCTAAAAATGAAGAATTGGACATTAGACACAGATTAATGAAGGAAGCTCACACCACCGCTTAGTCAGTACATCCTGGATGTACGAAGATGTATCGTGATTTGAAGAAACTATATTAGTGGAGAGGAATGAAAGCAGATGTAGCTAAATTTGTGTCTCAATGCCTAAATTGTCAGAGGATAAAGGCTGAAAGGCAAAGACCTATAGGATTGTTGCAGCCACTACCAGAACTAGCATGGAAATAGGACTGCATCACTATGGACTTTGTCATCGGGTTACCATGAACTCTCCGAGTAGTTGATGCGGTTTGGGTGATTATAGATGGTTTGACTAAGACAGCTCGCTTCATAGCTATATGACCTCAGTATACCCTAGAGAGGTTAGCCAAGCTATATGTGGATAATATTGTCAGATTGCACGGTGTACCTGAAAGATTGTGTTCGACAGATATCCACGCTTTACCTCAAAATTTTGGGAAGGATTACAAAAGGCTATGGGTACAATGTTGAAGTTCAGTACTGCATTCCATCCTCAGACAAACTGATAGTCTGAGCGTACAATTCATATTTTAGAAGACATGCTTCCAGCTTGTGTTATTGATTTCAAAGGATCATGGGATGAAAAACTACCATTGATCGAGTTCGCCTATAACAACAGCTATCAGGCTACTATACAGATGTCACCCTATGAAGCATTGTATGGTAAGAAGGGTCGAACTCCTTTGTTTTGGAATAAAGTTGGGGAACAGAGTATTATTGGACTAGAGTTTGTTGAAGAGACTTATCGAGTAGTCGACATTATCAAAGAAAGAGTTAGAACAGCTCAGAACTGTCAGAAACAATATGTAGATAATCGACCTCGAGACCTTGAATTCATCGTAGGTGATAAGATATTCTTTAATGTATCACCTATGCGAGGCTCAAAATGATTCGGGCAGAAAGGGAAGCTAAGTCCGAGATATGTCGGGCCATATGAGATTCTAGCTAAACGTGGGAAAGTGGTGTATCAGTTAACACTACCCCCAATCTATGTTAAGTGTGCATGATGTATTTCACATCTCATTATTGAAGAAGTACGTCAGAGATCCAACACACGTTAAAACAGCGGATCCACCGGGTCTAACTAATGATTTGACATTTGAAGTAGCACCAACTGAAATTACCAACCGGAAGGTTCAACGTCTATGCAACCGTGACATTTATTATGTTAAGGTTACTTAGAGAAGCCAAGATGTAGAAGAGATCACATGGGAAAAAGAGAATGCTATGCGAAAATAATATCCTCACCTTTTCGACTCGGAAGGTATGTGCAAATTTCGATGATGAAATTTATAATAAGAGGGGGGGAGTCGTAAGACCCGTATCATACTAACCGGTCTTACCACCTTGTATCAGGTTTTCCTATCATGGTCAGGCCAAGCGGACCAAGTGCATGAAGAAACCACAAGACCAGGTATGAAATTGAACCCAAAAATAGTTAGTTAGGAGCGTGTGGTCGCATACCTAAATAGGTTTGGTCGACCACACCTCATATTAAAGCTACCAAAGAAATCTAGGTCGTGTGGTTGTAAGTTTTTGACTGTGTGGTCGACGGGTTCTGTGACCACACCTGCGACCACACGAACCCAGTCAGACTTCGTGATTAGGAAACCTTCCTAATCCAAAGGGGGTTCTTTCCTACTCTAAGTAGGAATTTATATGGAGGGTTTTCCTCTATATATAGGACGTCCCTTAGCCTCTTTCATCATTTTAGAATGCAAACTAAAAGAAAGAGAAAGAGAAGAGGAGGAAGAGAAGGAGAATTGAAGAGGAAGACTAAGAGGAGGAAATTCAGAGAGAACTCTGATTCTTCAACAAGTTTAAGGTATGAAAACACTCCCCATATCAATTGAATGCCTAGAATAGATCATAAAGGAGATAAGGATTCAAAGTGAGACCCCAATCATCAATCCATGGACAAATTCTAAGAGATCCATGGAAGGAATCTATTAGGATGATGGATTGTGTAAAAATACTAATTTTAAGCCATAGAACAATGATAGGAAGGATCATGATGATAAGTCAAGGAATCAAAACATGAAGGAATTGAGTTGGGAGTGAAAAGTCGACCATCACATGTGTGGTCGCATGACACGGGATACACATATCCGACCACACACCCTTGGGAAGTCCAGGGAGGGTGTGTTCGCATGTGTGGTCGCATGATATGCGACCACACGAGAGACACATGATCGACCACATGCCCTCAGGAAGTTTCAGGGCTGGTGTGGTCGCATGTGTGGTCACATGGTATGCAACCACACCTTGCGACCACACACCAGTGGTCGCAGAAAGTGAGACCACAGGTGCAGCCACACCTGCGACCACTCAGTTTCTGAAAGTCTGAATTGTTGGAAATAATTTTTAATTTAAAATCTATAATTTTTTTAGGTTTTCAAGTGGTCTAAAAGTGATTTACAAAGCTTGAACGAGGAATTACCATCGACCAAAGGTGAGGGAACAAGACCAAAATTAATTGGCTAATAATAAACTGTTTTACTTATTGAGTCCAATGCCATGAATGATTCTATGCTTGTATGCTTATAATGTGCATTTCACATGTCATCTAATATTCCTGTTATTACTGCTCATGCATATTTAATTTTATAAATTTATAACATGATGATGATGATGCTAGGAATAGGCATGTGAATGTATGTGTGTGGTTAGTGTACTTGATGCGAGTTGAGCATCAGGGGAGGACGTGACATTGTGGTTCATCCTGGTCACCAGACTCTAGCTCTATCTCTACTCAAGTCTTGTCCACTAACATCGTCATATCATCATTACCTTAGCAGAACTATTACGTCATAGGGCATCAGGGGAGGTGGTCTCGGACCATGTAGTCTCTGACTCTGTTGGGGGCCTTAGCTCTATCTCTATTGACGTATTGAGGGATGTTGGGGTGAGGCCTTGGATACACTATTTGGTGTTAAGATTGGTTAGTTGTGAGCCCAGTTTGCAAGCCTTCGTCAATAGGGGCTTACGTGTTGGTATAGGTAGGGCATCAGGGAAAGTGTTATGCGGTGTTTGATCCGGGCACTTTAGCTCTATCTCTATTCCATGATAGGTGCATGTGGGATGACAATGGTGTTTGATCCGTTGGGCGGCTTCACACACTCGTGTATAGAGGTGCGATGGCCACCAATCCTTTCTATTGCACATTGCAAACTTATGAATCAGACCAAAGATATGAATTGAATGCATGCATATGTTTGTTGCATTATTTTGTTTGCTCACTGAGCCATGATGTGTGCTCACCCTTTTGACATCGAATATTTATAGTTGATGATGCAGGTCCTACTGTGGAAGATTTTATGAATGCACTAATGTTCGAATATGTTGCTGTGATGGATATGGAAGCTGTGATGGAGTCGCATGATTCATCTTGCCAGTGCAACTCATGTGTTTTTTATTAGATTTAGTGTTGAATTATCAGAACATGTAATTGATTAATTTATTTTATTTTATGCCTTTAGTCATTTGGAGATAATTGGTTAATTAATTATGTTATCACTGTTAGATACTCAGTTCATTAATATTAAAGACTTCCGCTATTGTTTATTTACTCTGATTATGGTTGTGGTTGTATCTGGTTTAATCAAATGGACACGGTCTATACGAGACCCTGGTTGAACCGTTGGATCATAGACGGTTCATCACACCATTCTAGTTGGTTCAGAATTGGGGTGTGACATAAGGTCATATACTTGGGTAGGTATGGTCGACAATAAGGAAGGAAACAAAAATCTCAAATCCAGAACCCAATGCTCGATGATTTTAATCCTACGGTTGATGGTTTATGCCACCGTATGATCGACCGTGAGACCCCATATCAGACTCCGAGTTTTGAAAATTTTCCTAAATTAAGGGATTGCTTTCCTAATTGAAAGAGTACTCTATATGGAGTGTTTTCCTCTATATAATGGACGTCCCTAAGCCCTTTTTCACTCTTTTAGAACATTAGTAAACCCTAGAGAAAGAGAAAGGAAGAGAAAGAAGAGAAGGAGAAGAAGAAAAAGCTAAGGAAAAGAATTTACTGAGAAGAGATTGGATCTCTATCACAAGCAAAGGTATGAGCCTAATCTCTAAAGATGTTAATTCTATGGACTAAGGATTCTATGGACGATTGGGAATGTCAACCGATTATGATCCATATGATTTCCTTTAGAAAATCTCACGGAGAACCATGAGGAGTGAATTTGATGATTAGAGTTGATAAGAAACTACTAATGATGGCCATAGGATGACCTTAGAATAAACCCCATTGAAGAACAGAAGAATTGACCCAGGAAGAACTCGAATTACATGTAGACTGTGACTAGAAATCTCAAGGTCACAGCTACGGTCGACCATAGCATGATTAGCATAACCAGAGGATCGAGCTTAGGCATTCGGGAAGATTACAGAAACTATATGGTCGCAGCTACGGTCGCACCATATGCAACCATAGGATATCGACCATAGGCAGTAAGGTCGATACAGTATGAGGACCAATCAGACACCTATCAGTGCTCTGTCTCGATTTTTGACTACTGTAACATGTCACATGTGAACTCTGACTTAAATTCATATAACTTTTAGGTTGTTAAATCAATTCAAAGAGAATTTCAAGGCCTAGAAAGAGATCGAGTATTGCTAACAGGTAAGGGAACAAGACCTAAACTAATTTGATAATAACAAACTATTTATTTTTATTGAGTCCAATGCCATGATTGATTCTATGCTTGTATGTTTGTAATGTGCATTTCACATGTCATCCAATATTTCTGCTATTACTACTCATGCAGAATTAATTCTGTTTATTTATAACATGATGATGATGATGATGCTAGGAATAGGCATGTGAATGTATATGTGTGGTCGGTGTATTGGATACGAGTGGAGCATCTGGGGGAGGACGTGGTATGGTGGTCTTTGACCTCGTCGCCAGACTCTAGCTCTATCTTCATTCAAGTCTTTCCCACTAACTTCATCATATTGCCATTACCTTAGCAGAACTATTACGTCATAGGGCATCAGGTGAGGTGGTCTCGGACAGTGTAGTCTCTGACTCTGCCGGGGGGCCTTAGCTCTATCTCTATAGACGTATTGAGTGATGCTGGAGTGAGGCCTTGGATACACTGTTTGATATTAGGATAGGTTAGTTGCAATCCCAATTTGCAAGCCCTCGCCAATAGGGGCTTATGTGTTGGTATGGGTAGGGCATCAGGGGAAGTGTTGGTGGTGTTTGATCTGGACACTTTAGCTCTATCTCTATTCCATGGTGGGTGCATGTGGGACGGCAATGGTGTTTGATCTATTGGGTGGATTCATATACTCGTGTATAGAGGTGCAGCGGCCACCAAACTTTTCTATAGCATATTGCAAACTTAAAAACCAGACCAAATATATGAATTGAATGCATGCATATGTTTGTTGCATTATTTTGTTTGCTCACTGAGCCGTGATGTGTGCTCACCCTTTTGACGTTGAATATTTTTAGTTGATGCAGGTGCTACCATTGAAGAATATATGAATGCGCCGATATATGGATACGTTGCGATGATAGACGTAGAACCTGAAGAAGATGCACATGATTCATTATTCGAGTGCAACCAATGTGTTTTTGCTTAAGTTTAGTTATAATTTAAACATCAGATATGTAATTGATTATTATTTTTATGTCTTGTGGTTTGGAGATAATTAGATTAAATACTTATTTATCACTGTTAGACTCTCGGTTCATTATCTGTAAGACTTCTACTTATTTGTTTATTACCTCTGATTATTAATGTAGAAAGTGTGTGTGGTTTGATATGGTGGGTACAACCTATACGAGATCCTAGGTGAACCATTGATTTATTGGCGGTTCATCACACCATTCTGGTTAGACTAGAATTGGGGTATGATAACTTGGTATCAGAGCATCTCAGGTTCTACCCATTAACCTAACTACTTCCACATGAGTCATGAACTGAGTAAGGATAAAATTAAAAGCTGTAATAAGAACACACCATAAGAACCTTTGTTGTATGAGATATAAACTAAGAAAGAGAATATTGCACATATGTAAATGGGAAACCAATTATATATATGGCATGGAGGTCTTTGACCTCATCACCAGACTCTAGCTCTATCTCTACTCAAGTCTTGCCCACTAACATTGTCGTATCGCTATTAACTTAGCAGAACTATTACGTGGTAGGGCATCAGGGGACGTTGTCTCAGACCGTGTGGTCTCTGACTCTGTTGGGGGGCCTTAGCTCTATCTCTATGGACGTATTAAGGGATGCTGGGGTGGGGCCTTCGATACACTGTTTGGCATTAGGATTGGTTAGTTGCAAGCCCAGTTTGCAATCCCTCGCCAATAGGGGCTTACGTGTTGGTATGGGTAGGGCATCAGGGGAAGTGTTGGTGGTGTTTGATCCGAACACTTTAACTCTATCTCTATTCCATGGTGGGTGCATCTAGGATGACAATGGTGTTTGATCCATTGGGCGGATTCACACACTCGTGTATAGAGGTGCGACAACCACCAAACCTTTCTATAGCATATTGTAAACTTAAAAACGAGACCAAATATATAAATTGAATGCATGCATATGTTTGTTGCATTGTTTTGTTTGATCACTGAGCCGTGATGTGTGCTCATCCTTTCAACGTCGAATGCTTTTATTTGAAAATGCAGGTCCTACCATTAAAGAATATATGAATGCGTTGATGTTTGGACACATTGCTGTGATAGGCGTAGAAGCTGAAGAAGATGTGCATGATTCATCATGCTAGTGCAACCAATGTGTTTTTTCTTAAGTTTAGTTATAATTTGAACATCAGATATGTAATTGATTATTTATTTTTATGTCTTTTGGTTTGGAGATAATTGGATTAAATACTTATTTATCACTGTTAGACTCTCAGTTCATTATCTGTAAGACTTTTGCTTATTTGTTTATTACCTTTGATTATTAGTGTGGAAAGTGTGTGTGGTTTGATATGGTAGGTATGACCTTTTCGAGATCTTGGGTGAACCGTTGGTTTATTGGTAGTTCATCACACAATTTTGGTTAGACCAGAATTGGGGTGTGATAGCATTGGTCAACCTGAAAGACATAACTAGGAACTCATAATATTCGTATGTAGTTTTGAAAGTTGTCTTCGAAATGTTGCCTTCCTTATTCTTCAGTTGATGATATCCTGACCATAGATCAATCTTGAAAAACACCATTGCACCTTGCAACTGATTGAACAAGTCATCAATCTATGACAATGGATAATGATTCTTGATCATGAGCTTGTTCAATTCCTGGTAGTCTATGTACAATCAAACATTACCGTCCTTCTTTATGAACAACACTAGTGCTCCCCATGACAAAATGCTTGGCTAGATAAAACCCCTATCTAATAACTCGTACAGTTCAGCCTTTAATTCTTTTAATTTAGTAAGAGCCATGTGATAGGGTGCCTCAGACATAGGTGCCGACCCTGGTAATAAGTCTATAACGAACTCAGTCGCTCGAGCAACCTGGGTAAATCTTCTAGAAACACATCCAAAAATTCTAGTACAACTTCAATATATTTCATCCATGGTTCTTCTTTGGTAATGTCTACTACAGATACTAGTTATCCAACTCCACCCATCTCAAGGCATCTCTTCACCTTAAGTGCAGAGAGAATAAGCTTCCGTTTACGAGGAAGTTTGGTTACATTGAAACTAAATTTTACACCATCCTTGCCCTTGAATGACTACTTTTTTTCAATGCAAAGCAAACTCATGGAATGCTGAGATAACCAGTCCATTCCTAAGATGACATCAAAGTCTGCCATCTTGAGCTAAACCAGGTTCGCATCCAACTTCGTCCATTAATATGAACTGGACGTGGTCCATAGCATTCATCTAACACAACCTCTAGTCCCAACGGAGATCTTACTAATAGCTTGTGGTCTAAAGGTTTGATGGGTACATCCAACTTCTTCCAAATGAGATGGACACAAAGGAATGGATGGCCCTAGAGTCAAAGAGTACTCTGGCGGGTACACCAGCTATGGTTACCATACCAGTAGTTTTTACCTCGGTTTAGTCTTTATGCTCACACAATAGTACTGTAAAATAAAGGTCAAGTCGCACCTGTGACTACATCAGGTGATGCGGCGGCGTCTTCAAAAGTCATGGCATAAACCTTTCCTTGCTGCTTCTTCTTGGGCTTGGGACATCTCTTTGCATAGTGCCCCATTTGGTGGCAATTGAAGCACTTGATATTAGTAGTCACTTGATCCAGTTGTGGGAAGACCATTTGGGTTGTCTTGGCTGCTTCATTAGTATTCTGTAAATGGAATGGTTTGAAGGTCCTTGAATTTCTCCTATTTGATGTATTACCATTTGCCCTTTTCAGTCCTCTGTTCTGAGCGAGGAAACTTTCTTTCTGGCTGGATTCATTATAGATCTTCTTCTCTAAACCTAGCACATGCTCTCAAATACTTCCCCGCAGTCCTATAGTGAACCTTCGGGTCTTAGTGTCCTCCTCTTGCATGCTGGTAGGGGCAAAGAAGAATAGTTCTTCATATCGCTATTGATAGGCATCCACTATTATCTGACCTTGGTACAGGCTTAGGAACTCTTTTTCCATTTGTTCTCGGAAGCTCCTTGGGAAATACTTGTTGAAGAAGGCTTCCTTCAAAACTGTCCAAGTCAATTGAGGGTGCTTGGTAAGTAGGTATGTGTGAGTGGACCTCCACTAGTGATTAGCGCTTTCTCTCAACATAAAGGTTGCATACAGAACCTTTTCTTCTTCTGTAATGGTCATCATAATGAAATTCTTCTCCATCTCGTCAATCCACTGAGCTGGCCACAATGGATTTGTTATCTTGCTTGAGAACCTCTGGGGCTTCAGCTTCAGAAATCTTTCCACAAGTCAAGTGATCGTTCTGCCCATACACTCCATATACAAGTGGTTGATTCTAGTAACCACCTTGGTACACTGCTTGTTGTGCACCAAGATTCTGCACTGGGGTAATGCATAACCGAGACCTGCTATGCCGTAGCAATGGGTTATTACCTGCAGGTGCTGGAGGTACCATGTTGCTGCCAATTGAAACTGTACTGGTCTGACCTAGAGGTATCAGTGTAGTATTGGCAATTGGTGTAGTCATCCCCATTGTAGCTTGTATGGCCAATAATACTTATTGGGTATCCTACATTTGCCGAGCCAAATTGGTCACAACTGTGGCCAAGTCACTTGGTGGTCTAGGTAGGTTGGTTGGAGTGGCCTGGTTATTCACCCCTTGAGGTACATCATTCTGATTCATATTATTTCTTGTTTGCTCTTCTGGGATTTCATTCCCATTCCCCACTCCAGGTGGTGGTGGGGTCGGGCTACGACCTCTTCGACTAGTTCTGCAAGTACGGCATGCCATTTCAGACTATTGCTGCCAAAGTTTCTGCATAGCCAATAAGTGCGAGATATGCTACAATGTAGTTTATAGGGTTAATCACATAATATATGAAAATCCCAATAAAGCAGAACCAAACAGACAATAAACAGCTCAAAAAAATTTTGTTTAGTCGCCCTTGACCTGTCATGTATTGCGCGACCAGTAACCAATCTGGAAAAACTCTGAGAAAATTCCCAAGAGCTTCTGATCGATTCATTGGTCTACTGACCAGTCAACTCTTTAAGTCAAATCGTTTGACCGGTCAATCCAAATTTCGTATTTGAAATGTGATTTTGAGTTACTTTCCTCATTTTCTTTCTTGTATTCTCTGAGTAAGTTGCTATAGTGCCTACCGGATAATTTTCAAAGCTTTTCTCTCCGATCGACGAACTCCATTCACTTCCTAGAGGTATGTTCTCAATTCTTTCCTTCTCCTTAGATAGATTCTCTTAGGTTTTTATTGTCTTTTCTTGTTTTCTCTAAATTAAAAGTTTTCTAACCATAGAAAGCTTATTTTCTTCATCAAGATTCATTGTTGGGCATCCAATGAACAAAAGCCCTTAATCAATTTGGGGTTTCACTGTTTGGTTTAAAAGAAATCCCAAATTGTTGAGTTTTTGTCCTAGAATTAGGGTTTTTCCCAAATTTTTGAATTCCTTATAATTAATGGTATTCTTAGAACATTTAAATATTATTTTAGCATGATAGTATGTTTTCCAATTGATGTAAGTCCTCCAATCCCTTTAATTGGGTGAAAGTGAGGCTTTTGACCAAGTTACGCCGTTATGCTATCGAAATTTATAAAATTTCTATTAATGAGGTTTTATTTCACTGTTTCTTGCAGATTCATCATGCCTCACACCAAGAACCCTAGACCATTCGACGCACTTCACTTTCGTTCCTCCGAAACAAAGGCGCAATACCCATGGTTCTGGAACAAGAAGGTAGAGGTGGGGTGATTCATGAAACTACCAGATCTTGCCAGGTTCGATGTAGAGACCGCGTTCGACACCATGGGTTGGCTTCCTGTGACCCAGTACCAGGGGTCGACCCATCCTGACCTGGTAAAGCAATTTTACTGCAACTTACAACTGGAGGGCGATCCAAAAGACTTTGAGAGAGGCGGAGAGTTGAGGATCACTAGCTGGGTATAGGGTGTACATATTTCCTTCGACACCCACCAGCTAGCAGGTCTCCTGAACATCTCCAACTTTGGTGAATTGGTTTATTGCGCACCAAAAGAGTGCAAATTCATGACTAAGGATCAGCATCTGGAGGTGAGAAACCAGATCATGCAGCTAGGATTAAGGGACTTGAAGGCGATCAACCTGCGTCACCTTCCTCATGTGTACTGCTGCATCGTCCAACATAACATCATACCTCAGAGTGGCCATTACAACGAGCTATCCCAACTGACCCGGTATGTTCTTTACTGCATCTGCACTAGGCAATCAATATGCTTACCCTACATCATCATACGTACCATGCATCGAGCCACAACACCTAATCTGAAGGGCAATTTACCCTATGGTTGTATGATCACCACACCATTCTCAATCGCCTTCACATAAACATGGAAGGTGAGAAAATGTACAAGGAGACGGTCATAGCAGACCTTGACTGGGACGCCATCACCAAGATGGGCTTGCATGAGGCGGAGATCAGTGATGAGGAATTAAATGCACTGGATTGTCCTCTGGATCGGGTAGCAGCGACAGCAACAACAACATTTGAGGCAGCAGTAGACGAGGATAGTGGAGGGACCTCATGTATATGGATGTAGATGATATCCCCCTCCTACACCACAGCATATATCAGAGGCTGGTCCTTCTCGTCCTCCTCCAGACTCGATGATGTCACTTTTCTTGGAGATCTGAGAGGCTCAGCATGCGACTGATCGATAGGTAGCTGATCTTACACAGAGCCTCTAGGCCATACAAGAGGAGGTACACTAACTCAAGACAACTTATGCTGAGGACTATGATAGGGATAAAGAGTCACCACCTCCCCAGCTAGCCTAGAGTTAAAGATTTTTATTAATTTTCTTTTGTTTCTAAATAATATTATTTTTTGTTTATATATTCAAGGTAACTGCCCAAATTATGGGCCATATATATATATATATATATCTTTATTATGTGCATTATTGTCTTACTTTAATTTTCTATCTCAACCAGCAATGTGCTTATGGTGTGTTTGTATTATAACTTTTAAGTTTAACCTATCTCAGTTCATAGGCACATGTGAAAATATTCAGGTTTGATTGGTAGGGCCCAACTGCTTTGATACCAAGTTATCACACGCCAATTCTGGCCGAATCAAAAGTGTGAATGAACCATCATATAAACCAACGGTTCAAGCCAGGATCACATAGGATCATACCAATAATCAGACCATACAATCTACATAATAAGAGATATTAAATAAAATACTAAGCATAAACACAATGGAAACACTCGCATGATGAGTCATGCTCGTCTTCCATTGCTTGCACGTCAATAGCAGCCACGTGTCCATACGATGATGCATTGATATAGTCTTCGATAGTTGTACCTGCATCATCAGCTAAAAGAATATGATATCGTGGGGTAAGCTCACAACTTAGCTAAGTGAAAAAAATAAAACAATGTAACAAACATATGCATGATGTCAAATTCATATATTTAGTCTGGTTTAAGTTTATAATGTGTTATGTCAAGGATAAGCGGCCACCACACCTCTATACACGAGAGTGTGAGCACCCCCAAGATCACAAACCGCTATCATCCCACATCACTCACTACAGAATAGAGATTACTAGAGTCCAATGGATCACACACTGCTAGCACTCCCCTTTATACTCTATCCCATACTAGTATGTCTGCCCCTATTGGGGAGGACTTGTAAACTAGGTTCGTGTCTAACCAATCCTAAATGTCATCAAATTTGTATCTAAGGCCACACCATAGTATCCTTCAATACTCCCATATAAATAGAGCCAGGGTCCACTGATAGAGCTATAGCCAAACACCCCGATCACCCCCCATACCCTAAGACATTCTAAGTCTGCTAAGATAATGGTGATATGATGATGTCAATGTAATGAATGATTTGATGCTATAACCTCTCCCCATCCAACACATCGACCACACACAAGCACATGCCTATCCTTAATTGGATGACATGTGAGATGCACAAACAACATACAGATCATGGCATCAGTTAACTTAATAGAAAGTAAAGGGTAGCTTGTTATTAACCAATTAGTTTAGGTCTTGTTCCCTCACCTGTGATTGATATTGTTCCTCTTCAAAGCCTTAGAAACTATCTTGGACTGTTGGAAACCTAAACAATTAGTAGACTTTAATTAAGGTTCTATCCATTAGGCTACTGTAGTCTGATTCATTGTCTGGTCCCCAATTTAGGCCTTCTGAACATTGTCTGATCGCATGACCGGTCTTGCATTGGCCAACTAGTCATCAATCTAGAAAAACCCTGTCAGACTTCCCGAGAATGATTGGTCATCTGTCTGGTCTGACATCTAGCCAACAGAACAACAAGGATTGGACAACCTTAAGGCTGTTTTCAGTCTATTTTCACTCTAAATTGATTCTTTGAACCTTTAATGGGATCCATCCTAGAGTCATTCTATGGCTATTATTCATTAGTTTTAGTCACTTCCTTAATCCCTAACATCTATAATTTATTATAAGTTTATTTGAGAGACCTAATAAGAAAGATCATGATGGAATCGCAATGTTGGAGTCAATTTACCAACGGTGATCATGGATCTTAATTCTATGCATCCTAACATTTTACAGAATAAAATACTTACAGTTGGTCTCTCGATGTAGTGAGTTAGAAACCGACGGTAACTTCTCCTTTTGCAAAGCTTCTTCTCCTTTCTTCAAGCTTCCTTCCTCTCAAAGCCTTTTTCTCCTTCTTCTCCTCTCTTTCTCTCATTTCTAGGGTTTGAGACTAATCAAAAGAGTGAGAGGAGGTTAAGGGACGTCCTCTATATAGAGGAGAAACTTCCATATAGAGTCTCCTCTCAATTAGGAGAGTAGTCTCCTAAAAATAAGAAACTTCCAAATCTCGAAGACAGATTCTGGGCTTGACTGGTTGGTTAACCGGTTGCCCAATCCATAGACCAGATAACTTAAGTCGTCCCACCGGACAACCTACGAAAAATTGGTTTCTTACCTGGCTTTGTGGTTCCTTCATCCTGTTGGTTTGCTTGAGTCGGTTATGATGGAAAGACCTGGCACGACATAGTTAGACCGGGTTAGTGGAGTGCAAGTCTTATAGTATGTGTCAAGGTTATGGCTTCGCTAGGTCAGGTTTTACCGTGTACACAGATGAGCCTGACCCAATTAATCCTGGTGTGTAATAGAATCCATTCCCCCCAAAGAAATATTTACAAGCATAAATATAGTAACCTAGGAGATCTAACATTCAAGCAAAGTTATCATTTAGGAGTTTGACGTTTACATCCCCAGTGGAGTGTCACGGCCCAATTCTGGACTAACCAAAAGTGTGATAAACTATCATAAGAACCAACGATTCAAGCTAGAATCTCGTAAGACCATGCCAATAATTCAAACTATACACATCCACATCACAATCAAAGATAATAAATAATAGCGGAAGTCTGTATTAATGAACTGAGTGTCTACAATGATAAGTAAATAAATAACCAGTTGTGAGGACAATGGGAAATTGGTGATCCTCCTCGGGATAAAATACATCTATATCGATGAAGATCAATTATCTTGTTGGAGTCGCTACCAAGATTAAGGTCTAAGACCTCTAAAAATGTAGCCTCACCCTAAGGTAAGACTTTTATTGACTCATGACCCAATGTATCAGTTCTTTGGTCTGCAAGAGATCGAATAAGTATTCAGGGTACGGTTATGGGAAGGTGTTAGGTACCCAAACCGTCCAATCAATGTCGGCCTCCTAAACTTTCCTTAAACTCTAATTTTGACTGTGCTTGATTAACTAGATGACTAGGGTTTAATGGGGGACGTCTTAAACTGAGTTGCTAAGTTATTCTAACCTAGGGTTCAGCCAATCATGTTTTAAAGCAAATAAACAAGCAATGAGTACAGTACAATACAGTGAACCGGACAAAAGATGGTTTGATCTTAGACTGAATCTGAGACATGTAAGACATCTCAAACTTCCTACGTATTCCAATCCTGAAAATCAAGTCCAAAAAAATAGTTTGAAGAGGGTTTTGTGATTAAAGATTTTAGAAGTGATTTATGCATGTGCTTCAATTAGAGTCTTTGTTTAAGTTGAAGTTTATGCTGAATGGATGGTTGATGGGTGGCTTTGTACCGTATTTGGGATTCCCAAATTGCCTATGTATTCTAGGGTGTGCCCTAGAAATTAGGTACGACATAGATCGAAATGATTGTGAGAGTCGAATTTCGAATGTGCACCAAATTCCTACCATTTTTGTCAATAGGAACTAGGGATGAGAACTAAATTCCTATCATTCAGATTTGGGATGTGTACCAAATTCTTTCCATTTTTGTCAATAGGATCTAGGGATGAGACCTAAATTCCTATCATTTTTATTATTTCCATTTTTTGTCAATAAGATCTAGGGATGAGACCTAAATTCATACCATTTTTATTGTTTCCATTTTTGTCAATAGGATCTAGGGATGAGACCTAAATTCCTACCATTTTTATTATTTCCATTTTTGTCAATAGGATTTAGAGATGAAACCTAAATTCCTATTATTTTTATTGTTTCCAATTTTAAGTTTCTAGGGTTTCCTATCCCTTTTCATTGTGATTTTCATTTTTTAGGGTTTTATACCCTAATTGTTCCCTTTATTCTAGGGTTTGTCTTGCCCAAATTATTCTTTCCATTCTAGGGTTTCCTACTCTAATTGCTGTATTGTTTCCATTTTTAGGGTTTCCTACCCTAATTGCTATTTTTCCAACTTATCTCTTTCCAAGACAAATATGGCAAGTGAAACATTCCAACTATAGCAGTGATAGTATAAGTGTGCATCCAAACATGGCAGTAAGCATCACGTGAATAATCTGAATATGGCATGTGAGCATCATAGCATGTGAGAATCAACAAAGCATTTCAGAATCAAGCAAAGCATGTGAATACTCTAAATGTGGCCATTTATCCAGATATGGCATGTGGATACTCTAAATGTAGCAAGTATGAAATCAAATATGATAGAATTTACCAAATCACTCAAACAGTCAATTACAAGTTACAGTAAATGAAACATCAATGAAACCCTTCTGAAAAATCTAAAATTATCAACAAAAAAAAAACATATGTTCAAGAAGTTATTTGAAAATATTATAACTTTTATGAAGACATTTAGAATGAATAATGACTCAAAAATATCAAAATTGTGACAGAAAGTTTCAAGTATTGAACAAACTAGGAACTGCTTTTAGATTCTGTTATATTACACCAAAACAACCATAAGTAGGTTTTCTATAACTCAAATTATGCCCTTTTTTTTTTTATAAAAATATGACTTAACATGCTACATTTCATCTGAAGGGGTCGATTCCCAATAGAGAGCAAAACATGGTCAAATGAATGCCCCAAGACCTGATATGTGTACTGGTCAAGTCTGTTCCAGGTTTTTGACCAGTTGCACCATAAATTTCGTATAAAATCCTATACTTAATGAAAATTAAATCCAGACATATGTCCATGTAGATAACTGTCAGATATAAAATTTCATCAAAGAAAAACAAGTGAAAATAGAACATTCTCTTTGTGAAAAAGATCCTTTTCAATCATGCAAATCAGAATATCTTAACATATTCAAAATCAGAGCACTATGCACTTAAAAATCAATTTCAATTCAATAAAAAATTGAAAAAACCTGAAACTAGTGTCATGTTTTAGGAAACTTCCATATCTAAAAAATTCATATGAAGTTTCTCTTCTGATTATGGCCATAAAACCCTTTTCTAGAGACTTTCTGGTAGGGGATTGCATTATATCCGAATAAGACAGCAATGCCAAAGAAGAATTTTTTTGATAGACTTTCCCATTTCCAAATAGAACAAAGTTTTTAGAGGAGTCTTATAACATATCAGAGAGACTCTCATAAATATTTGGGCTTCAAAATCTAAGGAAAACCACATGAGATGGATGTCCTAAGTTTGGACCCTAAATCTAAAAATTTTAGATTAGAAAATCACTTTCTAAAATTTGTCAAAACATCAAACATCATCATATAGCATTCAAAGCTTCATCATTGAATAGTTTAAACAAATCAGCATTCATAAGAAATGCTAGACATAGGCATCCTAACATTAATATGTATGTAATAGAGTATTCCTGATCGAGATTTAATGAAAATAAGTCTTTTTCAAGCAAAATTGACATTCAAGCATTCTAAAGACCCCTAAATTCGTTTTAAGGTACCATCCCTGTGCTCGAATGGAGCAAAAACTTCGATGTAGGATGTTTTGGAGTTCGTATCAAGCTCTTTGAAGGTGAATCCTCATTCTCCTCTTCTCTGCTCCTATCTCTCTTCTCTTTTTCTTTTTCCTTCTTCTCTTTTTTTCTTTTCTCTTCTTCTTCTCTCTTTTTCTCCCTCTCTCACCTTTTCTCTCTCTCTCACTCACGGCTCCAGTTATTTGAAAAAGAAAAGGAACCCTCTCTCTTTCTCTTGGCCTATTTATGCTCTTCTACCCTCTTCTAAAATGTCCCTTCTTTCCTTTTCTTCTTTCCTTTTTAGAAAATCCTTTCTTTCCCATGTTTTCACTTCTAGAAAACCTTTCTTCCTCTCTCTTCTTCTCTCTTCCTTCCTTTTCTTCTTCTTTCCTTTTCTTTCTTCATCTCTCTTCCTTCCTTTTCTTTTTTTTCTTCTAGAAAATCATTTCTTTCCTTTTTTTCTACTTTTCATTCTTCTCTTCCACCTCTTTCCCACGTTTTCTCTTCTAGAAAACCTTTCTTCTTCTCTCTTCTTCTCTCTTCCTTCCTTTTCTTCTTCTTTCCTTTTCTTTCTTGTTCTCTCTTCCTTCCTTTTCTTCTTTTTCTTCTCCCTCTCTCCTTTCACGTTTTTCTTTCCATAAAACATTTTTCCTTTTTTCTTTCCTTCCTCTTTCCTTCTTTTTTTCCTTCTCCCTCTCTCCTTTCACGTTTTTCTTTCTAGAAAACATTTTTTCTTTTTTTTCTTTTTTTCCTTTTTTTCTTTCCTTCCTCTTTCCTTCCTTTTTTTTTCTTCTCCCTCTCTCATTTCCCACGCCCTCTCTCTTTCCTATGGCCTCTCTTTCCTATAATATATATATATATATATATATATATATATATATATATTATATATTGTATACATATAAAAGAAATGCATGCATATGGGCTAACGTGACTTGGTCTAAAATGGTCTAGGCTGGGTCGAGCTAAGTTAGACTAAGTTGGGATGAGCTGGTTTGGATCAAGTTGACTTCTTCTATCATTTCATAGTTCATTTCTGCCACCATTTCACATGCAATTTTTTGATAGTCTCTATTCCAAATTTTCTATGTTCACTTTGTAGAACACTAAAAATGAGGAATATTGGAACTTGAATCACCTCATTTGGAGATAAAATGGCCAACTTCTAAATTTCTAAAGTTTAAGCAGGCCAATTATCGATAATTTGACTAACCATTCTGCATGGGATCCTTCAGAGACTTTTACCGGAAATCCTTTACATCAACTTTGTAGAGTACTAAAAATGGAACATAATGAAATTGAAATCACCTGATTTGGATATGGGGTGACCAAAATATGAATTTTCAAAGGTTAAATGATCATTTCCATGTGTAATTTTCCATGGGAACCTTTGGAGACTTTTACCAGAGATTTTTCACATCCATTTTGTAAAACACCACAAATGAAGAATAATGGCCTTGGAATCATCTGAATCTGACGTAGAACGACAAAGATATAAAGATTTGAAGTTCTAACGATAATTTTGCATGAAAGCTTGCATGGGGCCCACCGATCACTTCTACCTAGGATTTTTCACTTCCACTTTGAAGATAACTAAAAATAAGGAATATTGGCCTTTGAATCATCTGATTCCGATATCAGATGACCAAGATATGATGATTTGAAGTTTAAATGATAATGCATGCATCATACGATAATTACGTAAATGCCCTTGTACTTTTAAACAGCGATATCTTCCTTGTTTGATGTCAGAATTTGATGATTTAGGTCTCATTTCGAAGATAATTTCATGACCTATACATCCAAGTAGGTAATAACCTATGACCCTGCTATGGGGCTCATTAAATAATTACAAACCTTTGGGATAAAGTCGAAAACCTACCATATGGATTCATTTCTGCTGGGGATGCAAAAATGGGGTGCTTACAGATGCCCCTCTTTAGCTGAAATTGTTACCAATTGAAGGCCAAAGACAAAAGAACCACATTTTTGCATTATTCTGCACTTGATATGGATTCTACCATTGTACAACTAATAACTGTAGATGTCAAGCTCCTTGAGTAGCGACCTCATCAGGTCTATGACTTTAGCTCAAGACCACTTGTAATGTAACTGTAACTGTAAAGCTTCTTGAGTAGCGACCTCATAGGTCTGTGACTTTAGCTCAAGACCGCTCATGATGTAACTGTAACTATCAAGCTTCCTTGAGTAGCGACTTTATCATGTCTGTGACTTTGGCTCAAGACCGCTCATGATGTAACTATCAAGCTTCTTGAGTAGTGACCTCATCAGGTCTATGACTTTGGCTCAAGACCGCCCATGATGTAACTGTCAAGCTTCTTGAGTAGCGACCTCATCAGGTCTGTGACTTTGGCTCAAGACCGCTCATGATGTAACTATAACTGTGCTTTGTGCTCTAGATTTGTAACCTCTGGATGTGTAGCCTTTGGATGTGTAGCCTCTGGATGTGTAGCTTCTGGATGTGTAGTCTTTGGACCAAATTTGGGGTGTCCCAAATTGCCTACGTATCCTTTGGGACTACCATCCCTCCGAAATCAGGTTCCGCATAGTTCGGGCCTCACGTTTTTTGTGTATGTATTTTTTTTTTCATGCAGTGTTCCATTATGTAAACTATTCGATCATGAGCACGTTACCGAAGGATACCTATGAAGGTGTAAATCCACAACGACATAGGTCATGAGCATATGCAACGGGTTTTCTTAGGCCGTAATTACTCAGACTCGTTCTGACCACACTTGCTAATGCACATATTTACATTGTACTACCATGTCTGGGCTTAAATTTTTGAGCCAACTGACAGTGTGAGAGAAATCAATGTCCTAGATAGGCTGATAAGAAATTGTTCCAAATGGGTCAGCCATCTGGGAGAGTAATTGATTGTTTATGTGTAATGGCCTGATCTTTACTAGGAGATGCCATTTTGGCTTATGAAGGATGGACCAGTAGAACTCTCAGACACCGTTTGGATTAATGAACGACCGATGTGAGTTTCGATCAGAGTTGTTATGATTATTTTTCAGAGTGGCATGCTCACAAGAGTCATGTCAGAGATGTAAAACAAGGGCTTGATGTGAAACTCTAGAAAAATTGTCGAATTATTGGACGAGAGATAGAGTTCTTGCCTAAAATCAGGAATTTTTTTCCCTAACAATTGATGAACTGATGTATTATCCCTTTATGATGAAAGTTGTTGTCTTGTTTGAGAATCTTGTCCAACCTTACTGTGAGACCTACCACATGGCTAAGTCAGCTTGCCTCAAGCCTGTAAACGGAAGCCTGTCCACATTTTTTTTTGGTATGTAGGCTACACGTAATACCGCTTTACTTGATCCAAATTTGTCAAGTATTGTAATTCATCTCCATTCAAATTAGTCAGATGAATAGCCTTCCCTGGTAATATTTCCTTAACAATGTATGGTCCGCTCTAGTTTGGACAAAACTTGCCCCTTGGATCATGTGTTGGTGCTCTCTGCTCCTTCAGCATTAAATCACCAAATGCTGAATGACGGATTCGGACTTTCTTGTTGAATGTATTTGCTATTCTCTGCTAGTACTTCTTTATGTTGTCAGCCGCCCTAATTCTACTTTCATCTATGAGGCTCAATTCATCGTATCTAGCTTGAACCCATTCTGTCTCGGGGATCTTGCATTCCATCGCTACCCTTAGTAATTGCACCTCCAATTCAATAGGGAGTACTGCGTCCATGCCATAAACCAGGGAGTAAGGGGTTGCCCCAGTAGATGTTCTGATTGAGGTTCTGTAAGCCCAAAGTGCATATGGGAGTTTATCTGCCCAATCAGCGTTAATTTGTGCCATCTTTCGTAAAATAACTTTTATGTTCTTATTGGCCGCTTCGACTACCCCATTTTTCTATGGTCTATATGGGGAGGATCTATGTCTCTCGATGTGGAATTTGTCACACAGTTCCTCCACTTTACCCCCGAAGTGTTGTCCTTGTCAGAAATAAGAGCTTGAGGCACCCCGTGTCGACAGATGATCTTCTCTTGTAGAAATTTTGCCACTTTGTTTGTTGTGAGCTTTGCATATGCCTAAGCTTCCACCCATTTTGTAAAATAATCAATGGCTACCAAGATAAACACCTGTCCACTTGAAGATTTCGGATGTATCTTGCCTATCACATCAATGCCCCAAATCGAGAAAGGCCATGGGGAGCTGAGCGTGTGCAGTTCTGTCGGAGGTACATGTATCAAATTGGCGAATATTTGGCATTTGTGGCATTTCTTCACATATTCTACACAGTCTGACTCCATTGTATTCCAAAAGTACCCTAGACAGAGGATCTTACTCACAAGCATTCTAGCATTCATATGGGGACCACATTTTGTCACACCCCAATTCCACACTCTTAAGAAGGGTGTGATGAACCGCTAGCAAACCAACGATTCAACCAGAATCTCGGACAGACGATATCCATTTTATCTAAACCTCATACATCCACATTCATAATCAGAATAAATACACAATACCGAAAGTCTTATAGTAAAATGAACTGAGAATCTACTGTAATATTAATATTTAAATAGCAAATTATTCTGTGGCAACTAAGACATAAATAAATATCAAATACATGTCTTTACTAAATCCAAATAATGAAAATAACATCTAATCGAATACACATGAGTTGCACTCGAAAGAGGAGTAATGCGTATCCACTTCTTCTTTAACTTCCATCACCGCCATGTGCCCGTACACTGGAGCATTGACATAATCTTCGACGGTAGTACCTGCATCATCAACTAAAAATATTTTACGTCGAGGGGCTGAGCACACATCATGGCTCACTGAGCAAACAAAACAATGCAACAATACATATGCATGCAATCAATTCATATCTTTGGTCTGGTTTAAAGTTTGCAATATGCAATAGAAAGGTTTGGGTGGTCAAAGGTTAATGTTTATTGACCCCTCCTCTATACACAAGTGTGTGATGCCACCCGAAGATAACGTTTATCGTCAACCCACAAGCACCCAATTCATGAACATTGTACAACAAAGGTTAACGTTTATTGCTGTACAGTGCCATACCAACACGTAAGCCCCTATTGGCGAGGGCTTGCAAACTGGGCTCGTAACTAATCAATCCTAATGCCAAATAGTGTATCCAAGGCCTCACCCCAGCATCCCTCAGAACGTCCATAGCGATAGAGCTAAGTCCCCCTGGTAGAGTCAGAGACCACAAGGATCGAGACCACCTCCCCTGATACTCGACGGCGTAATTGTTCTGCTAAAGTAATGACGATACGACGATGCTAATTCACAAGACTTGAGTTAGAGATAGAGCTAAAGTGTTGAGGCCCAGCCTATGACACCCCCTTGATACTCTCTCACATCAAGTACACCAACCACACACATACATTCACATGCCTATTCCTATCATCATCATCATTATCATGTTATAAACAATAAAGTAAATATGCATGAACAATAAATAGAAATATCGGATGACATGTTGAATGCACATTACAAGCATGTTCGCATAGAATCAAGCATAGCATTGGACTCAAGAAATAAAACAGTTTATTATTAACCAATTAGTTAAGAGTCTTGTTTCCTCACCTTAGCTTGCTAGTAGATCCTCTTTCAAGCTTTAAAATCACTTTTATATTGTTATTATATTGCTAGAAGACCTAACAAAGTCGAAAAAATTTAATTAGAACTAATTCTGAATTTAAAAATCATGCTGTTAACTGGGGGTCGGAGCTAGGGTGTGAGTTATGATCAACCCTGGGTGCGACCACCCCTATTCTGGGCTTCCCAAACACTGGGGGTTGATGCTCAGGGTCTGGTAGGGTCGATTGGCCATCGACCCCCCTTGCGACCCCCTGTGGATTTTGTCAATTTTTCTTCCTTCAACTCATTCTTTGTGTTTGGGGTCCTATGGCTTGCTCCTACAGTCCATTCCACACATGTTTTATGGCCTAGAACCATGATTCATTTACCTATATGGCTTTCATGATTTCCCCCCTTGGTTTTCCATGAAAACCTAACCATGGGTTGATGGTTTGGGTTTCTCCGAGATCATAACCTCTTCATTATCTACTCTAAGTTCTTTAGAAACTCATGGAAATAGTATCCATACCTGAGAATATT
The DNA here is from genome assembly GCA_028583415.1 of Protea cynaroides. Classification (NCBI taxonomy): domain Eukaryota; kingdom Viridiplantae; phylum Streptophyta; class Magnoliopsida; order Proteales; family Proteaceae; genus Protea; species Protea cynaroides. The sequence goes on from CM053276.1 coordinate 52,096,350, forward strand.
ACTCCTTCTCTGCAACTCTTCTTCTTTTGCTTTCTTCTCTTCATTCCTTTTATTCTTCTTCTCTTCCTTCTCTTCTCTTTCTCTCAATTCAATTATGGTTCTAAAAGGAGTTAAAGAGGCTTAGGGACGTCCTATTTATAGAGTAGAAACTCCTAAAATAAGTCCCATTGAGATTAGAAAGGAATTCCATTGAAATTAGGAAAGTTTCCTAATTTCTGTTTTTACCGAGAACTGAGGGTCGATAGGGAGGTCGGAGATCCCGTCGACCCCTGGTCCTTAAAATGTCTGACCCCCCATATAAAACTGGGGGTCTGACTTCTATACTGGGGGTCCAACCCTCCCTTGCTGGGTATGCGACCCTCCCCTTATTTAAGTGTTTTTGGGTCAGTTTAATACCTGAGATCGTGATCTCCTTCACGCACTTGGTCCATTTGGCTCAACCATGATGGGTAGACCTGGTTCAAGGTGGTAAGACCGGGTTAGTTTGATACGGGTCTTACAACTCCCCCCTAATTATAAAAAATTTCGTCCCCAAAATTTTTCATACCTTCAGAGTCAAATAAATGAGGGTATTGCTTTCGCATAGCATTCTCTTCTTCCCATGTAATTTCTTCCATGTCTCTACTTCTCCAAGGGACCTTAACATAATAGATATCTCGATTGCATAGTCGTTGAACCTTTCGGCTGGTGATTTCAGTTGGTGTTACTTTAAAGGTCAAATCATCTGTCAAATCAGGTAGATCTACTATCAGAACGTGCGTTGGATCCTTGACATACTTCTTCAATAAGGAAATAGGAAATACGTCATGCACACTTGACATAGATGGTGGTAGTGCTAACTGGTAAGCCACTTTCCCACGCTTTGCTAAAATCTCATATGGTCTGACATGTCTTGGACTTAGTTTCCCTTTTTGTCTGAACCATTTCAGACCTCGCATAGGCGATACCTTCAAGAATACTTTATCACCCACGACGAACTCAAGATCTCTGCGTCGAGTATCTGCATATTGCTTCTGACGATTTTGGGTTGTTCTCACTCTTTCCTTGATAATGTCGACCACTCGACAAGTCTCCTCAACAAATTCTGGTCCAACGATACTACATTCTGCAACTTCATTCCAAAACAATAGAGTTCGGCACTTTCTGCCATACAATGCTTCATAGGGTGACATCTGTATGGTAGCCTGATAGCTGTTGTTATAAGCGAACTCGATCAGTGGTAACTTTTCATCCCATGATCCTTTAAAATCAATTACACATGCTCATAGCATATCTTCTAGAATCTGAATTGTACGCTCTGACTGTCCATCTGTCTGTGGATGGAATGCAGTACTAAACTTCAATGTTGTACCCATAGCCTTTTGCAATCCTTCCCAAAACTTGGAAGTAAATCGTGGATCTCTATCAAACACAATGCTCTCTGGTACACCGTGTAATCGAACAATATTATCCACATACAGCTTTGCTAACCTTTCTAGTGTATACTGAGGTCGTATCGGTATAAAGCGAGCTGTTTTGGTCAGGCGGTCTACAATCACCCAAACTGCGTCAACTACTCGAGGAGTCAATGGTAACCCTGTGACGAAGTCCATAGTGATGCAGTCCCATTTCCATGCTGGTTCTGATAACGGTTGTAACAGTCCTGCGGGTCTTTGTCGTTCAGCCTTTACTTTCTGACAATTTAGGCGTTGAGACACGAACTTAGCTACGTCTGCTTTCATTCCTCTCCACCAATATAATTTCTTTAAATCATGATACATTTTTGTACTTCCCGGGTGTATCGAATAGATGGTGGTATGGGCTTCTTTCATCAGTCGGTGTCTAATGTCCACACTTTCTATTTCGGGTACACATATTCTTCCTTTGTACTTCAATACCTTCTCTTCGTCCAAGGTGAACTCAGGGTTAGTTCTACCTTTTTCGATGTCTTCTTGTACCGTTCTTAGGTAAGGGTCTGATTTGATAGCTATCTTCACTTCATCAATTATATCTGGTATAATCTTCAATGCAACGAACATATTAGAAAACCGATGAATGAACCCTTGGTTGACTGATCCATCCGTTGTATCTATCACATACTGCTCATTATCGTGATTGAATACCGTTTTAGTAGTATACATTGCTACAGTTGTCCTAACCTCTCCTTGAGATTTTATCATTGCCTTTCTGCTCAACGCATACGCTACTACATTAGCTTTCCCCGGATGATACTGGATATCACAATCATAGTCTTTCAATAGTTCCAGCCATCTTCTTTGTCTCATATTCAACTCCTTTTGATTAAATAAATAAGTAAGACTTTTATGGTCCGATTTAATCTGGAACTTCTCTCTGTATAGGTAATGTCTCCATATCTTGACAGCATGTACTACTGCCTCTAACTCCAAATCATGAGTGGGATAATTTTTCTCATGTGTCTTTAACTGTCTTGAGGCATAAGCAATTACTTATTCTCCTTGCATAAGCACACATCCTAATCCTAGTCCTGACGCATCAGTGTATAGGGTAAATGGCCGTCCGGGAACAGGAATAGTCAAAATCGGAGCGGATATCAATCTGGTCTTTAAGGTTTGGAAGCTCTTCTCGTATTTATCCGTCCACACAAACTTTTCACCTTTCTTAGTCAGACTGGTGAGAGGTACGGCAATCCAGGAATAGTCTTCCACAAATCGCCGATAATAACCAGCGAGACCCAGAAAACTTCTAATTTCTGCAACGCTCTTTGGTGCTTCCCACTTTACAATAGCCTCGATCTTGCTGGGATCCACTTTGATTCCTTCAGCGGATACTACATGGCCTAGGAAGGCGAATTTACTTAGCCAAAACTCACATTTGGTAAATTTGGCATATCGCTTCTCTTTCCTTAAACGCTGTAGAGTGGCGTTTAGATTCTTAATATGGGTTCCTTGTCCTTGGAATATACCAATATATCATCAATAAATACAATAACTGACGTATCCAACATATCGTGGAAAACCCGGTTCATAAGTTCCATGAAAGTTGCTGGTGCATTTGTTAATCCAAAAGACATGACCAAGAATTCATAATGTCCATATCTGGTCCTGAAAGCTGTCTTAGGAATATCACCTTCTTTAATCTTCAACTGATGGTAGCCTGACCAAAGATCGATCTTAGAAAATACTTTTGCTCATTGCAACTGATCGAACAAGTCATCGATCTGAGGTAGTGGATATCGATTCTTGATTGTCAGTTTGTTCAGCTCCCGATAGTCAATACATAATCGCACACTATCGTCCTTCTTCTTTACGAATAATACTGGCGCTCCCCATGGTGATATACTGGGTCGAATATAACCATTGTCCAGTAGTTCTTGTAGTTGTACTTTCAATTCCTTTAGTTCAGTAGGAGCCATTCGATAAGGTTCTTTTGATACTGGTGCGGCTCCAGGTATAAGATCTATCACAAACTCTGTGGCTCGGTTGGGTGGTAATCCTGGTAGTTCCTCAGGAAATACGTTGGGGTAGTCCCGCACGACATCAATATCTTCCATCCGTGGTGCTTCTTTGGTGAGGTCGACCACTGATACTAGATATCCGACTGGTCCCTTCTCAAGGCACTTCTTAGCCTTTAGTGCTGAGAGTATGAGCTTGCGTTTACGGGGATGTTTGGTTCCCGTAAAACTAAATTCTGCTCCTTCTTTGTTCTTACATGTTAGCTTCTTTTCGACGCATAATAGATTCGCAGAATGCCGAGCTAACCAGTCCATTCCCAAGATGACGTCAAAGTCTGCCATCCCAAGTTGGATCAAGGTTGCATTTAAGGTTTTCTTGCCAATGAGAACTGGACATGGCCCATAACCTTTTTCTAATTCCACTTCTAACCCCATCGATGATCATACAAGTAGTTTGTAGTCTAATGTTTGGATGGATAAATTCAGCTTCTTTCCAAATGACACAGATATAAAAGAATGAGTAGCTCCTAAGTCGAAGAGTACTCTGGCGGGTATGTCATTTATAGGTACGATACCTGTGATTTATTTTAACTTAGTCTACATGCTCCCACAATGTAATACAACTTAAAAGGTTTCAGTCATACCTGTGACCACATCGGGTGATGCGGCAGCATCCTCGGATGTAACAGCATAAACTCGTCCTTGATGTAGCTGCTTCCTGGGCTTGGGACACACCCTTGCCATATGCCACGCTTGGTTGCAGTTAAAACATTTTGGGCCTTCAGTATTTGGCTTTGGCTGATGTTGGGCAACTGGGGTAGTCTTGGGTGGAGTAGTAAAGCCTTGAGCACGGAAGGGTTAGAATGTCTTATTGTTCCCTCCATTATAAGCATTTCCAGTTGGCCTTTTCATACCTCTGTTCTGCGTAAAATAGCTCTCCTTCTGGCTCGATTCTATAACTCGAGCAATTTTCATAGCTTCATTATATATTTTCTTTTCCAAACCTAGAACATGCTCTCTGATGCTCCCTCTAAGTCCCGTGACAAACCTACGGGTCTTAGTGTCTTCTTCTTGCATGCTGAGTGGTGCAAAGAAAAACAGCTCCTCAAAACGCTGTTAATATGCATCCATGGACATCTGTCCCTGATATAAACTCAGGAACTCCTTCTCCATAGAATCTTTAAAGCTTCGGGGAAAGTACTTCTCAAAGAAAGCTTCTTTATATATAGCCCAGGTCAATAGGGCATGCTTGGTCAATAGGTAGGCCCTAGTAGATTTTCACCAATGATGTGCATCACCTTTTAGCATGAAGGTGGCACATAATTCCTTCTCTTCTTCTGTAATATTCATCATCAGAAAATTTCTCTCCATTTCGTCGATCTAGTGTGCCGACCAGAGCGGATTAGACAGTTTTCCGTTAAACTCCTTGGGCTTCATCTTTAAGAATCGCTCCACCAGTTGGGAGTGGTCCATTTGATTCTAAGGGTATGCCCCAAACATAGGTTGTGGATACTGGTAATTAACTTGAATTGCTTCAGGACCTGGTACTGGAATCTGTACAGCTGGTGGTTGAGGTGTTTGAGGTGCTGGGTGGTTACCCACCGGTGCTGCACTTGTTTGTCTAGTCGGCATTGGTGTAGCATGTGCTGCCTGAAACATAATTCCCATTGCTGCTTGCATTTGAGCCTGTGCTCATTGCATTTGCTGCAGCTGTTGCGCTAGGTTCATAACCACGGTTGTCAGCTCCGGTGGTGGAGGTGAAAAATTTGTAGGATTTTCCTGACCCTGGTTTACTGGTGGTGCAACCTGCGGATTACCCTGTGCATATATATTTTCTTGACTGGCTTCCTCCACGGGTGGTGGTGGTGGAACTACATTTTGACTCTGCCTGGTTACTCTACGCCCAACCATGTTTTCCTTCTGATAATGGTGAAACCTGAAAATCATTAAAATACGTGAGGCAATCATTTATACTTCATGTAGATATGCTAATCGATGTTATTTTCAAAAATTTTAGATCATTTTGTGAAAAATAGAGTCTTTTCTATGCAGGGTCGATGGTGGGGGTCGATGGTATGTTCGACCCTCAGTGTCCGAACCAAGGAAATAACTTATTTTCCCGAGAGTCGGGGGTTGAAATGGGGTCGATGGGTGTCCGACCCCCAGGTGCGACCCCTGGTTCTCTCGCAGATTACCGAGAGCCGTGGGTCGATATGGGGGTCGATATGGGGGTCGATGGTCCTGGTCGAATTCTCCTACCCCCGGACCAAAAATTAGATTTTTAAGGTCCGATTCTGAGTTCATTTTCCATTCTTCCTCCTCGGTTTCGACTCGTCTCTTTTCCCTGAGTTGCTACAGTGCCAACTCTGCTACATTGGTCATTTGGGTTCCTTTTTTTGACGTCTACACCTTCCCTACAGGTATGTATCGTACCTTTACCTATTTTTAGGTTCTCTTTTCTAGGTTTTTACCCGTATATCTTGTTTTCTTTAAATTAAACTTTTTCCAGCCGTAAAAATTCAATTTTTATTGGGGGCTTTTGTTATTGGTGACTCGAAGAATGAAAGCCCTCAAAAATATTTGGGTTTCATCGGTTGGTTATTGAGAAACTCGAATTTTGCTCTTTTTGCCCTAATTTGTCAAAATTTTTTATTTCTTACAATTTCTTCAAATTGGATTCCATTAGCTAGGATTTCCTACTGTGTGAGTGTTGCAGGATATGTTAGATCCTACGTAAGTCCTCCTGCCCACGTGTATGGGTGAAAAGTGAGGCTTTTGGCCAACTTACGTCGTTATAATGTCCAAATTTCAAATTTTTCTACCCTACTAACATATTATCTATTTTTCTTTCTTATTTGTAGTTACCATGGCTCGTACCAAAGTACCCAGAGTTCGTGATCCTCTTCGTTTCTGTTCCAAAGAAGCCGAGGCACAGTATGCCCACTACGCTCACAATAAAGTAGAGGGAGGTCGTAAGGTGACTTGGCTGAGTTAGCCCTATTCAATGTGGAGAGAGAATTTGGTGATATGGGATGGCTCCCTGTCATCACTTACGATGCATGTACCCATCCAGATTTGGTAAGCCAGTTCTATTGTAACCTCCAGGTGGTGGGGGATTACAATGATGTTGAGAGGGGTGATGAGCTGCGCATTAAGAGTTACGTCAAGGGGGTTGACATCTCATTCGATTATCGACAGCTGGCCGACCTACTGGGCATTTCCTATACTGGCCCCATGGTTTTATGTGCCCCTGGAGAGCCCCAGTTCTTCTTTCTTCAGATGAGGGCCAAGATCGATAGTCAGCTCATCCGACCTGATCACTGGCAGATGAGAGCGTGTTATCTGCGTTCTGATCCACGGGTATACTGCAAGATCATTCAGCATAACCTGATACCGCAGAGTGGTCATTATGAGAGGGTCTCCCAGCTGACCCAATATCTCCTATACTGTATGTGCACTAGGAACCCCGTCTGCCTTCCATACATCATTATGCGTACTATGATCAGTGCCACGTTGCCCAGTCACACCGGTAACCTTCCTTACGGACGCATAATCACTACCTTGCTTACCCGCCTGGGGGTTGACTTAGTGGATGAGAAGATTCAGGAAAAGTCCTTCTCATCGTCTCTAGATTGGGAGGCTATTTTCAAGATGGGCATGCGGGATGATCAGGTCAGTGATGAGGAGAGGAACGCGATGGTGCGCCCTCGCACTCGCATAGAGATAGCTGACACTGAGGCAGCAGTAACAGCCGCTGGAGTTCATAGGGAGCCTGCTGATGATGATGACCGTCTGTACATGGATGTGGACTCTATACCACCTCCTTCACCTATACATGCTGCTGGAGCTAGTACTTCTTACGCGGCTGGTCCTTCACATGCGACTGGTCCTTCACACCCACCGTCTGATATGATGGGGATATTGCATGAGATCAGAGAGGCTCAGCGCAGATCTGATCTGAGGATGGGGGAGTTACTAGACGCTCAGCGTGTGAGAGTGGATGAGCTACTAGACACCCAGCGCATATAAGACATGAGGATGGGAGAGCTCATAGATGCTCAGCGCCGGTCAGATATGCGGATGGAGGAGCTTTTGGGTGCTCAGCGTGGGACTGATCAGCGGGTAGCTGATCTTACAGCTAGTCTTCAGACGACCTAGAGTCAGATAGCCTGGTTAACTAAAGTCTACGCTGAGGATTATGACAGAGATCGTGAGCCATCACCTCCTCCTTCACCCCCAGCTTCATGATTGTATTTATTTCCTTTCATTGTACTACAGAGTAACTGTCCGGGTTATGGACTGCACTCTGCTTTAGCTATTTATATACGTTTGTTTCTCTCTCATTGTATTTAATATTGTTCCCCCTTTAATAGATGCATTATTCTCTTTTCAAATTTGGTCTCAAACATCACTTGTGCTTAGAGTGTGTAAATATTACAGTTTTTACATTTATCCTATCTCAGTTCACAATTCGACGTGAAAGTATGCTAGGTTAGCGGACACGGCCTGAGATGCTCTGATTCCAAGTTGTCACACCCTAATTCCATACTCTTCAGAATGGTGTGATGAACCACTAGTAAACCAATGGTTCAACCAGGATCTCAAACAGACGATATCCGTTTTATCTAAACCTCATACATCCACATTCATAATCAGAATAAATACACAATAACGGAAGTCTTATAGTAAAATGAATTGAGAATCTACTGTAATATTAATATTTAAATAGAAAATTATTCTGTGTCAACTAAGACATAAATAAATATCAAATACATGTCTTTACTAAACCCAAATAATGAAAATAACATCTAATGGAATACACATGAGTTGCACTCGCAAGAGGAGTCATGCGTATCCACTTCATCTTCAACTTCCATCGCCGCCATGTGCCCGTACACTGGAGCATTGACATAATCATCGATGGTAGTACCTGCATCATCAACTAAAAATATTCTACGTCGAGGGGCTGAGCACACATCATGGCTCACTGAGCAAACAAAACAATGCAACAATACATATGCATGCAATCAATTCATATCTTTGGTCTAGTTTAAAGTTTGCAATATGTAATAGAAAGGTTTGGGTGGTCAAAGGTTAACGTTTATTGACCCCTCCTCTATACACAAATGTGTGACGCCGCCCGAAGGTAATGTTTATCGTCGACTCACAAGCACCCAATTCATGAACTTTGTACAACAAAGGTTAACGTTTATTGCTGTACAATGCCATACCAACACGTAAGCCCCTATTGGCGAGGGCTTGCAAACTGGGCTCGCAACTAATCAATCCTAATGCCAAACAGTGTATCCAAGGCCTCACCCCAGCATCCCTCAGAACGTCCATAGAGATAGAGCTAATTCCCCCTGGTAGAGTCAGAGACCACAAGGACCGAGACCACCTCCCCTGATACTCGACGGCGTAATTGTTCTGCTAAGGTAATGACGATACGACGATGCTAATTCACAAGACTTGAGTTAGAGATAGAGCTAAAGTGTTGAGTCCCAGCCTATGACACCCCCTTGATACTCTCTCGCATCAAGTACACCAACCACACACATACATTCACATGCCTATTCCTATCATCATCATCATTATCATGTTATAAACAATAAAGTAAATATGCATGAACAATAAATAGAAATATCGGATGACATGTTGAATGCACATTACAAGCATGTTCGCATAGAATCAAGCATAGCATTGGACTCAAGAAATAAAACAGTTTATTACTAACCAATTAGTTAAGAGTCTTGTTTCCTCACCTTAGCTTACTAGTAGATCCTCTTTCAAGCTTTAAAATCACTTTTATATTGTTATTATATTGCTAGAAGACCTAACAAAGTCGATAAGATTTAATTAGAACTAATTCTGAATTTAAAAACCATGTTGTTCACTGGGGGGGGGGGGGGGGGGCGTGTGGTGGGCGCCCGCGGTGACCACCATTCGGGCTTCCCGGGGGTCGATGCTAGGGTCGGTAGGGTCGATTGGCCATCGATCCCCGTGACCCCTTGTGGGTTTTGTCGATTTTTCTCCTTCACCCATTCTTGTGTTCGACGAGCCCGCTCATGCCGCCGGCGGCGCTTCTTCGCCGGGAGCGCTAATGGACAGGGGGGGGGGCGGGGGCGCGTAATGGAAGAAAGATACCACTGCCTCTTTGTTGGACCCGGCCGGTGGTCTCGGGAGGGGGAACCAATTCGATTTGGATCTTGACATGTCGGTGGTTTTTACCGTAGGCATCCCCTGCAGTTGGTGGGCTCATCATGAATTGGTGGCTGTGGTTTTGGTCCCGGAAAATTTCTTTTTTTCTTCCTTCAGCCCATTCTTGCCCTCGTGTTTGGGGTCCTATGGCTTGCTCCTACAGTCCATTCCACACATGTTCTATGGCCTAGAACCATGATTCATTCACCTATATGGCTTTCATGATTTTCCCCATGATTTTCCATGAAAACCTAACCATGGGTTAATGGTTTGGGTTTCTCTGAGATCATACCCTCTTCATTATCTACTCTAAGGTCTTTAGAAACTCATGGAAATAGTATCCATACCTGAGAAGATTACTCCTTCTCTGCAACTCTTCTCCTTTTGCTTTCTTCTCTTCTTTCCTTCTCTTCTTCTTCTCTTCCTTCTCTTCTCTTTCTCTCAATTCAATTAGGGTTCTAAAAGGGGTGAAAGAGGCTTAGGGACGTCTCATTTATAGAGTAGAAACTCCTAAAATAAGTCCCATTGAGATTAGGAAGGAATCCCATTGAAATTAGGAAAGTTTCCTAATTTTTGTTTTTACCGAGTACCAGTGGTCGATAGGGGGGTCAGAGATCCCGTCGACCCCTGGTCCTTAAAATGTCTGACCCCCCATATAAAACTAGGGGTCTGACTTCTATACTGGGGGGTTCGACCCTCCCTTGCTGGGTATGCGACCCTCCCCTTATTTAAGTATTTTTGGGTCAGTTTAATACCTGAGATCGTGATCTCCTTCACGCACTTGGTCCATTTGGCTCTACCATGATGGGTAGACCTGGTTCAAGGTGGTAAGACCGGGTTAGTTTAATACGGGTCTTACACATACTCCTTGGTGTACTTTCTCGATGACATTCTGTGCTTTCTCTTCAACAACACAGACTAGTTGTATTCCTTCATAAGATCGCTTGTACAAGATGTCTTCGCACAACACAAATTGAGAGGCATATCGTCTCAAGAATTTCTTGTCTCCTACCGAAGCATTGATGGGGTACTTTCCTTCTTTGATGAAATCCACAATTGGCGCAACCCAAGGGCGACCATCGACTGTCAAGGCATTGATTTCACCCATGTGTGCAGGCTGTGTTCTTCTTTCAATTATCAAAGGTTTGATCTTCTCAGCTGGATCATCTCCAATCATTGATGCTAGGGTGGCCAATGCATCAGCGTAAGTATTAGTATCTTTGGGTGAGTAGTCAAACTCTATCTGCTCGAAGCTCTGGGCCAATGCCATTGCACATTCCTTGTCGAGTATCAACTTTTCATCCTTGGTCCTCCAATCTTCTCTGACTTGATAAATGACAATAGAGGAATCACCATATACTTTCAATTTCTTGACGCCAATGGCTAATGCCGCTTTCAAACCCATAATACATACTTCATATTTTGCAATATTGTTTGTGCAATCAAACTCCAAACGGAAGGAAAATGGTATAAATACGTCATCTGGGTCTATAAATAGCACTCATGCACCGTATCCTCTGTGATTAACTGCTCCATCAAAGAACATAAGCCATGTATCCGTTTGTCTATCTTCTTGAGTCACATGTACCTCATCATCTGGAAACACATCTTCTAAGTGTTGGAAACTATCTTCTACTGGATGCGCAGACAAGTGTTCAGCTATCGCACTCCCTTTTATGGACTTCTGGGTGGTGTATGTGATGTCAAACTCTGATAATAGCAATAACCATCTGGCCATTCTTCCTGTAAGGGAAAGCTTCAGTATTTCAATGGAACCATCCGAGAGATTAGTATGATATGATATGAGAGCATGTAATGCCTTAATCTCTTTGTAACCCAAACTAAAGCAGTACATGTCTTATCCAATGAGGTGTAATTGGCTTCATATCCGGTGAACTTCTTGCTTAAGTTGTAGATGGATTTCTCTGTTTGCCCATCTGAGTCATGTTGCGCAAGCATTGTTCCCATAGAATTGTCCAATACTGACAAGTATAATAGCAGGGGTCTCCCAGGCACTGGGGGTATGAGGACTGGTAGATTCATCAAATATGTCTTGATCTTCTCGAACGCCATTTGACACTGAGGGTTCTAGGTCTTTGGCTGATCCTTCCTCAACAGCTTAAATATTGGCTCACATGTGGCCGTGAGGTATACAATGAATCTGTTTATGTACTGTAATCTTCCTAAAAATCCCCTTATCTCTTTGTCAGTCCTTGGTGGGGGCATCTCTGTTATAGCTTTGATTTTTGATGGATCTATCTCAATGCCTCTGGAGCTAACCATGAAGCCTAACATCTTCCCTACTGTCATTCCAAATGCACATTTTTGCGGGTTCAGTCTTAGCTTGTATTGTTTAATCCTCTCAAAGAATGCTCTAAGTGCGAGTATGTGGCCTTCACAGGTAATAGATTTTACAATCATATCGTCAACATACACCTCAACCTCTTTGTGAATCAGATCATGCAATATGGTTGTGGCCATTATTTGATATGCCGCCCCGGCATTTTTCAACCCGAATGGCATTACAGTATAATAGTAGCTGCCCTAGTCCGTGGTGAAAGCAGTCTTGGCTTTATCTTCCGGTGCCATCTTTATTTGGTTGTACCCTGAGAATCCATCCATAAATGATAGTAGTGCATGTCCTGCCGTATTATCCACCAAAATGTCAATTTTGGGTAGCGGGAAATCATCCTTAGGGCTTGCTTTGTTTAGGTTTCGATAATCCACGCATACCTTCAACCGTTTATCTTTCTTTGGTACAATCACAATGTTTGCCAACCACTCAGGGTACCTGGTTACTTCCAAGAATCCTACATCCAATTGCTTCATTATGTCCTCTTTGACCTTTAGTGTCCATACGGGTCGTAGCCTTCTCAACTTCTGTTTATGTGGCTTTGCTTTCGGCAACAAAGGTATCGTGTGTTGCATAACTTCATGATCAATGCCAGGCATGTCTTCATATGACCAAGCAAACACGTCTTGGTACTTTATAGCAATTCTATCATCAGGGCTGCCTCTTCTTCAGTTAGGATAGCGCCAATCTTGATCTCACGAGGCTCTTCAACTGGACCTAGATTGATGATTAGGAAGTCTTCGCCAGCAAGTTAGGCCTTCTTCTCTTCTGAGATTTCAACTTGTCGTTGTATTTCAATAGGGATTTCATCATGTTCATCATTGTTAGAGTTAGAGCTTAAAATTGGAATGGAAGATGTAGACATAGAGTAATAAATATCATCTTTATTAATTATAGATAACAGTGGTACAGAAGAAGTGGCTCCTGATGGAGCGGACTCAAAGCTGGAAAAGGACTCATTCCTATTTATTGACTCTTCTATTATGGGCCCAGACATGGCCATACTAGGAATACATGACTCAGCATTGGTGTAGACAAAACTATCTAAGCAACTCCAGTTTGGGATCACACCGTTGAAGGGATAGATCAGTTGTTGTGGATTTGGCTCTTCATTTTGGTCTCCTCCGGTGAGTGTCATCACTTGATCTTCCTCGAACAAGTTACCAATGTCAACTGTATCTGCCTCAGATTATAGCTCTCCTCTTTGCTCTTTTTCCAGTGTCTTCTCAGTATCTTCCCAGTCAATGGTACAGTCAAAGAAAATCTCAAACCCGGGCCATCGTCTTTGGAATCTCCCATCAAACCAAGGTTCGGAGAAACCATGGAAAGGTGAGTCATCTCCTTCTTTGACGAAATACCCATTCAGAGTTTTGTAGTATGGAGTATTTTCTTGACTATATAATCCTTCAGTCGATACTTGATTGATTTGCCCATCTGTACTCTGCTGTTGCCATCTTCCTCTGCTCAAGCCTGTAGCCTTTATTGTACTATTACTATCATATGCATTACTATTTTTGTATTTCTTCTTCTCGAGCCTCAAAAATCTTTGATCGGCTCCCCACTGTTTCTGCCCTATCAACTCTAAATCATGTCCGTCGGGTATGTACCCAGTCCAAATCTGTGCTCATTAATTAACATAGATAAGACTTCAATATTACCTTGTTGATGTAAGCCGAGGCCCATTCCTGGAAAATAAGACATATTTAGCAATTGACAAAAAGGAAAGGACAAATGCATACCTGTGGGATCTACCCCTGTGATAGCCAAGATGTTATCTATTTTAAATCTGCCAAGATGGACAGTCTTAGATGATCCCTCATCACATTCAAAACCCATTCTCCCTGTAGCCAGTGCATTGACCACTTCTGAATCCGCGTTGATGGTTATGATGACATCCCCATGTATGATTTGACTTTCTGATGCAGGGTGGATGCAACTGCATTAGTTGCATGTAACCATGGTCGACCCAGTAGTATATTAAATGTAGCCTAGATATTAATGACTTGGAACTCTGTATCAAATACAGCTGGACCGACTCGAATAGGCACAGTGAAGGCACCTTGGATGGCCCTGCGGGTGTTATCATAAGCCTTGATGATCAGATCTGATGGCTTCATCTCTTCATCTTTGAATCCCAAGTACCTGAATGTTCTGAGGGGAAATACATTTAGGGCTGACCCATTATCAATTAACACTTGTGAGGCAACCTTGTCTCTGCAACCAATAGTGATGTGTACTGCTTTGATGTGTTTGGCTCCTTCACTAGGGAGGTCTGCATTGCTAAATATGATTGAATTTAATACATAAGGGCCACCGACCAGATCTGCTAGTTCATTGCAATCCATTATTATCGGGACTTGTATGTTTGTTAGGGATTTCAGCACGGCATCCCTATGAACTTTTGATGCCATCAGTAGCTCCCAGATAGAGACATTTGCTTGCGTCTTCTGCAATTGCTTGAGAGCCGGATTGGGTGGTTTAGGTTGGCTAAATTGCTCCTGTTCCTTTTCTCTGGCCAACTGGGCTGGATTCTCTGCTGCAAAATGTGTTGGCTTGTACCCTTTGCCTGTATGGGTTTCTGCCACAGTCCTATCTTCTCCTGGGATGTAGATGCCATAGCTATCAAACTATTCATCCAAATGACTAATTTCCTGTCCTTCACCGGGTATGTAGATTCTGAATTCATCGAATTGTTTATTCAGCTGAGTAATTTCTTGTTCTTCATCGGGTATGTGGACAATGTAAGGCTCCTCTGACTCTTCAGAATGTCCATAGTACCAGGGATGAGTAAGATCAAACTCCTTATCCAAATTGTCACCTATCATGCAAACTTCATTCTCTGGAACCTTTTCCTTGGACTCCGACATCTCCCATTCCAAGAAATTCACATTATGATATGGGAGTGGGTTATTGTTGATTGATGCATGATTGGTTCTTCCTTGTACTTTGAATGCCCCTGAATCAATTAGGTCTTGTATGGCATTTTTGAGGTTCCAACAGTATTCCGTATCATGACCTGCTTGATTATGGAACTTACAGAATTTCTCCGCATGATAAGAGGCTAGTGGTGGGTTTGGCACATTCATGGGTGGTGGTGGTTTTAATTTTCCAACCCTCATCAATCTTTCCATCAACACCTCCCTTGGTAATGATAGCTCTGTATACAACCTAAAAGGTCTTTGTCATGGAGTTGGTAACGCATAGTTACTTGGTGCCGGTGTAACAACTGTATTCGTAATTGCCACTTCTTGTAAGCGTGGGCATTGTTGTAATTGGGTTGATAGGATCTCCTGCTTGGACCTGCCTCTGACTTTTCCATTTTCATTGGGAGTTCATCTCTATAATTAATGGCATCTTCTACTTGTTGTCCTGCGACGACCAACCCTTCGAACGTGAGGATAGCTTGTCCAAATATATATGTTTTGTATGCTTTATTGAGCCCTTTCATCATCATTTGGACCTGGTCCCTCTCCAACGGTCGATCCCAAAGTTGTGCGGCCACTTTCCTAAACCTGGTTAAGTATTCTATAAAGCCTTCATCAGACTTTTGTACCACGTTCTCTAATTGCCTCCTATGAGTCTCGATCTCAGTATTATAGGAGTAATGATTAGTGAAGGCTCTGGTGATATCGGTCCAAGAATGGACTTGTAAGAGATTCAGATTCACTAGCCATCTATGTGCCCCTCCAGTTAATGAGAATTGGAACGCTTGCCCCAGTTGTTCATCAATAAACCCATGCCCTTGCCTTAACAGTCATGTGAATGATCTCAGATGTGTCTTGGGGTCCCCTGTCCCGTCAAATTTTTCAGTAGTGTCACACCCCAATTCCGCACTATTCAGAATGGTGTGATGAACCGTCAATAAATCAATGGTTCAACCAGGATCTCAAAATAGGCTATTCCACATATGATAAACCAAAACACATTCCACATTAATCAGAGGTAATAAAATAAATAGCGGAAGTTTTACAGATAATGAACTGAGGTCTAATCATGATAAATAATTAATATTCCATTTATTTTCAAGTAACCAAAACATCATTTAGTACATATTACAATATCCAAATACGCAAACTAAACACTAAACATATCCACTGTTGAAAAGCTCGCTTAACGAACCATGTTCGTCCTCCACAGCTTGCTCATCATAGCCGCAACATGTTCATATGTTGACATGTCGACATAATCTTCAATCATTGTACCTGTAACATCAGAAACTAAAAAGAATTGTGCGCGCGAGGGTCAGCTCTCCAACTTGAGCTCAGTGAGTAAACAAAACAATGCAACAATACATATGCATGCAATCAATTCATATCTTTGGTCTGGTTTATAGTTTGCAATGTGCAATAGAAAGGTTGGGTGGTCAAAGGTTAACGTTTATTGACCCCGCCTCTATACACAGGGTGTGGAAGTCCACCCAAAGGTTAACGTTTATTGTCGTCCCCATCCACCCTAATCATGAACATTATACAACAAAGGTTAACGTTTATTGTTGTATAGTGCCATACCAACACGTAAGCCCCTGCTGACGAGGGCTTGCAAACTGGGCTCGCAACTAACCAATCTTAATGCCAAACAGTGTATCCAAGGCCTCACCCCAGCATCCCTCAGAATGTCCATAGAGATAGAGCTAAGGCCCCCCGATAGAGTCAGAGACTACAAGGACCGAGACCACCTCCCCTGATACTCTACGACATAATAGTTCTGCTAAGGTAATGGCGATACGACGATGCTAATGCACAAGACTGGAGTTAGAGATAGAGCTAAAGTGCTGAGACCCACCAAAGGTTAACGTTTATTGACGTTCTCATCACACCTCCCTTGATACTCGCTCACATCAAGTACACCAACCACACACATACAATCACATGCCTATTCCTATCATCATCATCATCATCTTGTTATAAATAATAAAGTAAATATGCATGAAAAAATAATAAAAATATTAGATGACATGTTGTATGCACATTACAAACATATACGCATAGAATCAAGCATGGCATTGGACTCAAGAAAAGAGAAAACAGTTTGTTATTAATCAATTAGTTAGAGTTCCCTTTCCTCACCTTAGCTTGTTAATAGATCCTCTTCCAAGCTTTAGAATCACCTTTATAATGTTGTTATATTGCTAGAAGACCTAACAAAGTCGACATAATTTTATTAAAATTAATTCTGAATTTAAAAATCATGCTGTTAACTGAAGGTCGGTGGTAGGGTCGGAGTTATGATCGACCCTGGGTGCGACCCTCCCCCTAATCTGAACTTCCCGAACACTGAGGGTCGATGCTAAGGTCGGATCTGCCATCGACCCTAGGTGCGACCCTCCATGGTTTGAGTCAAAAATATCAGATTTCGTTCTCTCTTTCATGGTTGGGTCCTATTGCTTACTTCCACAATCCATTCTATACATGTTCTATGGTTTAGAACTATACTTTATTCACCTACATGGTTTTAATGATCTCCTCCATGGTTTCCATTGAAACGAAACCATGGATGGATGATTTGGGTTTCTTATAAGTCATACCCTCTTCATAAACCATTCTAAAGTCTAAAATAAATCATGGGGAATGTATTCATACCTTAGGTTTGCTGAGATTCAGAGTTCCTTTGAATTTCCTCTTCTTCCTTAGCCTTTTCTTCAAGTTTTCCTTCTCTTCTTCTCTTCCTTCTCTTATCTTTCTCTCAATCCAATTAGGGTTGTAAAAGGATTGAAAGAGGCTTAGGGACGTCCTATTTATAGGGCAAAATCTCCCAAAATAAGTCTCATTAAGTTTAGGAAAGGTTCCAATTGAAATTAGGAAGGTTTCCTAATTTTCGGTTCGTGCTATTTTTCCCGAATATCGAGGGTCGATGGGAGGGTCGATGGGAGGTTCAGACAATTCATAGACCCTGCGACCCATGGTTAAGGGTCGATGGTGAGGGTCGATGGGAGGGTTGGACCTGCCTGTTAAAACCTATGACCCTACCCTCATTTTGACTATTTTTGGGTAAATTTTCATATTGGGTCTTGGTTTTTCTTCACACATTTGGTCCACTTGGCTCGACCATGATATGTGGACGGGTCCCGACACAAAATATAAGCTTAGGCCGGGTTCGTGGCGTGCGGGTCTTACAAGTAGTCCATTTAAATTTCGATGGCAGTTTGGCATCTGGAAAGAAACACAGTCCCTCAGAATCAATGATTTGGCTTTCTACGCCCTTCAGGCCCCTCAGTATCTATTCTACATGACTTAGTCGGTTCCCATATGGATCTTCAGATTCCTTCGGCTTCTTGATTGAAGGAGCCTTCTGGATAATCGAAGGTTGCTTGCAGACAACCTCTCCCTCTTCCTCAAAAGCGGGATTTGAGAACATAATCGGATTATTCTTGCTAGGGGTATCTTCCTTTGCCACGGAGGGTGTATCCTCCTTTCCCATTACTAACTTATGCACATTCTGCAACATGACAACCATCTCACTTACAGTATCCTCTATCTTGGTTACTCGGTCATCTAATGAATTCTCATCTTGATCACGGTTAGCCATAACTTCAATTAGTTTTTCAGGAATAGGCCCGACCGGTTTAGTGATGGGTACTCTGGACAGCCTATTGGTGATAGGATCTCTTATCCAAAGGGTAGCAATGCTTGCAGATTGGTTCGACAGTCACCTGGTGTTGGAATAGATCAACGGATTAGGATTTGGAAATGACTGGACACGTGAAGGTTTCATATGCACACATAAGCTGACTCGACCAATATAAATGTTGGCTCCCTTATGAAATCCATTGAATAAATATTATCCAAATCAATTTAATTGTTTCGACAGAACCTGTGATTGGTCTTGGGCCTCATGACCCAAATGGTTCATTAGACAGCAAGATTTGACTACTTAGTTCGTTAAATTCAAGGAAATTAAAATGGATATACTTATTTGTAATTTTCATATGGGATGGTTAGCAAAAGCGGTTCATGACTAAACAAACCGATAAATGACCGCGCAATCATGATGCCATGATAGGGAATTTTTTATCGTTTTTGAAACCAATGTGTTAACAACAATAGATCCGATGCATTGAGCTCGTTGATAGAGAGTGTACAGTAGCCGTCCATTATGACATGGAACAGGTTCATACAATCCTCCTGCTTTCAACAAGTAAGAGTTCAAGATGCTCATCGTGTGAGATCAAAACATGCCAACAAATCGAGAGTAAAAATGGTTAGAAATTCGATATTATGGGGAGGGATATTGTGATTGAACGGGTTTTACCATGTTGGTTCAGAGATAGACCAAAAATAACATACATGTGGCTCAAACTAGGCTAGGACAGAAAAGGCCACCTTGACGAGGACGGGGTAACCTATGCACGATGAATAATGGCCCACAATCCCTTTATATACTATGATGCAAGAATCAAGCGACGTGGAGTAGCATAACGCATTCTCGGGCGGACCCAAGAAACGCTCGTCAGAGACTGCTCGCCGGTCGTGATCTCACAAAGTATAGGCCAAGGTTGTGTGTTTCGCCTAGCGGGCTGCCCCATATGCATGGGACCCGGTTTGGCTACTCGCACGAAAGTGTAACTAAACCCATACCCCCCAAAATAATATTATACAAACAATAAATATAGTACCCTAGATCTACCATCCAATGTCAAGCAATCAATATAAGAAAAGTATCTTAGGAGTCTGAATATTAATCCCCAGTAAAGTCACCACTGTGAGGACAATGGGAAATTGATGATCCTCCTCGAGATAAAATACATCCATATCGATGAAGATCAATTGTCTTGTTGGAGTCGCCACCTAGATTAAGGTCTAGGACCTCTAAAAATGTAGCCTCACCCTAAGGTAAGACTTTTATTTACTCATGACCCAATGTATCAGTTCTTTGGTCTGCAAGAGATCGGGTAAGTATTCAGGGTACGGTTATGGGAAGGTGTTAGACACCCAAACCGCCCGATCAATATCAGCCTCCTAAACTTTCCTTAAACTCTAATTTTGACTGTGCTTGGTCAACTGGATGACTAGGGTTCAATGGGGGATGTCCTAAACTAAGTTGCTAAGTTATTCTAACCTAGGGTTTAGCCAATCATGTTTTAAAGCAAATAAACAAGCAATGAGTACAGTACTATACAGTGAACCGGACCAAAGATGGTTTGATCTTGGACTGAATCTAAGACGTGTAAGATATCTCAAACTGTCTACATATTCCAATCTTGGAAATCGAGTCCAAAAACATAGTTCGAAAAGGGTTTTGTGATTAAAGATTATGGAAGTGATTTATGCATGTGCTTCAATTAGATTCTTTATTTAAGTTAAAGTTTATGCTGAATGGATGGTTGATGGGTGGCTTTGTACCGTATTTGGGATTCCCAAATTGCCTACGTATTCTAGGATGTGCCCTAGAAATCAGGTACGACGTAGTTCAAAATGATTGTGAGAGTCAGAGTTAGAATGTGTACCAAATTCCTACCATTTTTGTCAATAGGATCTAGGGATGAGACCAAAATTCCTATCATTCAGATTTGGGATGTGTACCAAATTATTTTCATTTTTTGTCAATAGGATCTAGGGATGAGACCTAAATTCCTATCATTTTTATTGTTTCCATTTTTTGTCAATAGGATCTAGGGATGAGACCTAAATTCCTACCATTTTTATTGTTTCCATTTTTGTCAATAGGATCTAGGGATGAGACCTAAATTCCTACCATTTTTATTGTTTTTATTTTTAGCAATAGGATCTAGGGGTGAAACTAAATTCCTATTATTTTTATTGTTTCCATCTTTAGGTTTTTAGGGTTTCCTATTCCTTTTCATTGTGATTTTCATTTTTTAGGGTTTCATACCTTAATTGTTCTCTTTATTCTAGGGTTTATCTTGCCCTAATTATTCTTTTCATTCTAGGGTTTCCTACCCTAGTTGTTGTATTCTTTCCATTTTTAGGGTTTTCTACCCTAATTGCTGTTTTTCCAACTTATCTCTTTTCATGACTAATATGGCAAGTGAAAACATTCCAACTATAGCAGTGATAGTATTCCAAATATAGCAGTGTGCATCCAAACATGGCAGTAAACATCAAGTGAATAATCTGAATATGGTACGTGAGCATCATAGCATGTGAGAATCAACAAAGCATGTCAGAATCAAGCAAAGCATGTGAATACTCTAAATGTGGCCATTTATCCAGATATGACATGTGGATACTCTAAATGTAGCAAGTATGCAATCAAATATGATAGAATTTACTAAATCACTAAAACAGTCAATTGCATGTTATAGTGAATGAGACATCAATGAAACCCTTCTGAAAAATCCAAAATTATAAAAAAAAAAACATATGTTCAAGAAGTTTTTTGAAAATATTGTAACTTTTATGAAGACATTTGGAATGACTAATGAGTCAAAAACATCAAAATTGTGACATAAAGTTTCAAGTATTGCACAAACTAGGAACTGCTTTCAGATTCTACCATATTACACCAAAATGACCATAAGTAGGTCTTCTATAACTCAAATTAAGTCCTATTTTTTTCACAAAAAATGACTTAACATGCTACATTTCATCTGAAGGGGTCGAATCCCAACAAAGAGCAAAACCAGGTCAAAGGAATGCACCAAGACTGGATATGTGCACTGGCCAAGTCTATTCCAGATTTTTGACCAGTTGCACCATAAATTCCTTATAAAATCCTATAATAAATGAAAATTAAATCCAGACATATGCCCATGTAGATAACTATCAGATATAAAATTTCATCAAATAAAAACAAGTAAAAATAGAATATTCTCTTTGTGAAAAAAGATCCTTTTCAATCTTGCAAATCAGAATATCCTAAGAGATTCAAAATCAGAGCACTATGCACTTAAAAATCAATATCAATTCAATAAAAAATAAAAAAAATCCGAAACCAGTGCCATTTTTTAGAAGACTTCCATATCTAAAAAAATGCATTGAAGTTTATTTTCTGATTATGGCAATAAAACCCTTTTCTAGAGACTTTCTGATAGGGGATTGCATTATATCTGAATAAGACAACAATGCCAAAGAAGAATTGTTTGATAGACTTTCCCAATTCCAAATGGAACCAAATTTTTAGGGGAGTCTTATAACATATCAAGGAGACTCCCATAAAAATTTTGGGCTTCAAAATCTAAGGAAAACCACATGAGATGCACATCCTAAGTTTGGATCCTTAATCTAGAAATTTCAGATTAGAAAACCACTTTGTAAAATTTGTTAAAAACATCAAACATCATCATATAGCATTCAAAGCTTCATCATTGAATAGTTTAGATAAATCATCATTCATAAAAATGCTAGACATAAGCATCCTAACATTAATATGTATATAATAGAGCATTCCTGGTCGAGATTTAATGAAAATAAACCTTTTTCAAGCAAAATTGACATTCAAGCATTCTAAAGACTACTAAATTCATTTTAGGGTACCAACCTTGTGCTCAAATGGAGCAAAAACTTTGATGTAGGATGTTTGGAGTTCGTAACAAGCTCTTTGAAGGTGAATCCTCATTCTCCTCTTCTCTGCTCCTCTCTCTCTCTTCTCTTTCTCTCTTTCCTTCTTCTATTTTCTTTCTTTTCTCTTCTTCTTCTCTCTTTTTCTCCCTCTCTCACCTTTTCTCTCTCTCACTCACGGCTCAGTTGTCTGAAAAAAAAAGAACCCTCTCTCTTTCTCTTGGCCTATTTATGCTCTTCTCCCCTCTTCTAGAAGGTCCCTTCTTTCCTTTTCTTCTTTTCTTTCTAAAAAATCCTCTATTTTCTTTTTTTCTTCTTTCCTTTCTTTTATTCCTCCTCTTTCCAACGTTTTCTCTTCTAGAAAACCTTTCTTCCTCTCTCTTCTTCTCTCTTCCTTCATTTTCTTCTTCTTTCCTTTTCTTTCTTCTTCTCTCTTCCTTCTTTTTCTTCTTTTTCTTCTAAAAAATCCTATCTTTTCTTTTTTCTTCTTTCCTTTCTTCTCTTCCTCCTCTTTCCCACGTTTTCTCTTCTAGAAATCCTTTCTTCTTCTCTCTTTTTCTCTCTTCCTTCCTTTTCTTCTTCTTTCCTTTTTTTTTCTTCTTCTCTCTTCCTTCCTTTTCTTCTTTTTCTTCTCCCTCTCTCCTTTCACATTTTTCTTTTTTCTTTTTTTCTTTTTTTGTTTCCTTCCTCTTTCCTTCCTTTTTTCCTTCTCCCTCTCTCCTTTCACGTTTTTCTTTCTAGAAAGCGTTTTTTCTTTTTTTTTTTTTTTCTTCCCTTCCTCTTTCCTACCTTTTTTTCCTTCTCCCTCTCTCCTTTCCCACGACCTTTCTCTTTCCTACGACATCTCTTTCCTAATCTCCCCTCACGGCCTCTCTTTCCTATAGTATATATATATATATATATATTACGTTGTATACATATAAAAGAAATGCATGCATATGGACTGACGTGACTTGGTCTAGAATGGTCTGAGCTAGGCCAAGCTAAGTTAGACTAAGTTGGGTTGAGCTAGTTTGGATCAAGTTGACTTCTTCTATCATTTCATAGTTCATTTCTGCGACCATTTCACATGAAATTTTTTGATAGCTTCTATTTCAAATTTTCTACATTCACTTTGTAGAACACTAAAAATGAGGAATATTGGAACTTGAATCACCTCATTTGGAGATAAAATGGCCAACTTATGAATTTCTGAAGTTTAAGCAGGCCAATTATCGATAATTTGGCTAACCATTCTGCATGGGATCCTTCGGAGACTTCTACTAGAAATCCTTTACGTTCACTTTGTAGAGTACTAAAAATGAGACATAATGAAACTGAAATCACCTGATTTGGATATGGGGTGACCAAAATATGAATTTTCAAAAGTTAAATGACTATTTCCATGTGTAATTTTACATGGGACCTTTCGGAGAATTCTACCCGAGATTTTTTCATGTCCACTTTGTAAAACACCACAAATGAAGAATAATGGACTTTGAATCATCTTAATCTGACGTAGAACGACAAAGATATAAAGCTTTGAAGTTCTAACGATAATTTTGCATGAAAGCATGAATAGGACCCATCGGTGACTTCTACCCAGGATTTTTCACGTTCACTTTGAAGATGACTGAAAATAAGGAATATTGACCTTTGATCATCTGATTTTGATATCAGATGACCAAGATATGATGATTTGAAGTTTAAACGATAACGCATGCATCATACGATAATTATGTAAATGCCCTTGCACTTTCAAATAGTGATATCATCCTTGTTTGATGTCAGAATTTGATGATTCAAGTCTCATTTCGAAGATAATTTCACGACATATACATCTAAGTAGGTAATAACCTATGACGCTGTTGTGGGGCTCATTAAAGAATTACAAACCTTTGGGTTAAAAGTCAAAAACCTGTCATATGGATTCATTTCTGCTGGGGATGCAAAAATAGGGTGCTTACACCAGTTATCTCCAAGTAACCAAAACATAATTAATATCTATTATAAGTACCAAAATATGAAAGTTAACCACTAAGCGTAAACATAGTTGAAACACTCACATGACGAGTCTTGTACGATCTCCACAGCTTACGTGTCCATAGCAGCCACATATCTATACGTTGGCGTACTGATAAATCTTCGACAGCAACACCTGCAACATCAAAAATTAAAAAGAATAGCGTGCGCAAGGGTCAGCTCCCCAACATGAGCTCAGTAAGTAAATAAAACAATGCACAAACCTATGCATGCATTCAATTCATATCTTTGGTCTGGTATAAGTTTGCAAATATGTTATGGTAAGGATAGGTGGCCACCGTACCTCCAGACACGAGATTGTGAGTACA
This sequence comes from Protea cynaroides, assembly GCA_028583415.1. Classification (NCBI taxonomy): domain Eukaryota; kingdom Viridiplantae; phylum Streptophyta; class Magnoliopsida; order Proteales; family Proteaceae; genus Protea; species Protea cynaroides. The sequence goes on from CM053276.1 coordinate 52,121,100, forward strand.
CCCAACGGATCACACACCACTGTGGCCCCACATCACTCACTATAAAATAGAGATAGAGCCAGAGTTTCTGGATCACATACTGCCAAAACCCCCCTGATACCCTATCCGTACCAGTACGTATGCCCCTACTGGCGAGGGTTTGCAAACTGGACTCGTGACTAACCAGTCCTAGATGTCATCAAAAGTTGTATCCAAGGCCTTACCCCAGCATCCCTCAATATGTCCATAGAGATAGAGCTAGAATTTAGCGATCAGGCCAGAGATCATAGTACCGCGTCCTCCCCCTGATACCCTACCACATACTAGTTTTGCTAAGGTAACAGCAATACAACAATGACAATGCGTAGGACAGTATGGAGATAGGGCTAGAGTTTGGTAATTTGGCCCAAGACCACAATACCATGTCCTCCCCCTGATGCTCCACCTAATCTAACACCATCAACCACACACAAAGCACATGCCTATTCCTAGCATCATCATCATGTCAAATAAAAACAATAATAAAATATACATGAATAGATATATAATAAGTATAGGATGACATGTAAGATGCACAAACAATCATGTAAGGCATGGCATCATATTACATAGTAGAAAAAAAAAAGGATAGCTTATTATTAACTAATTAGTTTAGGTCTTGTTTCGTCACCTGTGATTGATGTTTGTTCCTCTTCCAAGCTTTGGAAATTACTTTGAACTAGTTGGAAACCTAAAAAATTATTGTATTTAAGTTAGGAGTTAATTTCTTCAAGTTACAGTAGTCGAAAACCTTGTCTAGTCTCCAAAATATGCTTCCTGTCATTGACTGGTCGACTCTATGGTCGACTTAGTGGTCTCAGTATATGTCCACCACACATTGTGTGGTCGACTCTGTGGTTGCATATACTGTCGACCACACAAGCTATCGCATAAACCTTAGTCACTTCTTGAGAGTCTGTGTGTCACATTATGATCGACCAGTGATGCGACCACATAACCTTCAGGTCATGATTCAAGCTTGGGCTTCTATCTGATCCTTTGGCTCGACAATGGGATCCATCCTACATTCATTCTACGGACATTATCCATTATTTGATTCATTTATTATAACCCTAATCATTATAGTCCTCATTATGAATTTATAACAAATATGTTAGGATTGAAAGCATAGTGTAGATCTGATTTCCTTGCAATAAAAATCCTAAATCCATAATTCTACTGTAACCTAGCCTTATAAGGAGTCAAGGTACTTACCATTGATCCTCGTTGTGGTAGATTGAAGTTTCAACGGTAACTCCTCTGCCTGTAACTCCCTTTCTCCTTCCTTCAAGCTTTCTTTCTCTCCAAGTCTCCTTATTTTTCTCCTCTCTCTTTCTCTCTTAGTTCTAGGGTTTGAGAATAAGCAAAAGAGTGAAATAGAGTAGAGGGACATCCTTTATATAAAGGAAAAACCTCCATATAGAGTCTTCTCTCAATTAGAGAAGAGACCTTCTCAAATTAGGAACGTTTCCTAAACACGGAGTCGATTCTGGGCTTGACTAGTTGACTCTGGGGTCGCATAATCTGTTGACCACACAAATCCAAAATACTCAACCACACATTGATCGTCAGTCGACCACACAAACTAGATTTATTGGTTTGACTATTTTGACTGGTTTGTTCACCTGGCTTTATGGTATCTTCATATGGTTGGTTCATTTAAGCCACCTACGATGGGAAGACCAATCATGACAAGAGAGCATAAGGTTAGACTGGGTTTGTAGTGTGCGGGTCTTACACGGAGGTGCCACTATGAGGGACAATTGTAAGGGTATTTTCCTTTTCCTTGGTATTTTGAAATTATTTTGGAATCTCCACCTAGATTAAGGTCTAGGACCTCAAATATAGTCCCATCATAAGATAAGACTTATATTAACTCATGACCCTTAGATCGGCTTTTTGGTCTTATCAAAGATCGGGGTAAGCGTTAGGTTACAGTTATGGGAAGGGGTTAGACACCCAAACTGCCCAATCGAGATGAGTTTCCTATGCCTTTCCTATGCTAAAACCATTTGATTGGACCGAACCAAACCATGTGGTTTGACATCATTGAACTGAATCTGAAATCTTTCAGATTGCCTACTTATCTCATAATCTTGTAAAAATCAAGTTCACCACCATAGTTTAGGTGTAATTAAAATTTATGCTTGTAATTTAGGGTTCGTTTGATTAAGTTCTCTATTCAAGTTGAAGCTTATGCTTGATTGGTTGAGAATTCTGTGGTTATGGTGGTAGATGATGGATAGATATGGATAGATTGATAGCCTTTATGGACTGATGGATAGTCCAAGTAGGTTATTGGTCTGAATTTGGAAGGTCTTCCCAAATTGCCTTTGTATCTTAGGGTTCTCCTAAGAATCATTATCCACGTAGTTCGAAATGGATTTAAAGGAGGATAACCTGTTCTAGGTTAAGGGGCTTAGAACTTATTTTAGGTATAAGGGATGATAACCTTGTTTTAGGCTAAGGGTTTTTTAGAACTTGTTCTAATTCTAAGGGATAACCTTATTCTAGATCTAATGGAATATTGAGGGGTAGGAATCATCCTAAAACTACCCTTTTAACATAAGTTCTAATTTTGGAATGTTTGGCTAGGCATAATCTTTCATTACTAAAATTTTTATGTTATTCCCATTTTACACTTACCATGTATGTGAGTGCCTAATGCACGTCTTCACACCTAGTTTGTCTTCTAGTGTGTACATATATGGCATGTTCAATTAGGGTGTTGCATAAATTAAATTATTATCCAAATAAAATATTCTATCTATACATGGCAATTATCACATATGTATGGAAAGAAAGATTCAAATATATTAATATCTAAATATGTCATCTTCTAAGCATGGTAAGATCTAAATATGTTATCTTTTAAGTATGCTAAGATCTAAATAAGGCATATGTATATATGGTAAGAAATCTATCCTATTCTACCAAAAATAACAATATGAGTGAATATGCAAATATGGTAAAAAAAACCATTCCTATTCTACCAAATAAGCACACAAAATATATATGGTAAGAAATCTTTCGGATTCTACCAAATATATCAAAATCCAATTATGGTAAAAAATCTTTCATATTCTTATCAAGCATGTCGTATATTGTATGAAAATTATCTTATTCTAATAAATATATCAAAAATTATACATGGTAAGAAATCTTTCCTATTCTAACAAACAAGTTATAAATGGAAAGAATATTCTCATATTCTACCAAATATGTTAAAATTCATGTCTGGTAAGAAAACTTTCTTATTCTACCAAAACATAATATATGATAAGAAAATTATCTTATTCTACCAAATATGTTAAAATTCATATATGATAAGAAAAAATTTCTATTCTACCAAACAAGTTATAAATGGTGGGAAAACTTTTCTAATCTACTAAGTATGTTAAAATTTATTCAAATATGTGGTAAGAACATTCCTACTTACCAAAAATGAAAGCAACCAAATATGGTAAGCAATATTTCCATCTTACCATTTGTATCAAGATGTCTAAATATGTCAAGAAACATGTTTAACTTACCATACATGTCAATAACTTTTCAAAAATATTCAACATCTTTTACTTTGAGAAAAACAGCATTCATGCATTCTGTGAACTCATCTTGTAAAGTCCATGAAAAATTGATTTTTCAATAAAAATTAAATCCAATTATAAGCTCAGAAAATAAATTTAAAATGCCAATTTTTTTGTCTTTCAGAATTTGCAAACACAATATCTATCATATTCAGATTTAACAATCAAATTGATGCAAAATCCTGTTCCAGATTCTACCCAATTTCAGTGTAAAATCTACCAAAAATTCAATTCTGATCCAAATCACTCCAAACCAAATTTGAGACTTAGATAACTCAAAGGGATACATTTTCCATGTTTACTATCTCCAAGATTCTGAGTGAAAATCCTACTTCTAGGCCACAAACAGAGCACCTCTGTTCTATCACAGTTTCTGACCTCTGTGCATTGCACAATTGTTTTGGAGCTCATCGCAGATCCAAATCAATCTTGGCTTCTTGGAAGATGTTTATAACTCATTAAGTCATATCTCATAATATTTTGGTGGTCAAACAAATAATTTAACTATATCAAACATATCAAATAAAGTCATGCTTTAGTTCTGGCTCTTCTGGATTTGAACTTCATTCATGGATTTTTTTTGCCTAGAAAAATCTCCATGGATAGAGCTCAAATTCTGCGGAGAGATACTTTATAACATATATTTCACATGAAAAATATCTGATTTTAAATTTTAATGGTGAAATTTACACAGGAATGCAAACCAATATCCTATTCTATACTTACTCTTATGCAAGCCAATTCTAGCATGTATCTTCAACTATGCTCTAATGGAGATGTGAGTTAGGGATGCTTACCTTGTCACTATTGTAGGGATGGAGACCTTGTAAGAGCCTTGAAATTTGAAGGTTGAAGAAGAAGGTAAAGGTAAATATCCTTTTCTCTCTTTCCTTTTTTTCTCTTACTTTCTTTCTCTCTCTCTCTCTCTCTCTCTCTCTCTCTCTCTCACACATTTTTTTGGAGGGGGCTAGGAATTTTGTGGGATGTTTATTAGAGATCCCTTGGGTCTTATTTATAGGCCAAGGGTCCTCCCTTCTTACCAATTCTCATATTGATTTGTTTCCTTTTTTATTTCTCTTTGAAAGTTTCCATATTTTGAATTTGATTTGAATTCACATTGGATCTTGACACATGGCATGCTATTGTTAGCTTAAATAGAATCTTTGAATTGGTCTCTAATTAGATACCAATTAGTTTAAAAAATGTTTACAAGTTTCTTCCTTCTTTTTTTTTTTTTTCTTTTCCTTTTCTTTTCTTCTTTTTTTCTTTCTTTCCTTGGCTAATTACTTCCTCATCATGAGAGATCTCTCTCTATTCACGGTTTAGAGAGATTGAGGGAGTCTCTCTTTCCTTTTTTTTTGCATTTTTGGCTATTTTCTCTTTTGTCTTTTTTCCAATTTTGACTTTTCTTCACGTTTGTCTTTTTTGCAATCCAACCCATTGGGTGGAATATAGGTTATGTTTAGCCCATCAAATAGGCCCATTAAGATTTACCTTAGGCTTTATGAGGCTCCAAGTGGGCTTCCAATTCTTCTTCCACTCTCTTTTCCATTCTTTCTCTATTTCTTCCTTACCTCTCTCACATCACCTATGAACTATGGGGAGATGCATGGGCATGGCTTCTAATTGACACATGACTATTTTAGGTGACGTCTAAGAGGGTTAATAGGTGATTATGACAGGCTTTGACTAAGTTTAACTCTAAGTGACTAGGTTGACTCTAGGGTTTAGGAATGACAAACTTTTACTATTTTGATCGACTTTGACCAACTTAACTCTGGGATGGTTCTAAGTGGTTCTAGCCTTGGAAATGACCCTAAATAACCTAAATAAGGTAGTTTTTATTCTTTCAAGGAGGGTTAACACTACAAGGTTTATTTATGGCAAGTTTTTAACCTAAATTTAAGGATGACACTGAGAGGTTTATCTTTGGTAGGTTTCTAACCTAAGGGGTAAACTGGACTCAAGGTGACTATTTTTGGAAACTTTAGACTCTACCCAGGGTTTAGACTCTAAGAGGGCTATTTATGGTAACTTTGGACTCTTCATAGGGTTTGGACTCTAAGAGTTTTTTTTTTTTTCTAAAATGGCAGGTGAGGGTTCAAATTGTTAGGGGGTGGCATAGGCTAACCTTAAAGTGGTTGGTAAAGGTTGTGAGAAATTGGTGAGGCAAAAACGGGGTGCTTACAACAGCTTCTCAAACTATACTTTGAATGGTTACTTATTCTCTTATAGACCGAAGCTGATGTATTGGGTTATGAGTCAATAGAATTCTTGCCTTATGATGAGACTACATTTGAGGTCATAGACCTTAATCTACGTGGTGACTTTAGATCATTACCGTCCATCGGCGTGGGTGGGTAGGATCAAAAGAGAATGTCGATGATACTTTTCCTCTTTAGGAAACCCGAGGGCAAAATTTCCTCCATTGTCGTCATGGTAGGACCCTATAGCTATTGTTAGGCATATGGGCTATCCTAAATGGGTAGGACCCTATTGCTATTATTAGGCATATAGGCTATCATAAATAGATTGATAGGTAGGATCTTATAGGTATTGTTAGGCTATAAGCTATCCTAAAAGATAGGACCCCATAGCTATTGTTAGGCATGTGGGCTATCCTAGGTAAACTCTATTGCTATGGTAAGACAAATAGGCTATCCTAGAAAAATAGGACCTTATAGCTATTGTTATGCTATAAGCTATCTTAGAAGGGGTAGGACTCTATAGTTATTGTTAGGCTACAGACTATCCTAAAAGAAAGGGCAGGATGGGAAGATAGATATGGTTATGGATGTGGATATGGATATGGATAGTCCGAAAGGACCAAAGATGCATACTTGCGAGTACGACTTTAGATGGGAGTCCTACAAGACGAAGGTGTGAAACCGTATTTGAGAATCTTTCCAAATTATCTATGTATCCTATGGATTACCTTAGGAATCAGGATCCATGTAGTTTGAAATATGATTGGGTGACCCATATGGGTCAGAACATGAATAGTCCATTTGGACCAAGGAGATGACACTAAGGGATGTATGGTTGGATTCAATCACACCTATCTAGGATACTGTACCCTAGCAGAAATGTGTTGAGGGGTAGGGAGCGTCCTAGACTAACCTTGACCTAAAGCCCTAGTTTTGGATGATTGGGCTAGGCATCATCTTTTTTTATTTAGATTTTTACATTTTCCTTCCCTTACCTCTTGCCCATGAATGTGGGTTCCTAGATGCACGTCCCCACACATAATCTTATCTTCTAAGTATATAGATATGGTAGTTCAACTAGGGTGTAGCAGAAATTAAATTATTTCCAAAGAATAGATATCATTTAAATATGACAATTAATCAATGTAATAATCATATCTAAATATGGCAGTAGCAATGCATCAACCAAACAAGGCATGTGTATCTTACATATTATTCCCAAATAAAACTTGTGTATCTTAAGTATTAATCAAAATAGATATGGCAAGTATATCACATATTGCAAATATGGCAATGTAACAATCAGAGCCCCAAACATGCATGGAATATACCTAATTGAGGACGTTTCAATAGGCTACATTTCGTTTGAATGGATCGAGACCAAACTAGGCTTCTCTATTTGTTACACCTCATTCCTAATGTATCGATACTATAGAATGGAAGAGATCTCCACATCTTAATTTAGGGCATTGGAAATCCCCTTCCAAGATCATGGAATATAGAACACCAACTAATAAACCCAGCATAATGCAAGAACTAAAAGTAATCCACACCACTAGATTAAATGGATTTTAAAATCAAGAGTATAGCAGAAGTTTTAAGATAATTAAATAACAACAGCAGAATTAATCAAATGATAGTTATAAATAATCCACAAACCATTATAAATAAGTAAATAAGATAATTAAATCCCTTAAATGTAAATCATTTATATGGGCAATAAGACCCTAAATCCAAATGAAACATTTTAAACTTAAATAAGTTTGTCAAATTAATTAAAGTGTCTATCTGTAGACACAGTCGACATACTTGTACGTCTCATCATGAACGTTGTCATCACTAGCATCCATATCGCCAACTTCTACTTCAGTTAGACCTACATCTAAAATAATTTGTGTACACAAGGGTAAGCTCAACCACCGAGCTTAGCAAGGAAATCAAATGTGCGCAGACAAAATGCATGAATTAACAACTATGGTCTGGTATATAACTGTAAATGTCAGCTCAAGACAACCCACACATGGAGTCTCTGGCTGCATGGGCCTCCTCCCATCAAAATGAATATTGCCTCATTCAACTTACAGTAACATCCCCCATACATGGATTTGTCGTTATGGAACAAGCCCATATTACACCGACCACTTGCCCATAATTCATCCCAAGCCTGTATTATGCCAGCCACTTGAGGAGGTGATAATCCCATAAGTCAACTTGCCTACCTATCCACACTACGTTGGGTATGGGGAGCATCATAGCTATGTTCATACCACCCTTTATTGAGCCCATGCCACTACAAAATCCCCTAATGGCTAGGGGTACAATTATTAGGGTGATTTTAGTTCAACTAACCAAGTTTTCCTATTAACCAAATTATTGGACTGTAACGTTGCCAAGCTTCTAACCCCGTCCGTCCTCCCACCTAGGGTGTCGTGGCTTGACTAATTTATCTTTGGTCATTGCAAAGCAGTGTTAGTAAAAAATGGTGCAAGCATCCCATTCCACCCACCTTCTTCCTTACCAAATTAATTATACATCACGAATCAAAACATAGGTCAGTTATTTTTATGGAATGGTAGTGAGTGTCCCATACCACTTGCCCTCCAATCCTTACCGATACTGCTAATGGTCAAACAAATAATTTGTTGGATGGCATGTTATCACACAAAGTATATTATCAATCACCTAGCATCATGCAACATAAGCAAATGTATCTAATTCTACCAAACAAGGTTCAATTCCCTTACCTGATATAGTAGCAACAAGAATAACTAGGAATATGATCCTGAGTAGTGTCTCCCAGTGTTCTGTTGTACTAAATAGCAAATAAAAGTAATTATATTAAATACATCGATTTACTGTTTGTCTCTAGTGTCTGCCCAAGCATAGTCTAATGGTTTATTTACATTCTCAGGGGTTTGGTTATCCTTAATGAACATTCAATACTTGTTGCCTAGAAGTTCCAATTGCATAGAATCCTAATCAGAAAGCACTGAAAGCACCAAAGCATTTGTTATAAACAAATCAATGGGGGGAAACATATGTAAGCATATGATCTCAAAAATATGAACACATAGGCAGGTTAATAAAATTTATAGAGAGACAGTGTCCAAAGATGGCCTTCATCTAGGGTCATCTCACGATGCGGTACGTAACCGACGGCACAGTCTTGACCACAAGAGTGCGGCACGTAACCGACCATACGTCGTAACGTGGTCAAAACATATCGATTCTTCTTTGGTGGCTTTCTAAAATTTTATTAAGCTTAGGAAATGAGTTTGGGCTCAAAAATACCATTCTAATTCCTGCTAATGTTATCGATTCCATCTCTTATTCTACTGATATTGCTAGATTTAATTTTATTTCTCAGATTCGATTTAAGCAATACCAGGAGAGTTTTCCTTAGATTTTAATCCAACAATAATTCATTCAAACGGATTCCCAAGGTCTAGGGTCCTTTGATCCATCCAATAGTCATTTTGATCCACTGTCCATTATAGTAAGGATCTTGGTTCTTCACCGATTTAGATCTATGCTTTGATTAAGTCCTTGCATGAGTCTCAGTACTAGTTACAGGAGACCATGGCCTATGAAACATGATCAGAGATCCTAATTGAGGTCCATAATTGTTTATTCAAACTCAAAGGGAAGTAAATAGATAGGGAAATCGATACCAGTTGTGGTTTCTGATGTCGGTGCAGTCTAATGGTTGATTTTCATTGGTGTCAGAGGATCCCTCCTCCTTATCCCTTCTCCCTTCTTCTCCAAACATAGCAAAGCTCTCCTTTCTCACTCTCTCATACTTTTTTTCCAGAAAATATCTTGGGAATGAGAGAGAGGATTGAGTGAAACTCAATTCACGTTTTAGATAGGCTCTAAACATGGAAGGGGGGAGGATTCCATCCTTCTTACCAATTTAAAATGGATAATGAACTTGGGCACTATATCCAATGAATCCAATTAGAGATCAGACCTGACCAATGGTCCGATTGAGTTGGTTTTTTAAACCTGAATCGCTTTAAGGGGTGCGACACTAGGGTGCGGCACGTATTCGACCATGCCTTGGTGGTGTCATGTTGGACCCCTTATGTAAGTCCTTATTTAATATTTAAGTGAAAAGAGTTTTACTAGGTTACCTTCATTAGATTTCATAGGTCTAATCCATGTTGGTTTGACATGTTCATCATGGTAAAACCTATTACAAAGTCAAAATTTCAAATTAGGACCAAAATTTTGGATGCAGGTCTTATAATACCACCCTCCTTACAAAAATTTCATCCTCGAAATTTAACATACCTTCATCATTGAACAACTGTGGATACTGCCCCTCCATATCATCTTCTTTCTTCCATGAGGCTTACTCTTAACCGTGACTCTTCCATATCACCTTGACAAAAGGAATGGCTTTGTTTCTGAGCTCCTGTACTTTTCGGTCTAACAATTCTTGAAGGTTCAACTTTGTAGGATAAATCTTCATTCAGTTGTGGTGGTTCGGTGGTCAACATATGTCCTAGATTACTAATGTAATTCTTCAACAAAGAGACGTGGATTATATTGTGGACACCCGATAATGATGGAGGTAATGCCAATTGGTAGGATATAGTTCCCTCCCTAGGATTTCGTAGGGTCCAACATACCGAGGACTCAGCTTTCTCTTCTTATTGAATCTCTTCACCACTCTGAAAGGAGATACCATGAAGAACACTTTATCACCAATTTTGAATTCCAATTCCTTCCGTCTTACATCAGCATAACTCTTCTGTCAAGCCTGTGCAGCTTTAATTCTTGCTCGAATCAGATCTACCTTTTCACCGGTTTCTTGGACAATGTCAGGTCCTATAATTCTTCTTTCGACATCTTCGTTCCAATACAATGGTGTTCTGCACTTCCTTCCATATAATGCCTCATATAGAGCTGTACCAATCGTAGCTTGGTAACTATTATTGTAAGTGAACTTCAGAAGTGCTAAGTTCTCATCCCACTTGATTTTAAAATCCAATGTGCATGCCGTTAGTATATCTTCCAATATTTGGATTGTCCTCTTTGATTGGCCATCAGTTTATGGGTGATAGGTTGTGCTGAATTTCAATTGAGTACCCATTGCACTCTGTAATCCTTCCTAGAAGTACAAGGTGAATCTTGGGTCTCGATCTAATACTATACTGGTCCGTACTCCATGTAATCAGAAAATATTGTCTAGTATTATCTGGCTATTTGATCCATAGAGTATTGTGTGTACCGCAATGAACCTTGAAGTCTTCATGAAATGATCGACGATTACCCAAATGGCATCTACAGCTCAAGCCATTAAAGGTAGACCTGTGACGAAGTTTATAATTACGTGATCCCATTTCCATTCAAGGACTGGTAATGGTTGTAGCTTTTCTGCAGGTCTCTGGCAGTCAGCCTTTACCTATTGGCAGGTTAAGCATTTATAAACAAATTTGACCACATCGGCCTTCATTCCTCTCCACCAAAATTTTTGCTTTAGATCTTGGTACATCTTCGTTCTGCCAGGATGCACAGTGTATGGAGTTGTATGCGCTTCTACCATGATGGCTTCTTTAATGTTTTCATCACTTTTAGGAATGCATATCCTTTCCCGGAGAGCAACCCATCGTCACTTATGGAAAAATCAGGGACTAAGTTACCTTCCTTCAATTCCATCATGATCTTCCACAAGTATGGATCCTTTGTTAATGCTTCTTTTATTTTATCTAGCAGAGTCGACGCAAAACTCAGCGTGCTGAAAAGTGTAGAGACAGACTTGACCATCTCTTCAAGCAATGTTTCTGTATTTGCATTGCAAGACGTGGGTGAAGGTGGAGTAGTTACCACATGTGCGAACATATATGCATCGCTTTTCTTCTTCTTGCATTTCTTCTAGCCTTGAGCCGATAAACTTTCTACTTAAGGCATCTACTACTATGTTAGCCTTTCCCAGGGGATACTGTATGTCCAACTCATAATCTTTTAAAAGTTCCATCCAATGGCGTTGCCTCATGTTCAACTCTTTTTGGTTGAATAAATAAATCAATCTCTTGTAATCCGACATGATCTTGAAAACAACACCGAATAAGTAGTGCCTCCATATCTTTAGTCTGAAGACTACTGCAACCAACTCTAGATCGTGGGTAGGGTAATTCTTCTCATGCTCTTTCAATTGTCGAGACGTATAGGCAATGACTCGATCATGCTGCATTAGTACATAGCCTAGTCCTATGTTCGACGTATCATTGTACATAGTGTACCCAGTATCTCCAATTGGTACCATCAACACTGGGGCTATCACAAGCTTTTCCTTTAAGGTTTGGAAACTCACTTCCCACTTTGGCGTTCATTCGAACTTTTGTCCTTTCTTCATGATTTGGGTAAGTGGCACAGTGATTCGTGAGTAGTCCTGAATGAATCGCCGATAATACCCTGTAGGACCTAGGAAACTCCTCACTTCTGTAACCATTTTTGGGGTTTCCCATTCTAACACTGCTTGTACTCTGTTGGGGTCCATAGCTATCCCTTCCCTTGAGAAAACATGTTCGAGGAATGCCACTTTCCTTAGCCAAAATTCACACTTTTGAATTTAGCATACAACTTTTCCTCCTTGAGTCGTTGCAAAACTTTTCTTAAACGTTCTTCATGTTTTTCAAGAGGGCAAGAATATATGAGGATGTCGTCAATGAATACTATGATGAACTGATCCAGATAATCGTGAAATACCTTTTTTATTAACTCCATGAACTACGCTGGGGCGTTTGATTACCCAAATGACATAACCCTGAACTCAAAATGACCATATTGGGTTCTAAAGGCTATCTTTGGAATATTAAATTCTGTAATCTTTAGATGGTGATAACCTGATCATAAATCAATCTTTGAAAATACTAATGACCCTTGCAATTGATCGAATAGGACATCGATCCTGGGTATAGGGTATCGATTCTTAATCGTGAGTTTATTCAGTTCTCGATAGTCAATGCACAGTCTAACACTTTCTTCTTTCTTCTTGATGAATAAGGCTGGTGCTCCCCATGGTGAAATGCTTGGCCTAATAAAGCCTTTATCTAGAAATTCCTGTAATTGAACCTTGAGTTTCGTTAATTCTACAAGTGCCATTCTATAAGATGCCTTAAATACAGACGCTGATCCTGGGAGTAGATCAATTACAAATTATGTTGCTCTGTCAGGTGGTAATCCTAGCAATTCTTCCGAAAACACTTTGGGGAACTCATTTACTACTCGTAGTTCTTCCAATTTGGGTATTTCTACAATAGTATCAACAACAGATGCAATGAATGCAGCATAGCCCTGATCTAACAACTTACTTGCTTGCAAGGCCGATATAAAAAGCTTCTTCTGCTTCTTTGGTTTGTCTCCAATGAACACAATTGGCTTATCACCATCAACTTTGAAGGAGACTTTCCTTTCAGCACATAAGATGCTGGCCTTATGAGTAGCTAGCCAATCCATCCCTAAGATTGCATCAAAGTCCAACATGTCTAGAGGTATCAATTTTGCTTCCATTTGTTTATCTCCAATTTGGACTCTACACGGGCCATGGTAGTAGCCCAACTCCACTTTTTATCCCAACGGTGTACTGACTATATAAGTTGTGACTCCATCTGTTGTGGGGGTGTTTCCAATTTCTCAACGAAAGAGGGCAACACAAAAGAATGGGTCGTACCAGAGTCAAAGAGTACTCGAGCTGGAAAATCGGATATAGATATGGTACGTAATTTATTAATTTAACCGATACTTTAAGAACATGTTCGATTCATGCGTAGCAATTTATTACTGTTAAAACGTAATACCTGTAACCATACTGCTGGAGTTCTCAGCATCTTCTGCCGTTGTCGCAAAGAACTTGCCTTACTGTAGTCCTTGCTTTGGAGGGTGAGGACTGTACCTGAAAATGTATCCCTCTTGTTGACAATTATGGCACCTTACTGGGCCAGGTGCTGGGTTAGTGGAAGCAGGGGTAGCAGACTTCTTTGGGGCAAATTGGGTGGTCGCTTTCTTTATATCAAAGGTCTTAAATGGATTCTTGGTATTGCAATTTCTGGTTAAGGTACTTGCTCTCTTGGTACCCAAGGTCGTTGCTTTATCTTTCCAATGCTTGGTATCCATTTTTTTGGCTGTCTTCAACTACTTTGGTTGTTTAAACTACACTGGCATAGGTGGTATGACCTTGAGCCATAACAATGGCTCGCACTCCTTCTCTAAGGCCATCAACAAACCTTTTCGCCTTCAACTCATCAGTACGCATGCTCAGAGTTTCAAAGTAGTAGAGTTTCTCAAAATCTTTCTAATATTTGGTGACTGATTTTTGCACTTGACTGAAAGGTAGATATTTTGCCTCCTTTTGATCTCTGTAACTCTAGGGGAAATAATTACCGAAAAAGGCTTCCTTGAAGTTCTCCCATGAGATATTACCATACCTGGCCTCTAGGATAGGCTGAGTAGATTCCCACCAATTATTACGTTCATCCTCGAACATGAAAGTAGCATAGAGTATCTTTTGCTCATCCATGCATGGCATCATTCTAAGAGTTTTCTCGATGGTATGCATCCATATAGCAGGACGCAATGGGTTATTTCCTACACCTATGGATTTCAGAGGCTTCATTTTCTGAAAGGCTTCTACTACCCTTGCCATCAGTGTTAGGGTAGGTGGCAAGGCTATCTGAGGAGCGACTGGAGGATTAGTAGCAAGCATTGGTGGTGCTTGTTGATGTACAGGTGCTGCCACATTTGGTATTGGTGCAGGCATTTGATTTGCAAGAGGCTGCACTGGCACTGAAGTAGGTGATGGGGCTGTTGTTGGAACTTGTATAGCCGGAGTAGTTTCCCTATGTAGTACCGCTATGAGTCTAGCCATTAACTGCTGTTGCTGGACATTAATGTCACGGGCAAAATTTCCCAAAATGGCAGTAACATCTACTGCAATTAGCATGGGTGGTGCTGGCAGTGGTACGGGTTCCAGGTCCTGATGTATTTTTGGAAGGGGCATTGGTTCCTGCATTATTTCCTTTGGTGGGGCATAACTTTATGTGGTATTCGGCTCTCAATGCCTTTGCCTTGTACTTGGAGCCACAACCAGTAACTTTCCTCAACCCTGAAAATTTAGTGGCAGTTAGTCGACTCACAGGTATAAATGTTTAAAATTACATCATATAATGTACCATATCATGTTTAAAACTCAAATCTCAGTTTTAACACATTACAGATGAATCAAACGATTAAACATTCAATACGGAGGAGCAAAATACACTGACAAAAGTGCATACGGCATATGACCAACTGCACCTCTATCGAAAATAGGGTTTGCAGCTGGTATGTGACCAGACATTGTGATATTTCAATTTAAAAAGAGCGTGACTCTATTTTCTTCATTTTCACTGTTGCAGAGCTACTGTGCGGTAGGAGAAAAGGTGTACGCCCCTGAAATCGATCGTTGAGGGTTTCCTTGGTGTTTTCTTGCTTTCCTTCATCTTGTTATCGCCTTTACACCTCGGCACGATAAGTCTCCAACCGATTTCATTTTTCCTTGTAACCTAGATTAGGTTTTTGTTGATTTCTCCTTGTTTTCCCCATGTAATGGATTAAAACGATGGGGCTTTACCATATCAAAGTATTAAGGAGTGTTTCCCATGGTTTTTACTTCGTTTCAACATGCTTTCATCATTTTATATGATTGCCAAAACCCAAAATCAGGATTTTCACACTTTCTCCCAAAATCAAAAATTGAGATAATCTTGTTTAATGGTTTCTTTAATCCCATGTACACTTCAAAACTCTTTCTAGATCTATAACGATGATTAGAATGTGTTGGAACCTCTTTTGAACTTCACTTCATCGTATTCGTGAGTTTTTCTCATTGTGGTTATTTTCCCATAACTGAACTTTGCAACTTAAGATGTGTTCCAACATCCTATATCAGTGTTTTGATCACTTTGGCATATTTTAAGGTTTATTGTTGCCATTTTTTCATTCACTAATACTTGTTCTTACTCTTCCTGTGCAGATTCCCATTCTTTGAGCATACTTCACTATGGCTGCTTGTGGCATTCCTGGGTCTTCTAGCACAGAGTCCTCCGCTCTAAGGGCAGAGACACTTCAGATCAGTAGAGGTTGCAGTAGCTTGGCTTGCTTTCTAGAGTAGATCAGTTGAGCCAGGTCGGTTTGTCCTTGTGGATGAGTTGGACAGGTTCAACATTCGACAGGCTTTTAGTGATGGGTTGGTTGCTTGAGTTTAGTTTTCACTAGCCTACATGGGTAGACATGGTTCGACACTTCTACTACAATTTACAAGTTAATAGGGGCATGGAGAAAAATATTGATGGTTCCGCTCTACATATCTCCAGTTGGGTTAGAGGCCATCTAATTGTAATTACTGTTTCCAGCATGGCACGGAGTCTGGGTATCTCTGCTATGGGGGAGATGGTATATGTAGAGCCAAAGTTTCCTGTGGTTGGTGAGTGGGAGCTTATAAAGATTCACGAGCAGGTGATGTTAGGTCCAGATTTGAGCTAGAGCAATTGTCATCCAATACCTAGGATATACAGTCGCATCACACAGCATAACTTGGTGCCCAGAGGTGGATACAGGGATACGATAGTGCCCATCTGTAAGTTCGTGGCTTACTGCATCACCGTTCGCCATCAGATCTGTCTTCCCTATCTGATCATGAGCTATGATCCATACTGCTTTGTATACATGGATTATAGTCTCCCCTATGGTCAGTTGCTCACATAGTTATTTTCCAACCTAGGGTTCAACCTTACTTTAGAGCTTGATGAGGAGACTGGTGTACACACAGACTATGGTTGGGACACGCTGCACAAACTTGGGTTATAGGATGTTGTGCTTAGCGATGAGGAGTTAGAGCAGCATCCACCACCTCGTCTTATTCATAGTCATCAGCCTGTAAGCACCCCATTTTTGCCACCCTCAGCATAAGTGAACCAATATGGTAGGTTTCCAACCTTTAACCCAAAGGTTGGTGATTCTCTAATGAATCCCAAAGTAGGGTCATAGGCTATTACCTACTTAGATAAATAGGTCATGAAATTATCTTCGAAATGAGACCGGAATCATCAAATTCTGACGTCAAACAAGGAAGATATCGCAGTTTGAAAGTCCAAGGGTATTCACATAATTATCGTATGATGCATGCATTATCATTCAAACTTTAAGACATCATTTCTTGGTCATCTGATATCAGAATCAGATGAATCAAAGGCTAATATTCCTTATTTTCAGTCCTCTTCAAAATGAACGTGAAAAATCCCAGGTAGAAGTCACCAGTGGGTCCTCTGCAAGCTTTCATGCAAAATTATCATTAGAACTTCAAAGCTTCACATCTTTGTCGTTCTACGTCGGATTCAGATGATTCCAAAGCCATTATTCTTCATTTGTGATGTTCTACAAAGTAGACGTAAAAAATCTCGGGTAGAAGTCTCCAAAGGGTCCCATGCAAAATTACACATGGAAATGGTCATTTAATCATTGAAAATTCATATTTTGGTTACCCCATATCCAAATCAAGTAATTTCAGTTTCATTATCTTCCATTTTTTGTACTCTACAAAGTGGACGTAAAGGATTTTCGATAGAAGTCTCCGAAGGATCCCATGCAGAATGGTCAACCAAATTATCGATAATTGGCCTGCTTAAACTTAAAAAATTCATAAGTTGACCATTTTATTTTCAAATGAGGTGATTTAAGTTCCAATATTCCTCATTTTTAATGTTCTACAAATTTAACGTAGAAAATTTAGAACAGGTGCTATTGGAAAAGTACAAGTGGAAGGGTGACAGAAATGGACTATGAAATGTCAACCTTGGTCCAAACCAGCTTAATCCAGCTTAGTCTAACTTAGCCCAGCCCAGCCCAGCTCAGACCAATCCAGACCAAGTTAGGTCAATCCATATGCATGCATTTCTTTTATATGTGTATAATGTATAATATATTATTGTATATAATATATATATGTATATATATATATATATATATATATATATATATATATATATATATATATTTTATGGATATATTATATGTGTTAATACATATTATATATATATATATATATATATATATATATATATATATATATACATATATATTATAGGAAAGAGAGAGGAAAGAGAGGCCGTGGGAAAGAGAATGGGAGAAAGGTAAAAAGGAAAGAGAGAGAAATAAAAGAAAAAAAGAATCTCTCTTTCACGTTTTCTAGAAAGAAAACGTGAAAGAGAGGGGGAGAAAGAAGAAAAGAAAAAAGACGAAGGAAAGAAAAAAAAAAGAAAAAAGAAAAAAAAAAAGGAAACGTTTTCTAGAAAGAAAACGTGAAAAGAGAGGGAGAAAGGAAAAAAGGAAGGAAATGAAGGAAGAAGAAAAGGAAAGAAGAAAGAAAGGAAAGAGAGAAAGGATTTTCTAGAAGAAGGAAAGAGAAAAAGGAAAGAGAGAAGGGATTTTCTAGAAGAAAAAGGAGAAAAAAGAAAGAAAGGAATGAGAAAAAACGTGGGAAAGAGAGAAGAAAGGAAAGAAAAAAAAATAGAAATAAAGGATTTTCTAGAAGAAAAAGAAGAAAAGGAAGGAAGAGAGAAGGAGCTTTCTACTCTAGAAGCATATAGAATACGTGGAGAAGAGAGAAGAGAGAAGAGAAAAGGGAAGGAAGAGAAGAAAGGAAAGAAGAAAAAAGGAAAAAAAAAAGATTTTCTAGAAAAAGAAGAAAAAGAAAGAAGGATCTTCTAGAAGAGGAGAGGAAAAGCATAAATAGGCCAAGAGAAGAGAGAGGAGGGCTTCTTCTCCAGACCACAAGGAAAGGAGGACGTGAGTGAGAGAGAGAAACGTGAGAGAGGGAGAAAGAAAGTGAGAAGAAGAAGAGAAAAGAAAGAAAAGAGAAGAAGAAAAGAGAGAAAAAGAAGAGAGAGAGAAGTAGAGAAAAGGAGCAGGAGGATTCGCATTCAAAGAGCTTGATACGATCTCTAGACATCCTACATCGATCACTCAATTTGAGCACAAGGTTAGTACCCTAAACAAATTTAGAGGTCGTTAGAATGCTCGAATGTCAATTTTGCTTGAAAAAGGCTAATTTCCATGAAATCTCGATTAGGAATGCTCTATTACATGCTTGTTAATGTTAGGATGCCTATGTCTAGCATTTTTCATGAATGATAATTTGTCTAAGCTATTCAATGAGAAGTTTTGAATGTATATGATGATGTTTGATATTTTTTGAAAGTTTCATAAAGTGGTTCTCTAATATGAAATTTCTAGATTTAGGATTCAAAATTAGGACGTGGATCACATGTAGTTTTTCTTAGATTTTGAAGCCCAAATTTTTATGGGAGTCTCTCTGATATGTTAAAAGACTACCCTAAAATTTTTGTTCCATTTGGAATTAGAAAAGTACATAAAAAAAATTCATCTTTGACATTTCTATTTTACTCGGATGTAATGCAGTCCTCCATCAGAAAGTCTCTAGACAAGGGTCTTATAGCCATAATTAGGAAATCAACTTCATATGAACTTTTTAAAAATGAAATTATTCTCAAAAATGGCACTGGTTTAGTATTTTTTTCAATATTTTAATGAATTGATATCAATTTTTAAATGCATAGTGCTCTGATTTTGAATCTGTCAGGATGTACTGATTTGCATGATTGAAAAGAATCATTTTTCACAAAACAAGTATGCTGTTTTAACTTGTTTTTCTTGATGAAATTTTAGATCAGACAGTTATCTACATGGGCATATGTCTGGATTTAATTTTCATTAAGTATAAAATTTTATTTGGAATTTATGATGCAACTGGTCAAAAATCTAGAACAGATTTGACCAGTGCATATGTCCGGTCTTAGGGCATATCTTTGACCTATTTTTGCTCTCTATTGGGATTCTACTCCTTCATATGAAATATAATATATTAAGTCATATTTCTATGAAAAAAATTAAAGCTTGATTTGAGTTGCAGAAGACCTACTTATGGTCATTCTTGTGTAATGTGACAAAATCTGAATGCAGTTCATAGCTTTGTCCATTAATCTGAAACCTTTTGTCACAATTTTGACAGTGTTGAGTCATTAATCTTTCTAAATGTCTTCATAAAAATCAAAATTTTTTAAAGAACAATGAACATATGTTTTTTTAATAATTTTATATTTTTCAAAAAAGGTTTCATTGATGTCTTATTCATTGTAACATGCAAATTGGTTGTTTGAGCAAATTCTGCCATATTTGGATAAATGTCTATATTTGGAGCATTCATATGCTTTGTTTGGATTGTGCATACCATATTTTCCATATTCCATGTGTTACTATATTTGGTAGAATAAATAGATTTTTTACCATATTTAGCAAAATCTTAATTTCTTACCATTTTTAAGTCTTATTATACTTAGAAAATAGCATATAAGATCTTTCATTTTTTTGAAAAAATTCATGTCATATATGCATTCTATGATTGGTACTTACCATATTGATATATAGATGCATATTAGATCTTGCCATATTAGGTCTTGCCATGCTTAGATTAGCATATTAGATCTTGCCATATTAGGTTCTTGCCTTATTTGCAATGCATGCCTTATTAGGGAGATTTTCATAATCTTATTATATGTTGTGATAGTTACCATAAATATCATGCATGCCATGCTTAGAATATTCTATTTTTGATAATAATTTAATTTATGCAACACCCTAGTCGAACTGCCATATCTGTACACCTAGCAAACATATTAGGCATGGGGACGTGCATTTAAGCACCCACATTCTTGGGAAGGGCATAATGGGAATAATAAAAAACCATAATAAAGAAAGAGAATGCTTTGCTAAACCTTCCAAAATTAGAACTTAGGATGAAAAAGGTAACTCAGGACGATTTCCACCCCTCAGTAAACCCTAAACCTATAATAGGTTCTAAACCCTAAACCTAGAATAGGTTCTCAATCATTAACCAGAACAGGTTATTTCCATCGCCCGAACTACGCGGATTCAAATTCCTAGTCAAAACCTAGGATACGTAGGCCATTTGGGAGAATCCCAAATTCAGATCCACACCTTAGTCCACTCGGACTATCCATAGATCTACTAGGATATTTATCCCCATTTCGATCCAGAATGGGTTATCAGCCTGAAATACGTGGATTCTGATTCCAATGTCAAACTCTAGGATACGTAGGCCATTTGGGAGAATCCCAAATTCAGATCCACACCTTAGTTCACTCGGACTATCCATAGATCCACTAAGATATTTACCCACATTTTGACCTAGAATGGGTTATCAGCCCGAACTATGCGGATTTTGATTCCTAGGACAAACCCTAGGATACGTAGGCTATTTGGAAGAATCCTAAATTTGAATCCACACCTTGGTCTACTCGGACTATCTATAGATCCACTAGGATATTTATCCACATTTTGACCCAAATAGGGTTATCCACATTCAGACCCAAAAAGGGTTATCCATTCTTAGATCCACTAGGACTATCTATTAGTTCGTATGGACTATCCAAATACTGACCCATAGGGTTTCTCAGCCTTTCAAGCATAAATTTTAACTTGAACAATGAACTTAATCATGCACAAGCATAAATCACAGCCATAAACTTTAATTACACTTGAACTACGATGGTGAACCTGATTTTCAGAATAATTCCGTGATACGTAAGCAATCTGATGGATACAAATTCGGTTCAATGATATCAAACCACTTGGTTTGGTTCGGTTTAATAGATAGAGTCTAGCTCGAGTTCATGACCTATTGTGTGAGTACCCATTACCAGTTATGCTTGCCCTGCATTCTTATGAGGACAATGATCGTAGCTGTACGTGGCAATGTGAGGAACTTGCCATACGAACGACTGCTTACTCATTTATTCAAGGCATTGGGTGTCGACATTTTTATTGATGAAGGGGTGAAGATGTCAGTTCATTTAGACATTGGCTAGCATGCACGATGCGGTACTTAGCGATGATGAGTTAGAGGCTATACCACGTCCAGCTATAATTCCTATCACTTTTGGTGGAATTACAGAGGAGGAGGGACTTGCTAATGCTGCGGCGATGGCTGCAAAGGGTGCACAGGCAGAGGACGTTCCAATGGATTATGCCAATAGTGATGATGATGCAAAGGATGATAATGATTCAGACGATGATGAGGGTGCTCAGCAACAAAGTACTCCTGTCATTAACACTGGGGAGCATTCATCAGCACCCATTGAGATTCCTAGTTCGATGCCTATAATTTCTGAGCCATCTATTAGAGCCTTGTATAGCATGATGCAGAGGCAATTCAATCGGATAGAGGAAGCTATGATGTCTGCAGGGATTATATTCCGTCCATCAAGTGGGAGTTGATATTTTTATTTCCCATTTTTGTCATAGTCAGTGTTCCCTTTGTAATGTAGTTTTCTTTTGTTGGTTGAGTAATAAACTAGATTTTGGTCTGTACTCTCTTTTGCACAAAACATCGAATTTAATAAATTGGGATGTTTACACTTAATATATTATGATCTTTTTACAGTTTATGCCTTGGTTTCAAACAAAAGATGCTTATTATTTGTTGTCATATAAGCTTTTATTTAATCCTAACTAGCTTCGATTAGAGTCCTTAGATAGCAATTGTGAATGTAATGTAAGGTAGACTACTTTGACACCAACTTTTGCCACACCCCAAAACCACGACGTTTTGATATGACCATGGGTTCCTCGCAGTGCAAGTACTTCCATACCAGAATCCATTCACAATACTTACAAATCACAATTCTTCTGTCAATTACAACACAAACTAATGGAAAAATCAGATACAAATCAGAATAATAGCAAAAATCAATAAATAGAACCAGAAACCATGTCTAACATTAAATATATACCATAAATGTTTATTTGTTTAGAAACCACACCATAAGTAAAATACTACCAAGTACTTAATACTCAAATAAAACCATCACGGGTCAAACAATGCCCAGAGACAAAGTAAATAACTTAATTGAATCTTAAATAAGTCTTAATGAAATCTTGTCTCTCAGATAGAGACATCTCCATATCTTCATAAAACTTGTCCCTTAGCCATAGAGACAATCATCACATTCACATGAAGGATCATGCGAATCATCATCAACTATTTTTATATCCAATAGAGCATTATTAGCTGAATCATTACGTACAAAAAAATCTAAAAATTTATATGTATAAGGGGTGAGAAAAACCACACACTCAGTAAGAAATTAGCACACATAAGCACACATGCATGAATAGTTTATTAAGGTTTATATGGTCTGTAAACTGGCATTCGCAAGTAGCATCACACCTAAATACTGATGATGAATACTTAAGCATGGATGAGGTGAATGAAACACACTTGGCTATGCCGCATGTAAGACATTACCCAAAGAATGAAGATACAACCTAGATACATCGACCTGGCATCCTACCAGCATTCCCCGATCATAGGCTTCCTCCGGGTGCATGCCTAGTCCATTGTACGAGCACTTAAACTGGACTCATCCCTAGGTCTCACCTGAAACACTAGAGGTTGGCTCCCAGTCCATGTCTAAAACCCTGCTCCAGCTGTGAAAGAGTCCGAGCCCATGGCTGGCCCAAACATAAGCCTATGCCAATACCTAAATCCTTATTGGCAAGGGTTGTCTATCACGGGAAATTAAAACCTAAACGAAGAACATTACTTATGTAGGTACTTGTATCCTAGCTTAATGGACCAAAATGAACCGTCCCATTCCAACTATCCAAATCCACTAAGATACAAGCGAATGACAAACAATCATGTAATCAAACATCCACTTGTTATCAAACAATTCATAATCTACCAATCTAATACAGAGTTAATAGTATGCAAGAATGCATGAACAATTATACAGTAATTTGACGGCATGTTATCACATAGTAATCCAAACAAATAGCAAGTTATGCGTACAGAAAATAAGAAAATAATCCCTCACCTGTAACTAGTAAATAAATCCCTATTTTATAGTAAATAGGGTCCTTCTCTTGTTTCCTACGTCAGCTTACCTAGTGCAATTGATATATGATTAATACTTATGATTATTTAGTCACGCTTATAATCGGTCTAGACACTTTTCATCAATAAGTTAAGCCTTACGATCAATATTGATTCTGCACCTCTTTGGTTTCACTTTTACAGAGGTTTTATGATAGGTTTGAATCATTGGTTAGGATAGAATTCTATTCCCATAGTTTATATGCAAGTATGGTTCTCGACTGTGAATGTTGGTTATGCGACCATACGTGCTTACACTCTTGGAGATGCATTCTAATCAAACCAATCATTCCACAATATTCATTACATCATTCTTGAGGTGTGGGATAGTTAACTTAGTCCAGAGGGTCAATTGGGATTGAAAATACAAAGTTTACACCTCATTGTGACTCGGGCGATCGATTACATTCTAGGCGGTCAATCAGACCAAATTGGTTGACCGCCTCGTACCAGTGAGCTTGGACTGATAATGATTTAATCCGAACTCCATGGGGAGGGTCGAGGGAAATCCCAGAGGGTTTTTAAGGGTCTGTACTATATTAGTGACTACTTTCCAATACTAATTCAATATCATAATTCAATATCATGATCTACATTCATACTTTTTCATTAGTTAGCTATATCGGTTCATTATTAGCAATTCTACCTTACTGGTCATCAATGGCTTTTGGGAATGTTGATTCCCATAGATCAGAGGTTGGGTTCTACCTCATAAGATCACAAAAGGGTCGTTCTAGGTAAGGAAAGAATAGTATAATGGTTACCTTAGAGCTTTTCCAATTATTGATACAGGAAAAAGCTTGAGGGAGGACCTACAATGGTGGTTCTTCCTCTTCTTCTTCTTTTAGCCTTGTTCCAATTCTCTCTCTCTCTCCCCCCCCAAAAAAAAAAAAGGTGTCAAAGCTTCTAGGGTTTTTAATTTATGATCTTAGAGAGTTTTTATTAGGGAGTTATCCAAGAGTTAGAGTTGCATTGCAACTCCTCTTTTAGGAGTCCTACTACAAGTAAAAGAGTGATAAAGAAGGCTTGGAGGTTGTCAACCAATACTCCAATACAGTCGAGGATGGGTCCCACATGATTTCCAATGATGGATGCTTGGGAACTATATAGAACCAAGCACAAACAATTGGACTCGAATCGGACCAATTCTGGGATCAAGTGGTTAATCACAGGGTGGGCAGTCGATCAAGCGCATTTCATCGACCACCTTGGTCAACCGCTAAACCCGAATTGATTTAGGCTAGCCAAGTCATGGTTGGTTGGACTGATTTGCCCCAAACAAAATTTTCACACTTGATTTAAAAGGTTTTGACTCATACCTAGAGTTCAAAACACTCAAATCCAGATACGGATGCTAGGCTCATGTCGATAGGAGAACCTATTACGTGAGAAAAATTTAAATTAGCCTGTATTTTTTGGATGCAGATTTCATACTCTCTCTCCTTTATTCTTCTTCCATCTCTCTCTAAACACTTACCCCCCCTCTTTTCTTATTTTTCTTCCATCTCTCTATACACTCACCCCCTCTTTGCTCTTTCATGCTGAAACACCATCTACTCCTTCCACCAACACTCTCTCTCATCCCCTTGCTGCTACATCAAGGCACTCTCTTGGCATGATGCTAAGTGCTGGCCCCAAAGCCCCCTTCTTTGCTGAACCCAAAAAGAAAAAATACCTCTATTATCCACCTCATCCTTCTTTCTTCCTTTCAAACTCCTTTTTTTCTATCAAATCGATGCAGCCTCCATCTCCATCTCTTAGTCCTTCTCTTCTCTAACCGACTGCCCTCTAATGGCTCTCTCTCTCTCTCTCTCTCTCTCTCAAACCTGACAACTTCCCTTACCTCTCTCTCTTTTCTCTTTCTTCACCTAACCTCCTTCCACTCTCTTGCTCTCTTTTTTCTCTTACTAAAAACCTACTTTTTCAGCTCTTTCTCCCTCTCACCGAAACTGCCCACCAGCCTTTTCCCCATTCCATCTTGGTGCCATGCTTTTCTTCAAGACCTTTCCAAAGTTCCCTTTCAGTACACTCACCGAATCTTCCATTCATAGAGACGATCTATCCTTTTTTTCTTTCACATCTCTTTCCACAAAATGACCTACTAGATCCTTCTAAATCAACCTCTTGCGACACCTAGCCTTTCCTTTTGTCTCCCTTCTTTCCTAAACCACCCAAATGCTCTCTCACCTTTCCTAAATGCTTAAGCCCCTGACTCATTATATTTTCTTCCCATTCTATTTTTTCCCACCCAGATCTCTTACTCACTCTTCTTTCTATTTTGAAACCAATGCTAACTCTCTCTATCTTTTTATTTAAAAACCCTCCGACTCAATCTCTCATCTTTTTATTTTCTCCCCACATTCCAACTACCTCTCTCACTCTCTTTCCTAATATTGATAGAGCCCCCTTGACTTTCTCTTTTCTACCTTCCTAAAACCCAATGCAGCCCCGTGATCCTTATGGGGTTCTTTCCTCTTTTATCAATATATATATATATTTTTTTCATAAACATAAGATACGCGGGGATTTAATTCAAGTTATCTCTAGCTTGGTTAGAGCTGGCCCAAGGGTTGGCTTAGCGTGGGTCGGCCCTCCCTTGGGCTGGTCTGGACCAAGTCTAGCTACTCTTTCTCCTCTTTTATGTGCCATTTCCACCCTCTTTCTCTATGTGTAATTTTTCTACAACCTCTATCTTATATTTTCCACTCTCAGATGGAAAGGGACTAAAAATGGTGAATAATGACACTTGAATCGTTTGATTTAGATTTCGAATGATCAAGATATGGCAAAATAAAATTCAACCAATCAAACTTATGATAATTTGCACAGAAGCCCTCAACTTAGGATAATTTATTGAAAAGTCCCTCAACTTATGATAATTTTCATAAAAGCCCCTAAATTTTTGATAATTTATAAAAAAAATCCCCAATTTACGATAATTACTTAAAAGCCCCTCAACTTATGATAATTTACAAAAGCCCCTCAATTATTTATGATAATTATATAAAACCCCCAAGTACTTATGATCTCCTTCATCTAACATCAGAATTGAGTGATTCCAATTGCATTTCGAAGCTAACTCGATGATCTATATACTCAAGCATATTGCCTCTCATGATATTGTTGTGGGACCCATTGAAAACGCTTCAAAGTTAAAACTTCAAAACCAACCTATGAATTTGGACCCATAAATTTTCTGTATGTGTTCACCCGGATTCTTGTACACTGAGAATCACCTTGGTTCGGCTCTGAACACTACAGGGAGCACGCAGGGTTGATCGATTATCGAATCTAAAGGAGAAATTATCCCACCTCCCCTATATTTTCTTTTATTTTCACGTACCTCCCCTTTACTATCAGATAGACCCTGTTTGAAAAAAGATAGCAAAAATGGGGTGACTACACCGTCTTGATCTATACCCCAACTTGGGTGTATTGTCATTTTGATCCATGTCCACTTTAGATCCATTATATTATGATCCTACGCTTCAGTTTAGGTCCAATGCCATCCTATTCTATGCCCCAGTTTAGGCCCAATGACGTTCTATTCTATGCCTTAGTTTGGATGTCATGAAACTCTAACCTATACCTTGGTTTGGTCCATTGTCCGTTTGGTGTATGCACTAGCTTGGGTCCAAGGCTATTCCGGTGTATGCCCTAGCTTAAGCCCAAAGTTATTCTGATGTGTGCCCCAGTTTGACCCTGTTAACATTTCAAGATGTGCCCCAATTTGGACCTAAAGTCATCTTGATGTGGGCCTCAATTTGGGCTCAAACTCTTGTTGCTTTGTGCTCTGGTTTAGGTCCTATGACACTTTTGTATAGGCATTAGTTTAGGCCCAAGGTCATGTTGGTCTGTGCTCCAGTTTGGGCTTAAGATCATTCTTTTTTGTGCCCTAGTTTGATCCCAGTGACATTTTGGGATGTGCCCTAGTATGGGCCTAAATTCATTATATTATATGCCCTAGTTTGGGTCCAAGGTCATTCCAGTGTGGACTTCAATTTAGGCCCAAAGTCATTTTGGTATGGGCCCCAGTTTAGGACCAAGGTCATATTGCTCTATTTTTGGGTCCAATGCCGTTATCTACTGTTGGGTTAATGACTCTTAAGAGTTTAAGGCCCACTCGACTAATCAACTAGGCACAATTGCCAGGGATGGATGAAAATACTATCATAGCTCAAATGTTAGTTTAATTATGGTAGGTAACATGGAATCAAGTGCAACCCCTTAGTTGTTGTCCTAGATGACTACGGTACCCTAAAACATTAGGTTCATGATCAAGTTGTCCTTCAACTACTGTAGGTCAATGACAAGCTATGTTATCCTCATTCTCAACAGGAATCAGCCTATGGATGGAGTGGTAGTACACCATGACTAGAAGTGACCTAGGAGTGGATACTAGAATGGGAGCTCTAAACAGCCTCCTAAAAGTAGGGTCTTTCACCCAAGGGGAAGAAATGATTGAAAACTGGCTTAATTCTTGAATGGTACCAAAAAAGACCAAATGGATAAGTACAGTGGCCTCTAGAGTGGCTAAAAAAGAAAAGAGTTTACATGCACATAAAAGCTGACTCGACCAATACAATGTTAGCTCTTTCATGAAAATTGCCAATTAAACATTATTCAAAGCAATTTAGTTGTATTTGAGTAACCCTGTGATTGGTTTTGGGGCCTTGTGTATGGATCATCGTAGCACCAAGGTTCGACCACGTGGTTTATCGAATCCAAAGAAATTGAAGTAGATAAGCTTATTTATAACTTTCATGAAAGATGATTAACAAAAGCGGTTCATGAATGAACGGACCGGTAAATTTCAACTTGATCATAGTATCTATGTCATGATAGGGGCTTTCTGGTCTTTTTTGAGATTGTCATCTCAATAGTGAATGGTTCGACGCATTGAGCTTTGTACAACAGAGGGCATATACAGACCACCCATACTAATGTAGAGACTGGTGTATGTAGCCCTCACACTCCCAACGACTAAAAGACAAGAATGCTCAAGTGTAGATCCGAACATGTTGACAAGACAAGGACAAAAATGGGCAGAATTTTGACATCTCAAGTGGATTTTAAGTTGGTTCAGGGATAAACCAAAAATAACATACATGTGGTTGGAATATGGGTTAGGACCTCCAAGGCTACCTTAATGAGGAAGAGTGGACCTATGCTCATCAACATAGTGAATCACGGGCCCTCGATTCCTTTTGATATACCACGATGCAAAAAATAGACCGACATGGAGTAGCATGATGCCTTCCTAGGCAAACCCAAGAAACAATCGTTAGAGGCTCTCACCAATCATGACCTTTACAAGGTACCTGTCAAGGCTGTGGCTTCGTCAGGTAAGTATCACCATATACATGATGGCCCAGACCCAACTAACCACAGTGTGTAACTAAACCTATCCCGCACCCCCACCCCCCAAAAAAAACAATATTTATAATCATACATATAGTGTAAGACCCGCACTCTGAAAACCCGGTCTAAACCTTGGTTTTGTGTCGTGACAGGTCTTCCGATCATTACCGAGCCAGACGGGGCAAGCGGATAACAAACAGGTACGAAATCGGACCGAAGTCGACCAATTATACCTGGTTTTAGGTATACCGGTCGATGGTACCGGATGATGGTACCGGTCGACCGGTATGGCCTGCACAGCTATGTGCGAGAATTTGGAAATTGGTCTCTGCGGGTCCCACTTTCCTGATTTCGAATCCTAGAAGTTTCCTAATCCTAGTAGGGTTACTAAACCCTATTTCTAGCCTATAAATACACCCTTAAACCCCTCAAATCCTTTCCATTGTCTCTCCCAAACCCTAGAGAAGAGAAAGAGCTTGGAGAGGAGAAGGAGCTAGGAAGAAGAAGGAGGTGCCGCCATTACCGTTTGACGAAGCTCTCGCTACGCCTGTCAACGGTAAGTGTTTGGATCCATCTTCTTACCCTATGATAGTTGTGTGGGTGGATCAATACCATGCAAAGTAGGTATTGATCTAAAACCCTAAATTGGCCAATAAACCCTAAGTTGCCGTCAAACCCTAGATTTGAGTTTCGAGATGATATTTATCGAAACGAGACTTGAATGAGTTAGGGATAGCTCTAACTCAAAGCCTAGACTTAGGATGGATAGGAGAAACCCTGAAAATCCATGGAGGATGATCGACGGCAGTCGAAGAACCCATGTATGGTCTTCCGGAGACATACCGGTCGACTATACCGGTTGCACATAGTGCGACCGGTATGTTGCGACCGCTACCTCTCGGGAGGTTGTTTGTGGGGGACCGGCTGACCATACCGGTCGCCAGTCTTTTCCTACAGAGCTGCGACCGGTACATGCCACCGGTCAGCTTCTGAGGGTATTTTGTAACCATGTTGGGTTCCGACCAACATGAAACCCTAAATAATACATTCTAATGGAACCCTAATATTATGTATGACTTTGTGACATATCGTTTGGATCTTGTGACGTGGAGCAAGTGATCGAACGAGCGTCAGGTAAGGGAATCTGACCTAAACCTAATAATAAATGGACAGTAAATCGTTGTTAATCATTGAATATCTATGATGTGATGTTTGTGCATATTCACATGCCATCCTTTACCTTCAGTTATTATTATTGTTCATGCATTCATAGGATGTGATTGTTAGGCATGTGATTATTTTCGTTGGTGTGTGGAGTGGGGCATGGGCCGCTGCCTTGTCCACGATGCTTTAGCTCTATCTCTATGCCGTAGGGAGTGGTGTTGGGATAGGGTCTACCTGCGTATTGTTTCTATCCTAGTGGGTTAGTTGCGGATAGGGTATCAAGGGGAGGTGAGGTTTTGGAGGTCTCCGACCCGGCCTGCACGCTCTAGCTCTATCTCTATGCCGTAGACGGCTGTGCTGGGATAGAGCATACATTGTTGACATATAGGATTGGTTAGTTGCGAGCCCAGTTTGCGAGCCCTGGCCAGTAGGGGCTTAGGTACTTGGTATGGGTAGAGTATCGGGGAGGTGCGGGTATACCTTAGCTCTATCTCTATTCCATGATGGGTGCATGTGGGTTGGTGGTAGAGTGATTATTGTGCGACGCCACACACTCGTGTATAGAGGTGCGGGGGCCACCAAACCTTTCTATAGCACATTGCAAACTTAAAACCAGACCACAGCATAAAATGATTGTTACTCATGCATAATCTTGTGAAACTGTCTGATTGCCTTACTGAGCTGTGTTGTGTGCTCACCCTTTGTATATACAATGCTTTTAGATGTTGATGCAGGATATACTGTGGACGATTACGTAAATGCTCCGGCGTATGGTGGTGTTGCGGTGTTGGACGTACAGGCAGGAGAGGACGAGCATGACGCTTCATGCGAGTGCCCTTTCTGCGTGTACCTGTGATTTGTTTCATTTATTTATTTCAGTTATTTTTGTTTGTTATTAAGAGATGTAAAAGATTATTATTTTATCTTTGAATTTGAATAATGGGATATTTATTTAAATTATCAATAGATACTCGGTTCATTCTATTTAAAGTTTTCCGCTGTATATTTATATTCTGATTGTGGTTATGTGTAATTGGTTTGTATGGGTGGACACGGCCTATTCGAGATCCTGGTGTGAACCGTTGGTTCAATGACGGTTCACTCACACCGTTCTGGTTGAATCAAAATTTGGGGTGTGACAACTTGGTATCAGAGCTCTCGGGCTCTGTTCCAACAAACCATGCTACACCTAATGGGGTCGATGAACTGAGTTAAGAAGTTAAAAATCTTAATATAAACACACTCTAAGCATTGTTTGATACCTGAGACGGACTAAGAAAGAGAATAATGTACTATTCTAAATGTGAAACCTAATATGTGCACATACACTAGTTAGGAAAAACCATGAAACTTTCATTAAATGGAAAAAATAGTATCAAATGTAATAGTGCTACAGGGTACAGTCCACAAACCGGAAAGTTACCCTGTTATATAAACAGTCACATGAAATGTAGAATGGAAATCATGGGGTAGGAGGCCTGGGAGGAATGGGGTCCGCTATGTCATAGTCCCGCTCGTATGCGACCCTAAGCCAATGCACCTGGTCCTGAGTCACTCGTAGACCACGAGCCAGGCGTCCCAACTCCTGACCCATCGCTCGGCGAGACTCCGGGATGACCCTCCGGGTGTCCCCGATCTCGATAAACATACTCAACACCGAGTCGGGAGGGGGCTGAGATGGTCCAGTTCGTGGGAACGGATGGTGGTGGTATAGGTGGAGGCTGTGGGGCGGGCACGGGTGCTTCCCCAACTACATCGTCATCATCATCATCCCCATCTCTCGCCGCATAGGCCACATTGGCCGCGGCTGCTGCTTTCCTTCGTTGCTACTCTCCCAAGTGGACGAGGGCGAGCCTCCAACTTCGTCATCACTAACGGGCAGGTCAACCATCCGCATCCTATTTATCGCGTCCCGGTCGATGTCGAGGTCATGGAGTCCTCGACGGCTGTCTCTCCTCTCGAAACTCAAGCCCGGACGGCGAAGAAGGAAAGTGACGAGGCGGCCATAGGGAAGGTTGCTGGCCCGATCGGTCACGGCCGCTCGATGCATAGCCCGGATGATGAGGTATGGAAGTGAGATCCGCTCTCCGGTGCGCACGCAATAAGTGACGTCTTGGGTGAGCTGAGACAACTCATTGTAGTGACCGCTCGTGGCACTATATCGTCTTTGGATGATGCGGTCGTAGACCCGGGGTATAGGTCTCAAGCTAGCTGCCTTCATAGGAGCCCCGGGGATTGAGTATCGATGCGCTATCTCTCGGCGCAAATCCTCGGTTAAGTAACCTTTCGCCTTGGGGGCGCAGTATACCAAATCTCCATCGTTGGGAACCCCAAGCAGATCAGCCAACTGGTGGGTGTTGAAGGAAATATGTACACCCCGGACGTAGCTGGTGATGCGTAGATCCCTACACTGGTTCGGGTCTTCGACATCCCCTTCGAGCTCCAAATTTGCATAAAAATGCTTGACCAGGTTAGGGCGTGTGGTCTCTGTGTAGGAAATAACCGGCAGCCAACCTAGAGCACCAAAAGCCGTCTCTACATTAAACCGGTGTAATTGTCCCACATTGACCCGTCGCCCGGATACGATACTCTTGTCATCGAACCAAGAAAATCGAGCCTGAGCTTCCAAAGAGCGAAACCATAGCTCATCTAGCTGAGGGATAGGTGGAGAGGGAACCCGAGAGCTAGAACCATGTGAGCGCTTCCCGAGAGTGCGTCTAGGAGCCATTTAGAATCTGCAAAACAAAGGAAAATGAGATAGAAGTTAGAAATTTTCGAAATTTCGGCAGCATAACGACAGTAAATTGGGAAAAAGCCTCGAACTCACCCAAAACCATGGGGAGGAGGACTTACGTAACCCCCACACTCTTCCATAATCCAACCACAAGCAATTATAACAAGAAATTTCAAGAAATTTCAAGAATTAAGAAAAATTAGGAAAAATTTCGAAATTCATGAAAACCTAGGTCAAAAGATGAAAATTTTGATTTTTAGGAAAACCGTTCGGTGGAACCCCAAATTGGTTGAGGGCTTTTGCTCTTGGGGGTCCCTAAACCCTTTCTAAGCCGAAGGAAAAGAATTCCTACGGTTAAAACATCTCGAACAAAGAAAAACCTAAATTTCTACATATAGACGATATGGAAAACTTGTAAAAATATGAGAGAGAGAGAAGAGACCTACCTGGAGACGATATGCTAGGTCTTGAATGGAAGGAATCGGCTTCAAATAGCACCGGTCGAACTGTAGCAACTCGGAACCCAGAGAAGAATCGCCACCGGAGAGAAAGAGAAAGGAAAAAGTGAGAAAAATCTCACTTTTTCGCGATTTTAAAGCCATTTTGAGCATACCGGTCGACGGTTATGCCTATACCGGTCGACCGGTATCAACCCAGGTGTGCGACCGCTATGTCTCGGCCAGAAAATTTTTCTGACCGGTCGACTATACCGGTCGCAACACTGTCTACAGAGTGGCGACCGGTATCTCATAGACATGCGATCGGTATGTCTCGGCCAGAAATTTAATTTTGACCGGTCGACTATACCGGCCGCAGCATATTTCTACAGATGTGCTACCGGTAGGTTGCGACCGGTACGCCCCAAAAGAGCCAGAAAAATTTAAAAATTTTCAAAATGGTGTAAATCGAAATGTTACTTCTCGACTATTTCCTGCATTATTCAAGACTAACACTACTATTATTGATGATTCTCACGTGTTATGTCTTCTTCTCAGATCCAATAAATAGTCTGAGATGGCAGGTGGAAACGGTCGAAGGGGTAGAAAGCATCATCATGCCAGAAAGCGCCTAGAGGAAGAGCAAGCTGAGCAGGACCAGGTTAGAGAAACCAGCCCGAAGTGGAGGAGGAACAGGTCCCGGAAGTACCGACGGAACTACCGGGACCACCTCACGGGGATTCCGAGACCATAGTTACAAACTTGGTCTATCGGATGCAAGCTCAACGGAAGGAATTTCGAAAGTGAGGTACTAACGATGCTCGGGTCAGCGGGTTCCCGTTCCCGCCGGTAATACGCCTGGGTCGGAGAGAAAATGTCTTCAACGGGTGCGGAGTAGCCCAAGGCCAAGGGCCCAAGCACGGAATGTACCACCACCGCATCGCTTCCGTCGCCTTCTGCGTATCCAGGGGCATATCCGTATCCATCACCATGGTACGAAGCAGATACCCAGGGACAATACGATCTTAGCAGGTCAGTGGATAGGTTCTTGAAGCTGAAACCGTCATCATTCACCGGCAGGACAGGGAAACCATTGTGGCCAGCACAGTGGGTTTCTGAAATGGAAAAGAACTTCCAATTGATGACGTGTACTGAGGAGGAGAAGGTTCTATTTGCCACCCACATGCTGAGAGAGGATGCGAATGCTTGGTGGAATTCCACACGGGCATATTTGGAGAACCAATATACATTAGTTGACTGGGAGGTGTTTAAAGCGGCTTTCTTCGACAAATACTTCCCAAAGAGCTTAGGGGATCAAATGGAGAGAGAGTTTCTCAGCTGCAGCGAGGGTCGGTCATTGTAGATGCTTATCAACAGAGGTACGAAGAGTTGTTCTTCTTCGCACCAGTCAGTATGCGGGAAGAGGAGAAAAAGATACGTAGGTTCACCATGGGACTACGTGGAAGTATCAGAGAGCATCTTTTGGGTCTGGATAAGAAAACCTACAACGAGGCAGTGCAGGTTGCGAGGGTGATAGAGTCCAGTCAGAGGGACAGCTTCTTCGCTCAGAACAGAGGAGTGAAGAGATCTGCTGGAGAGAGCTCGGGTGGCAGTAATCCTAGACCATTCCGCCCATACGGGGGCGATCGCTACAGCACTGCGAAACAACCTGGCACCACCTGTGCCACAATTAGCCGGACCCAATCCAAATATTAAGTGTTATAACGTCCAAGAACCGGGACATGTTGCAAGGAACTGCACGCTACCTAGGAAGCAAGCTCCCCGAACAAGCCAAATTTTATGCGATCCACCACCGAAGAGGCAGCCGCATCTCTGATGTGGTAACCGGTACGACTTTATCCCTTACTATTTGGTTTATTCTTTCGGTTGCATGAGCATATAGAACTAAGGGACAATATATTCCGGGAATTGTAAATGTAGCCGGTTTACCCGCCAGAGTATTATTTGACTCGGGGCCACGCACTCCTTTGTTTCGTTTCTTTTGGGAAGCGAATGGAGTTACCAATCAAGCAATTGAACCCAAGCTTGATGGTTCGCTCTCCACTAGGAGTCGAAGTGGCGTTGACCAAGTATTATGGACCATGTCATTGTAAGTATCGAGGGCGAGACCTAGAAGCAAGCCTAGTAATACTTGAGATGGCAGATTTTGATGTCATTTTAGGAATGGATTGGCTAGGCCATCATTCGGCCGTCCTTTTATGTGGTGAAAGGAAGCTTATGCTTACTCGACGAGAGAGGGAAAGGAATATAGTTTCGCTGGAATTAAGCTATCTAGGAAGCGAAAGTTGATCCTCTCCGCCCTAAAGACTAAGAGATGCTTGGAGAAAGGGGGAGTGGGTTATCTCATATCTGTAGTCGACCTCTCACAGAGTCACTCAAGATGGAGGATATAGAGGTGGTTCGGGAGTTTCCCGGATGTATTTCCGGAGGATCTTCCGGGCTTACCACCCGGGCGGGGCTACAGAATTTGTGATAGACCTTATACCCGGATCGGCTCCGGTGTCTAAAGCGCCATACAGGATGGCCCCAACCGAGTTAAAGGAGTTGAAGACCCAATTACAAGAATTGATGGATAAGGGCTTCATACGACCTAGTATTTCGCCTTGGGGAGCACCTGTGTTGTTTGTCAAGAAGAAAGATGGAAGTGTACGGCTATGTATTGACTATCGTGGAGCTGAACAAGTTGACGATCAAGAATCGGTATCCTTTGCCTAGGATCGATGATCTGTTCGATCAGCTGCAGGGTGCAAAGGTTTTCTCAAAGATCGATCTCCGATCGGGGTATCACCAATTGAAGATCAAGGCCGGAGATATTCCGAAGACAGCTTTCAGAACGAGATATGGGCACTATGAGTTTCAGGTTATGTCTTTCGGGTTGACCAATGCTCCAGCGTCGTTTATGGAACTGATGAACCGAGTGTTCCATGACATGTTGGACACTTTGGTCATCGTATTCATCGACGACATATTGATTTACTCTAAGGACATGGAGACTCATACAGCGCATTTGAGAGCAGCCCTACAACGGCCGAGGGATGTGAGGCTTTATGCAAAATTCAAGAAGTGCGAGTTTTGGCTGAAGGAAGTGGCTTTCTTGGGCCATGTTGTATCTGGAGTCGGTATCAAGGTTGATCCAAGCAAGATAGCTGCTATAGTAGGATGGGAAGCACCAAAATCTGTTGCAGAGATTCGTAGTTTCCTTGGGTTGGCTGGTTATTACAGAAGATTCGTGGAAGATTACTCCAAGATCGCGGTTCCACTCACCAGATTGACCAAGAAGGGAGAAAAATTTATATGGACAGATGAGTGTGAGAAGTGCTTCCAGACTTTAAAGTCAAGACTTGTCTCTGCACCTATCCTGACCATCCCCGAACCAAGCGTACC
Source organism: Protea cynaroides (assembly GCA_028583415.1). Classification (NCBI taxonomy): domain Eukaryota; kingdom Viridiplantae; phylum Streptophyta; class Magnoliopsida; order Proteales; family Proteaceae; genus Protea; species Protea cynaroides. Next base: position 52,158,029 of record CM053276.1, read on the forward strand.
GTTTACTCTATATACGGATGCTTCAGGGTTGGGTATCGGGTGTGTTCGATGCAAGGAGAACGGTGATCGCTTACGCATCAAGCCAGTTAAAAGAGCATGAGAAGAATTATCCTACGCATGACTTGGAGCTAGCAGCGGTTATTCATGCAATCAAGACTTGGAGACACTATTTGTACGGTGAGAAGTTTCAGATCAAGTCAGATCACAAGAGCTTAACTTAACTCTTCACTCAGAAGGATCTGAATATGAGGCAGAGGAGGTGGCTGGAATTGTTAAAAGATTATGATTGCGACATCCAGTACCATCCAGGTAAGGCAAATGTGGTGGCTGACGCCTTAAGTAAGTGGGCATCGAAACCTGAGGCAGGACCGAGTACAAATGCTGCATTGTGTGCTGCAACCTCGAGTTCGATGGAAATTGATGAAGAACATATTATCGAAACTGCAGAAGATCCAGTTGAGCAAGGCTTGATTCATAAGTTCACTATGATGTTCGCCGCATTGAAGATCTCACCGAGCCTAATTGATGAAGTCAAGGTAGCAATCCTACAGGATCCATATCTTAGGACGGTGCAGGAAGACTTAGAGAAGGGTACGTGTAATCCCGACTTTACCTTGGAATCGGACAAAGTACTCAAGTATCGTGGACGGTTATGTATACCGAGAGCGAAGACTGCGATATCGGAGGCCGAGTTATGATCAAGCTCATTACACTCCATATTCGGTACATCCGGGAAGTACCAAGATGTACCATGATCTAAGAAGACTCTATTGGTGGAGGGGTATGAAAGGCGATATAGCTCGTTTCGTGTTTCAATGTCCGAATTGTCAACAAGTTAAAGCGGAGAGACAAAGACCCGGGTTTACTACAGCCATTACCATAACCTGCATGGAAGTGGGATTGTATCACTATGGATTTCGTCACCGGCTTACCTTTGACACCAAGGTCAGTGGATGCGGTTTGGGTTATAGTAGATCGGCTCACCAAGACAGCTCGATTTATTGCGGTCGGACCTCGGTATACCATGGAGAAACTGGCCAAGTTATATGTTGATAATATAGTCGAGACTTCATGGTGTTCCGGAAAGTATAGTATCCGACGAGAGATCCCCGTTTTACATCGAAATTCTGGGAAGGATTACGTGAAAGCTATGGGAACAAAGTTGAAGTTCAAGTACAGCTTTCCATCCTCGGACGGACGGACAGTCAGAGCGAACCATTCAAATTTTGGAAGATATGCTTCAAGCTTGTGCATTAGATTTCAAAGGAGCTTGGGATGAGAAGCTATCACTTATCGAGTTTGCTTACAACAATAGTTATCGGGCTACAATTCAGATGGCCCCATATGAAGCTCTCTATGGGAGAAAATGTCGTACACCTCTGTTATGGAATGAAGTGGGGGAAAGAAGAATTGTAGGACCGGAGTTTGTTGAAGAAACTTGCCGAGTGATTGATCAGATCAAAGAGAGAGTAAAGACAGCTCAAGTTCGACAGAAGCACTATGCAGATAATCGACGTCGAGATCTGGAGTTTGCAGTGGGTGACAAAGTGTTCTTAAAGGTGTCACCGGTGCGAGGTCTGAAACGGTTTGGTAAGAAGGGGAAGCTATGCCCCAGGTATGTGGGACCATATGAGATATTGAATCGACATGGTAATGTAGCATATCAATTGGCTCTACCACCATCTATGTCCAGCGTTCATAATGTGTTCCATGTATCATTACTGAAGAAGTATGTCAGAGATCCATCGCATATCTTGAGCGCTGATCCTCCAGACTTGACTGAAGACTTAACTTTCGAAGTGGTGCCTGTAATGCTCTCGAGCCAAAAAGTTCAGCAACTTCGAACCAAGGATATCCATTATGTGAAGGTGCATTGGCGAAGCCAAAATGTGGAGGAAATTACTTGGGAAGAAGAGAGAGCAATGAGAAAGGAGTACCCAAACCTTTTTGACGATCAAGGTACGTTTAAATTTCGAGGCCGAAATTTCTTTTAAGGGTGGGGGAGTTGTAGTACCTACATGCAAATTTCGGGACGAAATTTCTTTTAAGGGTGGTGGAGTTGTAAGACCCGCACTCCGAAAACCCGGTCTAAACCTTGGTTTTGTGTCGTGACAGGTCTTCCGATCATCACCGAGCCAGACGGGGCAAGCGGATAACAAACAGGTACGAAATCAGACCGAAGTCGACCAATTATACCTGGTTTTAGGTATACCGGTCGATGGTACCGGATGATGGTACCGGTCGACCGGTATGGCCTGCACAGCTATGTGCGAGAATTTGGAAATTGGTCTCTGCGGGTCCCACTTTCCTGATTTCGAATCCTAGAAGTTTCCTAATCCTAGTAGGGTTACTAAACCCTATTTCTAGCCTATAAATACACCCTTAAACCCCTCAAATCCTTTCCATTGTCTCTCCCAAACCCTAGAGAAGAGAAAGAGCTTGGAGAGGAGAAGGAGCTAGGAAGAAGAAGGAGGTGCCGCCATTACCGTTTGACGAAGCTCTCGCTACGCCTGTCAACGGTAAGTGTTTGGATCCATCTTCTTACCCTATGATAGTTGTGTGGGTGGATCAATACCATGCAAAGTAGGTATTGATCTAAAACCCTAAATTGGCCAATAAACCCTAAGTTGCCGTCAAACCCTAGATTTGAGTTTCGAGATGATATTTATCGAAACGAGACTTGAATGAGTTAGGGATAGCTCTAACTCAAAGCCTAGACTTAGGATGGATAGGAGAAACCCTGAAAATCCATGGAGGATGATCGACGGCAGTCGAAGAACCCATGTATGGTCTTCCGGAGACATATCGGTCGACTATACCGGTTGCACATAGTGCGACCGGTATGTTGCGACCGCTACCTCTCGGGAGGTTGTTTGTGGGGAACCGGCTGACCATACCGGTCGCCAGTCTTTTCCTACAGAGCTGCGACCGGTACATGCCACCGGTCAGCTCTGTGAGGGTATTTTGTAACCATGTTGGGTTCCGACCAACATGAAACCCTAAATAATACATTCTAATGGAACCCTAATATTATGTAGGACTTTGTGACATATCGTTTGGATCTTGTGACGTGGAGCGAGTGATCGAACGAGCGTCAGGTAAGGGAATCTGACCTAAACCTAATAATTAATGGACAGTAAATCGTTGTTAATCATTGAATATCTATGATGTGATGTTTGTGCATATTCACATGCCATCCTTTACCTTCAGTTATTATTATTGTTCATGCATTCATAGGATGTGATTGTTAGGCATGTGATTGTTTTCGTTGGTGTGTGGAGTGGGGCATGGGCACGGGATCGCTCTTCACACCGGCACCTTTTGTAGTATTCTATCTTAACATGCTTGGTACGGGTGGGGTATCGGGGGAAGATCGTGGTACGTTGGTCTCCGATATTGATGTTGTCCCGACCATCGTTGGGTAATGCGAGGATTCCGAGTCGACGCTGCCTTGTCCACGATGCTTTAGCTCTATCTCTATGCCGTAGGGAGTGGTGTTGGGATAGGGTCTACCTGCATATTGTTTCTATCCTAGTGGGTTAGTTGCGGATAGGGTATCAGGGGGAGGTGAGGTTTTGGAGGTCTCCGACCCGGCCTGCACGCTCTAGCTCTATCTCTATGCCGTAGACGGCTGTGCTGGGATAGAGCATACATTGTTGACATATAGGATTGGTTAGTTGCGAGCCCGGGTTTGCGAGCCCGGCCGAGGGGCTTAGGTACTGGTATGGGTAGAGTATCAGGGGAGGTGCGGGTATACCTTAGCTCTATCTCTATTCCATGATGGGTGCATGTGGGTTGGTGGTAGAGTGATTACTGTGCGACGCCACACACTCGTGTATAGAGGTGCGGGGGCCACCAAACCTTTCTATAGCACATTGCAAACTTAAAACCAGACCACAGCATAAAATGATTGTTACTCATGCATAATCTTGTGAAACTGTCTGATTGCCTTACGAGCTGTGTTGTGTGCTCACCCTTTGTATATACATTGTTTTTAGATGTTGATGCAGGATATACTGTGGACGATTACGTAAACGCTCCGGCGTATGGTGGTGCTGCGGTGTTGGACGTACAGGCAGGAGAGGACGAGCATGACGCTTCATGCGAGTGCCCTTTCTGCGTGTACCTGTGATTTGTTTTATTTATTTATTTCAGTTATTTTTGTTTGTTATTAAGAGATGTAAAAGATTATTATTTTATCTTTGAATTTGAATAATGGGATATTTATTTAAATTATCAATAGATACTCGGTTCATTCTATTTAAAGTCTTCCGCTGTATATTTATATTCTGATTGTGGTTATGTGTAATTGGTTTGTATGGGTGGACACGGCCTATTCGAGATCCTGGTGTGAACCGTTGGTTCAATGACGGTTCACTCACACCGTTCTGGTTGGATCAGAATTTGGGGTCTGACATATAGTACCCTAGATTTAGCATCCAATGTCAAGCAATCAATGCATGGAAAGTGTACTAGGAGTAAAAATATAAATCCTCAGTGGAGTTGCCACTGTGAGGACATGAAAGGAAATTCGCATCCTCAGGAATAAATTTTTTGGAGTCGCTACCTACAGTAAAGGTCTAGGACTTCAAATTATAGTCTTACTGTAGGGTAAGACTTCTATTGACTCATACCCCATTAGTTCAATTCATTAGTCTGCAAGAAACCGGATAAGCATTCAGGGTACGGTTTTAGGAAAGTGTTAGGCACCCAAGCCTCCCGATCCAAAATTGGCATCTTACTTTCCTTAGACTCTACTATTCTAATAGTGCTTGGTGAACTGGATGACTAGGGTTCATGCGGGATCCTAAACTGTAAGACCCCTACCCAAACCCCATTACGATTGACCATTTTTGGGTAGGTGTCGGGTCTTCCCACATGTAAATGTATCATATCGACACTACCAACAACGATGACATACTCACGAGGTAACACCAGGGTATTATCTTGAACCTCACATGTCATTGGAGCACATGAATGTGCATTAGGAGAAACCTCAGACCCAAACAATGCGACCCCCAAGTACCAGGAAAGAACGCACCTGAGATGACTTGCCAAAAAGAAGGTCTGAAGTGAGGTAGAGGTGGTGCGGTCGAACAACAGCCGCACACTATGCCGCCGCACCTCCAGGTGCAAACTGGATTGGTGACGGACTGTGTGGGGGACCCACTGTTTGAACTTAGCCTTTTCCCTCCATGAAAGCTGACTGAGATTGACTCCATTCATGGTAGGCTAATTCATGATTGAATCTAAAATGGAAGGAAAGGGAGGAGAATCATCTCCATTTCAAATTAGTGATCAGATCTATTGATTCTATGAGAAGATAGGATCTTTGTCTCCTTTATTATCCCATTCAGTCAGTCTAACCAAAAGAATGGTTAAGAGGGAGAGTAAGAGAACGACTGACACACGAACTAGAAGAATGCATAAGAGAAAGGAGAGGAAGAGGAAGAGAAGAGAAGAGGAGTTCCTCTCAATACCGCCCAGAGCAAGAGGAAGAAGAAAGAGGAAGTGCAGAGAAGAAGAGGAAGAAAGCTTACCTCTGGATCAATGATTTCTTGCTAATGAACTCGAAGGAGAATCAGATCTTTTTGTAAGTATCCTCCTACTCTAAGATCTGAATTAGTTAATGGACTTTAAAGGTAATAATTCAAGTAATGTCTGATGGAATAATATCTCTTCACCTTAATGTTAGTGGTGCTGTAATGGATTGTCTATGATTTTATGAAAGAAGAAGTGTTGACCACCATTAAGGAGAAGTTTCAAACCTGGTCGACTATCATCCACAGATCCAAATGATGGACAATAGTGTACATGGTTTAGCTAATAGACAGAATAAGTGCATAAATGGGCTATGTCAAGGATCTATGATTTCTAAGAGATTATGTAAATCCACTATCCATGGCAGAGCCATGAACTTGTAGGCCACTATTCACGGAGACAGATCGTAGATAGTAGCATGCAAAGTATAGCAGAATGGTGAAATTGATCCTTTGAGAATAAAAATAATTATGGACCATAGTATGACCAACCACTAGAGACTCGAGACCAATAAATCAAATCTAGAGGAAATAAACCAGATCTGTTATTTCGGTTAATGGTCAAATCAAAACAGTACCTAAACCTTAGTGTAAACATAGATCCAGGAGCCCAAAATACAAATATGGTAGTATAAACAATCCAACATGACAATGGATCTCAAGATAGCATATAAATAGTTCAAACATGGTAGTGATTCCCAACATAGCATGTAATCAATCCAAATAGAGCAATGTGCTATCCCAAATAATATACATGTCAAAGATACCAAATATGGATGTCCAAGATTAAAAATAATATATATCGAATATACATGTGAAGAAATAACAATAATATACATGCAAACAAAGAAATAAAAAACACATTAAATATACAAAGATAATAATATATTAAATATATGCAAAGACTAAGTATTAATTTATATATTCAAAGATTGAATAATAATTTATATACAAAGATTAGAAATAATAATTAATATATGAAAATTAAGAATAATAATTATACAAAGATGAGGAATAATAATTAATCTACAAAAATTAGGAATAATAATTAATATACAAAAAGTAGAAATAATATACGAAAATTAAAAATAATAATTAAGGTACAAAATTAGAAATAATAATTAATATACAAAAATTAGAAATAATAATTAATATACATAAAAATTAGAAATTAAGATACAAAATTAGAATTAATAACACCATTACACAACCAACAATACCCAAAAACAATTAACAAAACAAACATGCATGATAACACTATACCATGATATTCAAGAATAAGATTATTACCAAATAATCATGCATAATACCAACTATACTAAGACATTCAAGAATAAAACTATTAGCAAACAATCATGCATAATACCAATATACCAAGACATCCAAGAATAAAACTATTAACAAACAATCACATGATCCCACTGAAAAGGAGTAACAGTGGTGCTCAGTGATGGTGGGAAGTGATCAAATTAATTGGGGATGGAGGGTAGTCGGGTATGGCATGGGCCATGCCGGGGTAAAAGGTTGGTTCTTAGGTAGGTGGTAAAGGGAAATTCAGGCATTTGGTGGGTACTGAGTTGGGTTTTGTTGGCGCATGGAGTGGTGAAGTGGTATGATGCCGATGGCTGGAAAGGTGGTAGTTAGGAGTAATGGTCACTGTGTGTGAGTAGGTTGAGGCTTACAAGTGTTGCAAGCTAGATTTAGGTCTGATTTCAGGCTAGATAAGATGGAAGTGGGGTTGTAGTAGGAGTTCTAGCTGTAGGTGGTGGCAATGGCAGTTGGTTGACGAAAGGGTTATCGATGGAAGGTTGGCAGTGGAGCAAGTTAGGTTGCAGGTTTGTCGATCTGAGATTACTTGTGCTTGCAGCTGGGTGTAGTAGGTAAGAAGGTGATGTGTGGTGGTATAATTGTATCGGGTCTACGAATGGCTGGTCAATTATTGGGGAGTGGTCGTGGGTAAAAGATGGCTTGGCTGATGCAGGTGTCTTGGGATTGCAATAGGTAGGGCAGTGATAAGGGTTGAAGGAACTAAGTGTCGTAAATATCAGGTGGTCGTCGATGGATCTGATATCTTGGTGGTAGGCTGGGTTTGGAAGTTGGTCTTCTCAGTGGGATTCAAGTGGCGATGGATTCAATGGATTACCAGTGAGGTAGCCAAAGGTAATGGTGGGATTAAACCAAAAGAACAACAACAATGAACAATAAAAAATAATAAAGAACAAAGCAGGGAGGGGCGGCTTACCTCCGCCAACCTCCCTCTCTTCTTCTTCCCAGCTTCTTCGATCCTTCTTCTCCCTTCTGCTTTTTTGCTTCTTCTCTCTCCTTACAAGCTCTCCTTTCAATCTTCCAATTATTCTCCACTCAATCTCTCACTCCGTCAAAAAGAATTCCTCCCCTTTCCTCTCATCCTTTCTCTCTTTTTTATCTTCTCTCAATCTCCCTCTCCTACTTAAACTATCTCTTTCCTAGTCTTCTATCCCGAACTCCCTATATCTTTCCATCTCTTTGTCGGTTTCTCTCTTTCCTATTCCATCCCAAACTCTTAAACTTCCACTCTCTCTCTTTAGTCTTTCTCTCTTCCCCAATTTCTTCCTCTCTCTCACTTTTTCTTGGTGTTGCCATGTGTCGCCCATATACATATTATAATATATGTAACACATAATAGATACATACATACATATATAATATATCTAATTAAATACTACATGTAATATATAATAACATATAATGTAAATATAATAAGATAATACATATAATAAATAATTGTATATATAACATATAATACAATATGTTAAGATGCATGTACAAATACACATGGACTGATGTGATTTGGCCCTATTGGGTTGAGTCAGGCTGGGCTAGATTGGGTAGGACTGAACTAGGCTTGAGTTGGGTTGGATTGGACTAGCTAGGACTGGTATAGGCCACTACGGATTGAGTTGGGTCGAGTTGAGCTGTCCTAGTCTGGACTGGGCTGGGCCACTACGGATTGGGTTGGGTCAAGCTGAACTAATTTTGATTGGGATTGCCAAAAATGGGGTGCTTACATACAATAGCTAGCGTGAGACGGGGTCTATGGTAGAAGGTGATGAGCCTAAAGGGTTTTGAGGGCCTGGATGGAGGTTCACTTGTAGTTGGAATTTAGTGATCTAGGATCTCGTATTCTTCTTCTACCTCGCCCTGTGTATGACAGTTGGAGGCTAGCAGCCGTAGGCAAGACCAAAACCATTGGCTGAATCTCAATGACACCATAGTAGTACATTAGTCAGAGACCTAATTAATGAACTCATTTTATTTCATTGGATGATGTATGCATGTGATACTTGACTTCTCACTGAGCTGGGATGGGAGCTCATCCTCGTTTAATGAAGGTGATTACACTGTGGCTGAGTTTAGGGAAGACTTACTGGTTAGCAATGTCACTGGTGCTGAGGATGCTATGGGAGAGCATGGTGAGGGCTGTACTTGCAGTGACTGTGTTTACGCTTAACGCACCCCTCTCTATACTTTTTCTTTTACTTTTGACTCTAATGTAGATAGACATTGAGAACTATCCAAAACAATGTTTATAGATTTACTCTTTAATTCGAGATATGTGTATATGAGATACTATGGTATTTGTGAAGACTATTGCGGTAAAACATCATAAGACTTAACTTTATTTATGTTATGATATCACGTAGTTTCCATCTATCATTTATTACTATTTCCACTATTATTACTCTATTTTTCTTTAATTATTATTGTGTTTATTGCTTGTGTAGACTATGGGATTGGTATAGTAGATCACTGTAGTTGTCGATTGCTGGAAGATTCTGTTGTCTATTTGGGTTGACCCGGATATCAAGTCCAATTCCTCAGAATGGGCTGTGAGAACACTTAGTATTAGAGCACAACTACTCTGATTCTACCTATAGATTTTTCCTACACACTGTTGCCATGTGTTAATGATAGATGTTTAGGATTTAACTTAAAAGACATATACGAACCAACAATACTAAGTAGAGAAATAATACCTTAGTTTGAACCACACTACAAGAAGAGAATAATGCACGAAAACAAATAAGAAATATATATATATATATATATATATATATATATATATATATATATATATATATATATATATATATATATATATATATATATATATATATATATTAACGCCGATGATCCTTACAAAATTGGGTACAGCCTACAACCCGAATAGTTACCCTACCAATGCCACTTACAGAAATGTCACTAATGGCAGGAGATACGACCCACAAGATCGAGTTGTTATCTCCCTAGTACAAAAATACTGGACCATAATCACAAGTATAAAAAGAAAGAAGAAAGATAAAAGTATGATCTCTAGGGATCAACAGTAGGGGGAGGTGAAGGCCCACTTTGCTGACCTACTACAAGTATACATCGACGTAGGATATAATGGTGAAGATGACCTACAATGATCATGGCATCCTGGATATACCCCACCTAGGTCTCCAAGCCATCCAACCTATCAAACATGGTGGTATGTGTGTGCTTCGCGTTGCTTATCTCTGAAAAGAATCTACTTGTTCGTCTTTAGCTCCTCAAGCTAGGTCTGAAAGGCAGCAAAAATATCCTCTATGCAAGCCATGTGACCTGGAAGCATGACTGGTGCCACGGAAGTAGAAGCTTCTTGTCCCTCAGGGACATCCATCTCATCATCACTGTCCTACTGGACAACTATTCTACGAGCCACTGGGTGTCAGCGTCATGCTCTCTGCTCTGGTCTCCGTATGGCCTCGAGCATAGGATCATCCATCACCACCTCATGGAGTTTCATCTTGATGATGGAAGTCCAGCCAAATGGGGAAGACTCCTTCCTGTTCTTGATCTGCTCACCAACAATCTCCACTCCGAAGTGGGCAAAAATACAAGACAGTAAGCGACCACAGGGCAACTTACCCTCGCCTAAGTAATCGGCAATGAATTAGATGTGACATAGGATAAGGTGGGGTAGACATAGCCGCTCTCCCTGCAAGACACTATAGGTCACATACATGGTGAAGTAGTTCAGCTCATCCCTGTGACTAGCCCTGGGTAGTATGTTATGTGGTATAATTTGATTGATCACCCTAGGAATGGGAAGAAGTCGAGCTCTATGATGCAATTCTCCACATCCAACTTCTCAAGACAAATGAGAGTCTCTGGGATAGTGTCACACCCCAATTCCGCACCATTCAGAACGGTGTGATGAACCGCTAATAAAAAAATGGTTCAACCAGAATCTCTAATAGGCTGTGTCCTTTTAAATTAAAACATACACATCCACAACCATAATCAGAATAAATACACAATAGCGGAAGTCTTAATATTAAATGAACTGAGGAATCTAACTGTGATAATCATAAATAAAATATCAAATTATATTGTATCAACCGAGACATAAGTAAATAAAATATCAATTACATTTCCTTAATAGTTCAAATAAAAATCTAATCGAAAACGCATGAGTTGCACTCGCATGAGGAGTCATGCGTCTCCATTATGTCTTCAGCCTCCATTGCAGCCACGTGTCCGTACACAGAAGCATTCATATAATCTTCCACAGTGGTACCTGCATCATCAACTAAAAATATTCGATGTCGAAAGGGTGAGCACACATCACAGCTCAGTGAGCAAACAAAACAATGCAACAAACATATGCATGCATTCAATTCATATCTGTGGCCTGGTATATAAGTTTGCAATGTGCTATAGAAAGGTTTGGAGGCCGCCTCACCTCTATACACGAGTGTGTGAAGCCGCCCAATGAAAACGGCACTGTCGACCCCACATGCACCCACTATGGCACAATATACCCCAATGAAAATGGCATTGAAGTACCGGTTGATACCATACCAACACGTAAGCCCCTGCTGGCGAGGGCTTGCAAACTGGGCTCGCAACTAACCAATCCTAATGTCAAACAGTGTATCCAAGGCCTCACCCCAGCATCCCTCAATACGTCCACAGAGATAGAGCTAAGGCCCCCCGGCAGAGTCGAAGACTACACGGTCCGAGACCACCTCCCCTGATGCCCTACGATGTAATAGTTCTGCTAAGGCAATGGCGATACGATGATGTTAGCGGACATGACTTGTATAGAGCTATGGCACAATATACCCAATGAAAACGGCATTGAAGTACCGATTGATACCATCCCCTATCCGCATCAAGTATACCAACATTTGCTTAGTGGACCTGACTTGAGTAGAACTATGGCACAATATAACTCAATGAAAATGGCATTAAAGTATCGATTGATACCATCCCCTACCCGCACCATGTACACCAGCCAAACACAAACATTTACATCCCTATTCCTATCATCATCATCATCATCATGTTATAAACAATGAAATTAAAAATGCATAAACAGTAATAATAGATATTGGATGACATGTTGAATGCACATGACAAGCATACACTCATAGAATCAGTCATGGTATTGGACTCAAGAAATAAAACAGTTTATTATTAGCCAATTAGTTTAGGTCTTGTTCCCTCACCTTTGCTTGAGTGTAGATCCTCTTTCAAGCTTTAAGAATCACTTTTATATCAATAAGAAAACCTAACAAGTTGATAGATTTTAATTAGAATTCATTCTAACAATTTTAGGCTTGCTGTTAAGCGAGGGTCGTAGGACGGATCGTAGGTAGGGTAGGAGTTTTCTGTGACCCCAGGGTGTAGGGTCGATGCTAGGGTCGGATGTTCCATCGACCTTAGGTGCGACCACAACTTTCCTGGACTTCTCGAAAGCTGGGGGTCGATCCTGTGGTCTGATAGGGTCGATTCCCAATCGACCCTACATGTGACCGCACATGGTTTGAGTCGACCTTTTCATTCTACAATCTAATCTTTCAAGTTTGGGTCCTATGGCTTACTTCCACAGTTTATTCTATGCTTGTTCTATGGCTTAAAACTCCAGGTTACTTCCTTACTTTGTCTACCATGATTTCCTCCATGGATTTCATTGAAATCTTTCCATGGATGGATGATTTGGGTTTCTCCTAGATCATACCCTGTTTATATACTATTCTAAGGTCTTACATAATTTATGGAGTATGTAATCATACCTTAAGCTTGCTGAGATTCAGAGATTTCTCTGAATTCTTCTCTTTAGTCTTCTTCTCCAACTTTCCTTCTCTTCTCCTTCTCTTCTCTTTCTCTCACCTTCAATTAGGGTTTCAAAAGAAGTAAACGAGGCTAAGGGACGTCCTATTTGTAGAGGAGAACCTCCCAAAATAAGTCCCATTGAGATTAGGAAAGAATCCCTTTGAAATTTGGAAAGTTTCCTATTTACGGTTTCTATCGGTCATGAGGGGGTCGACGAGGGGGTCGGAGATCCCGTCGACCCTCGGGTCTAAATTGTCTGACCCTTGGTCTAAAATTCAGGGGTCTGACTCCCTAATGAGGTGGGTTCGACCCTGCCTATTTGGGTATGCGACCCTACCCCCTATTTTACTATTTTTGGGTCAGTTTAATACCTGGTCTCGTTACTTCCTTTACGCACTTGGTCCATTTGGCTCGACCATGATAGGTAGACCTGGTACAAGGTGGTAAGACCGGTTAGTTCAATTCGGGTCTTACAACCCCTTGCTTATAAAAATTTCATCCTCAAAATTTGTACATACCTTTTGAGTCGAATAGATGAGGGTAATGCTTTCGCATAGCATTGTCTTCTTCCCATGTGATTTCTTCTATATCTCTGCTTCTCCAGGTGCCTTAACATAATAAATTTCATGGTTTCGTAGTCGTTGCACCTTTCGGCTGGTGATTTCAGTTGGTGCTAATTCAAATGTCAAATCATCAGTCAAATTAGGTAGATTTACTGTCAAAACGTGCATTGGATCTCAGACATACTTCTTCAATAAGGAGATAAGAAATACATCATGCACACTTGACATAGATGGTGGTAGTGCTAACTGGTAAGCCACTTTTCCACATTTAGCTAGAATCTCATATGGTTCGACATATCTCGGACTTAGTTTCCCTAATTATCCGAACCGTTTCAAACCTCGCATAGGTGACACTTTGAGGAATACCTTATCACCTACGGTGAATTCAAGGTCTCGGTGTCTAGTATCTGTATATTGCTTCTGACGATTCTGAGCCATTCTTACTCTTTCCTTGGTAATGTTGACTACTCGACAAGTCTCTTCAACAAATTCTGGTCCAATAATACTACGTTCTCCAACTTCATTCCAAAACAATGGAGTTCGACACTTCCTGCAATACAGTGCTTCATAGGGTGACATCTGTATAGTAGCCTGATAGCTATTGTTATAAGCGAACTCAATCAGTGGTAACTTTTCATCCCATGATCCTTTAAAATCAATTACAAAGGCTCGGAGAATGTCTTCTAGAATCTGAATGGTGCGCTTCGATTGTCCGTCTGTCTGATGATGGAATGCAGTACTAAATTTCAATGTTGTACCCATAGCCTTCTGCAATCCTTCCCAAAACTTTGAAGTAAATCGTTGGTCTCTGTTGGACACAATGCTTTCAGGTACACCGTGTAATCTAACAATATTATCCACATACAACTTAGCTAACCTCTCCAGTGTATACTAAGGTCGCATAGCTATAAATCGATCTGTTTTAGTCAGTCGGTCTACAATTACCCAAACTGCGTCAACTACTCGGGGAGTCAATGGTAACCCTGTGATGAAGTCCATAGTGATGCAGTCCCATTTCCATGCTAGTTTCGATAACGGCTGTAATAGTCCTGCTAGTCTTTATCGTTCAGCTTTCACCTTCTGACAATTTAGGCATTGAGACATGAACTTGGCTATATCTGCTTTCATTCCTCTCCACCAATATAATTTCTTAAGGTCATGATACATTTTTATACTTTCTGGGTGTATCGAATAGGCGGTGGTGTGGGCTTCCTTCATTAGTCGGTGTCTAATGTCCAAACTTTCTGTTTCATGTACACATATTCTTCCTTTGTACTTCAGTACCTTTTCATCATCTAAGGTGAACTTAGGAATAGTCCTACCTTTTTTGACGTCTTCTTGTACCGTTCTTAGATAAGGGTCTGATTTAATCGCTATTTTCACTTCATCAAGTATATCGGGTACAATCTTCAATGTGGCGAACATATTTGCAAACTCATAGATAAACCCTTGGTTGGTTGATTCACCCGGTGCATCTATCACAAACTACTCATTACCGTAATTAAATACTTTTTTGGTAGTACACAGTGCAGCAGTGGTGCTAACCTCCCCTTGAGATTTTATCATTGCATTTCTACTCAGTGCGTCAGCAACCACATTAGCTTTCCCCGGATGATACTGGATATCACAATCATAGTCTTTCAATAGTTCCAGCCATCTTCTTTGTCTCATATTCAAATCCTTCTGATTAAAGATGTAAGTGAGACTCTTATGATCTGGTTTAATCTGAAATTTCTCTCCGTACAAATAATGTCTCCATATTTTGACAGCATGTACTACTGCCGCTAATTCCAAATCATGAGTGGGATAGTTCTTCTCATGTGTCTTCAATTGTCTTGAGGCATAAGCAATTACTTGTTCTCCTTGCATAAGTACACATCCTAATCCCAATCCTGACGCATCAGTGTACAAAATAAATGGCTATCCTGGAATCGAAATGGTCAAGATTGGAGCAGATATCAATCTAGCCTTCAATGTTTGGAAACTCTTCTCGCATTTATCAATCCAAACAAACTTTTCACCCTTCTTAGTCAAACTGGTGAGAGGTATGGTAATTCGGGAATAGTCTTCCACAAATCGTCGATAATACCCAGCTAGACCTAAAATACTTCTAATTTCTGCAACGCTCTTCGGTGCTTCCCACTTCACAATAGCTTCGACCTTGCTAGGATCCACTTTAATTCCTTCAGCGGATACAACATGGCCTAGAAAAGTGACTTCTTTTAGCCAAAACGCACACTTTGTAAATTTAGCGTAGAGCTTCTCCTTCCGTAATCGCTGCATAGTGGCGTTTAGATTCTTAATATGAGTTTCCTTGTCCTTGGAGTAGACCAATATATCATCGATGAATATAATAACCGACATATCCAACATATCATGGAATACCCGATTCATAAGTTCCATAAATGTTGCTGGTGTGTTCGTCAATCCAAAAGACATGACAAAAAATTCATAATGTCCATATCTGATCCTGAATGCTGTCTTGGGAATATCACCATCCTTGATCTTCAACTGATGGTAACCTGACGGAAGATCGATCTTGGAGAACACTTTGGCACCTTGCAACTGATCGAACAGGACATCGATCTGAGGCAATGGGTATCGATTCTTGATTGTCAGTTTATTCAGTTCTCGGTAGTCTATACACAGTTGAATGCTACCGTCCTTTTTCTTTACGAATAATACTGGCACTCCCCATGGTGATATGCTAGGTCGGATGTAACCCTTGTCCAGTAGTTCTTGTAGTTGTACTTTTAATTCCTTCGGTTCAGTAGTAGTCATTCGATAAGGTGCTTTAGATACTGGAGCAGCTTTGGGTATCAGATCTATAACAAACTCTGTAGCGCGGTCGGGTGGTAGTCCTGGTAGTTCTTCAGAAAATACATCTGGAAAGTCACGCACGACCTCAATACCCTCCATTCGTGGTGCTTCCTTGGTAAGATCGACCACAGATATGAGATACGCAACTGCTCCTTTCTCAAGGCACTTCTTAGCCTTTAATGCAGAGAGTATGAGCTTTCGTTTACAGGGAAATTTGGTTCCCGTAAAACTGAACTCTGCTCCTTCCTTGTCTTTAAATATCAGCTTCTTTTCGACACATAATAGGTTTGCAGAATGCCGATCTGACCAGTCGATTCCCAAGATGACGTCAAAGTCTGCCATCTCAAGTTGGATCAAGGATGCATCCAAAGTCTTCTCGTCAATAAGAACTGGACATGGTCCATAACCCTTTTCTAATTCCACTTCTAGTCCCACTGGCGGTCGTACAAGCAGTTTGTAGTCTAAAGATTTGAGGGGTAGATTTAACTTCTTTCCAAATGACACAGATATAAAAGAATGAGTAGCTCCAGGATCAAAGAGTAATTTGGCGGGAATGCCATCAATAGGTACGATACCTGTGATTTATTTTAATTTAGTCTACATGCTCATACAATGTAACACAAAATGAAAAGGTTCAGGTCATACCGGTGACCACATCAGGCGATGCGGCAGCATCCTCGGATGAAACAGTGTAAGCTCTTCCTTGCTGTAGTTGTTTTCTGGGCTTAGGACACTCCCTTGCCATATGTCCCAATTGATTGTAGTTATAGTATTTTAACCCTTCATTGTTTGGCTTTTGTTGCTGTTGAGATACTGAAGTAGTCTTAGCTGCAGCATTGAAACCTTGAGTACGGAAGGGTTTGAATGTCTTGGTGTTCCCTCCATTATAAGAATTCCCATTAAGCCTTTTGATTCCTCTATTTTGAGCAAAGTAGCTCTCTTTCTGGCTCGACTCTATCACTCGAGCAATTTGTACAGCTTCGTTGTAGATTTTCTTTTCATGTACCAGAACATGTTCACGTATGCTTCCCCTAAGTCCCATGACGAACCTTTGGGTCTTTGTATCTTCCACTTGCATGCTGACTGGTGCAAAGAAGAACAACCCCTCATAACACTGTTGATATGCATCAACAGTAATCTATCCCTGATATAAACTTAGGAACTCATTCTCCATGGAATCTCTGAAACTCCTAGGAAAATACTTCTCAAAGAATGCCTCCTTATATATATCCCAAGTCAATTGGGTGTGATTTGTCATCAGATACATCCTTGTGGACTTCCACCAGTGGTGTGCATTGCCCTTCAGCATGAACGTTGCACACAATTCTTTCTCTTCTTCATTCACTGTCATCATCGTGAAGTTTCTCTCCATCTCATCGATCCAGTGTGCTAACCACAATAGAACAGTTGGCTTACCACTATACTTCTTAGGATTTATCTTCAGAAAATGCTCAACTAGTCTGGAGTGGTCTAGTTGATGAGGAACATAAGCCCCATACATAGGTGGTTGGTATTGATATCCACCTGGAGCTACTTCAGGGTTTTGTACTTGAGCCTGCATGATGGGAGTCTGAGGTGCGTGGGGTACTGTGTTACTTCCCCCTGGTATTGTGCTTGCCTGTCCTGCTGGCATCGGTGTCGTCTGTGCAGCTGGAAAAGCCATGCCTATGGCAGTTTGCATAGTAGCTTGTACCTGTTGTATTTGCTGCAGCTGTTGTGCCAAATTCATTACGGTTGTAGACAAGTCTGTAGGTGGCGCTGGCAGATTTGTAGGATTTGTCTACCCATTAACTACGAATGGTGCCGTGTTCAGATTCTCCTGTGTTTCAGGGTGTATATGGCTATCTTCCCCGACAGGTGGTGGTGGTGGAATAGAGTTACGACTTTGTCTGGTCACTCTGTGTCTAGCCATAATCTGTTCTGGTAGTGGTAATGCCTGAAAATCATAGAATACGTGAGGCAATCATCATATACTTCATTATCATATTTAAATCCACTAATTAATGATATTTTCAAAATTTTCAGATCATTCTGTTAAAAATACTGTATTTTCCATCACAGGGTCGATGGTGGGGTCGATGGATGTCCGACGCTAGAGTATGCGACCCTGAGAATCACTGATACTTACCGAAAGTCGAGGGTCGATGGATGTCTGACCCTGGGATCGACCCCTAGTTCTCTGCCAGATCACCGAGAGGCTAGGGTCGATGAGGGGGTCGGAAGGAGGGTCGAATGTTTTGGTCGAATTCTCTGACCCTAGGACTGAAATTCAGGTTTTTCATCCCCATTTTGAATCCATTTCTCATTCTTTCTCCTCCTTTCCGACTCAGTTCGTTCCTCTGAGTAGCTACAGTGACAACTCCGACCCATTGGTTATTTTTGCTTCTCTTTTCGATGTCTACTCCTCTATAGGTATGTTCTCTACGGTTTCATGTTTTTAGGGTTTCTTAACTAGGTTTTTGCCCGTTTATATCATTTTCTTCAAATTAAACTTTTTTCAAGCATAAAAATTCGATTTTTATTGGGGGCTTTTGTTGTTGGTGACTCAATGGACAAAAGCCCTCAAAAATATTTGAGTTTCATCGGTTGGTTATCGAGACACTTGAAATTTCCTATTTTTGCCCTAATTTATCGAGATTTTTTAATTTCTTGAAGTTTCTTCAAATTCAATCTCCTTAGATAAAATTTCCAACTGTATGAGTCTTACAGGATCGTTTAGAATCTATATAAGTCCTCCTGCCCATGTGTATGGGTGAAAAGTGAGACTTTTGACCAATTTATGTCGTTATAATGTCAAAAATTTTAGGTTTTTCATCTTTACTAAGCCAGTATCTGTTTTTCTTTATTTTTGCAAATAGTATGGCTCGTACCAAAGTACCCAGGGTTCATGACCCAGTCTGCTTCCGTTCTAACGAGGCTAAGGCGCAGTATGCCCACTATGCTCGTAAGAAGGTAGAGGGAGGTCATCGGGTGGACTTGGCTAGCCTGGCCTTGTTTGATGTAGAGAGAGATTTTGGTGACATGGGCTGGCTTCCTGTGATCACTTACGATGCCTGCACTCGTCCAGATTTGGTGAGACATTTTTATTTTAATCTCTAGGTGGTGGGGGATTACAATGATACTGAGAGAGGTAGAGAGCTCAGGAATACGAGCTACGTCAAGGGAGTCAAGGTTTCCTTTGATTATCGACAGCTAGTGAACCTCTTGGGCATTTCATACGACGGTCCCTTGGTGATCTATGCTCCCGGAGAGCCTCAGTTCCTTTCCTTGGAGATGAGGGTTGAGATAGACCATCAGCTCATCAGAGAGGATCGCTGGGAGATGAAAGCGATCTACCTACGTCCAGAGCCTCGGGTGTACTGTAAGATCATTCAGCACAACCTGATACCCCAGAGTGGACACTACGAGAGAATCTCCCAGTTGACCCAGTTCTTGCAGTACTGTATCTACACTAGGCAGCCTGTCTACCTTCCTTATATTATTATGTGGACGATGATCAGTGCCACACTGCCCAGTCATGTTGGCAACCTGCCTTATGGACGCATGATCACTACACTGCTTAACCACCTGGGTGTTGATTTGGTGGATGAGAGGATTCAGGAGAAATCCTTCTCATCACCTCTGGATTGGGAGGCCATCTGTAAGATGGGCATACGGGATGCTCAGGTCAGCGATGATGAGAGGAACGCTCTGGTGCGTCCACATACTCGGATGGAGATGGATGATGCTGAGGTAGCAGCAGCAGCCACTGGAGCAGGGATTCATGGGGGTGATGTTGGGGATGATGATCGTTTATACATGGATGTGGATTCCATACCTCCTCCATCACCTACACATACTACAGGAGCTGGTCCTTCACATGTAGCTGGTCATTCACACCCACCTTCTGATGACATGATGGGGATACTGCATGAGATTAGAGAGGCTCAGCGCATGTCTGATATGAGGGTAGGAGAGCTTCTAGATGCTCAGCGCTGACCGATCGGTGGGTGGCTGATCTCATAGCTAGTCTTCAGATGACCCAGACTCAGATAGCTTGGTTGACTAGAGTTTATGCTGAGGATTATGACAGAGACCGCGAGGCACCGCCTCCCCCCATTACCTCCAGCTTCCTGATGTATTTTCTTTTTATTTTTCTTTTGTACTTCAGAATAACTGTCCGGATTGTGGACTGTACTCTGCTTTAGATTTGTGTATATACGTTTGTTCTCCCTTCGAGTGTATATAAATTTGTTTCTCATTTAATAGATGCATTATTCTCTTTTAATTTTTGTCTCAAACAATACAGATGCTTATGGTGTGTTATTATTACAGCTTTTAAATTTTTATCCTATCTCAGTTCACAAACTTTTGTGGTAGTATACTGGGTTAGAAGACAGGCCCTGAGAGCTCTGATACCAAGTTGTCACACCCCAATTCTGCACCATTCAGAACGGTGTGATGAACCGCTAATAAACCAACAATTCAACCAGAATCTCTAATAGGCTGTGTCCTTTTAAATTAAACCATACACATCCACAACCATAATCAGAATAAATACACAATAGTGGAAGTCTTAATATTAAATGAACTGAGGAATCTAACTGTGATAATCATAAATAAAATATCAAATTATGTTGTATCAACCGAGACATAAGTAAATAAAATATCAATTACATTTCCTTAATAGTTCAAATAAAAATCTAATCGAAAACGCGTGAGTTGCACTCGCATGAGGAGTCATGCGTCTCCACTATGTCTTCAGCCTCCATTGCAGCCACGTGTATGTACACAGAAGCATTCATATAATCTTCCACAGTGATACCTGCATCATCAACTAAAAATATTCGATGTCGAAAGGGTGAGCACACATCACGGCTCAGTGAGCAAACAATACAATGCAACAAACATATGCATGCATTCAATTCATATCTGTGGTCTGTTATATAAGTTTGCAATGTGCTATAGAAAGATTTAGAGGCCGCCTCACCTCTATACACGAGTGTGTGAAGCCACCCAATGAAAACGACACTGTCGACCCCACATGCACCCACTATGGCACAATATACCCCAATGAAAACGGCATTGAAGTACCAATTGATACCATACTAACACGTAAGCCCCTGCTGGCGAGGGCTTACAAACTGGACTCGCAATTAACCAATACTAATATCAAACAGTGTATCCAAGGCCTCACCCCAGCATCCCTCAATACGTCCATAGAGATAGAGCTAAGGCCCCCCGACAGAGTCGAAGACTACACGGTCCGAGACCACCTCCCCTGATGCCCTACGACGTAATAGTTCTGCTAAGGTAATGGCGACACGACGATGTTAGCGGACAAGACTTGTATAGAGCTATGGCACAATATATCCAATGAAAATGGCATTGAAGTACTGGTTGATACCATTCCCTATCCGCATCAAGTACACCAACATTTGCTTAGTGGACATGACTTGAGTAGAACTATGGCACAATATACCCCAATGTAAACGGCATTGAAGTACCAGTTGATACCATCCCCTACCCGCACCATCTACACCAGCCAAACATAAACATTGACATGCCTATTCCTATCATCATCATCATCATCATGTAATAAATAATGAAATTAAATATGCATGAACAGTAATAATAGAAATATTGGATGACATGTTGAATGCACATTACAAGCATACACGCATAGAATCAGTCATGGCATTGGACTTAAGAAATAAAACAGTTTATTATTAGCCAATTAGTTTAGGTCTTATTCCCTCACCTTTGCTTGAGTGTAGATGTTCTTTCATGCTTTAAGAATCATTTTTATATCAATAGGAAAACCTAACAAGTCAATAGATTTTAATTAGAATTCATTCCGATAATTTTTGGCTTGCTGTTAAGCGAGGGTCGCAGGTAGGGTAGGAGTTTTCTACGACCCCAGGGTGTAGGCTCGATGCTAGGGTCGGATGTTCCATCGACCCTAGGTGCGACCACAGCTTTCCTGGACTTCCCAAAAGCTGGGGGTCGATCCTGTGGTCTGGTAGGGTCAATTCCCAATTGACCCTACGTGCGACCGCACGTGGTTTGAGTCGACCTTTTCATTCTACAGTCTAATCTTTTAAGTTTGGGTCCTATGGCTTACTTTCACAGTCTATTCTATGCTTGTTCTATGGCTTAAAACTCCAGGTTACTTCCTTACTTTGTCTACCATGATTTCCTCCATGGATTTCATTGAAATCTTCCCATGGATGGATGATTTGGGTTTCTCCTAGATCATATCCTCTTTATATACTATTCTAAGGTCTTACATAATTTATGGAGTATGTAATCATACCTTAAGCTTGCTGAGATTTAGAGATTTCTCTAAATTCTTCTCTTTAGTCTTCTTTTCCAACTTTCCTTCTCTTCTCCTTCTCTTCTCTTTCTCTTACTTTTAATTAGGGTTTCAAAAGGAGTGAAAGAGGCTAAGGGACGTCTTATTTATAGAGGAGAACCTTCCAAAATAAGTCCCATTGAGATTAGGAAAGAATCCCCTTGAAATTTAGAAAGTTTCCTTTTTACAGTTTCTGTCAGTAATGAGGGGGTCGATGAGGTGGTCGGAGATACCGTCGACCCTTGGGTCTAAATTGTCCGACCCTCGGTCTAAAATTCAGGGGTCTGACTCCCTAATGAGGTGGGTTCGACCCTGCCTGTTTGGGTATGTGACCCTACCCCCTATTTTACTATTTTTGGGTCTGTTTAATACCTGGTCTCGTTACTTCCTTCATGCACTTGGTCCATTTGGCTCGACCATGATAGGTAAACCTGGTACAAGGTGGTAAGACCGATTAGTTCGGTATGGGTCTTACAGATAGTGTCCCACCTATCGCCGGGACATTCTCTCGAGGGCCATAGTAATCTACACACCCTCTATGGACACGCCCAAAATAGCAGCAAGGGTATTAATTTCGAAATCAATGTTGACGCCCTTCCCCTTGCTAGTAAGGGGAAAGACGCCGTCCTCTCCTATATTGTGGCCCAGGTTACAAAAGAAATGGTGCACCAGGTTGGGATATACATCGTCCCTGATGCACAAGGTAGAAGTCCAACCCATGTTATCAAAGTGCAATTTGGTGGCAAACCAGGCCAAGTCCTCGAAGGCCACAAATATACTGGCATCAACTTTAATAGTGCCAAACTTGGCCCAAAGTTGGCTAGCCTCATATGAGATGAACCGGGCGCGATCATATTGCCGTGCTCGATTAGCTTTGCTGTCTTTGTTGCATGGAGCCATGAGGCCTGTACCAAATCAAGAAATAAAATCAAAGAACCAAACTACATTAGGTGAGAAATAACTAATGCATGGGTCCAGCCATGTATGACATTGGAACATAGACTCCAAACGAAATGGAGAAACCCTAGGATACAACTGAAATCAAAGGAAAAAGATGAAAATGAAAAGGAAAACTCATCAAATGATGCCGGAGAAAGAGGAAACATCAATGTCGCCAGAAAAATCCACCAAGGAGGGAGTAAGAATGCTTAAGCAGCACAAGGGAGTGTACTCTCTCTTCTTCCTCTAGAAAATGAACAGTATGGGTTCAAAAAGACAACCCATGAGCTATTTAAAACCATCGAAATTCCATGGGACCAGAGGTCCGGTAACTTAAACTATGGCTCTAGAACCATCCTCTGGAAAAGCAAAGGGTCCCGATGTATTGTTGTTTTGGTGCCCGAATTTCAGAGCCATTCAAATGGATTCACCCAAGTGTTGATCCAGAGTGTGAAACGGATGGAAGACCACCTGTCCTCCTCCGAATGTCTCTCTGGAAATGGTGACTACCTAGAAAAAAGGATGCGGATGGTTCGTAGCTGAATGGAGCAACATTCATCACTCCCTTCATTTCACTTCCAAAAGGTTTTGGACCTTAAGGCGGAGGCAAAATCTGATGGTCTAGCCCCCAGATCTCCCACTAGTTATCCCTTAAGTTGGGGGGAAACCTTGATATGGGGCAATCATCGGTGGCTATGATCTCTAACACTTTGCCTCCAACACTGTAAATATTGGGTGCATTAAATGAAAGCTTGGAGACTTCTTTTCTTTTCATAGTATGCATAGTTACCCTAATTGCCTTATGTCATACTATATTAATTGGATCATTTATTTGGATATGTAAATGGTACTAACGCGTGGATATTTACAGATTTTGCCTTACCAATCATGTTAAAAAATGCCTCTAAGAAGAGAGTTAAGAAGGCATCGTGTGAATTTTCCCCCTCCACAAGTTAATGAAGCAAGTATTGGGCATGGTGGTTCCAACTCTCCACCACATGCACCCCCTGCCACCCCCACCACATGCTGATCTTCCATAAGCACCTCCAGTGCTAATAGCAACTAATATGATGGCTATTATGGGAGGTTTAGTAAGGGACTTGTAAGAAAAACAAAGGACAATAGCCGTAACTTTCACTGGACTAATGGAAATTATCCAAAGAGCACCCCGAGTCCCACCAGCTCAGGGGCAAGCTCATGAAGGAAGAATACCAATTGTACCACCACCTCCTCCATTGGTACTGATGCCAAAACCACAAATGCCGACTCACCAAGATATGGCTGGAATACAATTGAGGCCTCAAGTAGATGCGCCATAAGTGATGAGCAACTTTCAGCACGTACACCCATTAAAGTTCATTGGAATTGGCAACAATCCCATGCAACTAGCTATATGGATCCAAGCCATTGAAAAGACTCTTGAGACACTGATGTGCATTGAAGTACAGAAATGTTGTGTGCCACTTTTCAACTAAAAGGTATGCCATATGATTGGTGGAAGGGAATCCAGCCCACCCTAGTGAGAGCCGAGTGCTTCACTTGATGGAAGCACGCTAACGCACCTCAACCGTCTTATCCTCCTGGATGAATGAGACCATGATATATCTGATCCATGCATAATATCATGAAAAATAGATACAAATTTGTGACTGCTACTTAGTATCGGCAATAGGTTTGAAAAAGTATCTAAAAGGGTGAAATTTAGATATTTGCACCCTATCGAAGTAAGGAACCATGGCATATATGTTTGGAACAGATTCCATTTTGAGATATTTGAAAAAGCACTATCTCGTTGAAAGGTTCTATTCATCTGCCCTTTCTCAAGGATAAGAGACATAGGGCTGAAGAGAGAGCCAAAAAAGGATCTTTCGTGTATAATCCTGCATAATCTCGAATGTTATCTGTTCCTGTATGTAGACCAAATGATACAATGCGAACAAAAGTTCCTAGATTCATGCAGATATAGAACAACATATAAGTTATCATGCTTGCATATCCATCATTTGAGTCTCCAACAATTATTCCAATAATTACAGACTGGCAACTTATCCATTCAATGACTTTGGCACTAGACGTTCCCAAAATGGCGGAATTCAATAATAGACGTCTTAGGACAAACCGGCCCCCATGGATATCTTTGCTTCAGAACAAAACAATTCGAATTAGGCTCGGTCAACTGGAATGTGTATTTCGCTCATCTAATTTTTCTTAGTGTGGTGGCAGGGCCAGGACTTCCTCTTCCAGCCCCTTCCGACCCAACAAGCTCGTCTTCATGGTCCAGGGATTCCTTCGAGCTTGAGGTCTTGTCAGATCCCTTTCCAGAAGCTTCACTTTTAAGGCAAGAAAGTCTTCGGAATGAGTCTTCACTATCATTAGGTCACCCATATTACATATTACGTAAAGGCCTACCCTAGTTTGAAGTAGTGGTGTAAAGGCACATTTCGCAGCTATAGAAGAGAAGACCCTACGTGCTTCATGTCGTATAGCGTGAGCAGTAGTAGTAGTCGCATGGAGAAGTTACTTGGAAAATTTTCAAAGAGGCCTTCTACAAGAACTTCTTTCCACAAAGTTTCGGGGACAAAAAGGAAGTTGAGTACCTTAACCATTCCCAAGGGGAGCACAACTATTTGAAGATTTGTTCTACTTCTCTCCTACTTCTATAAGGGAGGAAGAACCAAAACTAAGGCACTTTGTGCGAGGTTTAAAAAGAGACTTGAAGGTTATCGTGGAGTTCATGAGATTGACTGAATATAGCGATGCCGTACAAGCAACCAAGAGTGTAGAAAATGGGTACAAACAGAACCATCAAGGCTACAAGAGGGCTATCAGCTATGTGGACAACAACCCTTATATAAAGTCTTTTCATGCTCAACACCCAAGCTCATCCAACACGATCTCATCCATTGCTCCAACAGCTAGGCCCACCTTTATTCAACTTGCACCCATCACAAAGCAGGCCAATCATGACTGCTCCTAAGGCAATTCAGCCTAAACCTACTACCTCCAGCACATCATCTGTGCTCTATGGATCGTGCTACACTTGTGGCAAAATGGGGCATTTTCCTCAAGCATGTCCCAATGTAAAGAAAGCACCGGCAATAGCACAAGGCAGATTTTTTGTCCTATTTATAGAGGACGCTAAGGGTTCTCCAAGAGTAATCATAGGTACACTCTCTGTTTCTGGTACACCTACATGAGTACTGTTTGATTCTGGGGCTACACTCTTTTGTATCCCTCGCATTCCCGGTTAAGCTGGGAATGCCGTCTTGCAAGATGACTTGTGGTCTAATGGTACATATACCCATGGGATCTAAAGCCAGCTTAGACACTTATTATGGGTCATGCGATGTTTCGATAAAGGGTAAATCAATAGAGGCTAACCTAGTCAGCCTTGAGATGAATGATTTTGACGTAATTTTGGGAATAGATTGGCTAGCCAAACACCAAGCCAATGCTCTATGTTCTAGGCATCAAATCCTATTCCAACCCATTGATGGGTAAATAATAGTGTTTACGGGCGACAAGACCAAAAAATGCCGTAAAATATTTTTAACAGCAATTCAAGCCTCCAAGTTACTACACCAAGGATGTGAGAGCTATTTGGTGTCAATTTTGGATACAGAAGCTGAACTACCAAAATTAGAAGAAGTGCCAAAGGTTTGTGAATTCCCAAATGTGTTTCCTGATTAATTGCTTGTTCTACCACTCAAGCAATAATTCCTTTTTCAACTTCAAACTTTCTCCATTTCGTTCGAATGCTTGCATTTTCCTTCAATAATCCACAACATTTAAATTTCCTCTAATCATAATCGTATATTGGTGCACCTATTTCATCTTGTATTCTAACACTCATTTTTCTTTCTTTGATAGATTCTCATTGCTTTACATTAGCCCGGTTGCAATGACTTCTCTAGGCATTTTGGTTTATGTAGGAAAGGAGTCATTTGTTGCAGGGGCAACAAGACGTACTTCATCTTTGTCACTAGGGTATAATCGACGATAATTTTGATCAGCAGTGGTAGCCAAGAATTGGCACCTATTTGAGCATAAACCGGTTGAATTAGGCCATTTTATGAGATGTGATGAATTAGAAAGGTTTGTGGTTCGTCGAGCGTTTACAAATATGAGTTGGTTACCAGTTCTTTAGTACCACATTCCCACACGATCTAACTTTGTGAGGCAGTATTGTAACCTTTGAGTATAACAAGGTAAGGAGAACGACACTGACGATTCATCCTTAAAAATTTCTAGTTGGGCTCTGGGCAAAAGATTAATTTGGGCATTTATAGACTTACCCATCTCTTGAATGTCTTGGCAGATAGAAAACTTATTTATGTGGAGCCAAAGATTCTAGTTGTAGCTGAGTGGGAGCTTGCACTGATATTGGAGCAGATGATGTGGGGTCCTGAATTAAAAGAAAGTAATTGTAGACCAGTTCCCAGAGTATGTAGTCGAATTGTCCAACACAACATTGTTCCCAAAAGCGGTCATAGGGATGTATCATGCATTTCTGTGAGTTTATCGCTTGTTGTGTTACAGTGGGGTGACAGCTCTGTCTGCCATACTTGATTTTGAGAACACTAATTACTACAGCACTCTATCCTCAGTCTGGTAATCTTCTTTATGCGAGGTTACTCACTCACTTATTCATTCAGCTGGGAATAGACCTTCCTCAAGATGATTGTGTGGAGCGATTCATCCATTATACTTTGGTTGGAATTCATTGTACAGGCTCTGCCTTCACGACATTGAGCTCAGCGATGATGAGTTAGAATTAATCCCTGTCCAAATCCATGATCTTGGCAATAACCGACTAAGCACATTCAACGTAGGGTACATCTATCTTTATATTGGATCGAGTCGGCTTCAACAGATGATAGCAGCAATCTAACATACATCCCTATAGACTCTTCTCTTGCTCAATGCTCTTAAGAGACACAAGGTCATTGACAATTGAACAAGAAAGTACACCACAAGAACGAGACATTTGTAGTATTGTGTCATGTTTGATGGCTCCTCAGATTGTGGTTCTTGATGATGCAGAGCTGAAAGGTGTATTGGTAGAGGCTTGCACTCTAGTGTCTAAGTTACGTGAGTACCACCAAAACACAAATAGCATTGTCATCGTTCAAGTAGCACATGCTGCAAGGCATCTCAGGTGTGGAGTGACGTGTGATAGTGACTGAGAATGCGGTATGGTAGTTACTTGACACTCAGGAATTACAAGAGAGGAAGTGTCCTCTTTACAAAATGCATTGATTTCGATAGGTCTTATTTCACCATCCTTTGTTGTGGTCTAGGCGAAGACTACTGCGAAAAGTAAGAGAGTTCACAAGCACCAGATTGGGTCCATATCTGGATTTAAGTAGGTAGAAGGAATTAGTGGTAGCATCCTTCATTTGTCTATTAGCTTGGTCCGTTTGACTTATTCGATAAAATGAGTCTGATTTGATAAAATGGTTATCAAACTCATAGTTAAGCCTTGGTTCACTTGCGTCATATTGTCTAAGAGTAAATATTTCAACTTAAGACTATTTACCCTTTTCGCTTAACATTGTTTCACTTGTTACAACTTATGTCACCTGGTTTGTTCATTATGCTTCTCAATTCTGTAGTTGTTCTCTAGTCTCTACCTACAACTTATTTTCATTTGTATATCACTTGTTCACCTAATGTCAGCATTTTTCTTATCGTGTGAGTATGATTGATAATGAATATTCATCACATGTTCTGATATGTAACTCCATTATTAGAATAAATGAATTGATTGTGGCATAGCATGATATGCTCTGATACCAACTTCTATCACACCCCATTCCCAACATATTGGTACTATGAAATGCAATAGGATCTCTCCATCCTATTAGGGCGTAAGAAATCTCCTTCCAAGATCGCACATCACGGTACTTCACCAGTCAATCCAGATAAAGAATTATTAGAGTAAAATTTACAATCTTTTTTTTAAACAATCATTCATACCAAGAAGGTAAATTAGCGAAAGACTTAAAACTTAAATCCAATTATCAAAAACTGACGAATTACTAATTAAAAACTTATATATTTAAGTTCCATCAATGAATAAATCCATTATCTAATTGTTCCAAAATAAATTATCCAAAGTAAAGTAAAATATTGTTCAAAGTTTATCTCTAGCATAAACCCAAAATAAAATAGATAATCCCAACTTAAAGAGAAGAAACATGGGCACAGCCTACGCCTACGTACAACACTACATATCACATCAAGAATCAGAGACATCCTCCTCAAGTTCATAGTCCTCGTCCTCTATATCAGATGGACTACAACCCGAAGCATTACGCGAAGAACCTGAAACATCTAAAATAATTTGTGTGCACAAGGTAAGCTCAAACACCGAGCATAACAAGAAAACTAAATGTGCAACAAACAAAATGCAGGCAACTATCAACTACGGTCTAGTAAATAACTAACTATAAGGGCCAACTCAGGATAACCCACAAAAGGAGTCTCCATACTACACGGGTCTCCTCCCATTAGATTATACAGCCTCACTCAGCCTACAGTATCACCCCTAAGTATGGTTACGTCGTTATGGAATAAGCCCGTATTACACCGGTCACTTACCTACAACTCATCCCAAGTCTACACTACGTCAGGCACATGAGGAGATGGTAATCCCACTAGTCGACTCACCCACCCATCCACACTACTTCGGGTATGGGGAGCAAAGCAGCTATTTTTATACCACCTTTTTATTGCACCCATGCTATTACATAACCCCCTAATGGCTAGCGGTACAGCTATAAGGATAATTATGTTTGATTAGTTATATTCACCTAATTAATCATATTACTGGACCGTAACATTGCCAAGCTTCTTACTCCATCCGTCCTCCCACCTAAGACGTCGTGACTTGGATAGGTTACATATGCTCAATGCAAAGCAGTGTCAATAAGAAGTAGTGCAAGCGTCCCATTCCACCCACCTTCCTCCATACTGACTTAACCAGACATCATGAATCAAACATGGATCAGTCATTTTTGTGGAAAGGTAGTAGGTGTCCCATTCCATCCGCCTTCTAATCCTTATGCATGATCACACAAGCAGTTTATTGGATGGCATGTTATCACACAAGAGCATGTTATCAATCCATCCATCACACAGCATAATTCCATATAGCTACTTCTACCAAACAAGGGTTTAGTTTCCTTACAGATAGTTAGAGAGTAAATCCTTAGCAAACCGATCAAGTAGCTGCCTACCAGAGTCCTCATAGTTAAGGATCAAGATCATAAACAATAACATTCGTTAATGACTTATTCAATAGAATTATTAGGTTTCTCTTTAAGTTCATTATTCTAATGCTCATAGCGTTAATAGCTTATCTGATAACTCATGCCTATTATTTACTATTTGTTTATCATGACTTAGCATCAAGGGAGTCATTATTCCTTTCATTCATTATCGCTCATAACCTTAGGATATGCCTAAACTTTGCAGCAAGTCTATTGTTCGTAAGAGATAGGTGAAATGGACACTAATTCTCTACAAGACGACACGCTCGCTAACCAGAATTTCCTTTTAAGAGCCTTAATACTAAGAAGGACTTCTTATAATGGAGTCAGGGGTTCAAGCATCATATAGGGGTCTGGTTACTAATCCCTAAGGTTTCACACTTGCTATCCAAGGTTTCTTGCCATTTAAAATGGTAAATAGAAATCTAGCCAAACAAGGTATAGGGTATATAGTTAAAAATAACACAACAAACACTTATTAACAATTGATTTTGAAGATCTAAACCCATCAGCAGGCTTACAAAAATTCAAGAAAGTTACTGACCAAGAATGGTCAGCATCTATGGTTGAAATCACATGAGGTACGTGGTCGACCACAAGGTCTAGCCACTAAGTATGCGGCATGTGTCACCAACCACAAGTAGAAACGTGGTTATAAGACTGTGCTGGCACCCCAAAAGGGTTGCCAAGCTCCTGTAGGCTGGGTTTAAGGTCTCACAATACAGAGATGAGATACGATTGGTCGTTTCGTAGAGTAGACCAAAGTTTAGCTTAGGTATACATGATGCCCAAGAGGTTTCGCATCTTGGGATGATCAAAACTAGGTTCTAAGGCCTTCATAAATTCCAAATAAAATATAGAGAGTTACGACCAAGTTTGGCAAGGATACACCATTGGAATGGAGTCTAGTTGATGTTCGACCGCACGTCACGACGACTAGTTCGTATTGCTAATCCCATTGGCCGTACGTCAAAACATGGTCCGATGGTTGCCATTCTTCTCTGACAAGTTTTACATATTTTTCTTGTCCAGATTAGGGAGTTTTGAGCTCCTGGATCCGAGTTCACAATAAGGTTTGGTCACTAGTTCGATTCATCAGAATAACGAGATACCAGATCTGGTTTTAAACTCCAGATCCGATCTCCAAGCATTCAGATCCCATTATTGATCCATGATCCGAGTCTCCTAGGGTCAACTCAAGATCCCAAAAGGACACTCTATAGTTTGCAAAATCCATGGATTATTTATCTATATTTTCAATGATCCAATCTCACCATTCTGACATACCATGCATGCTATTGTCCATAGTTTGTCTGTGTGAACAATGACTTGCAAGTTCATGGCTCCGCCATGGGTGGTGGATCACTATTTCTTCTTTTAATTTAATTACAGAGATCTCATTATGATGGCACCATAATAATACGAGAGACGTCGTCTCTTTAAAATCATTAAATCTCTCACTTCTCAGATGCTCATTAATCAGAATCAGATCTTAAAGTAAAGAGGGGTACTTACAGAAGGATTTGATTCTCTTTCGAACTCTCAGCATTGGAGTTGACGATCCAGAGGATTGATTTTCCTCCTCTCAATCTCTTTCTTCTTCTTTCTTCTCTGCGTCTTCTCCGTGCTGGGCGGTACTCAAAGAAAGATTTCTCTTTCTCTTCTCCTTCTTCTTCTTCCTTCTCCTTCCTCTCCTTCCTTTGTTTGTGCATCATAATCTTCCCTCTACCAATTCGTTGGGTTTGGTTTGACCGAATGGAAGAGTAGAGAGGATAGGAAACCATCTCTTCCCAAATCAGTAAGCATGGGAACCCATTAATGGAAAGGAGACAATCCTCCTCCTTCACTTTCCATTCATGGTTCAATCAAGGATAGCTTACCATGAATACGATGCTGAGGATGGATTTTCTATCACACCCCAATTCTGGACTAACCAGTGGTGTGATGAATCATCATTAGAACCAACGGTTCAAACCAGGATCTCGTATACGCTGTGCCAACCATATTAAACCAAAATGCATTCCACAGTAATAATCAGAGATAATAATTAAATAGCAATAGTCTTATTAATAATGAACTGAGGTCTACATGATAAGTGATTTAATAGTCCATCCAGTTATCTCCAAGTAACCAAAACATAATTAATACCTATTACATGTATCAAAATAAGAAAGGTAACCACCAAGCGTAAATAAAGTTGAAACACTCGCTTGACGAGTCATATTCGTTCTCCAAAGCATGCACATCCATAGCCGCCACATGTCCATACGTTGGCGTATCCATGTAGTCTTCAACAGTAACACCTACAACATCAAAAACTAAAAAGAATTACACATGCGAGGGTCAGCTCTCCAACTTGAGCTCAGTGAGTAAATAACACAATGCAACAAACATATGCATGCATTCAATTCAGAACTTTGGTCTGGTTTTACAGTTTGTAATGTGCTATAGAAAGGATTAGCTGCCACCTCACCTCTATACATGGGTGTGTAAGCCCACCCAATGGATCAAACACTATTTTCGTCCACATCCACCCCACCATGGAATAGAGATAAAGTTAAAGTATCTGGATCACACACCGCCAACACTTCCCTTGATGCCCTATCCATACCAACACATAAACCCCTATTGGCAAGGGCTTGCAAATTAGACTCACAACTAACCAATCCTAAATGTCAAGGCCTCACCCCAGCATCCCTCATTACGTCCTTAGAGATAGAGCTAAGGCCCCCCGACAGAGTCAAAGACCATACGGTCCGAGACTACCTCCCCTTATTCCTTATGACGTAATAGTTTTGCTAAGGTAATGGTGATACGACCACATCAGTGGATAAGACTTGAGTAGAGATAGAGCTAGAGTTTAGTGACCAGGCTGAACCACAATGCCATGTCCTCCTCCTGATGCTCCACTCGCATCAAGCACACTAACCACATACATACAATCACATGCCTATTCCTAGCATCATCATCATTATCATCATGTTATAAATAGATAGAAGCAAATATGCATGAACAATAATGACAGAAATATTGGATGACATATGAGATGCACATTACAAGCATAAAATCATAGAATTAATCATGGCATTGGACACAATTGAGTAAAACAGCTTGTCATTAACCAATTAGTTTAGGTCTTGTTCCCTCACTTTTGATTGATGTTTATTCCTCTCCCAAGCTTTGAAAATCAATTTGAATCTATTAGAAACCTAAACAATTAATGTATTTAAGTTAAAGTTTAAGCTTACCAAGTTACGATAGTCAAAAACCATATCTGGTCTCAAAATATACTTATTGTTATCGTATGGTTGATACCTTATGATCGATCCTATGGTCGCAATATATTACGATATAGGGTCGATACCCTATGGTCGCACTATATGTAACCGTACCTGCGACCATACGTTTCCTAAATTCTTTTCGAATGGCTATGGTCAATACATTGGTCATCCTATAGTCTACCATAGCTGTGACCATATGTAGTCAAGTTAATTTTTACTTCTCATATGAGTTTCTCCTCTTGGCTCATCAATGGGATTCATCTTGAAATCATCATATGGTCTTTAATCATAGTTTATCCTTATCATTATCCCTACCCTACTCTCTATGGTTTCCCATAGAAAACCAATAACCGAATCATTGTATTAGGTTCCATTTATCAATTTGAAAAGAACCTATTCTATCTGATCTACCCTATAGAGTCAAGTCCATACCTTAAGCTTGTTGTAGAGAGATAGAACCCTTCTTTGCAAAACCTTTCTCTCAGCATTCTTCTCCAAATCTCCTTCTCTTTTTCTCTCTCTTTCTCTCTTAGGTTTAGAGTTTCAATTTGGGTTTTAAAAGAGTGAGAGAGGCTAAGGGACATCCTTTGTATAGAGGAAAACCTCCATATAGAGTCCTCTTTAATTAGGAAAGAGTCCTCCTCAAATTAGAAAAGTTTCTTAAACACGGAGTCAGTTCTGGATTCTTATGGTCGATCGTGCGGTCGCATAATCCGTCAACCATACATTTTCAAAACAGTCGACCATACGTTGTACGGTCTCAATATGGTCGACCATACGTGCGACTGTACCCCTAAAAAATGCCATCGTACGTCCAATATTTATTGGTTTTTAATTTTTAACTGGTTGCTTTCACACAAACTTAAACAGTTAACCACACCAACTAAATTTGACTTGTTGCTTACCTCATCTTGTGGTTTCTTCATATAATTGATTCACTTGAGCCGATTATGATGGGAAGACCGGTCACAACAGGATAATGTAAGGTTAGATCGGGTTTGTGGTGTGCGGGTCTTACATTTTTCGTGAGGAGACAAAATTTGAATCCAACCAATGGGTCCCACACTCAACCAATCTCAAATCAGTTTTGAGTTCTAGGCGTGCGACTAGACCATGCGGCTGGTGTTCGACCGCACCTCCTTGGTCACAAGCTAGACCTTCTGTTTGGCTAGCTAGCTTAGGTTCATCCGTGCCAGACTTTAGGGTGTTGTTTTGTTTGTGTTCGAGGTTTCTTTTAGTATTATTCTAGGCACTCTAGTGGCATGAGAGGCTCAAGGTAGCGGCTTTGTGTCACCTCATGAGTCTGTCATTACCTTTGATCATGTTAATAAGATACAATTAAACGTAGGAAGACCTGACACATGCCCAAAATGATCTTATCGTAATGAGATTTAGGCATGGGTCTTATAGTTGAAGGAACTCAATGTATAGCTCCAAGAATTGTTTGATAAGGGTTTCATCAGACCTAGTATATCACCTTGAGGAGCCCCAGTTTTGTTTGTAAAGAAAAAGGATTGAAGTGTCCTTCTGTATATAGATTACCGAAACTTGAATAAACTCACTATCAAGAATCGGTACCCTTTGCCCAAAATTGATGATTTGTTTGACCAGTTGGAGGGTGCTAGTGTCTTTTCAAAGATTGACCTCCGCTCGGACTACCACCAACTAAAAATCAAGGAGGGCGATATTCCCAAGATGGAATTTAGAACGAGATATGGCATTTTGAGTTCTTGGTAATGTCCTTCGGGTTAATCAATGCCCCAGCATCTTTCATGGAACTAATGAATTGGGTATTTCATGAGTTCTTAGATAAGTTTGTCATCATTTTTATTGATGACATACTCATCTACTCACTCGACAGTGCAACCCACACAAAAGCTGAGGTAAGAGAGATTGTATGCCAAATTTAAGATGTATGAGTTTTAGCTCAATTAAGTAGCCTTCTTGGGTCATGTTATCTCAGTCGAAGGTTTGGCAATAAACCCTGGTAAAGTTAGTGTAGTAATGGATTGGAGTACACCAAACACAGTCATAGAAGTCAGGAGTTTCCTGAGATTGGTAAGTTATTACAGGCGCTTCATTGAAAATTTCTCCCGCATCGCAGTACCTTTGACAGGGTTAACAAAGTAAGAGGTGAAATTTATTTGGACCGACAAGTACAAAGAAAGTTTTTAGAAGTTAAAACAAAAACTTGTCTCTGCACCAGTCTTAACCATTCCTTCTAACAAGGCACCATTTATAGTGTATTCTGATGCATCTAAGTATGGCTTAGGTTGTGTCCTAATGCAAGATGATAAGTTAATTGCCTACGCCTCGAGGCAATTGAAGGTTCATGAGAAGAACTACCCTACTCATGATGTAGAGCTTGCAGTCATCGTTTTTGCATTAAAAATATGGTGATACTACCTATATGGAGAGCAGTTTAGTGTGATGTCAGTTCACAAGAGCCTAATCCACCTATTCAACCAAAAGGAATTGAATATGAGACAGCAAAGGTGGCTGGAATTACTAAAGGACTATGATTGTGATATCAAGTACCATCTAGGAAAAACCAATGTAGTGGCCAATGCATTGAGTAAGAAAGATTTGGTCTCACACTTGGAAAATGATCCCAAGGCCATCGCTCTACTTCTTGATAACGAAGCTTCCACCATGGATGCTTTAGCTAAAGATTGGGTTGAGGCAGCATTAGTATTGCTTAATACCTTAACCATTCAACCCACCTTGGTGGATATGTATCTGAGGATCCTCAAGCAACACCTCGAAAAAGGGAAGCAAGACCTAGATTTCTCCTTGGATAGTATGGGGATAATTAGATATACGGACAGAATAAGTGTGCCGAAACTACTAAGGAACTAAAAGAGCATATCCTGATTGAAGCACACTCCTCTCCTTTCACTATGCATCCTGGTTGCACCAAAATATACCAAGAGTTAAAGAAAGCTTAACAGTGGCGAGGTATGAAGGCTGACGTAGCCAACTTTGTGTATAAATGTCTTACTTGTCAGCAAGTCAAGGCAGATTGTCAGAGACCGCCTGGGTTACTTTAGCCATTATCAATTCCAAAATGAAAATGGGATCATATCATTATGGATTTTGTAACAAGGTTACCCTTGATGCCAAACAATGTTGATGTAGTTTAGGTAATCGTAGACCATCTAACTAAGGTGGCCCGCTTCATAGCGATCAGGCCACAGTTCACCATGGATAAATTGGCTAAGCTCTATGTGGACAACATAATGAGATTGCATGGGGTACTAGAAAGCATTGTACCAGACAGAGATCTCAGGTTTACATCTAAGCTATGGGATAGCTTGCAGAAAGCAATGGGAACACAATTAAAATTCTGT
This sequence comes from Protea cynaroides, assembly GCA_028583415.1. Classification (NCBI taxonomy): domain Eukaryota; kingdom Viridiplantae; phylum Streptophyta; class Magnoliopsida; order Proteales; family Proteaceae; genus Protea; species Protea cynaroides. Next base: position 52,195,255 of record CM053276.1, read on the forward strand.
ACGGCCTTCCACCCTGAGACAGATGGACAATCAAAGCATATTGTGTAAATATTAGAAGACATGCTCCGAGCTTTTGCCTTGGACTTCAAGGGCAACTGGGATAAATATCTATCACTAATGGAATTTGACTATAAAAACACCTTCCAGGCTATCATTGGTGCTGCTCTATACTAGGTATTATATGGCAAACAATGCAGGACACCTCTGTATTGGAATGAAGTAAGAGAGCATAGAATACTAGGGCCAAATATTATCCAAGATACTTGTGACCAAGTGGACCTGATAAAAAAAAGGATTAAAGTAGCCCAGAGTAGGCAGAAGAGTCATGTTGATGGGTGATGTGAGACCCGCACCCGAAATCCCATTACTAACCCAGATTCCTCCAATGCCAGGTCTCAATATATCGACTGATGGAACACCTAATGCGGACCCTATGGTGGTATCTAGACCTTAGGTAAGTCTTCACTATGTATATTAGGTATTATAGGCTGATAAGGTAGACTTTGGGTAAAGGGGATATGCATCCCAAAACATCCAGGCCAAAACGTTGGCCAATATGCTATATTTTAGCCCAATCGGCAGAACGTACCGGTATAACGTTCATCCGATTGAGTTTAATCGGTTGAACTCAAGCCATTCACTCTCTTTCTCCCCAATTTCCTAAAAAAGGGGACTGAGCCCTCCTTTTCCTCCTCTTTTGTACCATGGAATTTTGAGAGAAAATAAAGGAGAAGAAGAAGAAGAGAGGGGAAATGCTTGAAGGCCAAGCTTAAGCCCTAGCCATCTCTTTGGAGGTAAGAGTCATGAACTTCCTCCTTCTTCCTTGTGTTTATGGCTAGTAAACATGGTGGTTGAGCACCATTAATGGTGACCACCATTAATGACCTAGAATACTTAGGTTTAACCTTACCCACTCCATGGGAGGGGAGTTATTGGAGTTAGGTTTCACTCTTTCCTTCTCCTTCGGATGAATGAATGCAAAGATGCTTAGTGGTTGGAGCTCCATTAATGGATATTCCACTAATGGTGACCTAGATCTAGGTTTGGCTCACCAATTCCATTAAGGAAGCTATTGGAGCCATAAATGGCTCCCATTGTGCCCAATAATGGTAGAAATGAATTTTCCACCAACTAAAATAGAAGCCTTGTTGAAGAGAACAAGTCCCCAAAACTTGGAGACCTTAATTGGTTCGTGACCTAGTTTTTGGGTCTAAACTAGTACCACGTACTGGATCCATGAACATGTCCGTTTGTCCTGTTGTCTTAGACCGTGGTATCGCCAAGGCAAAGGTCTTGGGTAATTGATAATGAACTAACCATAGTCTTACCGAAGGCACGTACCTCTGAATTAGCCCAACCGTTCGATCGATTAATGGTAGATCCCGTTTGGTTTGAATTCTCTGATTAGGCTTAATAGTTAAGCAGAGTCAGTGCTGGATAAATGATCACCTGACATTGCTTTCGAAAAAGATATTGAAATCCCAGGTTTTATACCAGTATGTGTACCAGATGACCAATCGGATGGTTGAGCATCCGCTCATTCTTCCGGTGCCATCTACTTGAAAATACTCTTAGTGTTAGCCGGTCTCACATACCGGTAGAACCCTCTACCGGTTCCATCTGTCGGTTCAATCAGTATTGGCCTATAAGCCTAGTAATGGGTAGGAAGACTATCCTTTTGGTTCTTGGTCCTCCGTGGGACACATGCATGGACTCTAAGTCTTGTCTATGCTGGTTAAAAGCCATGAAACAAACCTAATGAAACCTTATATGCTTAATTAGGTATTGAACAAGGGTGATCATTCAAGTCTTCTGTTTGGGCTTCGGATATTGCTGCACTTGTATTGCAATCAAGTGAGGGGTCTAGTCCGTAGACATAGGACATTTTAATAACATATCTACTTTTCTAGTTATGTATGCGCATGCATTTGCATTATAATAACTATGAATGTCGTTTTATTGTTTGGGTATGGTGGATGTGTGAAGTATGGGAGTACAATACATGAGTCACGTAGTTGATGCTAGGCTTTAGGGAGAGCACAATGACCCATGGGAGTGGTGATCTGGGGTTCGCCATTAGAGTTAGTTTTTATTTATAAATTATGCAACCATGTATGATGGCCTAGTGTGACGCATAGGAGTGCGGGTGCACGGGTCGTGTTGGATTGCAACCATGTATGGTGGTTCATGTGATACATGGGGAGTGCAGGTACATGGATCATGTTGGAATGTAAACACGCTATTGGTAGATACAAATCCATGGGAGTAGAGCTGGGGTTCTCTACTGGTGGATAGCACAAAGGTTATGTTGACATGCTAGTGGGGGCACAGTGAACAATGGGAGTGGGGATCCTGGGACTTCTGGTCGTGGGCAGCCAAAGTGAAATGAATGATCATAATAGACATAGGTAGTGCCATTTCTTGTTTTCTATGCCCCTCTAGTAGGGATAAAGATATTGGCATAGCTTTATACTCTCAAAGGTTGGGTGACCCTAGGGGGAGTCAGTAACGTATGTGCATATGGTAGTTGGCGTATGTGAGGTCTATAGTGGGAAGAAATAAACCCTGTAAGGATGGGAGTCCCCAAGGGGGGAGTTAGCTTGTAAAAGCGGTTTAACAGCCCGGGGTCATATATTCAACTTCTACATTTTCCTAGGATGTAGAAACACAAACCTGAGACCTAATATTAAATAAATTGCATTCATCTCATTGGTTGTTGTATGTGCATAGCATGTGATACTAGATTTCTCACTGAGCTGGGATGTGAGCTCACCCTCGTGTCAACACTATTTTTCAGATCCTTCTATAGGTGACTTATCTGTCGTTGATTTTATAAAGTCCCCCTTGGCTAGTGTGACTGCTGGCCATGATGATGTTGGTGGAGAGCACGGAGAGGGTTGCACCTATAGCGACTGCGTCTACACGTGACATAGCCCTCCCCTTACTTTCTCCCTTCCTGATATACTCTTGAAAATTATGATTCTTTTGTTGATAAACTATGAGGTTTATCGAAAACAATGTAACCAATTTACTCTTTTGGATTTGGATATGTGTATAATGATATTGAAGTAAGTATTTTGGTGGGGAACAAATGGTTTGTAACAGATTAATATGATAGATAGGATGGGATATGATATCATTTAGATGCATCTGTCTATATTAAATGCTTCCACGTACTTTATTATTGCTTCTCGATTGTTATGGATATTTTTATGTGTAGACTGTGGGATTTATTTGTAATCATTGTGGCAGTGATCTTGGATGTATTTGGGTGCCACAAGGATTGACCTGGATATCACGCCCGATTCTCTAAAATGGCCCATGACAGGCGATGCAAGGACCTAGAATTTCAAGTGGGGGACAAAGTGTTCTTGAAGGTATCACCACACAGTGGTATTCTTCATTTTGGAAAGAAAGGAAACATCAGTCCCAGATATATTGGTCCATTTGAGATCTTGAGGAGAAGTGGCAAGGTGGCATGTCAATTAGCTTTGCCTCCAGCATTATCTAAAGTTCATGATGTTTTCCACATCTCTCTCCTTAAGAAGTACATCCATGATCCATCTCACGTCTTGAGTACTGAGATTCCATAGATAGACCGAGACTTGTCAAGTATAGTGGAACCTGTAGCAATCCTAGATAGGAAAGTCTAACAACTACGGAATCGTTCCATCCTATATGTAAAGGTTCTTTGGTTGAGCTACGCCATTGAGGAAGCCACTTGGCAAGGTGAAAATGAGATGCAAAAAAAATATCTGCATTTGTTCAATGACCCAGGTATGCTTTAATTTTGGGGACGAAATTCTTTGAAGTTGGGGGGATTATGAGACCCACACCTCAAATCCTCCACTAACTCGAATTACTCTTATGCCAAGTCTCAACACTCAGACTAATGAAGCACCCAACACAGATCAAATGGATACTTCCGAACCTTAGGTGAGTCCCTCTATCCATACATGATAATGTAAGTGCATTAGGATGGACCTTGATTGGCCCCATATGTACCCCAATGCATGGGAGCCATTCCACTAATCGGGGAGACTACCATTTGGCCTAACCAGAGGCTCTACTGGATGCAACACCACCCGGTAGCTTGCCCCCGATTCGTGTGTAAAATACTCTCGCTCCTTAGGATTCTATAAATAAGGATCCTAGTCCCTTAATTCACTCTCTAACCTTGAGATTCGTAGAGAGGTTCTTGGGATTGGTAAAGGAGCTCAACTTATGCCCTAATCTCTCTTTCTTGTGAGGTAAGTCCACCTCACTCTCTCCTTCTCTCTCCTTCAGCACTAATGGTAGACCTAATGAGGGATTACTCCTCCATTAATGGTCACCATTAATGGATATGAACTAAACCTAGACATAGGAGGTTTGCCTTTGAATGAGAGTTAAGATCTCTTTCTTGCAGTGAACAATGGTTGACTTGGTGATGGAACACTCCACCATTAATGGCATGACCAAGAAAACCTAACCATAGAGGATAAGATGTTTGCCCACATCATGGTGGGGATTGAAATGAGTCAAAGGTGACTAAAACCTCTTCCCCTAACTTGGGAAGATGATTCCCACTGATTGGAAACCATAGTAGGGTTATTGGAATGAAATGCCCCAAGGAATGAAACCTAGAATTCTGGTTCAAGTGATTTCTACATTAGCTCTGGAGGATGCACACCGGAGGCATATCCTCTGAAGACACCAGAGCCTTATCCTCCAAAATCCATCAGAGGCTTCATGTAATTTACCTTGTGAGCATAATCATATCTGGACTTGGACAAAGTGTTGGTATCTTGGGACCCGTGCATTGACCTAAAGGACTTGTCCATATGGGTTAAAAGCTATCCAAACAACTAATGAATAATTATCCAATGAAATAGGTTTCAGACTTGGACAAAGTGTTGGCCTACTGTTGGGGTTAGCATTGTAGCTGCACTACAAGTGCAATCGGGTAAGGGGTTTGGTCCGTAGTAATTAGGGCATTTTAACATGTCTACTTTTATGTCAATAACATGCTATGCCTGTGATGATAACATGCTATGTTTAAGTTTATAACATGCTATGATTATGGTTATAACATGCCATCCAATAAACTATTATTATTTAGCATGCATTTGTATAACAACAACTATATATATGTTTTTGTGTGACGATTGTTGTATGGGTATGATGGTCGTGTGGCGTATAAGAGCACAATACACGATCCATGTTGTTTTATGCTAATACCTTAGCGGGGGCACGGTGGTCCATGGGTGTGGTGGTGGGGGTCCTTATTGGGGTATAGCCAGTTTATTTTACACAAATATGATCACCCATGTACGATGGTGCATGTGTCACGTGGGATCGTGGGCACCCACATCATGTTGGAATTGCTAGCACTCTAGCGGGCATACGGTGATCCATAGGAGTGAAACCGGGAGTCTCTGCTGGGGTATAGCCCTGTTTAAATTGATGAACAGATAAACATATCTGGTGACATTACCCTATATACTAAGCCCTTCTAGTAGGGGTAAGATACTGGCATAGACTCATACTTCCAAAGGTTGGGTGACCCGAAGGAAGAATCAGTGACTTGTGGGGGTACGGTAACTGGTGTGAGATGGGGTCTATGGTGGGAGGTGACAAGCTTGAAGGATTTTGAAGACCTGGATGGGGATTCACTTGTAGATGGAGTTTAGTGATCTGAGATCTTGTATTCTTCTTCTACCTCACCCAGTGTATGAGAGTTGGAGGCTAACGGCCATAAGCAGGACCGAAAGCGTTGGTTGAATCTCAATATGGCACCATAGTAATACATTAGCCAGAGACCTAATTAATGAACTCATTTCATTTCATTGGATGGTGCATGCATGTAATACCTGACTTTTCATTGAGCTGGGATGGGAGCTCACCTACGTATTGATACTTCTTTTCTAGATGTTGATGTAGGTGATTACACTATGGCTAAGTTTATGAAGGACTCACTGGTTAGCGATGCCACTGGTGTTGAGGATGTTATGGAAGAGCATGGCGAGGGCTGTACTTGCAGTAACTGCATCTATGCTTAATGCACCCCTCTCTATATTTTTCCTTTTGCTTTTGACTCTGATGTGGATAAACATAGATCTATCTGAAACAATGTTTATAGATTATATGAGATACTATGGTATTTGGTGAAACATCATAAGACTAAACTTTATTTATGTTATGATATCACGTAATTACCATCTGTCATTTATTATTGCTTCTACTATTATTACTCTGTTTTTCTTTCGTTATTATGGTGGTTAATGCTTGTGTAGACTGTGGGATTTGTATGATAAATCACTATAGTTGTCGATTACTAGAAGATTTGGATTGTCTATTTGGGTTGACCCGGATATCAAGCCTTATTCCCCAAAATGGGGTATGACATGGTGAATTCGACTCAGTGCGTGATCTTCGCATTTACAGTCGGGTCTTGGGTGTTGACTTCTCTTTCAACACCGAGCAACTAGCGGGTCTCCTGGGGATTTCTATGGATGGAGATGTGGTTTTCGACGGTTCAAAGGAAAAGGATTTTCTGACTGAGAGCATAAGAACAAAGATCAAGAATTAGATCTTTATTCCTGGATAGCGGCACCAGTGTGCCAACTATCGCCCCTTATCCATAGTTTATTGCAGGATAGTGCAGTACAACATCATCCCTCAAGGTGGCCACTACAATGAAGTGTCTACCTTTTGACAGTTCCTTACTTGTCGCCTAGTCACCCGAACTCATGTCTACTTGCCTTACATATTGATGCAGGTTATGATTATGGCTGCAGAGGGCATAGGTTCATCAAACCTACCTTATGGAAGGTTACTCACTCACCTCTTTACACACTTGGGCATCGATGTGCACGAGGTGGAGGCTTTTAATGAGATGGTGGTTGCTGATTTTGATTGGTATGCCATTATCAAGATAAAGCTAAACCAGGTGGTCTTGTTAGACAATGCGTTAGAGGGTAGACCTCCTCTCAGATGATGAGAGGCACCTACAGTGGAGGCAGCAGAGGAGGCAGAGGACAAAGAAGACGAGGAGGCACCAATAGAGGTACAAAGAGAGGGCGCAGAACTCCCTACGGGTCCCGCATGAGCTAGTATTACACTGGATGATGTCATGGCGGAGATTCATGGTGTCTAGGTTGACCAAAAATAGCATGCACACACCATGGAGATCCAAATCCGATGGATGCAGTATGCCCAATCCTCCTTTTCTACTCGCCTCAATACCATATAGGTAGCGATGGAGAGAGTTGGTCTATTGCCTTCAGAGGGTATTGGTAAGGCATCAACATCAGGTACAATACGAGTGCAAACTTTCTAGAGAGTTCATGAATCTACACCTCTACCATCAGACATGCAATAGAGATGATCTACATTTACTTTATTTTTGCTTGTGCAGTGAGTAATGGTTTGATTTGTGAAACCATACTCAAATTGAACAATCTATTATTATTTTTTTTCTTAGTTTGCTCATAACTTTCTTTTATGCAAAGTAATTTCATTCACTTGGTTCTTGGTTATATTAATCTCTAATCTTTCCCTGTCACATTATGCTTTTTTTTTTTTTTTGTCTAGCATACAACAACAAGTATGGTTTCATAATTACAAGTTATGATCTTTCAATTTTTATTACACTAGTGCTTAGTTTACTGATATTAAATCATGACATTGTCTGAGTTCGGTGGCATAACAAAGCTTAAAGCTCTGATACCAACACTGTAACACCTCAAATTTATGATATGTAAAATTTCGGAGCTGACTGAATCGACACACATTTTATGTTTAGTCCAACCCAGAATCACATAAGTGGTGCATGCCCACACCAACTCCACCATGACCAATGTCACAAATAATAATCAGAGTAAATTACATAGAGAAAATAAATAAGTCAACTGAGCTTCTAATGACACTTAAAATAAATTAAATAACATTGTATCATGAATTATTCTGGTCAAATCATCTACAACCATAAAAGAAAATCATTCATAATCTAGCCCTACAATACTGGGCCATAAAATAGTACTGTAAAAATGAAACTAAATTAAAATAAGCTAAAAAAAGTCTTTTCTAGCTATCACATAGTCTCTTGTAGGTTTCTTCTACTCGAAGTCACACGCATCACACTCGTAGTCAGCATCATGTACATCTTCCTCCAGAGATTGAACGTCCATGTGCACCAAAGAAGAGATGACTGGAACATTCACAAATTCAGCAACTATAGTACCTGCAACATCATCTAAAAAGAAAGCATACGGGAGGGTGAGCTCTCCAACTTGAACTCGTGAGAAAACAAATAAGCAAGCAAGCAGAATGCATGATAGATTTATTACGTACAACAATGCAAAAGTCTAGTATAATGTATGCTAGTGCCAAGGTAAGGCCTGATCACGCTCACCGAAGCTGACCAAAACCTCCATGCACCGAAGAGAATGGATACCCACCAACCTACACCAACAGCCCTGGTGTTCCCATACATCTCCTATATAGATAGTGATAGGGAAAAGGTCTGGAAAATGATGCTCCGATGAACATTGCCAACATTTTCCCCTCCTCCCCTATCCATACCAACACCTGACCACCTGTTGACTGGGGTTGCTACATGGGTAATTCCACTAACCAATTCCTACATGTCATCATATCTATTTCTCCACACTCCCAGTAAGAATCTCAGTTCGTCCGTAACCCTTTAGATGCTATCATCCCACTATGGTATGAGAATAATACATGTCAAGGTTTACTAAGTGAGTCGGATCCCTCGGTCCTCGACTGTTTCACTATTTCCCACAAGGCACATTCATCACACATTCACAACAATATTTAGATGCAAATGCATGAAAAGAGACAGTTATTTGATGACATGTTATCACAACCAATCAATTGCATTATAAACATGCGCATAATAAAAAAAAACACTCCAAAATTAAGTTAGGGGTTCCATTTCCTCACCTGAGATACGATTGATATTATTAATTCCAGTAAATGAGCTGCTCTTGTCATGCACATGTCACTTAGTATATGAGTTATAACATTAGTTTCAATCTGTGTTAGAATTAGCTTGATACAGGGCTTCTTGGAACCAACCAATTGCAACATCTATTTGTGATAATGTCGAGGCCGGTGTCACGGCCAGTAACTCCTGGAAACCTTTATGTTTCTAACTGGTCACACATCCAACTGTTGCAGTCACGCGACTGGTATCGATGCCGGTTGCATCACCTAGACTTCCCAAATGCGTCCGGGTCCAAGTTTGGTTGTGTATCTTGAGACTGGTAGTCATGACCAAACCTTCCCCGAAGGGTTGGTCTGAGGATTTGGCCCATCTGGATGAGAAGATTTGCCCCTGGAAGTCCTCTCTGGATCCAACTATGAACTTCTACTATGGAAACTCATCAATGGATCTTTTTGGTCTTGCATTAGGCGGTAGTTTTCAATCCTATTGTAGGCCTCATGAGGTTAATTTTGGACACATCACCTAGACCAGGGTTTATTGTCTTGATTCTTGTAATGTACGAACTCGAGGTATAGCCTTGAGTCAAATCTAATGAAGCCTCCATCGATACTCAGCCATTAATGGATAGCAGCTCCATTAAGGTTGGTACTTCGAGGATTTTCCTTGATGGGAATTAATCATTCATAGTTCTAAAGTAAACTTAAGGTAGTGTAGAGTTTACCAGTAGTGTTTTCGAACTGGTAGACAATGGTATCGAATGACACCAACAGTTTCCTATGGTTGCTCCTCCTTCTTAGTCTTCTTCTTCCTCCTTCAACTCTCCTCTCTCTAAGAACATATAAGAAGTTTGGTCATACTTTGAGAGAGAGATTTTGAGGGGACTCAGTTTGATTGGAGTCTCTTTCTTGAGGTAGGACTCCTTAGAGAGTTGGAGATTACAAGGGACTACCAAGTAGCAAGTTGAGGAGTCCTAAGGGTTCTCTACTCCCTCCATCAACTCCAAAGTGGTTAGGAGTGAGGTAGGACCCATTGGGGTCATCCCTGGGTTCAGGGAATATTCCCACTCGAGACTTGCAATAGAATTTTGAATCTCTCATTCTCGAACAGGCTTTCTAGCCTTACTGGTCACAGGATCCGGCTGGAATAGTTCTGGGTTCCATCGACCGATGCCTCATTTTAAGAGCACTCAAGTCTAGAATTTTAACATATTCATTAAGGTAGTTCGTACATGGTTCAAGCTTGTTCTCAAGTCGTTAGTGGACCAGTGTTCGTCTGTAGTGGAAAACCATGGCACGGTAAGAAAATTTGAGTTAGGCCGGATTTTTTGGGTGTGGTTTTACAAGCATCCTCTAAAATGCATGGTTGAAAATGATATCGTCAGAGCTACCAGTATCCACCAATACTTTGGCTACGTCGCAATGCCCTATCCCAGCAGTGAAGACCATGGTGTCCTCATGAGGTACTACAACGTTGATGAGATCCTCATCGCTGAAGATGATGACTTCACTTATCCAGGCCTTTTTAGTTGGTTACTCTATCTTGGCCACTAGCTGTAAATAGGCCTTGGCTGACCTATTGGAAGTGTTCCCAGCTGCTGGTCCCCCTATGATGGTGAGGGTTGCTTTCCCTTCTACTATAGGACCCTAGTTATGGTGTAAACTCCTCCATCTCCAAGAATCACCAATCTTGTTAAGGTACGAGGCCGGTTGTTTGGCAGTGGACTTTCTACATAACGCCTACTTCTGGATCCTCTATGCGATGCTGGATGTGGATGACCGTTGGCTTGGCAGACTATAGCCGGTTCTTGGAAGGACCCAAACTGGATGTGTTGTCGCCCGTCAAGATGCTCTTTTACAGACACTCTGGGCTGTTGACCACCCGATGTAAATCAGAAGGATCCGAACTAGATAGTTCTAATCTAGGTTCTGGAACCATTCACCCCTCCTTCCGGATCATTTTCATCCCTTCAATTTGATTGGAGGTTTCTCTAGCTTCTATACTATAGTCAGTAGGTGGGTGGTCCTTTGGAGGCGGGGGAGGAAGGTCCCTCTCTCTTCTGGCCTGTGCTGGTCCTAGTCCTGCAAAGTTCTGATAGTAGCATCGTCGGATGTGGTCTTCTATCTCTCCCTTAAAATATTTGCACTCGTCGGTGTCGTGACCGTAGTTGCGATGGAAGTGACAATACCGAGAGAGATCTTTGTTTCTACCATTGTTAAGTGGCTTAGGCAATGGTTTGAGGTTCCTATTGACACCCCAATTCTGGACTAACCAGTCGTGTGATGAACTGTCAAAATAACCAATAGTGCAACTAGGATCTCATATAGGTCATGCCATCCAATTAAACCAGATACATTCCACAAGCATAATCAGAGTAAATAAATGATAGTGGAAGTCTTCATTACAAATTAACTGAGTATCTAACAATGATAATAAAAAATTCAATTATTCCCAAGTAACTCAAGACATAAAATAAAATATTCAATTACATATCCAGTAATCAAAATAACTAAACTAATCAAAGACATATTGATTGCACTCGCATGATAAATCATGCGCTTCTTCCATAGCTTCTACGTCCATGACTGCTACATGTCCATACGTCGGCGCGTCCATAAAATCTTCAACAGTAGGACCTGCATCAACAATTAAAAATATTCGATGTCGAAAGGGTGAGCTCACATCACGACTCAATGAGCAAACAAAATAATACGCAATCATATGCATGCATTCAATTCATATCTTTGGTCTGGTTTTTAAGTTTACAATGTGCTATAGAAAGGTTTGATGGCCCCCGCACCTCTATACACAAGTGTGTGATCCGACCAATGGATCAAACAACATTCCCGTCCCACATGAACCCACCATAGAATAGAGATAGAGCTAAAGTGACCGGATCACACACCGCCAACACTTCCCTTGATGCCCTACCCATACCAACACATAAGCCCCTATTGGCGAGGGCTTGCAAACTGGACTCACAACTAACTCATCCTAATGCCATCCAATGTATCCAAGGCCTCACCCTAGTATCCCTCAATACGTCCATAGGGATAGAGCTAAGGCCCGTCGGCAGGGCTAAAGGCCACACGGTCCGAGACCACCTCCCCTAATGCCCTACGATGTAATAGTTCTACTAAGGTAATGACGATAAGACTATGTCAGTGGGCAAAACTTGAGTAGAGATAGAGCTAGAGTCTGGTGACCAGGCTGAACCACAATGCCATATCCTCCCCCTGATGCTCCACTCACATCTAACGCACTAACCACACATACATATTCACATGCTTATTCCTAGCATCATCATCATCATGTTATAAATAGATAGAAATAAATATGCATGAGTAGAATATAACAATAATATTGGATGAAATGTAAGAGGCACATTACAAGCATACAAGCATAAAATCAATGGTGGTATTAGACATAATAAAATAAAACTTGTTATTACCCAATTAGTTTAGGTCTTGTTCCCTTTAACATTGTTTGATCTTCTCCAAGATTTGTAAATCACTTTTGAACCACTTGAAAACCTAAGAAATTTATGGATTCTAAGTTAGGGTTCAAGTTCATCAAGCTACTATAGTCAGAAGTCTAATCTGGAACCAATCAGCCTTCCGGAGACCAAGTGGTCACAGGTGTAGCTGCACCCGTGGTCTCAATTCTTGCGACCACAGGGTGTGTGGTTGATACGTATGGTCGCACATCATGCGACCACACCCTCTCTGGGACCTTGTCGAGAGCGTGTGATCGATCATGTGTGCCTCGTGTGGTCGACCATAGTTACGACCACACAAGTTTTGGTCGACTTTTACTCTCAGTCCAATCCCTTCATGATTTGATTCCTTGGCTTATCATTAGGGTCCTTCCTATGATTGATCTATGGCCTTAATTTCATACTTTTACACAATTCTCTACCCTAACCTATTTTCTATGGATTTCTCTTGAGTTTTTGTCCATGGGTCTCATAGTTGAGATCCTACCTTGATTCAACATCTCAATTACGATGGAGGATCTTATTTCAGATGTTCTACCATTACAGAGAATGGTTCCATACCTTAAGCTTGTTAGAAAACCAAAGCCTTCTATGTAACTCTTCCTCCTAGCTTTCTTCTTCAAATCTCCTTCTCTTTCTCCCTCTCTCTCTCTCTCTTTCAATTTGGGTTCTAAAAGATAAGAGAGGCTATGGGATGTCATTAATATAGAGAAAAACTCTCCATATAAGGTCTCAATCTAAATAGGAAAGAGATCCCATAGTTTTGGTGTAAGATCCGTGCGTACAAATTTCAAGGATGAAATTTCTTTTTAAGGGTGGTGGAGTTGTATGACCCGCACACCACGAAACCTGTCTAACCTTACATTCTCATGTCGTGACCGGTCTTCCCATCATAATCGGCTCAACTAAACCAATTGTATGAAGAAACCACAAGATGAGGTAAGCAACAAGTCAAATTTAGTTGGTGTGGTTGACTGTTTAATTTTGTGTGGAAGCAGCCAGTCAAAAACTAAAAAATAGTAAATTTTAAACGTATGGTGGCATTTTTAAGGGGTATGGTCGACTAAGTTGTGACCGCACAACGTATGGTTGCATGTTTTGGTTGTATGGTCGACGGATTACGCAATTGCACGATCAACCGTACGAACCTAGAACCAACTCCTTGCTTAAGAAACTTTTCTAATTTGAGGAGGACTCTTTCCTAGTTGATAGAGAACTCTATATGGAGGTTTTCCCCTATATAAAGGACGTCCCTTAGCCTCTCTTACTCTTTTAGAACCCAAAACCTAAGAGAGAAAGAGAGAGAGAGAGAGGAAGAGAAGGAGAAGGGGATTTGAAAAAGAAGGTTGAGAGGAAGGTTTTTGCAAAGAAGAGTTCTATCTATCTACAGCAAGCTTAAGGTATGGACTTGACTCTGTAGGGTAAATCAGATAGAATAGGTTCTTTTCAAATTGATATATGGAACATAATACAATGATTCAGTAATAGGTTTTGTATGGGAAACCATAGAGAGTAGGGTAGGGACAAGTGATAATGATAAACTGTGACTAAAGGTCATAAAATGATTTTAGTATAAATCTCATTGATGAGCCAAGAGGAGGAACTCGTATGAGAAGTAAAAATTCACCTGACTAGTATGGTCATAGCTATGGTCGACCATTGGATGAGAAGAAAGTCGACCACAACCATTCGAAAAGAATTTAGGAAGCATATGGTCACATGTACGGTCACATAAAGTGCAACCATAGGGTATCAACCGTATGTCGTATGGTTGCATATATTGAGACCATAGGGTTGACCATAGGGTATCAACCATACGATAACAACAAGAATATTTTGAATCAGACAAGGTTTTCGATTACTGTAACATGGTAAACTTGAACCCTAACTTAAATACATTGATTGTTTAGGTTTCCAATAGATTCAAAGTGACTTCCAAAGCTTAGGAGCAGAACAAACATCAATCAAAGGTGAGGGAACAAGACCTAAACTAATTGGATAATAACAAACTGTTTTATTTTATTGGTCCAATGCAATGAATGTTTTTATGTTTGTATACTTGTAATGTGCATCTCACATGTCATCTAATATTACCGCTATATTCTACTGATGCATATTTATTCCTGTTTATTTATAACATGATGATGATGATGCTAGGAATAGGCATGTGATTGTGTATGTATGGTTAGTGTGTTGGATGCATGTGGAGCATCAGGGGGAGGATGTAGCATTGTGGTTCAGCCTAGTCACTAAACTTTAGCTCTATCTCTACTCAAGTCTTGCCCACTAACATCTTTATATCGTCATTACCTTAGCAGAACTATTACATCGTAGGGCATCAAGGGAGGTGGTCTCGGACCATATGGTATTTAACTCTGTTCGGGGGCCTTAGCTCTATCTCTATGGACATATTGAAGAATGCTGGAGTGAGACCTTGGATACATTGGATGGCATTAGGATTGGTTAGTTGCGAGCCCAGTTTGCAAGCCCTCGCCAGCAGGGGCTTACGTGTTGGTATGGGTAGGGCATCAGGGAAAGTGTTGGCGGTGTGTGATCTGGACACTTTAGCTCTATCTCTATTCCATGGTGGGTGCATGTGGGACGGTAATGGTGTTTGATCCATTGGGTGGATTTACACACTCATGTATAGAGGTGCAGGGACCACCAAACCTTTCTATAGCACGTTGCAAACTTTAAAATCAGACCAAAGATATGAATTGAATGCATGCTTATGTTTGCTGCATTGTTTTGTTTTCTCACTAAGCTAGGTTGCAAGCTCCCCCCACGGTACCATTTTCTTTTAGTTTCTAATGATGCAGGTAATACCGATGAAGACTACATGAATAAACCGATGTATAAACACGTTACGGTTATGGATGTGCAAGCTGTGGAGGATGAATATGACTCGTCAAGCTAGTGTTTCAACGGTGTTTACACCTAGTGTTTAACTTTCATATTTTGGTAATTGTAGTAGTTTGTTATATTTATGTTTTAGTTACATGGAGATAACTAGTTTATTATTTACTTATCATTGTAGACACTTAGTTCATTATTAATAAGACTTTCGCTATTTACTTAAATATCTCTTATTGATGTGAAATGTGTTTTGGTTTAACATGATTGGCACAGTCTATACGAGATCCTAGTTTGAACCGTTGATTCTCATGATGGTTCATCACACCACTGGTTAGTCCAGAATTGGGGTGTGATAGAAGGTATCTGAGCAAAGGCATTGTATAGGATCTCCTGTACAATTCATCCTGATGAATGGTGTACCACCTTGACTTTGCTTGGATGCGTCGGACTTTCTTTTGGTCCTCAGGGAATGAACCCGTTCGAAGATAGTCGTAGATCGTATCATACCAATTAGGAGCTATGTCGATCGACGCTACCTCTCCTATAGTGGTGCTTGATTACTCCAACAGTTCAATGTACACTATAGTATCTATGTCAGAGATGTCTGCCAGGGATAGCCTAGACAGATCGTCTACTTCACCATTCTCCTCTCGGCCTACATATTGCAATTCCATGCTTTGAAAGGATATTATATCTTAGTTCACCTTCTCTAGGTACTTCTACATGCCTGACTATCTAGACTCGTAGTCACTCAGTAGCTATCTGACTATGAGTTGGGAGTCACTACGGACGACCAGCTTCCTCAGCATGAGGCACTTGGCTATTCGGAGTCCTGCCAATAGTGCTTCACACTCAGCATCATTGTCTGTTGTAGAGAAATTAAATTTGATTGCATATCGTACCTTGAACTGCTCTAGATTGGAGAGTATGACACCTACACCTGACTGTCCATCCATGGAGGACCCATTGATCTACAAAACCCCTTACTGCTCGGTCGATGTAGGATTGTCCTCCTCGTCAGGTATGACTATTTCCCCTTCTGGAAGGATGCTCTCTACTATGAAGTCAGCTAGAACCTATGCTTTAATGGCTTTCCTGGGTATGAACTTGAGTTCAAATTCATTGAGTTCCATTGCTCAATTTATCATCTGGCCAAAAGTATCTAGCTTTGAAAGGAACTTCTTTAATAGAGTATTTGTAAGCATAGAGATGGTGTATAGCTAGAAGTACAGTCGGATCTTTCGAGCAGCGGTGATGAAAATGAGGGCCAGCTTCTCAATTGGGTTGTACCGAGTTTCCACATCCAATAAGACCTTGCTGACATAGATATAGGTCATTGTACCCTGTCTTCTTCTTTCAACAAGACTGCACTTACTGCCAGGTCTGATACCCCTAGATATAGTTAGAGCTCACCTCCAGGATTTGGCTTCACGAGCAGTGGAGGTAAAGCCAAGTACGTTTTGAGGTCTTCAAAGGCCTTCAGACACTTGTCTGTCCATTCAAACTTCCCTACTCCTTTGAAGGTCTTGAAAAAGGGAAGACACCTTTCAGTCGACTTGGACATAAACATTCCGTGGGAAGCTATTACACCTTTCAATTCCTACACTTTCTTTGACCTGGTTGGAGCAATCATGTTGAGGATGGCTGTTATCTTTGAGGGGTTGGCTTTTATACCCCTCTGTGATACCTTGAAGCCAAGGAACATCCCTGATGCTACTCTGAAGGCACACTTTGTTGGATTGAGCTTCATGCTATGCGTCCAAAGAACCTAGAAGGCTTTTGCTAAGCTGGCCAAGTGTTGGTCGCCCTTCTTACTCTTCACTAGGAAATCGTCAACGTAGACATCCATGCTGCGACAGATTTGATCTTTGAAGACCTTGTTCACTAACCTCTAGTCGGTGGTTCTTGTGTTTTTTAGGCCAAAAGGCATGACTTTGTAGCAGCAGAGCCCCTAATTGGTGACAAAAGAGGTACACTCCTCATCGGCCTTGTGCATTTTAATCGGGTTGTAGCCCGTGTAGGCATCAAGAAAGTTGAGCTGTTCGTGGCTGGCAGTGGCATCAATGAGCTTATCTATCCATGCCAGTAGATAACTGTCTTTTGGGAAAGCTTTATTAAGGACCATGAAGTCTATGCAGATCCTTCACTTTTCGTTGGACATAAACACCATGACTACATTAGCAAGCCAGTCAGGGTAAGTTACCTCATGGATGAATCTGGCTTTGAGCAGTTTTTGGACTTCTTCATCAATGGCCAACTGGTGAGCAGGTGCAAAACTTCTTTTCTTCTATCTGATCAGCCTGTGCTAGGGATTGATAGATAGGCCATGCTCGATAACCTCATGAAGAGGTTCTTTTTCAAGAACTGGATCAACTCGGCCTTCTAATTCTCAGGTACCAAGGAGCCGACCTGAAACATTTCTTTGGGCAGTTGGCCGAAAATGGTATTTGTAGTAATTCCTCTATGGGGGTACCTCTTTCCTAATGGAAAGTGTCCCTGACATCCTGGATGTCCACTGTTTAGACTAGAGTGGTCTTCAAAGCCTTCTTGTTGTTTGCTAACTCGGTGGTGTAGTACCTCCTTGATGAAATCTAGTTGGCTCTACACTCCCCGACTCTATTCTTTGTGAGGAACTTCATCACTAGGTAATATGTAGACAGGCATACTTGGAATTGATTCAAAGATGGCCGGCCGAGTATTACATTGTGATTCGATAGCCAAACAACGACCATAAAGAAGACGAAAACTCTTCCTTGCATGGGTTTCTGGTCAAGTAGCACTGGTAGTCGTATGCCTCCCTTCACCGTCACTTGGTCTCCTAAGAAGCTGATGGGGTTGAAAGTGATAGGTTGTAGCAGGTCTTCTCCTATCAGCCTCTTATGATATGCATGGTAGAAGATGATGGCAGTCGAGCTGCCAGTACTACCAAAACTTTGGCTACATCGTAATGTCCTAACCTAGCTGTGCAGAAAATAGCATCCACATGGGGCACTCTGACATTGACGAGATCTTCGTCACTGAATGTAATAACTGCTATTTGTGTCTTCTTGGATGGCCACTCGGTCTTAGCCATTAGTCGTACATAAGCTTTGGCTGATCTATTGGTAGTGTTTCTGACTATTGTCCCCCTATGATTGTGAGGATGGCTTTTCCTTCTACTACGGGTCCTCTGGTTATGGCATAAACTTCTCTGCCCCCGAGAATCACCAATACTGTCGAGGTATGCTGCCAGTTCTCTGGTGGTAGACTGGCAATGTAACATCTGCCTCTAGATCATCCAGGTGATGCTGGACGTTACTGACTGTCAGCTCGGCTAACTATCACTGGTTCAGGGAAGGACCCGAACTAGATATGTTGTTGGCCACCAAGAAGCTCCTTCATTGATATCATAGATGGCTGATTTCTGAAAGTGCCACTGAAGGTTCCGAACTGGATAGCTCTGACCCATTGCTTGGGTGGATTCGGCCCTTCTTCTGGATCTTTATCGCCCCTTCAATTTGGATTAGAGGCTTCTCCGGCCTCCGTACAACAGTAGGTAGGCTGCTGGTCTCTTGGAAGAGGTGGAGGAAGATCTTGCTCCCTCCGAGCCAACGCCAGTCCCCGTCCGACATCTCTAAAAAATTTTAATTGTAGTTTCGACGGATGAGGTCTTCTATCTCCCCCTTCAAATACTTACACTCGTCTGTGTCGTGGCCATAGTTGTGATGGAAGCAACAATACCTAGAGCAATCCTTGTTTTTGCCGTTATCAAGTGGCTTGGATGGTGGCCTGAGGTTCCTGTCATTTTTATATCACCTCATGGATCTCAGTCATGGAAGTCATAAGCAGAGTGTAGTAGTTGAAGGTCTTGTATGGATGCCGATCTGCTTGCTCTCGGCTGGAAGGCTATTTCTTGGAATCACCATTATTTTGAGTCTGATCCGCAGGGTCGGTCTCTTCTTGTCAATAGTCTTCTGGTCGGCGTTCACGGCTTTGACTGCATTCGTCTTTTGTGCCCTCAGTGTCTCATCTATGAATGCATACTTCTTGCACCTGGTAAGTAGATGATTCAGGTCTTTAGGAGGCTTCCTCATTAATGACCAGTAGAGTTTTTTGTCAGTGACCCAACTTGTACACTAGACGTGTGTACTGCAGGCTGGATGTCTTTTATTTATAAGACTTCAGCATTGAAACACTTAATGAAGTCCCATAGTGCTTCGTCCTTCTACTGCTTCACCGTGGACAGGTGATAGGCTGTCTTCTTATGCACTCGCCTGGCCTGAAAGTGCATTAGAAATTTGCTAAAAAGCTACTCAAAGGAGGTTATGCACCTTGGCAACAGATTGTTGAACCAAAAATGAAAAGGACCCCTGAGTGTGGATGGGAAGGCATGAAATATTAGACTGTCGTTCAGAGGATGAAACAGTATAGAAGTAAGGAATGCATCTAGATGTTGTTCTGAATTAGTCATCCCATTGTAGGACTCGAGGGGTAGGCATGGTAAAATTCTGAGGCAGAGGCAGCCTCATGATTTCATGGGACAGTGCTGTGACTGCAGTGTATGCCGTTCGCTATGGTGCGACTCTGTTTTGTTCAATCTGCTGCAGCCCAGTGGTTAATTCGTTTAGCTACCTCTGTATCTTAGTCTATAGGGCTGCCGTCAGAGGAATCACCGCAGTCGTGGGTGTGCCTATGTTGACCCTCACACTCTACTGGTAGATTTCTTCGAGGAAGGACCTCGCATTGTTGTCAAGGTTGAGGCGAGAACCGAGTCACTCGTGCACTGACGCTCGGCCAATTGGAGGCTGACAACACGCTGAGAAGCCTGTAGCACTCTGAGCTGGTGCTTTGGGCCTCTTGTTATGAGAGAGGAATCTAGCAGGCAGTGGATTAACTAGAATTTGGCATGACCCTGACCTACCGAACCTATCGGGTGCCTGATGGGAAGCGGCTGAGTTGGTAGCTGGCGACGCATTCGATGCTGGAGCTGGAGGAGGATTTCCTACCTCTCCTCCGACTCCTAAATTGGTTGGTTGGACTCCACACAACGTCTAAGCCAGCTGGGCGATCTACTATCTCAGCTCGTCAAATTGTTTGCTAGCCACATATTGCTTAGCAGCGGTGCTGGCGTTGGTAGAGCGACAAGAGGAGTAGGCACCGACTGAGGGTTCTTGTCACACCCCAATTCCGCACTATTTAGAATGGTGTGATGAACCACTAGCAAACCAACGGTTCAACCAGGATCTCGAGTAGGCTATATCCATTTTATCTAAACCTCATACATCCACATTCATAATCAGAGTAAAATACACAATAGCGGAAGTCTTATAGTAAAACGAACTGAGAAATCTAGATGTGATAATCATATTTAAGTAGCAAATTATTCTGTATCAACTAAGACATAAATTAATATCAATTACATGTCTTTACTAAATCTAAATAATTAAAATAAATCGAATACGCATGAGTTGCACTCGCAAGAGGAGTCATGCGTATCCACTTCGTCTTCAACTTCCATCGCCGCCATGTGCCCGTACACTGGAGCGTTGACATAATCTTCGACGGTAGTACCTGCATTATCAACTATTAATATTCGACGTCGAGAGGGTGAGCACACATCATGGCTCAGTGAGCAAACAAAAAATACAACAATACATATGCATGCATTCAATTCATATCTTTGGTATGGTTTACAGTTTGCAATGCGCAATAGAAAGGTTTGGTGGTCAAAAGTTAACGTTTATTGATCTCTCCTCTATACACAGGGTGTGGAAATCCGCCCAAAGGTTAACGTTTATTGTCGTCCCCATCCACCCTACCCTGAACATTGTACAACAACGATTAACGTTTATTGTTGTACAGTGTCATACCAACACGTAAGCCCCTGCTGGCGAGGGATTGCAAACTGGGCTCACAACTAACCAATCCTAATGCCAAACAGTGTATCCAAGGCCTCACCCCAACATCCCTCAGAACGCCCATAGAGATAGAGCTAAGGCCCCCCGGTAGAGTCAGAGACTACAAGGATCGATACCACCTCCCCTGATACTCTACGACGTAATAGTTCTGCTAAAGTAATGGCGATACGACGATGCTAATGCACAAGACTTAAGTTAGAGATAGAGCTAGAGTGCTGAGGCCCAGCCTATGACACCCCCCTGATACTCGCTCGCATCAAGTACACCAACCACACACATACATTTACATGCCTATTCCTATCGTCATCATCATCATCATGTTATAAACAATAAAGTAAATATGCATGAACAATAAATAGAAATATTGGATGGCATGTTGAATGCACATTACAAGCATATTCACATAGAATCAAGCATAGCATTGGATTCAATAAATAAAAACAGTTTGTTATTAATCAATTAGTTTAGATCTTGTTTCCTCACCTTTACTTGATCGTAAGTCCTCTTTCAAGCTTTAAGAATCAACTATATATCGATATTATATCTCTAAAAAACCTAACCAAGTCGATAGAATTTAATTAGAATTAATTTAGACTTTAAAAGCATGCTGCTAACTGGGGGTCGATGCTAGGGTCGGAGTCTTGATCGACCCTGGGTGTGACCACCCCTATTCAGGACTTCCCGAACACTGGGGTCGATGCTCAGGGTCTGGTAGGGTCGATTGGCCATCGACCCCCCATGCGACCCCCGTGGGTTTTGTCAATTTTTCTTCCTTCAGTCCATTCTTCGTGTTTGGGGTCCTATGGCTTGCTCCTACAGTCCATTCCACACATGTTCTATGGCCTAGAACCGTGGTTTATTCACCTATATGGCTTTCATGATTTCCCCCACGGTTTTTCATGAAAACCTAACCGTGGGTGGATGATTTGGGTTCCTCCTAGATAATCCCCTCTTCATTATCTACTCTAAGGTCATAAGAAATTCATGGAGATAGTATCCATACCTGAGAAGTATGCTTCTTCCTCTGAATCCCTTCTCCTTGGTCTTCTTCTCCACTTTCCTTCTCTTCTCCTTCTCTTCCTTCTATTCTCTTTCTCTCAATCCAATTAGGGTTGTAAAAGGAGTGAAAGAGGCTTAGGGACGTCCTATTTATAGAGTAGAAACTCCTAAAATAAGTCCCATTGGGATTAGGAAGGAATCCCATTGAAATTAGGAAGGTTTCCTAATTTTTTGTTCGAACTGTTTTTACCGACAATCGGGGGTCGATAGGGGGGTCGGAGATCCTGTCGACCCCTGGTCCTTAAAATGTCTGACCCCCCATGTAAAACTGGGGGTCTGACTTTTATACTGGGGGGGTCCGACCCTCCCTTGCTGGGTATGCGACCCTCCCCTTATTTTGGGTGTTTTTGGGTCAGTTTAATACCTAGGATCGTGATCTCCTTCACGCACATGATCCATTTGGTTTGACCATGATGGGTAGACCTGGTTCAAAGTGGTAAGACCAGGTTAGTTTGATACGGGTCTTACAACTCCCCCCTACTTATAAAAATTTCATCCCCAAAATTGTTCATACCTTCTGAGTCGAATAAATGAGGGTATTGCTTTCGCATAGCATTCTCTTCTTCCCTTGTATTTTCTTCCATGTCTCTACTTCTCCAAGTGACCTTAACATTAAAATATATCTCGGTTGCGTAGTTGGACCTTTCGATTGGTGATTTCAGTTGGTGTTACTTCAAATGTCAAATCATCAGTCAAATCAGGTAGATCTACTATCATAACGTGCATTGGATCTTTGACATACTTCTTCAATAAGAAAATATGGAATACGTCATGCACACTTGACATAGATGGTGGTAGTGCTAACTGGTAAGCCACTTTCCCACGCTTAGCTAGAATCTCATATGGCCCGACATATCTTGGACTTAGTTTCCCTTTCTATCCGAACCATTTCAATCCTCGCATAGGCGATACTTTTAAGAATACTTTATCACCTACGACGAACTCAAGATCTCTGCGTCGAGTATCTGCATATTGCTTCTGACGATTCTGAGCTGTTCTCACTCTTTCCTTGATAATGTCGACTACTCAACAAGTCTCCTCAATAAATTCTGGTCCATCGAGACTACGTTCCCCAACTTCATTCCAAAATAAAAGAGTTCGACACTTTCTGCCATACAGTGCTTCGTAGGGTGACATCTGTATAGTAGCCTGATAGCTATTATTATAAGCGAACTCGATCAGTGGTAACTTTTCATCCCATGATCCTTTAAAATCAATTACACATGCTCGTAGCATATCTTCTAGAATCTGAATTGTATGCTCTGACTGTCCATCTGTCTGTGGATGGAATGCAGTACTAAACTTCAATGTTGTACCCATAGCCTTTTGCAATCCTTCCCAAAACTTGGAAGTAAATCGTGGATCTCTATCGGACACAATGCTCTCCGATACACCGTGTAATCGAACAATATTATCCACATACAACTTTGCTAACCTCTCTAGTGTATACTGAGGTCGTATTGATATAAAGTGAGCTGTTTTAGTCAGGCGGTCTATAATCACCCAAATTACGTCAACTACTCGAGGAGTCAATGGTAACCCTGTGACGAAGTCCATAGTGATGTAGTCCCATTTCCATGCTGGTTCCGGTAACGGCTGTAACAGTCCTGTGGGTCTTTGTCGTTTCGCCTTTACTTTCTGACAATTTAGGCACTGAAACACGAACTTTGCTACGTCTACTTTCATTCCTCTCCACCAATATAATTTCTTTAGATCATGATACATTTTTGTACTTCCCGGGTGTATCGAATAGATGGTGGTATGGGCTTCTTTCATCAGTCGGTGTCTAATGTCCACACTTTCTGTTTCGGGTACACATATTCTTCCTTTGTACTTCAATACCTTCTCTTTGTCCAATGTGAACTCAGGGTTAGTTCTACCTTTTTCGATGTCTTCTTGTACAGTTCTCAAGTAAGGGTCTGATTTGATAGTTGTCTTCACTTCATCAATTATATCCGGTATAATCTTCAATGCAACAAACATATTGGAAAACCGATGAATGAACCCTTGGTTGGCTGATCCATCCGTTGTATCAATCACATACTGCTCATTGCCGTGATTGAATACCATTCCAGTAGTACACATTGCTACAGTTGTGCTAACCTCTCCTTGAGATTTTATCATTGTCTTTCTGCTCAACGCATCCGCTACTACATTAGCTTTCCCCGGATGATACTAGATATAACAATCATAATCTTTCAACAGTTTCAGCCATCTTCTTTGTCTCATATTCAACTCCTTTTGATTAAATAGATAAGTAAGACTTTTGTGGTCCGATTTAATCCGAAACTTCTCCCCGTATAGGTAATGTCTCCATATCTTGACAGCATGTACTACTGCCGCCAACTACAAATCATGAGTGGGATAATTTTTCTCATGTGTCTTTAACTGTCTTGAGGCATAAGCAATTACTTGTTCTCCTTGCATAAGCACACATCCTAATCCCAGTCCTGACGCATCAGTGTACAAGACAAATGGCTGTCCTGGAATAGGAATAGTCAAAATCGGAGCGGATATCAATCTGGTCTTCAAGGTTTGGAAGCTCTTCCCGCATTTATCCGTCCACACAAACTTTTCACCTTTCTTAGTCAGACTGGTGAGAGGTACAGCAATTCGGGAATAGTCTTCCACAAATCGTCGATAATAACCAGCTAGTCCCAGAAAACTTCTAATTTCTGCAATGCTCTTTGGTGCTTCCCTCATTACAATAGCCTCGATCTTGCTGGGATCCACTTTGATTCCTTCAGTGGATACTACACTTAGCCAAAACTCACACTTGGTAAATTTGGCATACAGCTTCTCTTTCCTTAAAAGCTGTAGAGTGGCGTTTAGATTCTTAATATGGGTTTCCTTGTCCTTGGAATATACCAATATCATCAATAAATACAATAACCGACGTATCCAACATATCATGGAAAACCCGGTTCATAAGTTCCATGAAAGTTGCTGGTGCGTTTGTTAATCCAAAAGACATGACCATGAATTCATAATGTCCATATCTGGTCCTGAAAGCTGTCTTAGGAATATCACCATCTTTAATCTTCAATTGATGGTAGCCTGACCGAAGATCAATCTTAGAAAATACTTTTGCTCCTTGCAACTAATCGAACAAGTCATCGATCCGAGGTAGTGGATATCGATTCTTGATTGTCAGTTTGTTCAACTCCCGATAGTCGATACATAATCGAACGCTACCGTCCTTCTTCTTTTACGAACAATACCGGGCGCTCCCCATGGTGATATACTTTGGGTCGAATATAACCCTTGTCCAGTAGTTCTTGTAGTTGTACTTTCAATTCCTTTAGTTCAGTAGTAGCCATTCGATAAGGTGCTTTTGATACTGGTGCGGCTCCAAGTATAAGATCTATCACAAACTCTGTGGCTCGGTCGGGTGGTAATCCTGGTAGTTTCTCAGGAAATACGTCAGGGTAGTCCCGCACGACATCAATATCTTCCATCCGTGGTGCTTCTTTGGTGAGGTCGACCACTGACACTAGATACCCGACTGCTCCTTTCTCAAGGCACTTCATAGCCTTTAGTGCTGAGAGTATGAGCTTGCGTTTGCGGGAAAGTTTGGTTCCCGCAAAACTGAATTCTGCTCCTTCTTTGTCTTTAAATGTTAACTTCTTTTCGGCGCATAATAGGTTCGTAGAATGCCGAGCTAACCAGTCCATTCCCAAGATGACATCAAAGTCTACCATCCCAAGTTGGATCAAGGTTGCATCTAAGGTTTTCTCGCCAATGAGAACTGGACATGGCCCATAACCTTTTTCTATCTCCACTTCTAACCCCATTGGTGACCGTACAAGTAGTTTGTAGTCTAATGTTTTGATGGGTAAATTCAGCTTCTTTCCAAATGACATAGATATAAAAGAATGAGTAGCTCCTGAGTCAAAGAGTACTCTAGCGGGTATGTCATTTATAGGTACGATACCTGTGATTTATTTTGACTTAGTCTACATGCTCACACAATGTAATACAACTTAAAAGGTTTCAGTCATACCTGTGACCACATCGAGTGATGCGGTAGCATCCTCAGATGTAACAGCATAAACTCGTCCTTGATGTAGCTGCTTCCTAGGCTTAGGACACTCCCTTTCCATATGCCCCGTTTGATTGCAGTTACAACATTTTGGACCTTCAGTATTTGGCTTTGGCTGCTGTTGAGCTACTGGGGTAGTCTTGGGTGCAACAGTAAAGCCTTGAGCACGGAAGGGTTTGAATGTCTTGTTATTCCCTCCGTTATAAGCATTCCCAGCTGGCCTTCTTATACCTCTGTTTTGCATGAAATAACTCTCCTTCTGGCTCGATTCTATAACTCGAGCAATTTGCACAGCTTCATTATATATTTTCTTCTCCAAACTTAGAACATGCTCTCTGATGCTTCCTCTAAGTCCCGTGACAAATCTATGGTTCTTGGTGTCTTCTTCTTGCATGCTGAGTGGTGCAAAGAAAAACAGCTCCTCATAACGCTGTTGATAGGCATCCACGGACATCTGTCCCTGTTATAAACTCAGGAACTCCTTCTCCATAGAATCTTTGAAGCTTCGGGGAAAGTATTTCTCAAAGAAAGCTTCTTTATATATAGCCCAGGTCAATAGGGCGTGCTTGGTTAATAGGTAGGCCCTAGTAGATTTCCACCAATGATGTGCATCACCTTTTAGCATGAAGGTGGCACATAATACCTTCTCTTCTTCTGTAATAGTCATCATCAGAAAATTCCTCTCCATCTCGTCGATCCAATGTGCGGGCCATAACGGATCGGACGGTTTACCATTAAACTCCTTGGGCTTCATCTTTAAGAATCGCTCGACCAGTTGGGAGTGATCCATTTGATTTTGAGGGTATGCCCCAAACATAGGTTGTGGATACTGGTAATTAACCTAAACTACTTCAGGACCTGGTATTGGAATCTATGCAGCTGGTGGTTGAGGTGTTTGAGGTGCTGGGTGGTTACCCACCGGTGCTGCACTTGTTTGTCCAGTCGGCATTGGTGTAGCATGTGCTGTCTGAAACATCATTCCCATTGCTGCTTGCATTTGAGCATGTGCTTGCTGCATTTGTTGCAGCTGTTGCGCTAGGTTCATAACCACGGTTGCCAGCTCCGGTGGTGGAGGTGGCAAGTTTGTAGGATTTGTCTGACCCTGGTTTACTGGTGGTGCAACCTGCGGATTACCCTGTGCATATTTATTTTCTTGACTGGCTTCCTCCACGGGTGGTGGTAGTGGAACTGCGTTTCATCTCTGCCTGGTTCCTCTACGCCCAGCCATATATTTCCTCTGATAATGGTGATGCCTGAAAATCATTAAAATACATGAGGCAATCATTTATACCTCATGTAGATACACTAACCGATGTTATTTTCAAATTTTTCAGATCAAAATTGTGAAAAAAATGTTGTCTTTTCTATGCAGGGTCGATGGTGGGGGTCGATGGGTATTCGACCCTCAATATCCGACCCTGAGAAATCACCCATTCTTTTCGAGAGCCGGGGGTCGATGGGGGGGTCGGAGTATGTCCAACCCAGGGTGCGACCCCTGGTTCTCTGTCAGGTTCCCGAGAGCCAAGGGTCGATGGGGGGTCGATATGGGGGTCGATTGTTCTAATCGAATTCTCCGACCCCCGGACCAAAAATCAGATTTTTAAGGTCCGATTCTGAGTTCATTATCCATTCTTCCTTCTCCATTTCGACTCGTCTCCTTCCAGAGTTGTTACAGTGCCAACTCTGCTACATTGGTCATTTGGGTTCCTTGTTTCGACGCCTACACCTTCCCTACAGGTATGTATCTTACCTTTAAATGTTTTTAGGTTTTCTTTTCTAGGTTTTCACCCATATATCTCGTTTTCTTCAAATTAAACCTTTTCCAGCCGTAAAAATTCAATTTTTATTGGGGGCTTTTGTAGTTGGTGAGTCAATGGATGAAAGCCCTCAAAAATATTTGAGTTTCATCGGTTGGTTATCACGAAACTCAAAATTTTCACTTTTTGCCCTAATTTGTCAAGATTTTTGAATTTCTTAAAATTTATTCAAATTGAATTCCGTTAGCTAGAATTTCCAACTGTATGAGTATTGCAGGATAGTTTAGAACCTATGTAAGTCCTCCTGTCCATGTGTATGGGTGAAAAGTGAGGCTTTTGGCCAACTTACATCGTTATAATGTCAAAATTTTGGATTTTTCTACCTTACTAATAAATTATCTATTTTTCCTTGTGGTTTGCAGATATTATGGCCCGTACAAGGTTCCTAGTGTTCGCGATCGTCTTCACTTTCGTACTAATGAAGCTGAGGCACAATATGCCTAGGTGACATAGGCCAACTTACGTCGTTATAATGTCCAAATTTTGAACTTTTCTACCCTACTAACATATTATCTATTTTTCTTTCTTATTGTAGATACCATGGCTCGTACCAAAGTACCCAGAGTTCACGATCGTCTTCTTTTCCGTTCCAAGAAGCCGAGGCACAGTATGCCCACTACGCTCGCAAGAAAGTAGAGGGAGGTCGTAAGGTGAACTTGGCTGAGTTAGCCCTGTTCAATGTGGAGAGAGCATTTGGTGATATGGGATGGCTCCCTGTCATCACTTACGACGCGTGTACCTGCCCTGACTTGGTACGCCAGTTCTATTGTAACCTCCAGATGGTGGGGGATTACAAAGATGTGGAGAGGGGTAATGAGATGCGCATCACAAGCTACGTCAAGGGAGTTGACATCTCGTTTGATTATCGGCAGCTGGCCGACCTACTGGGGATTTCCTATGCTGGCCCCATGGTTTTTTGTGCTCCTAGAGAGTCCCAGTTCTTCTCTCTACAGATGAGGGCCAAGATCGACAGTCAGCTCATCCGACCTGATCGCTGAGATGAGAGCATGCTATCTGCATTCAGATCCACAGGTATATTGCAAGATCATACAACATAACCTGATACCGCAGAGTGGTCATTACGAGAGGGTCTCCCAGCTGACCCAGTATCTCCTATACAGTATATGCACTCGACAGCCTGTCTGCCTTCCATACATCATTATGCGTACCATGATCACTACCACGTTGCCCAGTCACACCGGCAACCTTCCCAACGGACACATGATCACTACCTTACTTACTTGCCTGGGGGTTGATTAGTGGATGAGAAGATTCAAGAAAGGTCCTTCTCATCGCCTCTATATTGGGAGGCTATTTGCAAGATGGGCATTCAGGATGCTTAGGTCAGTGATGAGGAGAGGAACGTGATGGTGCGCCCTCACACTCGCGTAGAGATAGCTGACGCTGAGGCAGCTGCCGCCGCCGCTGGAGTTCATATGGAGCCTGCTGGTGATGATGACCGTCTGTACATGGATGTGGACTCCGTACCCCCTCCTTCACCTACACATGCTGCTTGAGCTAGTACTTCTTATGCGGCTGGTCCTTCTTATGCGGCTGGTCCTTCTCATGCGGCTGGTCCTTCACACCCACCTTCTGATATGATGGGGATATTGCATGAGATCAGAGAGGCTCAGCGCAGTTTTGATCTAGGGATGGGGGAGTTACTAGATGCTCAGCGTGTGAGAGTTGATGAGCTACTAGATGCCCAGCGCACATCAGACATGAGGATGGGAGAGCTCAAAGATGCTCAGCGCCAGTCAGATATGCGGATGGAGGAGCTTTTGGGTGCTCAGCGCGGGACTGATCAGCGGGTTGCTGATCTTATAGCTAGTCTTCAGGCAACCCAGACTCAGATAGCCTGGTTGACTAGAGTCTACGCTGAGGATTATGACTGAGATCGTGAGGCACCGCCTCCTCCTTCACCTCCAGCTTCATGATTGTATTTATTTCCTTTCATTGTACTACAGAGTAACTATCCGAGTTGTGTACTGTACTCTGCTTTAGCTATTTATATACGTTTGTTTCTCTCTCATTGTATTTAATATTGTTCCCCCTTTAATAGATGCATTATTCTCTTTTCACTTGTGCTTAGAGTGTGTTAATATTATAGTTTTTTTTTTTTTACTTTTATCCTATCTCAGTTCACAATTCGACGTGAAAGTATGCTAGGTTAGCGGACACGGCCTGAGATGCTCTGATACCAAGTTGTCACACCCCAATTCTGTACTCTTCAGAATGGTGTGATGAACTGCTAGTAAATCAACGGTTCAACCAGGGTCTCGGACAGATGATATCCGTTTTATCTAAACCTCATACATCCACATTCAAAATCAGAATAAATACACAATAGCGGAAGTCTTATAGTGAAATGAACTGAGAATCTACTGTGATATTAATGTTTAAATAGAAAATTATTCTGTATCAACTAAGACATAAATAATTATCAAATACATGTCTTTACTAAATCCAAATAATGAAAATAAAATCTAATCGAATACGCATGAGTTGCACTCGCAAGGGGAGTCATGCGTATCCACTTCATCTTCAACTTCCATCGCCGCCATGTGCCCGTACATTGGAGCATTTACATAATCTTCGACGGTAGTACCTGCATCATCAACAAAAAATATTCGACGTCGAGGGGTGAGCACACATCATGGCTCAGTGAGCAAACAAAACAATGCAACAATACATATGCATGCAATCAATTCATATCTTTGGTCTGGTTTAAAGTTTGCAATGCGCAATAGAAAGGTTTAGGTGATCAAAGGTTAACATTTATTGACCCCGCCTCTATACACAGGGTGTGGAAGTTCGCCCAAAGTTTAATGTTTATTGTCGTCCCCATCCACCCTACCATAACATTGTACAACAAAGGTTAACGTTTATTTCTGTACAGTGCCATACCAATACGTAAGCCCCTGCTGGCGAGGGCTTGCAAACTGGGCTCGTAACTAACCAATCCTAATGCCAATCTGTGTATCCAAGGCCTCACCCCAGCATCCCTCAGAACGTCCATAGAGATAGAGCTAAGGCCCCCCAGTAGAGTCAGAGACTACAAGGACCGAGACCACCTCCCCTGATACTCTACGACGTAATAGTTCTGCTAAGGTAATGGCGATACAACGATGCTAATGCACATAACTTGAGTTAGAGATAGAGCTAAAGTGCTGAAACTCGCCAAAGGTTAACGTTTATTGAAGTTCCCATCACACCTCCCCTGATACTCGCTCGCATCAAGTACACCAACCACACAAATACATTCACATGTCTATTCCTATCATCATCATCATCGTGTTATAAACAATAAAGTAAATATGCATGAACAAATAATAGAAATATTGGATGACATGTTGTATGCACATTACAAACATATTCGCATAGAATCAGGCATAGCATTGGACTCAAGAAATTAAATACAGCTTATTATTAACCAATTAGTTTGTATGTAAGACCCACACTCCATGAACCCGATCTAAACCTTGATTTCATGTCATAACAAGTCTTTCGATCATCGGTGGGCCAGACGGGATGAGCGGATGACAAACAATTATGAAATCGGACCAAAGAGGACAACTAAGTATGATTTTATGTTGACCGGTCGATGGAACCGGTCTACATACCGGTCGATTGGTCAGCTCTGCGAAGTTGACTACGGAGATCCAGAATTGGATCTCTGCGGGTCCCACTTTTCTAAACCCTAATACCTAGACCTAATAGGGTTACTAAACCCTAATCTTAGCCTATTTAATCACCTCTAAACCTCCTCAAATCCTTTCCATTGTCTCTCACGAACCCTAGAGAGGAGAAGGAGGTTGGAGAAGGAGAAGAAGCTAGGAAGAAGAAGGAAGTGCTGCCATTGCCGTTCGACGACGCTCACCTTACGCCAGTCGACGGTAAGTGTTTTACTCATTCTTCTTACTCTATGACTCTAGGATAGTTGTATGGGTGGATCAATACCATGCAAAGCAGGTATTGATCTAAAACCCCAATTGGTCATTAAACCCTAAATTATCGTCAAACCCTAGATTCGAGTTCTAGGATGATTATCATCGAAACTAGACTTGAATGAGTTGGAGAAAACTCTAACTCAAAGCTCAGATTTAGAATGGATAGGAGAAACCCTGGAAATCCATGGAGAATGATCGACGGCAGTCTAAAAACCTAAAGTATGGTCTTTCGGAGACATACCGATCGACTATACCGGTTGCACCCTGTGTGACCGGTATGTTGCCACCGGTACTTTCCGGGGGGCTGGTCTGCGGGGACCGACTGACCAAACCGATCGCCAGTCTTCCCCACAGAACTGCGATCGGTACATGCCGCCGGTCAGCTCTGTGAGTGTATTTTTGGAATCTTGTCGGTTTTTCGACCAATGTAAACCCTAAGAAACTATTCTAATTGAACCCTAATAATATTGTAGGACTTTGTGATAGCACGTTTGGATCTTGCGACGTGGAGCAAGCTATCAAACGAGCGTCAGGTAAGGGAATCTAACCTAAACCTTAATAATTAATGGACAGTAAATCGTTGTTAATAACCTGAATATATATGATGTGATGTTTATGCATATTCACATGCCATCTTTTACTTTCAGTTATTATTATTGTTCATGCATGATAGGATGTGATTGTTAGGCATGTGATTGTTTTCGTTGGTGTATGGAGTGGGGCATGGGCCTGGTATCATTCCTCACATTGGTACTTTTTGTAGTATTCTATTTTAACATGCTTGGTACGGGTGGGGCATCAGGGGAAGGTCGTGGTACGATGGTCTTCGATGTTGATGTTGGCCTGGCCATGGTTATGTGGCATTGTGGTCTCCAATGCCGACGCTGGCTTGTCCACGATGCTTTAGCTCTATCTCTATGCCGTAGGGAGTTTTGTTGGGATAGGGTCTACCTGCGTATTGTTCTATCCTAGTGGGTTAGTTGCAGATAGGGTATCAGGGGAGGTACGGGGATACCTTAGCTCTATCTCTATGTCGTAGACGGCTGTGCTGGGATAGAGCCTACATTGATGACATATAGGATTGGTTAGTTGCGAGCCCAGTTTGCAAGCCCTGGCCAGTAGGGGCTTAGGTACTGGTATGGGTAGGGTATCAGGGGAGGTACGGGGTTACCTTAGCTCTATCTCTATTCCATGATGGGTGTATGTGGGCCGGTGGTGGTGTGATCTACTTTGCGGTGCCACACACTCGTGTATAGAGGTGCAGGGGCCACCAAACCTTTCTATAGCACATTGCAAACTTAAACCAGACCATAGCATAAAATGATTGTTACTCTTGCATAATATTGTGAAACTGTCTGATTGCCTTACTAAGCTAAGTTGTGAGCTCACCTTTGTATATATATTATTTTTAGATGTTGATGGAGGTTATACGGTGGACGACTATATGAACGCTCCGGCGTATGGTGGTGCTGCTGCTTTGGGTGTGCAGGCAGGAGAGGACGAGCATGACGCTTCATGCGAGTGCCCTTTCTGCATGTACCTTTGATTTAACTTTTATTTATTTTCAGTTATTTTCAGTTGGATTAAGTGGATGTAAGGATATTATATTTTATGTTTGAATTTGAATAATTAGATATTTTATTTAAATTTATCAATAGATTCTCAGTTCATTTATTTAAAGACTTCTGCTGTACTATTTATATTTCCATTGTGATTTTGTGCAATGGTTTGTATGAGTGGACACGGTCTATTCGAGATTTTGGTGTGAACCGTTGGTTCAATGACGGTTCACTCACACCATTCTGGTTGGTTCAGAATTGAAGTGTGACAACTTGGTATCATAGCCCTCAGGCTCTGTCCAACAAACCATGTTGCACTTAACTAAGTCGATGAACTGAGTTAGGAAAAATTTAAAAATCTTAATACAAACACACCCTAAGTATTGTTTGATACCTGAGGCTGATTAAGAAAGAGCATAATATACTATGTTAAATATGGAATTTAATGATACCCATGCACTAGTTAGGAAAACCATAAAAACTTTCATTAAACAGAAAGATAGTATCAAATGTAATAGTACTACAGGGTACAGTCCACAAACCGGATAGTTACCCTGTTATAAACAGTCAAGAGAGAGAAAATGAAAAGAAAAAATCATGGGATAGGGGGCCTAGAAGGAATAGGGTCCGCTATGTCATAATCTCGCTCGTAAGCGACCCTAAGCCAGTGTACCTAGTCCTGTGTGACCTGTAGGCTTCGAGCTAGACATCCCAACTCCTGACCCATCTCTCGTTGAGACTCTAGGATGATCCTCTGGGTGTCCTTGACATCCGTGAACATGCTCAATACTGGGTCCGGAGGGGGATGAGACGGTCCAGCTGTAGATGTAGGCTGTGGTGCCGCAGGTATAGGCTGTGGAGTTGGCACTGGTACATCCTCTGCCCTATCATCGTAATCCCCATCATCACTCTCAGCCTCTGCTGCATGTGCCGCATTGGCTGCTGCTGCTGCTGCTGCTGCAGCTGCTACCCTCCTCAGTGGGTGAAGGCGAGCCTCCAGCTCGTCATCACTAACAGGAAGATTATCCATCTGCATCCTAAGAATGGCATCCCAGTCGATGTCGGAGGTCATGGTATCCTCAACAGCCACCTCTCCTCTCATCCTCACTCGTAGGCGCCATAGAAGAGTAGTGATGAAACGACCATATGGGAGATTCCTGGCCTGATCGGCCAGAGTCGCCAGATGCATAGTCCGGATAATGAGGTAAGGGAGAGAGACCCGCTCCCCTGTGCAGACGCAGTAGGTAATGTACTGGGTGAGCTGGGATAACTCACTGTAGTGACCACTCTGGGGCACGATGTTGTGCTGAATGATGTGACTGTATACCCGAGGTGCAGGTCTCAAGCTAGCCGCCTTCAAAGGAGCCCCGGGATTTAGTATCTGCTCCGCTATCTCTCGGTGTAGATCCTCGCTCAGATAGCCCTTCACCTTTGGAGGGCAGTATACTAGGTCTCCATCATTGGGGACCCCTAGCAGGTCAGCCAGCTGATGAGTATCGAAGGAGATATGAACACCCTTAACGAAGCTGGAGATGCACAAGTCCCTACCCTGATTGGGATCATTGACATCCCCATGAAGCTCCAGGTTAGCATAGAAGTGCTTGACCAGGTTGGGGCGAGTGGTCTCAGTGTAAGTAATGACAGGCACCCACCCAAGCCTGTCGAAAGCCGCTTGCACATCAAACCTGTGCAACTGTTCCAAGTTAACCCGCCGGCCAGATTCAATATTCTTGCTATCGAACCAAGGGAAACGGGCTTGTGCCGCCTCAGAACGGAACCACTGCTCATCGAGCTGTGGAACTGGTGGGTGAGGAGCGCGCATGCCCAAGCCATAGGAACGCTTGCTAAGACCGCATCATGGAGCCATTTAAACTGCAAAACAAAAAGAAAACAAGAAGAAAAATATTAAAAATTGTCGAAAATTCGACAACATAACGACAGTAAATTGGGAAAAAGCCTCGAACTCACCCAAAACTTGGGGAGGAGGACTTACGTAACCCCCGCACACTTCAAGCAAACCAATCAAATGCAATTCCATCAAGAAATTTAGGAAATTAAAGAAAATCAAGAAAAATTCGAAATTTTTTGCAAAACCTAGGTTAAAAACTAGAAAAATTCGATTTTTATGAAAACCTTTCAGTGGAAGTCGAAATTGGTTGAGGGCTTTTGCTCTTGGGGGTCTCTAAACCCTTTCTAAGCCGAAGGAAAGAAGTTCCTACGGTTAGAATCTTCCAATCGAAGAAAAACCTAAATTTTCAATTAAAAACGATATGAAAAGCTTGTAGAAATGGGATAGAGAGGGAAGAGGCTTACCTGGAGACGATGTGTTGAGTCTCGATAGGAAGGAAATCACTCCCAAGATGACCGATCGGACTGTAGCAACTCAGAAGCCAGAGGAGAATCGCCACTGGAGAGAAGGAAGGAAAGAAAAGTGAGAAAATATCTCACTTTTTTGCGATTTTAAAAGCTTTTCTGGGCATACCGGTCGACACTTTTACCATACCGGTCGACCGATGATCCCTGGTATAGTCGACCGGTACCTCTTAGTCAGATGGGAAATTCTGATCGGTCGACTATACCGGTCGCTTTATTTTCTACAGAGTAGCGACCGGTATGTTGCGATCGGTCAGCTATAGAAAGGCCAGAAAAAAATATGAAAAATTTTAAAAAAATTTACAAGTTAAATTTCTACTTCTCCACTGTTTGGCCTTATATTGTTCAAGACTAACACCACTATTATTGTTCTCATGTGTTATGTCTTCTTCTCAGATCCAAATAGAATAGTCTGAGATGGTAGGCGGAAATGGTCGGGGGGGCCGAAAGCGTCACCAGGCTAGGGTGCGCCGCGATGAAGAAGAACAGGTAGAACCAGACTATGTTAGAGAGCCAAGCCCGGTAGTTGAGGAAGAACAGGTTCCAAGGGTACCGACAAATTTTCCTGGCCCTCCTCACACGAACTTTGAGACTATTGTGACCAACCTGGTATATCAAATGGAAGCTCAGCAGAAAGCATTCCTGAGCGAGATGTTAAAGATGTTCAGGCCACCGGGTCATGTTCCCACTAAAGGTACGCCTGGGTCTGGAGGGAATAATACTACACTGCCGATGCATGGTAGTCCAAGGTCGATGGGCCAAGCACAGAATGTGCAACCACCGCACCAGTTTCTGTCATCTTCTGCTTATCAAGGAGCCTATCCGCATCCACCACCATGGTACGGGATGAATACACAGGGACAGCACGATCTGAGTTGGGCGGTGGACAGATTTTTAATGTTGAAGCCTTCTTCATTCATAAGTAAGACCAGAAAACCATTGTGGCCAGCACACTGCAAAAATGGAAAAGAATTTCCGTCTGATGACTTGTACAGAGGATGAGAAGGTTCAGTTTGCCACTCATATGCTGAAGAAAGATG
The DNA here is from genome assembly GCA_028583415.1 of Protea cynaroides. Lineage (NCBI taxonomy): Eukaryota > Viridiplantae > Streptophyta > Magnoliopsida > Proteales > Proteaceae > Protea > Protea cynaroides. The sequence goes on from CM053276.1 coordinate 52,232,291, forward strand.
CGAATGCTTGGTGGAATTCTACACGGGCATATCTGGAGACAAAGCATACACAGGTGGATTGGGAATTGTTCAAGGTAGCCTTCTTTGATAAATATTTTCCGAAGAGTTTCAGAGATCAGATGGAGAAGGAATTTCTTAATCTGCAACAGTCTCAGTCGACTGTGGATGCTTACCAGCAGAGGTACAAGGAGTTATTTTTCTTCGCACCGGCAAGTATGCAAGAGGAAGAGACCAACACACGTAGGTTCACCATGGGATTGCGTGGAAACATCAGAGAGCATATATTGGGTCTGGACAAGAAAAATTATAATGAGGTTGTACAGGTTGCGAGAGTGATAGAATCCAGTCAGAGGGACAGCTTCTTCGCACAGAACAGGGGAGTGAAGAGACCCGCTACTAAGAGTTCAGGTAGCGGTAACAATAGACCTTTCCGCCCATACAAGGCTCATTCCGCTACAGTGCTTGCAAGAAACAATACGGCACCACCTGTGCCACAGTTTGCTGGACACAAGCCGAACATTAAATGTTTCAACTGTCAGCAAGTGGGTCATGTTGCAAGGACCTGCACTCTACCTTGGAAACAACTCCCCCAGCAAGGAAAAGTATTTACGGTCACCACTGAAGAGGCAGCCGCATCACCCGACGTGGTCACTGGTATGACTCTATCCCTTACTATTTAGCTTACTATTTCATTGTGTGTATGAGCATGTAGAACTAAGGGACAATAAAATTCCAAGAATTATAAATATAGCTGGTATACCTGCCAGAGTACTCTTTGACTCTGGGGCCACGCACTCCTTTGTTTTAGCGAATGGAGTTACCGATCAAGCACTTGAACCCAAGCTTGATAGTTCGCTCTCGGTTAGGAGTCGAGATGGCTTTGACCGATTATTATGGGCCGTGTACAGTTTGTATTGAGGGCCGAAACTTAGAAGCAAGTCTGGTACTACTCGAGATGGCAGACTTTGATGTCATCTTGGGAATGGATTGGCTAGGCCATCATTCAGCTATCCTATTATGTGGTGAAAGGAAGCTTGTGCTTACAGACAAAAAGGGAAAGGAGTATAGCTTCACTAGGACCAAGTTACCTAGGAAGCGGAAGATGATCCTCTCCGCCCTAGAAGCTAAGAGATGTTTAGAGAAGGGGGGAGTGGGGTATCTAGTATCTGTAATCGACATCACTACGGAGTCACAAAGATGGAAGATATAGATATGGTACGAGAGTTCCCAAATGTATTTCCAGAGGATCTCCCAGGTCTACCATCGGACAGGGCCACAGAATTTGTGATAGACCTTATGCCAGGTTCGGCGTTGGTGTCTAAAGCACCGTACAGGATGGCCCCTAACGAGTTAAAGGAGTTGAAGACCCAATTACAAGAATTGTTAGATAAGGGTTTCATACGACCAAGCATATCACCTTGGGGAGCACCTGTATTATTTGTCAAGAAGAAGGACGGAAGTGTACGGCTATGTATCGATTACCGTGAGCTGAACAAATTAACGATCAAGAATCGATATCCTTTGCCTAGGATCGATGACCTGTTCGATCAGTTATAGGGTACAAAGGTTTTCTCGAAGATTGATTTCCGATTGGGGTATCACCAACTGAAGATCAAGGCCGGAGATATTTCGAAGACTGCTTTCAGGACAAGGTATGGGCATTATGAGTTTCTAGTTATGTCATTCGGGTTGACTAATGCACCAGCGTCGTTTATGGAACTAATGAACTTAGTGTTTCGTGATATGTTGGACACTTCGGTCATCGTATTCATCGATGACATATTGGTCTACTTAAAGGACAGAGAGACTCATGCAACACACTTGAGAGCAGCCCTACAATAGCTGAGAAAGGAGAAACTGTGTGCTAAGTTCAAGAAGTGCAAGTTTTGGCTGAAGGAAGTGGCTTTCTTGGGCCATGTAGTATCTGAAGACGGTATCAAGGTTGATCCAAGTAAGATAGCTGCTATAGTATGATGGGAAGCACCAAAATCTGTTGCAGAGATTCATAGTTTCCTTGGGTTGGTTGGTTATTATAGAAGATTCATGGAAGATTACTCCAGGATCACTGTTCCACTCACCACATTGACCAAGAAGGGAGAGAAATTCATATGGACAGATGAGTGCGAGAAGTGCTTTCAGACTTTGAAGTCAAGACTAGTCTCTGCACCTATCTTGACCATCCCAGAACCAAGCGTACCGTTTACCTTATATACGGATGCTTCAGGGTTGGGTATTGGGTGTGTATTAATGCAAGGAGAACAGGTGATTGCTTACGCATCAAGACAGTTAAAAGAGCATGAAAAGAACTATCCTACGCATGATTTGGAGTTAGCAGCGGTTATACATGCAATCAAGACTTGGAGACACTACTTGTACGGTGAAAAGTTTCAAATTAAATCAGATCACAAGAGCTTAACTTATTTTTTCACTCAGAAGGATCTGAATATGAGACAGAGGAGATGGCTGGAATTGTTAAAAGATTATGACTGTGACATCTAGTACCATCCGGGTAAAGCAAATGTGGTGGCTGATGCCTTAAGAAGAAAGTGGGCATCGAAACCTGAGGCTGGACCAAGTACAAATGCTGCATTATGTGCCGCAGCCTCAAGTTCAATTGAAGGCGACGAAGCGTATATAATAGAGACTACAGAAGATCCAGTTGAGCGATGTTTAATTCATAAGTTCACCATGATGTTCGCAGCTTTGAAGATCTCACCGGATCTAGTTGATGAAGTCAAGGTAGCAATCCTACAGGATCCACATCTCAAGACAGTGCAAGAAGACTTAGAGAAGGGTATGAGCAATCCTGACTTTACCTTGGATTCAGACAAGGTACTCAGGTATCGTGGACGGTTATGTATACCTGAGAGTGAAGACGGCAATATCAGAGATCGAGTTATGACTGAAGCTCATTACACTCCATATTCGGTACATCCAGGAAGTACCAAAATGTACCATGATTTGAGAAGATTGTATTGGTAGAGGGGTATGAAAGCAGATATAGCTCGTTTCGTATTCCAATGTCTGAATTGTCAACAAAGTTAAAGCAGAAAGGCAGAGACCCGCAGGTTTGCTACAACCACTACCGGAACCTGCATGGAAGTGGGATTGCATTACTATGGATTTTGTCACTGGCCTACCTTTGACACCAAGGTCAGTAGATGCAGTTTGGGTTATAGTCGATCGACTCACCAAGACAGCTCGATTTATTGCGGTCAGACCTCAGTATACCATGGAGAAGCTAGCCAAGCTATATGTAGATAATATAGTCAGACTCCATGCTGTCCTAGAGAGTATAGTATCCGACAGAGATCTCTGTTTTACATCAAAGTTCTAGGAAGGATTACAAAAATCTATGGGAACCAAGTTGAAGTTTAGTACAGCTTTCCACCCTCAGACGGACGGGCAGTCAGAAAGGACCATTCAAATTTTAGAAGATATGCTCCGAGCTTGTGCATTAAATTTCAAGGGAGCTTGGGACGAGAAGCTATCGCTTATCGAATTTGCTTATAACAATAGCTATCAGGCTACAATTCAGATGGCTCCATATGACGCACTCTATGGGAAGAAGTGCCGTACACCTCTGCTATGGAATGAGGTGGGAGAAAGAAGAATTGTAGGACCGGAGTTTGTTGAAGAAACTTGTCGAGTGATTGATCAAATCAAGGAGAGAGTAAAAACAGCTCAAGTTCGACAGAAACACTATGCGGATAATCGACGTCAAGATCTGTAGTTTGCAGTGGGTGACAAAGTATTCTTGAAGATATCACCGGTGCGAGGTCTGAAAAGGTTTGGTAAGAAGGGGAAGCTATGCCCCAGGTATGTGGGACCATACGAGATATTGACCAGATGTGGTAATGTAGCATATCAATTGGCTCTACCACCATCTATGTCAAGCATTCATGATGTGTTCCATGTATCATTATTGAAGAAGTATGTCAGGGATCCATCGCACATCTTGACAGCAGACCCCCCAGACTTGACTGAGGACTTAACATTTAAAGTGGTACCTGTGATGCTCTCAAGCCGAAAGGTACAGCAACTTCGAACCAAGGATATCCATTATGTGAAAGTGCATTGGAAAAGCAAAGATGTCGAAGAGATTACTTGGGAAGAGGAGAGCGCGATGAGGAAGGAGTACCCTAACCTTTTCGACGATCAAGGTACGTTCAAATTTCGAGGTTGAAATTTCTTTTAAGGGTGGGGGAGTTGTAAAACCTACATCCAAATTTCGGGACAAAATTTCTTTTAAGGGTGGGGGAGTTGTAAGACCCGCACTCCATGAACCCGATCTAAACCTTGATTTCATGTCGTAACAGGTCTTCCGATCATCACCGGGCCAGACAGGACGAGCGGATGACAAACAGGTACAAAATCGGACCAAAGACGGACAACTAAGTATGATTTTATGTTGACCGGTCGATGGTACCGGTCTACATACCCGTCAATCGGTCAGCTCTGCGCAGTTGACTACGGAGATCCAGAATTGGATCTCTACGGGTCCCACTTTCCTAAACCCTAATACCTGGACCTTCCTAATCCTAATAGGGTTACTAAACCCTAATCCTAGCCTATATAAACACCTCTAAACCTCCTCAAATCCTTTCCATTGTCTCTCACGAACCCTAGAGAGGAGAAGGAGGTTGGAGAAGGAGAAGAAGCTAGGAAGAAGAAGGAAGTGCTGCCATTGCCGTTCGACGACGCTCACCTTACGCCAGTCAACGGTAAGTGTTTTAATCATTCTTCTTACTCTATGACTCTAGGATAGTTGTATGGGTGGATCAATACCATGCAAAGCAGGTATTGATCTAAAACCCTAATTGGCCATTAAACCCTAAATTGTCGTCAAACCCTAGATTCGAGTTCTAGGATGATTATCATCGAAACTAGACTTGAATGAGTTGGAGATAACTCTAACTCAAAGCTCAGATTTAGAATGGATAGGAGAAACCCTGGAAATCCTTGAAGAATGATCTACGGCAGTCGAAAAACCCAAAGTATGGTCTTCCGGAGACATACCGGTCGACTATACCGGTTGCACCCTGTGTGACCGGTATGTTGCCACCGGTACCTTCCGGGGGGTTGGTCTGTGGGGACCGGCTGACCATACCTGTCGCCAGTCTTCCCCACAGAGCTGCAACCGGTACATGCCACTGGTCAGCTCTGTGAGTGTATTTTTGGAATCCTGTTGGTTTTTCGACCAACGTAAACCCTAAGAAACTATTCTAATTGAACCCTAATAATACTATAGGACATTGTGATAGCACGTTTGAATCTTGTGACGTGGAGCAAGCTATCAGAGGAGCGTCAGGTAAGGGAATCTGACCTAAACACTAATAATTAATGGACAGTAAATCGTTGTTAATAACCTGAATATATATGATGTGATGTTTATGCATATTCACATGCCATCTTTTACTTTTTGTTATTATTATTGTTCATGCATGATAGGATGTGATTGTTAGGCATGTGATTGTTTTCGTTGGTATGTGGAGTGGGGCATGGGCCTGGGATCATTCCTCACACTGGCACTTTTTGTAGTATTCTATTTTAACATGCTTGGTACGGGTGGGGCATCAGGGGAAGGTCGTGGTACGATGGTCTCCGATGTTGATGTTGGCCTGGCCATGGTTATGTGGCACTGTGATCTCTGATGCCGACCTTGGCTTGTCCACGATGCTTTAGCTCTATCTCTATGCCGTAGGGAGTTATGTTGGGATAGGGTCTACTTGCGTATTGTTCTATCCTAGTGGGTTAGTTGCGGATAGGGTATCAGGGGAGGTACGGGGATACCTTAGCTCTATCTCTATGCCGTAGACGGCTATGCTGGGATAGAGCCTACATTGATGACATATAGGATTGGTTAGTTGCGAGCCCAGTTTGCAAGCCCTGGCCATTAGGGGCTTAGGTTCTGGTATGGATAGGGTATCAGGGGAGGTACGGGGATACCTTAGCTCTATCTCTATTCCATGATGGGTGTATGTGGGCCTGTGGTGGTGTGATCTATTATACGGTGCCACACACTCGTGTATAGAGGTGTGGGGGCCACCAAACCTTTCTATAGCACATTGCAAACTTAAACCAGACCACAGCATAAAATGATTGTTACTCATTCGTAATATTGTGAAACTGTCTGATTGCCTTACTGAGCTAAGTTGTGAGCTCACCTTTGTATATGCATTGTTTTTAGATGTTGATGCAGGTTATACGGTGGACGACTATATGAATGCTCCGGCGTATGGTGGTGCTGCTGCTTTGGGTGTGCATGCAGGAGAGGACGAGCATGACGCTTCATGCGAGTGTCCTTTCTGCGTGTACCTTTGATTTGTCTTTTATTTTTTTTCAGTTATTTTCAGTTGGATTAAGTGGATGTAAGGATATTATATTTTATGTTTGAATTTGAATAATTAAATATTTTATTTTAATTTATCAATAGATTCTCAGTTCATTTATTTAAAGACTTCTACTGTACAATTTATATTCTGATTGTGGTTTTGTGCAATGGTTTGTATGAGTGGACACGGTCTATTCGAGATCCTGGTGTGAACCGTTGGTTCAATGACGGTTCACTCACACCATTCTGGTTGGTTCGAAATTGGGGTGTGACATTGTAGGTCTTGTTTCCTCACCTTAACTTGATCGTAAGTCCTCTTTCAAGCTTTAAGAATCACCTTTATATTGATATTATATCACTAGAAACCTAACCAAGTCGATAGAATTTAATTAGAATTAATTCTGAATTTAAAAACCATGTTATTAATTGGGGGTCGATGCTAGGGTTGGAGTTTGATCGACCCTGGGTGCGACCACCCCTATTCTGGGCTTCCCGTATTCTGGGGGTCGATGCTCAGGGTCTGGAAGGTTCGATTAGCCATCGACCCCCAATGTGACCCCCTGTGGGTTTTGTCGATTTTTCTTCCTTCAGCCCATTCTTCTTGTTTGGGGTCCTATGGCTTGCTCTTACAGTCCATTCCACACATGTTCTATGGCCTAGAACCATGATTCATTCACCTATATGGGTTTCATGATTTCCCCCATGGTTTTCCATGAAAACCTAACCATGGGTTGGTGGTTTGGGTTTCTCCGAGATCATACCATCTTCATTATTTACCCTAAGGTCTTTAGAAACTCATGAAAATAGTATCCATACCTGAGAAGAATACTCCTTCTCTACAACTCTTCTCCTTTTTGCCTTCTTCTCTTCTTTCCTTCTTTTCTTCTTCTCTTCCTTCTCTTCTCTTTCTCTCAATTCAATTAGGGTTGTAAAAGGAGTGAAAGAGGCTTAGGGACGTCCTATTTATAGAGTAGAAACTTCTAAAATAAGTCACATTGAGATTAGGAAGGAATCTCATTGAAATTAGGAAAGTTTCCTAATTTCAGTTTTTACCGAGTACCGGCGGTCGATAGTGGGGGTCGGAGATCCCGTCGACCCCTGGTCCTTAAAATGTCTGACCCCCCATATAAAACTAAGGGTCTGACTTCTATACTGGGGGGGTCCGACCCTCCCTTTCTGGGTATGCAACCCTCCCCTTATTTAAGTGTTTTTGGGTCAGTTTAATACCTGGGATCGTGATCTCCTTCACGCACTTGGTCCATTTGGTTCAACCATGATGGGTAGACCTGGTTCAAGGTGGTAAGACCGGGTTAGTTTGATACGGGTCTTACATGAATGTCGTTTTCTCCTGATCTTCAGGTGCAATCACAATTTGATAGTAACCTGAATAACCATCAAGAAAACAATAGTGCGAACGACCTGCTAACCTCTCTAACATTTGATCAATAAATGGAAGAGGAAAGTGGTCTTTACGAGTTGAAACATTCAATTTTCTGTAATCAATACAAATACACCACCCATTTTGTATCCTAGTAGGGATTAACTCATTATTTTGATTCTTAACAACAGTTATGCCCGTCTTTTTAGGTACCACCTGAACCGGACTTACCCACTTACTATCCGAGATAGGATAGATAATTCCAACATCAAGGAGCTTTAATATCTCCTTCTTTACAACTTTCATCATAGGAGGGTTGATTCTACGTTGTACTTCTCTAATCGGTTTGGCTCCCTCCTCAAGAAGTATGCGATGCATGCACATGGCCAGGCTGATTCCCTAATGTCGGTTATTGTCCACCCAATGGCTGTCTTATGGTCTCTCAAAATTCGAATGAGTTTCTCCTCTTGTAGCTTGGTCAAGTCCCTTGCTATTATCACAGGTAACGTCTCATTGTCTCCTAAGTAGACATATTTGAAATGGTCTGGAAGTGGTTTCAGCTCAACAATAGGTGCCTGCACAATGGAATGTAACAACCTTGTATGAGATATAAGCAACTCAATGTGAGCAACATCATATCTTTTTGGAATTGGGGGTAAGGCCTGCAATGCCATCAACATCTTCTCTAATTCAGCATTTAACACAAATTCTGAATTGAAATCCATGCTATTCAAATGTTTGCTAATGGCCACCATCAACTCAACTTCACCATTTAATTCAAAAACTTGTTGTAACATAGAATCAATTATATCAATAGCAAAAACAGAATTTATATCACTAGGATACCTCATAGACTCAAAAATATTAAAGCGAACTATCTCGCCATCAAATTTCATAGATAAGGTACCATCATGAACATCTATTTTTGTTTTAGCAGTCTTTAAAAATGGTCTACCCAACAAAAGAGGTGTAGAATTATGAGATGAGTCATCCTCCATTTTTAATACATAAAAATCAGCAGGAGATACCAATTCATTAACTTGAACTAACACATCCTCAATCACACCTTCAGGATATACATTTGTCTATCAGCTAATTGAATAGTTACACCAGTTTCTTTTAAAGGTTCTAGATTTAATGAAGCATATATTGAATAAGGCATGACATTAATTGATGCTCCTAAATCTAACATAGCTCTATTGAAATTGGTGTTACCTATTTTGCATGGGATAGTGAATGTACCTGGGTCTTTACACTTAGGGGGAAGCTTCTGTTGAATAACGGCTGAGACATTTTCACCCATACTTAACTTTTCATCTCCTTTTAATTTTCTCTTGGATGTGCACAATTCCTTAAGAAATTTAGCATACCGTGGCACTTGTTTAATTGCTTCAATAAGAGGTATATTTATCTCTACCTTTCGAAAAATCTCCAACATCTCCTTTTCTTTTTCTTCCTTTCTAGATTGAGCAAATCTGCTAGGAAAAGGAGGTTGAATAGGAATAGAGGAAATAGAAGGTTTAGAGTTTACCCCAGATGAGAAAATAGATGTCGGAGCTGATTTTGAGGTCTCTTTCTCTTTTTCCTTTTCTATATTCTCCACTTCTTTTCCACTTCTCAAGACTATGGCATTTGCATTTTCCTTCGGATTTACCATCGATTGCGAAGGTAGCTTTCCCGAGCCTCGAGCCTCTAGTCTACTCATTGAAGTGGCCAGTTGGCTTATTTGAGTCTCCAAGTTCTTTATACCTGCCCTTGTTGCCTGTTTAAATTGTAATGAATCATTGGCAAGTGTTTTAATAATATCTTCCAAGGTCATACCTGAACTTGAAGGTGCTTGTTGTCTGGATTGAAAAGGTTGTTGGCCTTGTTGATACCCATACTGACAATTGGGGCCATCTTGATTACCATAGCTGAGATTTGGGTGATTCCTCCATTTCGGATTGTAAGTATTTGAATATGGATCGTACTTATGTTGAGATTGTCCTGGAAATCCACCCACAGCATTTGCTTGCTCTGTTGATTCCTCTTAAAGAGTGGGACACATATCAGTTGGGTGTCCCGCGATGTAGCAAATTCCAGAAGTTTGAACCTGTTGTACGTTATCCATAGCCAATTGACGAACAAGTGAAGACAATTCTATAATTTTTAATTCAAGAGAAGAATTGCTTACCTCATTAACCTTGTTCGATGGAGGGTCATTTCTTACACCAAATTGCTGAGAGTTAGCAGCAGTATTTGCAATCAAATTACAAGCTGCCCTTGGAGTTTTATCCACTAATGCTCCTCCACTCGCTGCGTCAATCATACCCCTATCAGTATGAGAAAGCCCTTCGTAGAAGTATTTAATAAGTAATTTCTCGCTAATTTGGTGATGAGGGCAGCTGACGCAGAGCTTCTTGAATCGCTCCCAGTATTCATAAAGTGTTTCTCCATTATATTGCCTAATACTACATATTTCCTTTCGAATATTGGCTGCCCTTGAAGCTGAAAAATACTTCTCCAAGAAAAGCTGTCTCATCTAATTCCATGTGGTAATGGATCCTGATGGCAAGAAATAAAGCCAATCTCTTGCATTGTCCGCTAATGAGAATGGAAACGCCCTCAACTTGATTTGCTCCTCAGAAATTTCGGTTGGTTTCATGCTCGAACATACCACATGGAATTCTTTTAGATGCTTGTGTGGGTCATTACCTACAAGGCCACGAAAAGTAGGAAGGAAATGGATTAGACCAGATTTAAGTTCAAAGGCAACATCGAGATTAAGATACTCGATGCAGAGTGGTTGTTGGTTCAGATTTGGAGCCACTAACTCCTTAAGAGTGCGGTTATTGTTGTCGGCCATTTCTTCAAAGTCTGAATTACTAGTGCTGTCAGAAGCTAAATCAATGGCTATGTTGTTGCCTCGTGAAGAATTTTTGGCTGTCTTTCTACTTTCACTCCTTAGCTTGTGCAGAGTTCTTTCTATTTATGGATCAAATTGCAATTCTCCCAATTGAGAAGATCGGGTCATTCACTTAAGTAAACAAGCAAATAGACAAATAATAAAAAATAAAAAAATCAATTAAATAACCAAACAAAACAATTTAATCAAAACAATCCCCGGCAACGGTGCCAAAATTTGATGCGTGTCGAGCGCTCAAATTAAATTATTACTTTGAAACGTAGATAGTAGCAAGTAAGGATTGAACCCACAAGGATTGTATCATCAAGATTAAAATGTTTAATTAACCTAAAGAGAGAAAAACAAATGAAAATAAAATAAGACTCAGAAAATAACCAATTATTGTACTAAAGCAGATTCTGATTAATCTTATTAGCACAACTTCATTGGCTATCCTATGTATGGAGGGGGGGTATGTTTGCAATAGAAAAGAACAGTAATTAATTATCTAAAATGTAAGAATAAAGAGCAAGGTAATACAAATATCAAAGATTAAACCAATAAGAGAAAGCTTCGGTCAAAAGGATACTTACACCATCTTCGTAAACTTGTTCATCGACATAAAGGATAATCAATTCCAATTGAATAATCAATCAAGAAAATTAAGACTAGGCCTAAAATCCTTAGTCTTTCCTTAAGATTGGTCTATTAAAAGATAGCTTATTAATAGTACCCTTACTCTTAAATTAATCTCAAGACTAGGCTCTCGATTTGATTCAGGAATAGCAATAACAATTAGAAAGACGATTGAAATTAAACGTTAAGCACACACCAGCGTGGTTTAATTATTTTAATCTGATTTCTCTTAGGAATATAACATTAACTTGTCCATTAACATCAATCACCATTGTCACTGACATAGAATAATCAATTGATAGCAATTCAATTCTAATCTAACAATCGATTAGATAAATAAATCAATTAGTAGAACTCCTAATCAACCCATTCATCAATCATTGTACACATAAATTGGAAGAAAAAAAATATTCAATTAAAAATCAATAAATAAAAACAAGTCTCACAAGTTTACAATGATGGCTTCAGCTCCGTCTAACCAAAGATAAGAAAGTTAGCCACACATGACTTCTTCAAGTTAACCAAAGAAGAAAGAGAGTTGTTCTTCAGCCACTGTCTTCTTTCTCAATCACTCTTAGATGCTCTTTACATAGGCTTTACAGTGTTTAAATAGCCCAAATACAAGACTAAAATTGGTATGCCTAGATTTGACAACCTTATTACATGGAAATAAAAATTAAACAAAATCTTCATTCCTAGATTAAATGAAAATCATTCCATTATTAAACAATTGTTACCCCCAAATCTATCAAATTTTGTAAGATTTAATTGTGTATATTCTCCTCAAGATTTCCAATAATCAATCAAGGCCTTCCAATAGTGAACCTTCTGTGTGTAGCAACCTTCTTTCTCTGGTTTAGTTTTGGATCAATTTTCCAGATCAGATTTTAAAACCACATTTGGAAGCCCAAACAAACTCTTTCCATGTCAGAATCCTACATGAAATTCAAAACGTTATTATTAAGAGTGCTAGAATTTTTCATCTTTTATTAATTAATTAACAAGATTTCTAAAATATATCAAACTCATAAAAATAAATTCTATTAAGCTCAATAAGGTATAAAACACCCTAAAAATCATATTGCAAAAGGAATAAAAAAATATAAAATTATACACTTATCAGTGCACATATGCAAGTTGGTGAATCCCAATGCAAGGTTTGAATTTTAGCTGTGACTTGTAGATGGTTTTTGGTGGGCCCCATAGTAAAGCCATGGGGTGCAACCTGCATGGATGCGTATGACTTGGAAATACTTTCAAAATGAGACCATAATCTTTCAATTCTGATATAAAATGGAGAAGATATGGCAATTTTAGTCCGGGAATAAGAATAAGGGTATTTTCTGAAGATTAATAATATCCAAGGGCTAGCATGCAAATTATTATAAGCTTAATTATTTAAACTTCATCTTCTCATATCTTGCTCATCCATCGTCCAAATAAAGTGATTCTAGTGCCATTATTATTCATTTTTGGTACTCTACAAAGTAGACGTGAAAAATCTGGAGCAAAGGTCTCCTAGGATCCCATACGCAACCGCAAGCCGATATACCCGCTTAAACTTCAATTCCTCATAATTTTATTATTTGACGCCCAAATCAGGTGATTCAAGTCTCAATATGTTCCATTTTTAGTGCTTTACAAAATGGATGTAAAGGATTTTAAGCAGAGGTCTCTGAGGCATCCCAAGCAGAGTTACTAGCTGAATTATCTTAAATTGGCCTGTTTAAACTTCAGAAATTCATAAGTTGGCCATTTTACGTCCAAATGAGGTGATTCAAACTCCTGGATTTTTCATTTTTAGTGTTCCACAAAGTAAATGTAGAAAATTTGGGGCAGAGTTCATTAAAATATTCTATACGGAATGGCAGCGAAAATGGCCTATAAAATGATAGAGAGAAAAATCAATCTTGGCCCAACCCAGCTCAACCTATATCAGTTTAACCGAGTCAACTCATGTTGATCCAACCCTGTAAGACCTGTATCGAATTAGCCGGTCTTACCACCTTGTAATAGGTCTACCTATCCTGGTCGAGCCAAATGGACCAAGTGCATGAAGAAACCACAAGACTAGGTATGAAATCAAACCCAAAAATAGTCAATTATGAGCGTGTGGTCGCATACCTAAATAGGTGTGACCGACCACACCTCAAAAGAGTCCAACCAGATGAATTTAGGTCATGTGGTCAGACATTTTAGAATGTGTGGTCGACAGATTCTGCGACCCCACCTCCGACGACACGGAACCCAGTTAGAACCGAAAATTAGGAAACCTTCCTAATTCGAAGGGGGGGTCTTTCCTAAACTCATTAGGGCATATTATGGAGGGTTTTCCTATATAAATAGGACGTTCCTTAGCCTCTTTCACTCCTTTAGAACTCTAATTGAAAGTGAGAGAAAGAGAAGAGAAGGAAGAGAAGGAAAATTAAAGAGGAAGACTAAGGAGGAAGAAAATTCAGAGAAAACTCTGAATCTTCAACAAGCCTAAGGTATGAACATATTCTCCATGATAAATTGAGAGCCTAGAATAGTTTATGAAGAAGATAGGATTTAGGAGAAACCCAAACCATCTATCCATGGACAAATTCCAAGAGAATCCATGGAGGAAATTATGTGGACAATGGATGGTGTATAAAATAATAGTTTTGAGCCATAGAACAATTTTAGGAAGGACCATAATGATAAGCCAAAGGAATCCAAACATGGAGGATTGGAATTGAGAGTGAATGGTCGACCAACACACGTGTGGTTGCACGTGTGGTCACATGATGTGCGACCACACGAGACATAAATGTCCGACCACATGCCCTCGGGAAGTTTTCAGCGAGGGTGTGGTCGCACGTGTGGTCGGAGTATGTCTGACCACACCCTGCGACCCCACGCCCTGTGGTCGTAGAAACTGAGACCACAGGTGCTGCCATACCTGCGACCCCTCAATTTCTGTTAGTCTAAACTCATGGAAATTAATTCTAATTTAAAATCTACAAATTTGTTAGGTTTTCAAGTGGTTTAAAAGTGAATTACAAAGCTTGAACGAGGATCTACTATCAATCAAAGGTGAGGGAACAAGACCTAAACTAATTGGCTAATAATAAACTAGTTTTTATTTATTGAGTCCAATGCAATGAATGATTCTATGCTTGTATGCATGTATTGTGCATATCACATGTCATCCAATATTCCTGTTATTACTGTTCATGCATATTTAATTCAGTTTATATATAACATGATGATGATTATGATGCTTGGAATAGGCATGTGAATGTGTGTATGGTTAGTGTGCTTGATGCGAGTGGGGCATCAGGGGGAGGACATGACATTGTGGTTCATCCTGGTCACCAGACTCTAGCTCTGTCTCTACTCAAGTCTTGTCCACTGACATCGTCGTATCGCCATTACCTTAGCAGAACTATTACGTCGTAGGGCATCAAAGGAGGTGGTCTCGGACCGTGTAGTCTCTGACTCTGTCGGGGGGCCTTAGCTTTATCTCTATGGATGTATTGCGGGATGCTAGGGTGAGGCCTTGGATACACTATTTGACATTAGGATTGGTTAGTTGCGAGCCCAGTTTACAAGCCCTCGCCAATAGGGGCTTACGTATTGGTATGGGTAGGGCATCAGGGGAAGTGTCATGCAGTGTTTGATCTGGGCACTTTAGGTCTATCTCTATTCCATGGTGGGTGCATGTGGAACGGCAATGGTGTTTGATCCATTGGGCGGCTTCATACACTCGTGTATAGAAGTGCGGCGGCCACCTATCCTTTCTATTGCATATTGCAAACTTATGAACCAGACCAAAGATATGAATTGAATGCATGCATATGTTTGTTGCATTATTTTGTTTGCTCACTGAGACATGATGTATGCTGACCCTTTCGACGTCGAATATTTTTAGTTGATGATGCAGGTCCTACCATAGAAGATTACATGAATGCTTCAATGTACGGGTATGTTGCGGTGATGGATACAGAAGCTATGATGGAGTCGCATGATTCGTCATGCGAGTGCAACTCATGCGTCTTTGATTAGATTTATTAGTTGGATTATTCAGAAGATGTAATTCATTAATTTATTTTATTTTATGTCTTAGCCTTTTGGAGATAATTGGATACTTTACTTATGTTATCACTATTAGATACTCAGTTCATTAGTATTAAAGATTTTTGCTATTGTTTATTTACTCTGATTATGGTTGTGGATGTGTATGGTTTAAGCAAAAGGACACAGCCTATTTGAGATCTTAGTTGAACCGTTGGATCATAGACTGTTCATCACACCATTCTGGTTGGTGCAGAATTGGGGTGTGACAACTTGGTATCAGAGCTCTCAGGCCCTGTCTATTAAACCGGTATACTTCCATAATAGTTCGTGAACTGAGAATAAAATTTAAAAGCTTTACTAAGAACACACTATAAGCACCTGTGTTGTATGAGACAAAAATTAAGAAAGAGAATAATGCACAATTAAGATGATAAATAAGTTTCATATACACATTGAATAAAAACCATATATATATACAAATCAGAGTACGGTCCATAATCTGGACAGTTACTCTGTAGTACAAGGAAAAAGCAAAAAGAAATGCATCATGGAGCCGGAGGTGCTAGAGGAGGAGGTGCCTCGCGATCTCAGTCATAATCCTCAGCATACACTCTCGTCAGCCAGGCTACGTGAGTCTGGGTCACCTGGAGACTAGCTGCCAGATCGGCCATCCACTGATCAGACGTACGCTGCGCCTCCCTAATCTCACGCAGCAACCCCATCACGTCGTCTAGTGGTGGGTGCGAAGGACCAGCTGAGTAGGAAGGAACCCTAGAAGGGCCAGCTCCAGTGGAATGCAATGGTGATGGAGGAGGTATGGCATCCACATCCATGTACATATGATCATCATTATCAGCATCACCCCCATGGACTCCTACTGCTGCTGCTACTGCCGCCTCAACGTCTGCTATCTCGACCCGAGTACGGGGACGCACCATAGCATTCCTCTCCTCGCCACTGACCTACACATCCCGCATCCCCATCTTGCAGATGGCCTCCCAGTCAAGATCAAATGAGAAGGTGTACTCATGAATCCTCTCATCAACCAAGTCGACATGCAGGCGAGTGAGCAGAGTAGTGATCAAACTCTCGTAGGGTAGGTTGCCTATCTGACCAGGCATCGCAGCACGGATCATCATCCTGATGATAATATATGGGAGGTAGATGGACTGCCTAGTGCAGATGTAGTACAAGAGATACTGGGTCAACTGGGAAATCTTCTCATAGTGCCCACTCTGCAGAATCAGGTTGTGCTGAATAATCTTGCAGTACACCCGAGGTTCCGATCGTAGGTTGATTGCCTTCATCTCCCAGCGATCATCTCTAAGAAGCTGGCGATCAATCTCTGCACGCATCATCAAAGATAGGAACTGGGGTTCCTTAGGTGCACAGTATACCAAGGGGCCGTCGTTTGAAATACCCAGGAGATCAGCCAACTCCTGGCTGTTAAAGGAGATCTCTACCCCTTTAACATAACTGGTGATCCTGAGCTCTCTACCCCTATCTATATCATTTGGATCACCCACTACCTGAAGGTTGCAATAAAACTGCTTCACCAGAGCAGGACAGGTGCATGCCTCATATAATATCATGGGAAGCCAACGCATGTCACCAAAAGCACCCTCTACATTAAACAAGGCTAGATTAGCCAAGTTTACACAACAACCCCCTTCCACCTTTTTAAGCTCATAACGAGCATATTGAGCCTCTGCTTCATTAGACCGGAAGCGGATAGGATCATGAGCTCTGGGAACTTTGGTGTGAGCCATGGTATCTGCAAAGATACAGATAAATAAGCAAGATATTAGATATAGTGAAAAACTCAAAAATTTTGGCATATAACGGAAAGATTTGGCCAAAAGCCTCACTTTTCACCCAAACAGTTGGGCAGGAGGACGTACATATGTTCCAAACCATCCTAAAAGGCTCATACAATTTGAAATTTAAACTAGGAAAATCGAATTTGAAGAAATTTCAACAATTTGGAAAAATCCCAAAAATTAAGTCAAAAATGGAAAATTTCAAGTTTCTCAAAAAATAAACGATGAAACTCAAATTTTCTTGAGGGCTTTCATCCATTGGGTGGCCAATAGCAAAAGCCCCCAATAAAAATCAGATTTTTACGGTTAGAAAAATTTTAATTTGAAGAAAACATTATAAATGGAAAAAAAACCTAGTTTTGAAAGCTTAAAAATGAGGACCAAAAGGGAACATACCTGAAGGAATGGAGCAGAGGTCGTGAATGGAGGAAAGAATCACCAGACACGAGTGGTCGACACTGTAGCAACTCAGTGGAAGCGAGTTGAGTTGAAGGAAAAAGAGAAAGTGGGAAATGAGTTCAAAAATCAGGTTTAAAAACCTGATTTGGAGTCGTGTGGTCGCAAAATTTGACCAAATCTGCGACCACATGACTGACCCCACCATCGACCACAGGCTCTCGGTGAGTTTCCAGACCTCATGTGGTCGGACCCTGCGGTCCGACATATTGCGACCACACGATCGACCACAGGCTCTCGGTGAGTTGACAGACCTCGTATGGTCGGACCCTGTGGTCGGACATATTCCGACCCCACAATCGACCATGGGCTCTCGGTGAGCTGACAGGGTTTTGTGAGGTCGCATACCCTGTGGTGGAACATAGTGCGACCCCACCATCGATCACACGATGGAAAATATAGTATTTTGACTGAATGACTTGGAAAATGGGAATTTCACATTGATTTGTTGGATTTTGACATGGGAATGACGTATATTATGATTGCCTCACATGTTATATGATTTTTCAGATACTACCACCACCGGAACAGGAAATGGCTGGGCGAAGAGTAACCAGGCGAGGACGTAACCCAATTCCACCACAACCACCTATGGAGGAAGATAGCCATGAGAATCCTGAAGGACAAGAGAATCAGAATATGGCACCACCAGAAGCTAATGGCCAGGCAAATCCTACAAACTTGCCAGCCCCACCTACAGATTTGGCTACAGCAGTTACAAACCTAGCCCAACAGCTGCAGCAAATACAGCAAGTACAAGCCAATATGCAAGCTGCTATGGGAATGGTTTTTCCAGCTGTACATTATACACCTATGCCAGCCAGACAAGCTAGCACAGTACCAGTGGGCAACAACACGGTACCCCAATCACCTCAAACCCCAGTTGTACAAGCTCCAGTACAGAACCCTGAGGTAGCCCAAGGCAGTTACCAGTATCAACCACCTATGTATGGGGCCTATGCTCAGTATCAGTTGGACCATTCTCGACTGATCAAGCACTTTCTGAAAATGAAGCCTAAGGAATATAATGGCAACCTAGCAGATCCTTTGTGGCCAGCTCACTAAATCGATGAAATGGAAAAAAAATTTATAATGATGACTGTAAATGAGGAAGAAAAAGTATTATGTGCCACATTTATGCTGAAGGGCGATGCACACCACTGGTGGAAGTCTACTAGGAGTTATCTATTAACAAAGCATGCCCAATTGACCTGGGCAATCTATAAAGAGGCATTCTTCGAGAAATATTTCCCAAAAGTTTCAAAGATGCTATAAAAAGAGAGTTCCTAAGTTTGTATCAGGGACAGATGACTGTGGATGCATATCAACAGTGGTATGAAGAGCTGTTTTTCTTTGCTCCCTCTAGCATGCAGGAGGAAAATACTAAAACCCAAAGGTTCATCATGGGACTTAAGGGAAGCATTCGAGAGCATGTTTTGTGGCTAGAAAAGAAAGTTTATAATGAAGCTGTACAAATTGCTCGGGTACTAGAATCGAGCCAGAGGGAGAGCTACCTTGCTCAGAATAGAGGTATCAAAAAGCCAAATGGAAATTCTTATAACAAAGGGAACACAGAGACATTTAAACCCTTCCGTACTCAAGGATTTAATGCTACAGCCAAGACTACTCCAATAGCCCAACCTCAACAAAAGCAAAATAACGAAGAAGTAAAATGCTATAACTGCAATTAAATGAGACATTATTCAAGGGAGTGTCCTAAGCCCAGGAAGTAGCTACAGCAAGGAAAGGTTTATGCAGTTACATTTGAGGATATTGTCGCATCGCCTAATGTGGTCACAGGTATGACCTGAACCTTTCATTTTGTATTACCTTGTTTGAGCATGTAGACCAAATTAAAATAAATCACAAGTATCGTACCTATTAATGGCATACCCGCTAGAGTACTCTTTGATTCTGGAGCTACTCATTCTTTTATATTTGTCATTTGGAAAGAAGCTAAATCTACCCCTCAGATCTTTAGACTACAAATTTCTTGTATGATCACCTATGGGATTAGAAGTGGAATTAGAAAAAAGGTTATGGACCATGTCTAGTTCTTATCGACGAGAAGATTTTGGATGCAACCTTGATTCAACTCGAGATGGCAGACTTTGACGTTATCTTGGGAATGGACTGGTTAGTTCGGCATTCTACAAGCCTATTATGTGCAGAAAAGAAATTGACATTTAAAGACAAGGAAGGAGCAGAGTTTAGTTTTGTGGGAACCAAACTTCCTCGTAGATGAAAACTCATCCTCTCTACATTAAAGGCGAGAAAATGCCTCGAGAAATGAGGAGTTGGGTATCTAGTATCCGTGGTTGATCACACCAAGGAAGTTCCACGAATGGAAGATATTGATGTTGTGCGTGACTTTTCAGATGTATTTTCTGAGGAATTACCAGGACTACCACCCGACCGAGCGACAGAGTTCGTTATAGACCTTATACCCGGAGTCGCGCCAGTATCTAAAGCACCCTACAGAATGGCTCCTACGGAACTGAAAGAATTAAAGGTACAACTACAGGAATTATTGGACAAGGGTTATATCAGACCCAGCATATCACCATGGGAAGCGTCGGTGTTGTTTGTGAAGAAGAAGGATGGTAGTGTTCGACTGTGTATAGACTATCGAGAATTGAATAAGCTTACAATCAAGAATCGATACCCGTTGCCACGGATCGATGACTTGTTTGATCAATTGCAAGGTGCCAAGGTGTTCTCCAAAATTGATCTTCGGTCAGGATACCATCAGCTGAAGATTAAGGACGATGATATTCCAAAGATAGTATTCAGAACAAGATATGGACATTATGAATTTTTAATCATGTCTTTTGGATTTACTACCGCACCCACACCATTTATGGAACTCATGAATCGGGTATTCCATGATATGTTGGATACATCAGTCATTGTGTTTATTGACGATATATTGGTCTACTCCAAGGACAAGGAAACTCATGTCATGAATCTAAGAGCCGCTCTGCAGCGACTAAGAAAAGAGAAGCTTTACGCCAAATTTATAAAGTGTGAGTTTTGGCTAAATGAGGTCGCTTTCTTAGGCCATGTTGTATCTGCTGAAGGAATTAAAGTGGATCCTAGTAAGATTGAAGCCATTGTAAAATTGGAAGCACCTAAGAGTGTTGCAGAAATCAGAAGTTTCCTAGGTCTAGCTGGGTATTACCGGTGATTCGTGGAAGACTAATCCAAAATTGTCATACCTCTCACCAGTTTGACTAAAAAATGAGAAAAGTTTGTTTGGACCGATAAATGTAAAGAAGGTTTTCAAACATTGAAAGCTAGATTGGTATCTTCTCCCATCTTGACTATTCCTATTCCAGGACAACCGTTTACCTTGTACACTGATGTGTCTGGGTTGGGTTTAGGATGTGTAATTATGAAAGGAGAACAAGTAGTTGCGTATGCTTCAAGACAACTAAAGACACATGAGAAGAACTATCCCACTCATGACTTGGAATTAGCGGCAGTAGTACATGCTGTCAAGATTGGAGACATTATTTGTATGGAGAGAAATTTCAAATTAAATCAGATCATAAGAGTCTCACTTATCTTTTTAATCAGAAGGAGTTGAACATGAGACAAAGAAGATGGCTGGAATTATTGAAGGATTATGATTGCGATATTCAGTATCATCCAGGGAAAGCTAATGTAGTTGTTGATGCGCTAAGCAGAAAAGCAATGATAAAATCCCAAGGAGAGATTAACACGACTGTGACAATGTGTGTTACAGGAAAAGTATTCCATCATGGTAATGAGCAGTTCGTGATAGATGCACCAGGTGGATCAACCAACCAAGGGTTTATTCATCGATTTTCAAATATGTTCACAACATTGAAGATTGTACCTGATATAATAGATGAAGTGAAAGCCGCTCTTAGATCAGACCCTTATCTGAGAATGGTATAAGAAGACATCCAAAAAGGTAGGACTATTCCTGAGTTCACCTTGGACGATGAAAAGGTACTGAAGTACAAAGGAAGAGTATGTGTTTCTGAAACAGAAAACTTGGACATTAGACACAGACTAATGAAGGAAGCTCACACCATCGCTTATTCAGTACATCCTGGAAGTACAAAGATGTATCATGATTAGAAGAAATTATATTGGTGAAGAGGAATGAAAGCAGATGTTGCTAAATTTGTGTCTCAATGCCTAAATTGTTAGAGGGTAAAGGATGAAAGGCAAAGACCTGTGGGATTGTTACAGCCACTGCCAGAACCAGCATGGAAATGGGACTGCATCACTATGGACTTCGTCATCGGGTTACCATTGACTCCCCGAGTAGTTGACGTGGTCTGGGTGATTGTAGATCGTTTGACTAAAACAGCTCGCTTTATAGCTATACGACCTCAATATACCCTACAGAGGTTAGCCAAGCTATATGTGGATAATATTCTCAGATTACATGGTGTACCTGAAAGCATTATGTCCGATAGAGACCCACGCTTTACCTCAAAGTTTTGGGAAGGATTACAGAAGGCTATGGGTACAACATTAAAGTTTAGTACTGCATTCCATCCTCAAACAGACGGACAGTCGGAGCGTACCATTCAGATTTTAGAAGATATGCTTCGAGCCTGTGTTATTGATTTCAAGGGATCATGGGATGAAAGTCTATCATTGATCGAGTTCGCCTATAACAACAGCTATCAGGCTACTATACAGATGTCACCCTATGAAGCACTGTATGGTAGAAAGTGTCGAACTCCTTTGTTTTGGAATGAAGTTGGTGAACGGAGTATCGTTAGACCAGAATTATTGAAGAGACTTGTCGAGTAGTCGACATTATCAAGGAAAGAGTTAAAACAGCTTAGAATCGTCAAAAATAGTATGCAGATACTCGACGTCGAGACCTTGAATTCGTTGTAGGTGATAAGGTATTCTTGAAAGTATCACCTATGCGAGGTTTAAAACGATTCGGACAGAAAGGGAAGTTAAGTCTGAGATATGTCAGGCCATATGAGATTCTAGCTAAACGTGGAAAAGTGGCGTATCAGTTAGCACTACCCCCATCTATGTCAAGTATGCATGATGTATTTCATATCTCATTACTGAAGAAGTACGTCAGAGATCCAACACACGTTTTAACAACGGATCCACCGGGTCTAACTGATGATTTGACATTCAAAGTAGCACCAACTAAAATCACCATCCAAAAGGTTCAACGCCTATGCAACCGTGATATTTATTATGTTAAGGTCATTTGGAGAAGCCAAGATATAGAAGAGATCACATGGGAAGAAGAGAATGCTATGCGAAAGCAATATCCTCACCCTTTCGACTCGGAAGGTATGTGCAAATTTTGGGGACAAAATTTCTAATAAGAGGGGGGGAGTTGTAAGACCCGTATCGAACTAACCGGTCTTACCACCTTGTAATAGGTCTACATATCCTAGTCGAGCAAAGTGGACCAAGTTCGTAAAGAAACCACTAGACCAAGTATGAAATCAAACCCAAAAATAGTCAATTACGAGCGTGTGGTCGCATACCTAAACAGGTGTGACCGACCACACCTCAAAAGAGTCCAACCACATGAATTTAGGTCATGTGGTCGGACATTTTAGAAGGTATGTGTAAGCACCCCATTTTTGCCATCCCAGCTAAACAAAGTCCTGCTGGTGTGTGGACAACAAAAAGAAGAAAGGTGATTGAAAGTTTAGATTTTTGACTGTGAATTTGAGGAAGTTTTTGGTGGGCCCCACAATAAGGTCACAAGCTGTAATCTGCATGGTTGCATAGGTCATGGAATTATCTTCGAAATGATACCAGAATTGTCCAATTCTGATATCAAATGAAGAAGATATGGTCATTTTAGTCAAATGATACGTACAAGGGACGTTTCTAAAATTATCATAAATAGTCTCAGGGACTTTCATGCAAATTATCATAAGTTGGATTGTTTGAATTTCAAATCATCATATCTTGATCATCCGACATCTGAATCATATGGTTTAAATACCATTATTCCTTATTTTTAGTCCTTTTCAAAGTGGACGTAAAGGATTTTCGGTAGAAGTCACCAGCGGGCCCCATGCAAGCTTGCATGCAAAGTTATCGTTAGAACTTTAAAGCTTCATATCTTTTCCGTTCTACGTCGGATTCAGATGATTCCAAAGCCGTTATTCTTCAGTTGTGATGTCCTACAAAGTGGACGTGGAAAATCTCGGGTAGAAGTCTCCGGAGGGTCCCATGCAAAATTACACATGGAAATGATCATTTAATCTTTGAAAATTCATATTTTGGTCACTCCATATCCAAATCAGGTGATTTCAGTTTCATTATGTTCCATTTTTAGTACTCTATAAAATGGACGTAAAGGATTTCCGGTAGAAGTCTCCGAAGGATCCCATGCAGAATGGTTAGCTAAATTATCAATAATTGGTCTGCTTAAACTTCAAAAATTCATAAGTTGACTATTTTATTTCCAAATGAGGTGATTCAAGCTCCTATATTCCTCATTTCTAATGTTCTACAAAGTGAAAGTAGAAAATTTGGAATAGAGGCTATCAAAAAATTTCATGCGGAATAACAGTGAAAATAGCCCATGAAATGATAGATAGAGAAAACCCAGTGAATTCCAATCAATCCAGTCAACTCAGCTCAACCCAAGTCAGCCTTGGCCCAACCCAGATCAACCTAGTTTAGTCCAACTCAGACCAGTCCAAACCAAATCAATTCAGTCCAAGTATGTACATGTGCGTCATATATATTGTATTATATATATTGTATTATATGATATACTATATATATTGTATTATATGATATTATGTCTATGTATATTAGTGTAATATATGATATTTATTAAATATATAAGATATAAGTATAAAATAAAGAAAAATAATAAAAAAAAGGGAGAGATTGAGAGTGAGAGAGATGTGAGAGATAGAGAGAGAGATTTTTTTTCTATTGAGAGAAAGATTGAGAGTGAGAGAGAGATTGAGTGAAGAAGAAGGAAAGAAGAGGAAGAAAAGCAAAGGAGAGATTGACATGAGAGAGAGAGAAAGAGCATTTTTTTTCTGTTTTGGGAAAATTGGGAGAGAAAGAAAAAAAAAAGATTGAGAGTGAGAAAGAGATTGAGTGAAGAAGAAGGAAAGAAGAACAACATAAAAGAGAGGTGAGGGGACGTGAAGAGAGGTGGATTTTTCTGTTTTGGGGAGTGAGAGAGAGATGGAGTGGAGAAAAGAAATGGAAGATTGAAAGGAGAAAATAAGAGAGAAGGAGAGGAGGAGAGAGGCGTTGAGGTAAGTTTAGTTTTTTTTTTTTCTATTTTCTTGTTTGGTATTCTTTTGGTTTGCAGCACCCCAATAACCAAGCACCCGACACCTTGCAATATGCTAGTTCATCCTCTTCATACATTCCACCAACCGACCAGTCCAACATTTGCTTCAAACCTGTCTACTCACCCATGCTACCACCTGTACAGCCATTAACCAAGCACCCAAACACCTGTCCAGCTATACTTACAATCCCATCTCTTCATTCTTGTCTAGCCTCCATCATTAATCAAAATCCAGCCATCGACCACCTCAACCCACGGTCAAGCATCCACACTTCATCCATACCCCACTGCCAGCCTAAGATCCCACATCTTACTTCCTATCAGCCGACCTCTTGCTACCCATTTACTTTGATCATATGCCATTGAATGAATATTTTTTATGATTGATCATATGCCATTGAATGAATATATTTTTTATGCTTGATCATATGCCATTGAATGAATTTTTTTTTTTTTTTGTAAATGTTTAATCATATGCCATTGGTTTTGATTTTTTATCATGTTACCAAGATGCTCAATAAATCTGATTTTAATTTGAGCCATTAAATATGAAATCTGACCTATCCTTACTGGATCATCATTTTGTGTAATCTGAACCATTGGATGGCTATCAGAAGTGATCTAAATGATTTTTGAATGGTTAGATTATTGTCTTGAGTGATCTGAACCATTGGATGGCTATCAAAAATGATTTAAATGATTTTTGAATGGTTAGATTATTGTCTTGAAAGATCTGAACCATTGGATGGCTATCAGAAGTGATTTAAATGATTTTTGAATGGTTAGATTATTGTCTTGAATGATTTGAACCATTGGATGACTATCAGAAGTGATTTAAATGATTTTTGAATGTTTAGATTATCCTTTTGTGTAATATGAACCATTGGATGGCTATCAGAAGTGACTTAAATGAGTTTTGGATGGTTAGATTATTATCTTGAGTGATCTGAACCATTGGATGGCTATCACAAGTGGTTTAAATGATTTTTGAATGGTTAGATTATTGTCTTGAGTGATCTGAACCATTGGATGGCTATCAGAAGTGATTTAAATGATTTTTGAATCATTAGTTTATTGTCTTGAGCGATCTGAACCATTGGATTGCTATCAGAAGTGATTAAATGAATTTGAATGGTTAGATTACCATCAAGAGTGATTTATACTTTTGAATTTTGTATCATGAGTGTTTTAGATGCTCACTGACATGTTTGGATGCCACATAATTGCCATATTTGATGCTCACATTGCTCACATGCCATACATGGAATGCTTTCACATGTTATCTTTAGATGCTTCTATTTTTGGATTGCACACTTACCATGTTTGTATTGATTCGCATGCTCACTTGCCATCTTTGATTGATTTGTTGCTAAATTTGAATATGTTTCTAACATGCTATATTTAGACGCATATACTGCTATATTTAAGCTCACATTGCTATGTTGGATTGTTTACATTGCTATTATTGAATACAACAATTAGGGTAGAAAACCCTGAAAATGGAAAGTAAATAGCAATTAAGGTAGAAAACCATAAAAATAAAAAATAGCAATTAGGGTATGAAACCCTAAAAAATAAAAATCACAATGAAAAAGGATAGGAAACCCTAGAAACCTAAAAATGGAAACAATAAAAATGGTAGGAATTTAGCTCTCATCCCTAGATCCTATTGATAAAAATAGAAAGAATTTGGTACACATCCCACATAAGAATGGTAGGAATTTAGGCCTCATCCCTAGATCTTATTAACAAAAATGAAAAAATAAAAATGGTAGGAATTTGGGTCTCATCCCTAAATCCTATTGACAAAAATAGAAATAATTTGGTACACATCCCAAATAAAAATGGTAGGAATTTAGGTCTCATCCCTAGATCCTATTAACAAAAATGGAAATAATAAAAATGGTAGGAATTTAGGTCTCATCCCTAGATCCTATTAACAAAAATAGAAAGAATTTGGTATACATCCCAAATAAAAATGATAGGAATTTAGGTCTCATCCCTAGATCCTATTGACAAAAATGGAAGGAATTTGGTACACATTCCAAATCCGACTCTCATAATCATTTTCGAACTATGTCGTACCTGATTTCTAGGGCACACTCTAGAATACGTAGGCAATTTGGGAATCCCAAATACTGTACAAAGTCACCCATCAACCATACATCCAGCATAAACTTCAACTTGAATAAAAAAAAATCTAATTGAAGCACATGCATAAATCACTTTCATAATCTTTAATCACAAAACCCTTTCGAACTACGTTTTTGGACTTGATTTCCAGGATTGGAATACGTAGGCAGTTTGAGATGTCTTACACGTCTCAGGTTCAGTCCAAGACCAAACCATCTTTGGTCCGGTTCACTGTATAATATTGTACATTATATTTGCTTATTTATTTGTTTTAAAACATGATTGGCTGAACCCTAGGTTAGAATAACTTAGCAACCTAGTTTAGGACATCCCCCATTGAACCCTAGTCATCCAGTTGACCAAGCATAGTCAAAATTAGAATTTAAGAAAAGTTTAGGAGGCCGATATAGATCGGGCGGTTTGGGTGCCTAATACCTTCCCATAACCGTACCCTGAATACTTACCCGATCTCTTGCAGACCAAAGAACTGATACATTGGGTCACGAGTCAATAGAAGCCTTACCTTAGGATGAGGCTACATTTTTCGAGGTCCTAGACCATAATCTAGGTGGCGACTCCAACAGTACAATCGATCTTCATCGATACGGATACACATTCCATCCCGACGAGGATGATCATTGATTTCTCATTTTCCTCACAGTGTGGTCGACGGATTCTGCGACCCCACCTCCGACCACACGAAACCCAGTCAGAATCAAAAATTAAGAAACCGTCCTAATTCGAAGCGGGTACTTCCTAAACTCATTAGGGCATATTATGGAGGGTTTTCCTCTATAAATAGGACGTCCTTTAGCCTCTTTTACTCCTTTAGAACTCTAATTGAAAGTGAGAGAAAGAGAAGAGAAGGAAGAGAAGGAAAATGGAAGAGGAAGACTAAGGAGGAAGAAAATTCAGAGAAAAATCTGAATCTTCAACAAGCCTAAGGTATGAACACATTCCCCATGATAAATTGAGAGCCTAGAATAGTTTATAAAGAAGATAGGATTTAGGAGAAACCCAAACCATCCATCCATGGATAAATTCCAAGAGAATCCATGGAAGAAATTATGTGGACAATGGATGGTGTATAAAATAATAGTTTTGAGCCATAGAATAATTTTAGGAATGACCATGATGATAAGCCAAAGGAATCCAAACATGGAGGATTGGAATTGAGAGTGAAAGGTCGACCAACACACGTGTAGTCGCATGATGTGCGACCACACGAGACACACATGTCCTACCACATGCCCTCGGGAAGTTTTCAGGGAGGGTGTGGTCGCACGCGTGGTCGTAGTATGTCCGACCACATCCTGTGACCCCATGCCTTGTGGTCGCAGAAACTGAGACCACAGGTGGTGCCACACCTACGACCTCTCAGTTTCTGTTAGTCTAAACTCATGGAAATTAATTTTAATTTAAAATCTATAAATTTGTTAGGTTTCCAAGTGGTTTAAAAGTGAATTACAAAGCTTGAACGATGATCTACTATCAATCAAAGGTGAGAGAACAAGACCTAAACTAATTTGCTAATAATAAACTATTTTTATTTATTGAGTCCAATGCCATGAATGATTCTATGCTTGTATGCGTGTATTGTGCATATCACATGTCATCCAATATTCATGTTATTACTATTCATGCATATTTAATTCAGTTTATTTGTAACATGATGATGATTATGATGCTAGGAATAAGCATGTGAATGTATGTGTGTGATTAGTGTGCTTGATGCGAGTGGTGCATCAGGGAGAGGACATGACATTGTGGTTCATCCTGGTCACCAGACTCTAGCTCTATCTCTACTCAAATCTTGTCCACTGACATCGTCGTATCGCCATTACCTTAGCAAAACTATTACGTCGTAGGGCATCAGAGGAGGTGGTCTCGGAGCGTGTAGTCTCTGACTCTGCCGGGGGGCCTTAGCTCTATCTCTATGGACGTATTGAGGGATGCTGGGGTGATGAACCTCCAATAAACCAATGGTTCAACCAGGATCTCGAATAGGCTATGTCCATTTGCTTAAACCATACACATCTACAACCATAATCAAAATAAATAAACAATAGTGGAAGTCTTATATATTAAATGAACTGAGAATCTAAGAATGATAACATAATAAAATGTCCAATTATCTTTCATTGACTAAGACATAAGTAAATAAAATAATCAATTATATTTCCTTAATAATCTAAATAAAAATCTAATAAAAAATGCATGAATTGCATTCGCATGACGAATCGTGTGACTCCATTATAGCCTCTGCGTCCTTCGCCGCAACATGCCCATACGTTGGAGCATTCATATAATCTTCTGTGGTCGTACCTGCATCATCAACTAAAAATATTTGAATTCAAAAAGGGTGAGCACACATCACAGCTCAGTGAGCAAACAAAACAATGCAATAAACATATGCATGTATTCAATTCATATCTTTGGTTTGGTTCATAAGTTTGCAATGTGCAATAGAAAGGATAGGTGGCCGCCGCACCTCTATACATGAATGTGTGGAACTGCCCCATGGATTAAACATCATTGCCACCCCCACATGCACCCACCATGGAATAGAGATAGAGCTAAAGTACTTAGGACCACACCGCATCACACTTCCCCTGATGCTCTACCCATACCAACACGTAAGCCCCTGTTGGCGAGGGATTACAAACTAGGCTTGCAACTAACCAATCCTAATATCAAACAGTGTATCCAAGGCCTCACCCCAGCATCCCTCAATACGCCCATAGAGATAGAGCTAAGGCCTCCCGACAGAGTCAGAGACTACACGGTCCGAGATCACCTCCCCTGATGCCCTACGACGTAATAGTTTTGCTAAGGTAGTGGCGATACGACGATGTCAATGGACAAGACTTGAGTAGAGATAGAACTAGAGTCTGGTGACTAGGATGAACCATAGTGTCATGTCCTCCCCCTGATGCTCTACTCGCATCAAGTACACTAACCACACACATACATTCACATGTCTATTCCTAGCATCATCATCATCATCATGTTATAATAAACGAAATTAAATATGCATGAACAGTAATAACAGGAATAGTGGATGACATGTGATATGCACATTACAATCATACAAGCATAGAATCATTCATGGGATTGGACTCAATAAACGAAAATAGTTTATTATTAGCCAATTAGTTTAGGTCTTGTTCCCTTACCTTTGATTGAGCGTAGATCCTCGTTCAAGCTTTATGAATCACTTTTAAATCACTAGAAAGACCTAACAAGTGATAAATTTTAATTAAAATTAATTCCAATAGATTTAGACTAACTAAAATCGTAGGGTAGCAGGTAGGGTAGCACCTAGGGTAGCAGTTTCTGCGACCCTAGGGTGTAGGGTCGGATGTGGGGTCGGATACCATTCGACCCTACGTGCGACCACACCCTCCTTGGGACTTCCTGAGGGCATGTGGTCAATTCTGTGATCTCGTAAGGTCGGATATCATTCAACCCTACGTGCAACCACATATATTCTGAGTCGACCTTTCATTCTAAAGTTAATTCCTTCACGTCTGGATCCTTTGGCTTACTTTCATGGTCCATTCTATGATTGTTCTATGGCTCAAAACTACAAGTTATACACTATTCATAGATAATGATTTTCTCCATGAAATCTCTTAAAACTTGTCCATGGATGGATGATTTGGGTTTCTCCTAATCCTATGTTCTTCATAACTTTTTAGGATCTCTTATTCAGGTAAGGAATTAGGTTCATACCTTTATTCAAAGGTTTCTCTGAACTTCCTCCTCTTCCTTAGTCTTTTTTCAAGTTCCTTCTCTTCTTCTCCTTCTTCTCTTTCTCTTTCTCTCATTCTCAATTAGGGTTCTAAAGGAGTGAAAGAGGCTAAGGGACGTCCTATTTATAGAGAAAAACCCTCCATAAGAAGTCCCAAAGAGTTTAGGAAAGATCCCCTTTGAATTAGGAAAGTTTCCTAATTTTTTATTTCTGTCTGTCATCGTAGGGTCAGACGTAAGGTCAAAGGATCCGTCGACCCTACACCTTCTTAGTCATCCGACCCTATGACTAAAAAGTCATGGGTTGGACTTCTGTTGAGGTGGGGTCGACCCTACCTATTTAGGCATGCGACCTTACCCTCACATTTGCTGTTTTTGGGTTAGACTTCATACCTGGTCTTGTGATTTCTTCATGCACTTGGTTCACTTGGCTCGACCATGATAGGTAGACCTGGTACAAGGTGGTAAGACCGGTTAGTTCGATACGGGTCTTACACTATCTCTATTCCATGGTGGGTGCATGTGGGATGGCAATGGTGTTTGATCCATTGGGCGGCTTCACACACTCGTGTATAGAGGTGCGACGGCCACCTATCCTTTCTATTGTACATTGCAAACTTATGAACCAAACCAAAGATATGAATTGAATGCATGCATATGTTTGTTGCATTGTTTTGTTTGCTCACTGAGCCATGATGT
Organism: Protea cynaroides; assembly: GCA_028583415.1. NCBI lineage: Eukaryota > Viridiplantae > Streptophyta > Magnoliopsida > Proteales > Proteaceae > Protea > Protea cynaroides. The sequence goes on from CM053276.1 coordinate 52,263,722, forward strand.
GTGCTCACCCTTTCGATGTTGAATATTTTTAGTTGATGATGCAGGTCCTACCGTAGATGATTACATAAATGCTTCAATGTACTGGCATGTTGCGGCGATGGATGCAGAAGCTATGATGGAGTCGCATGATTCGTTGTACGAGTGTAACTCATGCGCCTTTGATTTGATTTATTAGTTGGATTATTCAGAAGATGTAATTGATTAATTTATTTTATTAAGTCTTAGTCTTTTGGAGATAATTGGATACTTTACTTATGTTATCACTGTTAGATACTCAGTTCATTAGTATTAAAAACTTCCGCTATTGTTTATTTACTATGATTATGGTTGTGGATGTGTATGGTTTAAGCAATAGGACACAGCTTATTCGAGATCTTGGTTGAAACATTGGATCATAGATGGTTCATCACACTATTCTGATTGGTGCAGAATTGGGGTGTAACAAACCCAATCAAGTCAGTCCAGCTCAGTCAACCTTGAACAAACCAGTTTAGACCCAACCAGTCTAGTCAGGTCCAATTCAAACCATCCGGATCAAATTGATTCAATCCATGTGTATGTTTAAAGTGTATATCATATATATTGATACATTATATTTATTAAGCATTACATATATAAATTATGTATAATAATATTGATATTGTAAGGAAGGGAGAGAGAGAGAGCCGTGGTGCCCTAATTAGGGGGCTCACTAAGGTTTTCGATTAGGAAAGAGAGAAAGAGAGGGAAACCACCTGGCCGTAGGTCCCATTGCCAAAAGAATAAAAAATAAATAAATAAATAAAATGAAGGATTGAGGAGAAGAATAAGGAAAGAAGATAGAGAGAGTGATCGTGAGATATAAAAGAGGGTTAGGGATCGCTTTTTAGTTAAGAAAAGGAAACTAAAAAATAGGAAAAAAGAAAAGAAATCAGGAGAGAGGGAGTGGAGAAACTTGGAAAGAAACAAAAAAAAAAGGAAAAAAATAGAAAAAAGGAAAGAAAAGAGAGAAAGGACGCTTAGTGGGGAGAATTGGAGAAAAAAAAAGAAAGAAATTAAAAATAGAAAAAGGGAAATCAGAGAGTTGGGAAGAGTGTCTAAGAGAAGGAGAGAGTCTAAGAGAAAGAGAGAGGACGGGAGAGAGAGAAGGAAAAAAAAGAAGGAAAAATTCAGAAAGAGAGAAAAGAGAGAAGAAGAACCCGAGAGGAGAACTTAAAGAGAGAGGGCAGAGAAGATCGAAAGAGAGGAGCGGAGAAGAAGAGAGAAGAAAAAGCTGGAAAAGAAGAGACAGAGAGGTACAGAGGGAGAGAGAGATTGCAAGTAAGACTTACTCACTGAATACTACCTGCTCATAACCCTCATGCTATGCTACCTAATCGACTCCATCGATACGTCCACCGACCCTGCACTACAACCCTTTCCACAAACCGAAACTCATCAGCCGTTATCCCAATTCTACCGCTCATCTCACCACCACCTGCAGCCATGTAATCAAATTTACCCACCATCATCAACCACCCAACACCACTGATCTCTAGCCTCCATAATCCACTTAACTCCCACCGACATCCCCACATGAAACCTGCCCAATATCCCTACTGCTCACCTACATCATGCACCTTCATCCCACTACCCAAGCTACCTGAGACACTATGGTGACATGGCTTCATGATTTATAATTTTAAATAGTGGTAACATAGTTTGGAGTTTGACTTTCTTTAAATGATTAATCAAAACCATTGATTTAAAAAATTTTATATGATTGGCCATTGAAATTATAGTCTGATTAGAATCAAACCCTTAATCTAGAATTTATGATGGTCTGATCTGAAATTCAATGAAATTAATCCCATCAGATGCTTGAAATTTTATTGAGTCGATATGTTAAGAATTTTTAGAAAATTGGTCCAACCACATGCATGGAAATATAAGGAAACCGATCCCATATGTTTGAAATTTTGATGAAATTGATCCAATTGTAATGAAATTAAATTTGATCCGATTATAGAATTTTTGATGAAATGGAAGTAGAAATTGATATGATCATATGAATTTTGATGAAATTTAAATAAAATTGATCCGACTATGGCATTGTGATGAAATTGTGATTGATCTGATCATGTGAAATTTGATGAAATTGATCAGATCATGTGAAATTTGATGAAATTGATCCGATCATATGGAATTTTGATCTTAATTTATCATGCTTTAATGTGATAAAATTGATCCAATATATTATGGAATTTTAATGAAAAAATAAAATTGATCATGATTGAAATTGAATGGAGTTTTGATTGATCCGATCATGTGAATTTTGACGAAATTGAAATTGATCCGATTATATGAATTTTGATGAAATTAGAATTGATCCGATCATGTAGAATTTTGATGAAATTAAAATTGATCCAATCATATGTTTGAAATTATGATTAAAATTGATCCATTGATCTCGAATTTTTAACGTGAATAAAACATGGAATTTGATTTAGGTTTTTTAATGTGAATGAAATCTAAACAATTGATGATTGAATTCAATGTGATTAAAAATATGGTCATGTGATGTTGAATTTTTACATAATTAAATCTTGGCCATTGATCTTGGAATTTGATGTGATTAAAATCTAGTCATTGATCTAGAGTTTCTAATATGATTAACTTTGAGCCATTGGAAGATTGATTTTTATTTGAATCATGAGAGAAAATTAATTTTGAGCCATTGGATGTTTAATTTTGATTTGAATCTTATAATGAAATGAATCTAGTCATTGATCATGAGTGATATGAAATATAGACCATTAGATCTTAATCATGAATATCTTATTTGAATTTGAACCATTGGATTGACATTATGAGTGATATAAATGAATCTAGACCATTTGATTGTCTTGATGATTTATGTAAATGAATATGAATCGTTGGATCTTGATATGAATGATTTAGAGAAATTTGAATGGATAGATTATCATTTAGAGTGATATGAGAAGTTAGATCTTTATTGTGAGTGATCTGAATTATTGGATTACAATCTTGAGTGATTGAACCGTTGGATTATCTTTTTGAGTGATTTAATTGAATCTGAACCATTAGATTGACCTCATGAATGTTTTAAGTGAATCTGAACCATCGATCAAATATGATCTGGATAACATTGATAATGATCGATTACATCAAATCTGAGTAGTCGATCAAATATGATCTTGGTCACATTGTTGATGATCGATGCCTGATCAATGCTCTCACATGTTTGTAGTCATATTAATTCATATGCTTCTTGTTATATTTGAGATGCCATGCTTTATTGCTATACATGAGATGAAATATGTTGTTACTTGCCATACTTGAATGATATTTATTATTAACAATAATTTAATTTATTCAACACCCTAGTCGAACTGCCATGTATGTATACCTAGAAGACAGATTTAGGTGGTGGGACATGCATGTAGGCACCTACATTCACAGGAAGGGTAAGAATAAAAATAATAAATTTTAATCAAGAGATTGAAGCCTAGCCCAACACATGCCAAATTAGGATTTTAGGTCAAGGGTAGCTTAAGACGATCCCTACCCCTTAGCTCATTTTCCTTTAGGATATAGAAAACTAGATAGCTGTGAAGTGAATCAAACCATAGAGCATTTAGGTTCCACATTTTGATATTGAAAGAACATGAATGAATTGAATTCACATTCCAAACTACGTGGATCCTGATTCTTAGGGCGGCACCCTCAGATATGTAGGCAGTTTGGTGAGATTTTCAAATACGATTCCACACCATGATCTTGAAAGAATATACACATGAATGAATTGAATCCGCATTATGAATTATACGGATCCTGATTCTTAGGGTAGTATCCTAAGATACGTAGGCAGTTTGGAGAGATTCCCAAACACGATTCTACAACCTCTATTCTAAGTCGTACTTGTAGTTCACTCAAACTGTACACCCTTTAGGTTCTCTTGAATCTGTACCTATGGTTCACTCGAACTATACACCCCTTAGGTTCTTTTGAATCTGTACCTATGGTTCACTCGAACTGTACACCCCTTAGGTTCTCTTGAATCTATACCTGTGATTCACTTGAACTGTACACCCCGTAGGTTCTCTTGAATCTGTACGTGTGGTTCACTGGAACTGTACACCCTTTAGATTTTCTTGAATCTGTACATGTGGTTCACTCAAACTATACACCCTTTAGATTCTCTTGAATCTGTACCTATGGTTCACTCGAACTATACACCCTTTAGGTTCTCTTGAATCTGTACCTGTGGTTCACTTGAACTGTACATCCTTTAGGTTCACTCGAATCTATACATGTGGTTCACTTGAACTGTACACCCTTAGATTCTAAACCCATACCTGTGGTCCACTAGGACTGTACATACTTAGGTCCCAAACCGTACCTTTAATCCACTTGGATTTTACGTACTTTAGACTTCTTTAGTCTTCTTTAGGATATCCATATTTATCCTTCACCCATCACAACGAACTACGTTGTACCTGATTTTCAGGACCTCTGAAATACATAGGCAACTTGGAGGACTCTCTAAGTACGGTACCACATCTTAGTATCCTTAGGTCCTCCACATCCATATCCATATTCATCTTCACTTCAATCCACATCAAGCTATCTCTAAATTCAATCTCAATCATTACCAAGCATAAACTTCAACTTGAACAATTGAATCTAAGAAAGCTTAAGCATAAACCACATCCATAAACCTTAATCACATTCCATTCGAACTACGTTATGGACTTGATTTTCAGGATTGAAATACGTAGGCAATTTGAGATGTCTTGGACATCTCAGATTTAGTCCATCACTGAACCATCTTTGGTTCGGTACACTGTATATTACTTTGCTTGTTTATTTATTTTGAGAACATGTTTGGCTGAACCTAGGTTAGAAGAACTTAGCAACATGGTATAGGATCCCCCATGAGTCCTAGTCATCATCCATTGACCATGAACAATCAGAACCATAGTCTAAGGAAAGTAGAATCACATAGGAGGTTGATTTTTGGATCGGACAGCTTTGGGTGCATAACACCTTCCCAAACTGTACCTTGAAGGCTTACCCGTTCTCTGATAGATCAAAACCAATATATTGGGTCCAATGACTCAATAGAAGTCTTTTTTTTATGATAAGACTACATTTTATAGGTCCTAGACCTTAATCTAGGTGGCGACTCCAAATCATTTTTTTTCGTCCATCAAAGATGGGTAGAAGAGATCTTTTGTCACACCCCAATTCTAGACTAACCAATGGTGTGATGAAACGCTATAAGAACCAACAGTTCAAACTAGGATCTCATATAGGCTATGCCAACCATATTAAACCAAAACACATTCCACAGTAATAATCAGAGATAATAAAATAAATAGCGGAAGTCTTATTAATAATGAACTGAGTATCTACAATGATAAGTAAATTAAATAGTCCAGTTATCTCCAAGTAACCAAAACATAATTAATACATATTACAATACCAAAATATGAAAGTTAAACACTAAGAGTAATCATAGTTGAAACACTCGCTTGACGAGTCATATTCGTCATCCACAACTTGCACATCCATAGCAATCACATGTCCAAATATTGGCGCATCCATGTAGCCTTCAATTGTAACACATGCAACATTAGAAACTAAAAAGAATTGTACGCGCGAGGGTCAGCTCTCCAACTTGAGCTCAGTGAGTAAACAAAATAATGCAACAAACATATGCATGCATTCAATTCATATCTTTGGTCTGGTTTTTAAGTTTGTAATACGCTATAAAAAGGTTTGGCGGCCACCGCACCTCTATACACAAGTGTGTGAATCCGTCCAATGGATCAAACATCATTGCCATCCCACATGCACCCACCATGGAATAAAGATAGAGCTAAAGTGTTCATATCACACACTGCCAACACTTTCCACGATGCCCTACCCATACCAACACGTAAGCCCCTATTGGCAAGGGCTTACAAACTGGGCTCGTAACTAACCAATCCTAAATGTCATCCAGTGTATCCAAGGCCTCACCCCCAGCATCCCTCAATATGTCCATAGAGATAGAGCTAAGGCCCCTCAATAGAGTCGAAGACTACACGGTCCGAGACCACCTCCCCTGATGCCCTACGACGTAATAGTTCTGCTAAGGTAATGGGGATACGACGATGTCAGTGAACAAGACTTGAGTAGAGATAGAGCTAGAATCTGGTGACCAGGTCAAGACCACCATGCCACATCCTCCCCCCGATGCTCCACTCGCATCAAGCACACTAACCATACACACATAATCACATGCATATTTCCTAGCATCATCATCATCATCATATTATAAATAGATAGAAATAAATATGCATGTGTAGTAATAGCATAAATATTGGATGACATGTGAGATGCACATTACAAACATACAAGCATAGAATCAATCATGGCATTGGAAAAATAAAGTAAAACAGTTTGTTATTATCCAATTAGTTTAGGTCTTGTTCCCTCACCTTTGATTGATGTTTGGTCCTCTCCCAAGCTCTGAAAGTCACTTTGAATTTATTAGGAACCTAAACAATTAATGTATGTAAATTAGGGTTTAAGTTTACCAAGTTACGATAGTCAAAAACCATATCTGGTCTCAAAATATTCTTGTTGTTATCGTATGGTCGATACCCTCTGGTCGCAATATATGGCATCGTACGACATACGGTCAATACCCTATGGTCGCACTATATGTGACCGTACTTTGCGACTATACGAATCTTGGAAACCACCCGCATAGCTGTGGTAAACTCTCTGGTCACCCTATTGGTCGACCATAGCTGCGACCATACAAAGTTTGGTTGATTTTTACTTCTCACACGAGTTTCTCCTCATGGCTCATCGATGGGATTCACACTAAGATCATTCTATGGCCTTAATCATAGTTTTTCCTCATCCGTTATCCCTAACCTATTTCCTATGGTTTCCCATAGAAAACCTATAACCGAAATCATTGTATTAGGTTCCACATATCAACTTGAAAAGAACCTATTCTATCTGATCTATCTTACAGAGTCAAATCCATACCTTAAGCTTGCTATAGAGGGATAGAACTCTTCTCTGCAAAACCTTCCTCTCAGCCTTCTTCTCCAAGCCCTCTTCTCTTTCTCTTCCTCTTTTTTTTCTCTCTTAGGTTTAGAGTTCAATTTGGGTTCTAAAAGAGTGAGAGAGGCTAAGGGACGTCCTTTATATAGAGGAAAAACCTCCATATAGAGTTCTCTTTCAATTAGGAAAGAGTCCCCCTCAAATTAGAAAAGTTTCCAAAACTCAGAGTCGGTCTTAACATCGTGCGATCGCATGTGCGATCACAGAATCCGTCGACCATATGTCCAAAATATGCAACCATACCTGTATGGTCTCATCCTGATTTACCATATGATGCGACCGTACCCCTAAAAAATACCACCGTACGTCCAAAATTTACTGGTTTTTAGTTTTTGACTGGTTACTTCCATAAAAACTTAAACAATCAACCACACCAACTAAATTTGACTTGTTGCTTACCTCATCTTGTGGTTTCTTCATACAATTGGTTCACTTGAGCCGATTATGATGGGAAGACTGGTCATGACACAATAATGTAAGTTTAGACTGGGTTCGTGGTGTGCGGGTCTTACACCTTTTGTCCTCACAGTAGTGACCGTCGTAACATCCGACAGTAGTTAGAACTTTCTGCCAAGGTCGGTCACGGCATCGGTCGCTACTGTACCATCGACCGCTTCATCGTCTGACAACTTCCAAAGACCTTTCTGGGATTAGTCAATCGCTACACCAACTCTTATAGTATATCATCTGGTGTACCGTCCGAACCCTCTCCGAAGGTCAATTAATGGTCTTCCAGATTATAATTTTCTTATAAACTTAGTCTATACCTTGCTATCCTAATGTGGTCCAATGATAGGTACCTCTTAGGTCTATGTACTAACATAACAAGCATGAAATTCAATATTTAACCTAGGTCATTCATTGAGAATATGAATCCTCAAAATTAAGAAGCAATACTAACTCTATTATTGATGAAGAACAAGTATTCATCACTTCTAATTTAATCATTTAATAAGATATTAATTTTTGCATTAGAATTTATAGAAGGTTAAAGGTTTTATCTACAATGGCTTAACCAATGTTGATCGGCGGTGTACGTGTTGACAATTCTCCAAACACAATATTCAGTCAAGCTTCACCTTCTTCCTCTCCTTCCATTTCCTCCCTTTCTCTGAGACCACGTTAGAGTTTTCTGAGATTGATACATACTCTAAAGAGGGTGAAAAGGTAGGTTTTTATTTTATTTAGGTGTCCTCTTTGAAGTAGAACTCCTAGATTGAATGGAGGACTTCTAAGAAGCTGCCAAGTAAAGATAGTTTGAATTAAGGAGGGACTCTACAGCTCCAAAGGTAGTTAGGATAGGTGTGGGCCCCTCTAGATTCGTCTATGGGTCCAAGGAATATCCTAAATAGCTTCCCAAAATGAAACTAACTATTAAATCTCAAGAGTGGGTCAATTTTGGCCTAGCTGGTCGATGGTCCCGGTCCTTGTTCTATAAGGATTCCCGATTGCCTGATAGCAATGGCCTCCTTTAAGATTGCACATTTAACATATGGCAAGAAAGTTTAAGAGTTTAAAGGGTACCTGCCATGCTAGTCAACAATTTGGCATCGAATTGGGTTCAGCTACGGTGGAAAAACCTAGCATGAAAGAAAAATCCAAGTTAGGCTAGGTTTTCTGGGTGCAGGTTTTACAGTTTATATGAGAGATTCTGTCTCTTCTAATCTAAACTCGATAGCGGGCCTAACGAGTTAGAGGGGGACACTTCTACGGTGCATCGCGATACACCATATGATCATCAAAGACTCCTTTTGAATTAATCTCATTGGCTGGACTTTGGATGGCCATATCTCGGCCATCCGATTTCCAATTAGAGTGATTCAAGTACCCCTGAACTCCATTTTCAAAGATTGATCCATCTGCAATAAGAAAATAGACTTTTGGTGAGAAGAGTTTTGGGTTTGTGAAGAAAGAAGGGTTTTGAGCTCATTTGGTGTGTAAAATCCATCTCTACCTACCTCTCCTTGAGTTTAATGGCTATATGAAGCATGGAAGAGGTAGTATGAGTATGTTATAAGAGTTTCATGTGGCTGGGGTTGTGCAGAAAGCATTGGAAGAGTGTCAAACTCCCATTTTTGGTAAAGAGGCTCACCCACTACCATTAGAAAGAGCTTGGAAAGCCTATTTGGCAAGCACCACACATGCCATGATCACGTTGGGAAAGTAATCACCCACACAAACCCTATGTGTTTATGCCAATGTTGTATAGGAAGGGTTTGTAAACATTCAATATTAAAATCATTGTAACTTATCAAGTTACGGTTTGATAGGATTGGGGGTTATAGCCCTAATCCCAGTTGTTGCTTGAAGTGTGTGGATGTTGTAAAACCTGGATTGTTGTAGAAATCAAAACCTTGAGTAGTGTATTGGGTATAATACAAAACCTTAATTAAGGTATTGCCCCGTAGACTTGCCATCACACATTGTATTGGTGGATCATGTAATATTCTGTGTTGTATGATTATGTGAATATGGAATGTGAATATGAAGTGTGTTGTCTGCAAGATGGGTGTATACACTGGGTAGGCTAAACTATAGGATACTGTTGCTTGTAGTTGTGTGGCAAAGTGTGCTACACAAACTGTGTTGTGTGAATGTGTATGTAGCTGTGAAAGTGATTAAACAAGCAACCTAATCAGCTCAAGGCAGCATAGTGAACACAGTTTGGGAAAGCTTCATAGTTTTGGGAAGATTTTTGTAGACCATTGATTCACTCCCCTCTTAGTGTCAACCTAGGAATCACAATTGGTATCAAAGCTGAGTTCCCAAGGGAAGAAGACTAACAGTTTCGAGTACTGACAGTAGTGAAAGGCAATGGAAATTGCATCCAGTGAAGACCAGCATATGCATAAAAGGATTCCCATATTTGATGGGTCAAACTATAATGTATGAAAAGTTAGAATGGATTCATACCTAAAGGCTCAAGGGTATGGTGTATGGGTAGCAGTCAAGAATGACTACACTCCTTCAATTGAAGATATCACAGATGTAAAAATAAAAAAGTGTGAGAATGAAGCCAAAGCAGTGACAACACTTCTGGGGTCTCTTATAAGAAATAAGCGCACTAGAATGATCAGTTGTCCCACCTCTAAAGAAATTTGGGATAAGTTGAAGAGTGTACATGAGGGTGACAAGAAGATCAAGGAAGCTAAGCTTTAACTTTTAAGATCTCAGTTTGAGAGTTTGAGAATGAGAGAAGGTGAAACCATTGAGTTCTACCTTAACAGAGAAAATGGCATCACCAATGCAATCAGAGCATTAGGTGAGGAAATTAAAGAGCTTTATGTTGTTAAGAAAGTTTTTAGATCTCTGCCTAAGTTATATAATGAAAAGGTGTCAGCTCTTACAAAACTCGAATACTTGGACACCTTGACCATTGATGAATTACATGGAACATTGACAACTTATGAAATGAGAATGGTTGAACCAATACCCATATAAAAGGAAGTAGCTTTTGAAGCCATGAAAAAGTTGAAATAAAAAAACCAAGTGAAAAGTCAAAAGCAAAGGAGGTTGTAGACACCTCAATTTTGTCAATAATTAATCAATTCATTTATTATTTCTTAAATTGAAATAAATAAATTTAAAACTACCTTCAGGGCAATAATGATGATGATAATAGTTAAAATAACCTTTAAATAATATTAATAATCATACTAAAAAAAAGATAAAAGTTACAAATAATAACAAAATAAATAAAGATTCAAATATATTAAATTAATTAACTAATCAAAATCATTAGAATATCAAATGGGAGTTACATTTATGATATGGGTCCATGGGATGGCATAGTGGTAATTAGACTGTAAATTAAGACCTTTTTATAAGGTTAGAAAACTTGTCAAACAATTTCGTTAAACGAGTACCACGTACCAATTATTTTAGAAATTAAAATATATATAAAAATAATTAAAAAAATAAATTAATTCAAAACTATATATTTAATTAAATAAATAATAATCGGTGATAGAATATAAGTTTACATTAGGAATCAAGTTGGGAATTAGATTTTATAATGGGACATGATAAGCTACATTACATAAGGGTATGTAAGGAATCAAATTTAGGGATTATAAAAGAAAAATCAAGGGATTAAATTCGTTTTGAGAAGAAGAGGCAGCAGTAGATCTGAAGCTCGGTGAATCTATGATTTGTTTCTTTTTCTGACGGTTCGAATTCCTCCTTGAGTTTCTTATCCACAAGGTTCGTCAATCTCATCCAGTTTCTTGATCGCTATCTCTAAATATTTTGGTAATTATTTATGATTTCTTCAATGGTAATCCACTTCTTTACTGTTTTTCAATCATGATTTGTTTTAATCGATCCGATTTCTTGCTACTCTCCTCAATGCCTTTTTCTTGAGCTATCTTCAATAACGATCTGATTTTCTTTAATTCTGATCATGACCTGGTTTCTTCCTTTAACGATACAATCTGGTTTCCTTCCTCTCCAACGTGACCTGATCTCTTTCTCTTGGCATGATTTGATCCTTGACTCCGATAATGCGAAATGTTTCATCAGTGATGAATTGATCATTTTTTCGGTGATAGCTTGGTTATTTCTCTTTCTTGTGGATCTGTTACAGCGACAACGATATGCTTAGTGGCAGATTTAATCTAAAGTTTATTTCAATTTCCCTCCGACGACGAACTCTTCTTGGCGACGATCTACTTTAGGCATTTAACTTCTTGAATAATCAATCTCAAATACCATTTTTGTAGCGTACTACTTGAACATCCTTACATGTTGCACGGCGTTTAAAGCACACAGGATTGTTTCTTCTCCCTCGAGATCTACCTCTACTCACAGGCAAGTAACACTTCTAGCTCTATGTCTTTATATTGTTATGGTATATGGGTTCGGCCATCGTGCACCCATAATTATCCGATGCGGCTGGGTAACAACGATATGCATGCGGCATTTGCCATCCTTAGTTTAGTGTTGAGCGGGTTTAGACTAGGACGACCTCCCTACCCCTTTCATGTATCCCATAAGTGCAGAAGGAAACGTATTAATAGATTAATTCCCATCCCTACATATGTATCCAATAGGCATTATAAAATTATAATGATTTTAATCAGCGCAATGTGGATTCACACGCTTGTGATGCATGAATGGATGTGATGTATGGACGTGTGTATGAATGAAGTGAGACTTAGATGAGGCTATCCTTTGAGAAGGATGCTCATCCTTCAAAGCGAGAATATACTCTCACATGTTAACAAATAGAAAGCCATTTTCTAAACAAAATTTCTTTACTTTGATTTTCTTGCACGTAGCCCATCCAACTACAATAAGGGTTACAAACACCCAATTGCATCATCAAGCATGTTTTCTACATGATTCTGTATTTTGTCTCAAATGTTTTCAAGCATATTCAGTCATTCCATCAGCACATGTAAATTTACTTTCAATCATCAAGTATGTTTTCCACATGATTCTATATGCTATCTCAAATGTTTCAAGCTTGTTCAATTATGCTACCAACATATGAAAGCCCATCCAAATTGCAATAAGGGTTGCATCACACCCAACTGCACCATTGAGCATTGTTCTCTGCATAGCCTCATACTTATTTCAAAATCCGGACAAACATTCCTTTATCACATAGAAGTCCCTTTCAATCCATCATCGCATGGAAATCTGGATAAACATTCCATCATCGCATGGAAGTCCCTTTCAATTCATCATTGCATGGAAACCTGAGCAAACATTCCATCATCACATGGAAGTCTCTTTCAATCCATCATCCCATGAAAACCCAGACAAACATTCCATCATCGCATGGAAGTCCCTTTTAATCCATCATCTTATGGAAACCTAGGCAAACATTCCATCATCGCATGGAAGTCCCTTTCAAACATAAGCGATCCGAAAGCTTAAGTAGTGGCTTTGGAAGCTTATTCGAATCATAGACGGTCTATGAGCGTGACTAGTGGCCATAGAAGTCTATTCAATACCATAACCTACATAGCCTATAAGCTTGACTAGTGGCTAGAGGGATCTACCATTTTTGTCGACCAAAACGGTCGAACTACGATTGGGCTTGATTCTCGGGTTACCCGAAATACATAGGTAGCTTGATCGTTCAAGTTCAGTTCGAATTTAAATTACTTTAATGTTACTTTCCATTAGACTACTTCCATCTTAATGTTACTTTTAATGTTACTTTTCAAATCATTTCCATACTATTTTCAAACCATTTGTAAGCATTCAAATCATTTTCTCATACCATTTTTCAAATCATTTTTTCAAAACAAATCAATCAACCCTGAACTACGTTGGGAACCTAATTTCTAGAGAATTCCAGAATACATAGGCTGTCTAGGCAAACCCTAGACTCGGTTCACTTTAGTAAAAATGATTTTCATTTGTCAATATGAATTGAGATGTTGTATTTGGCATCCAAAATTGGCTGATTGGTCCATCATCCAATCTCTTTTATTTTTTATTTACATTATAAGTAAATTTTTTTCTTTGTTGTATCTGAAATGTGTATGGCTTATCCCTAGATTGAAATAAATCTAGAACCCCGGTCTAGTGCCTATCAAGTTTACTTAGCCAATGCCTATAAATTAAATTAGAATAGGAAAATATAGTATATGGAGACCAATCTTCAGATTGGGCACTTTGGGTGCCTAACAGCTTTCCAAATTGTAATATGACACTTACCCATTGTTTCTTTGGTTGTGACCAAAAGCCTTACCCATTGAGTTGCGAGTCATAAATACTTCTCATTTGAGAAATTACAGTTTACAAGTCCTAGGCCTTATCTAGGTGGCAACTCCATATATGTTTTTACATATTTCCTTACAGAGGTAAGTGAGTCTGAAGACTCTGATAATGAGTTAATAGCCTCTCTAACTAGAAGGCTCAAGAACAGAAGTGAAAAATAAAGGCAAGTCAACTCTAAACTGCTTCAACTGTGGAGGCGTTGGATACTTTGCAACCAAGTGTCCAAAGAAAGGTAGAGTCTATGACTCAAATGATGAAGATCTCAATGAGAGTCAAGACAAGAAAGGAAAAAAAATTATGCCCAAGAAGAGAAGTCTGCCCACAAAGAAGAACTATAATTCTTCAGATGAATCACCAGAGAATGATGATAATGAGGTTCTCCTCATGGTCCGTGTTGATGAGCTTCAAGAGAAGAATGAAAAGTCCAAATGGAAAGATGAAGTTGAAGAAGAGCCTAATCTTGGGGCCAAGCTATACTCATCTCTTACAAAACTTAAAGCAGAGGGGAAGAAGAACATGAATGATCAGTATAATGAAGTAACTATGTTGATTAGTCAACTAAAGGTCATCATTGAAGAAGCAAGAAAAATAGCAAATGACATGAATAGTGAGTTATCTTCAAAAAATGATGAATGTGCAAAGCCAGAGGAAGAAATTCTGAGACTTGAAGCTGAGCTTGCAAATTCTGTAAAGAGGAACAAGAGTTACATGGAAGCTACCACATCATCTCCACTAGTGACCATCTTGAAATCAAAGAGAAGAGAGTGACAAATCAAGAGGTTGAGGATGATTCTTTACAAATGGAAGAAGAAGAAAACATTCTTGATGAGATTTTGAGCTACAAAGATCCTCAGATATCAAATCTGCACTTGGGTATGAGAAACAGAGGAGTAAAAAGGCTACAGGTAAAGGGTCTATGAGGACCCCAATGTATTTGTTAAAGCAAAACAGATGAGCTCACATGTTGAGAAGCAATCTGAGAACAAGACTGATAGAGATGGCTTAAGTACAATCAACCATCATAGGAAGAGGAAGCAAGAAAACAATCCCAGGTAAAGAGAGAGCTTTAGAGGGTACTATTATGGATGTGAAGGTTATGGACATAGAGTTACTGAATGCAGAAGACAAGTCAAACAACCAGTGTTTACAAGTCGAAACAGATTTTCTCCTTTAGCAGAAGATATGATTGAATGCTTTAAGTGTCATAGATTTGGTCACATAGCTAGAAACTGTCAGACACTCCTTCCATCTCAGAGGCAACCTAGAAGGAATGCAAGAAAACATCCTCCTAAAAGACAAGTTCAAAGAGAAGAAAGGATTGTGAAAGAAAAAGCAAGAAAATCCATCACAATGAAAAAAAAAGTAGTGTGGGTTAAGAAGAACAAGAAAAAGGGCAACAAACTCTCATTGTATAGACAACTATTAAAGTCAACAATAGTCCTTTACCATGGATCCTTGATAATGGATGTTTCACTCACATGATAGGTGATAAAGAAATTTTTTTCAAGTTTGAATGCTGAAGAAGGTGGATCAGTTAGATTTGGAAACAATAATGGTGCAAGGATTAAAGGAAAAGGAACTGTTAACATTAGCAATGCAGAATTAAAATCCCAAAATGTTTTGCTTGTCAATGGCCTGAAATACAATCTCTTGAGTTGAATTAAATTTGTAATCAAGGCAATGAAGTAACCTTTACCAAGGATGGTTGTGTGGTGAAAAATATTGGAAAGAAAAAGGTTGTGGCACAAGGGGCTAGAACATGGTGTATGTTCTTTCAGAGACCTGACACTCTACAAGCAGTTTGCTTGGTGGCTAGGTTGTAAGCTTGTCCCAAGGAAATACATCGTGTTGCAATAAAGGGAATCCTCAGATAGTTGAAAGGCACTCCAGAATTTGGGTTGTGGCATTCCAAGATTAGAAATTTCACTATCACAGCATGTTTAGAAGCAGATTAGGCCAAGTGTGTTAATGACAGAAAGAGCACTAGTTATGGTGCATTCTTTTTAGGGAATAATTTTGTGGCCTAACAAAGCAGGAGTAAAATACATAGCAATTGCAGTCAGTTGTGATTAATGGCAGAAATCTATACAAAGGCCCTTCTAAAGGACGCATTTGAGCTACTCAGAAACCAGCTAGGAGTTGTAACTCTTGGCACACTGTAGATGGCACAGGTATAGGGGCAGTTGGTGACTGCATAGCATTACTGTTCATCTATAAGATTGGAAAGATGCAGTGGGTACTCCTATAGGTGAGTCTATGCAGGGGGAGTTTGGATGAAGGGGGGACATTTCTTTTGCACTTTAAGCTTGTTGTCAGAGGGAGAGAAAAGTAGATAGCAGAAAGATATCAGATATCTTGTGTGGGTTGCCAACAATTCCAAAGGGGGAGATTGTGGAACCTTGGCAGTGTTTGAGCAGTGGTTGTGTGGTTGTCATTGTTGACAACATGCCTAAGTAGGTTCTGGATAGTTGGTAGAATTACAGATGACATGGCTGTATCTAGGACACATATTCAATGATTTAGAGGAGAAATAATGTCAGTAGTCTTCATGGAAGAATAGCAGACATAGTGGTCTCCATTGTGCAGCTCTCCTTTATACAGCAGTTCTATGCCTGTTTGAAGAGAAAGAAAGAGGAGAGAGAAAGAAGAGAGAGAAATATAGGCCAGGTGGGATCCACATGAGGTGACTTGCCACCATGGCAGCCAACCAGGCCAGCAGCCCAGGCCAGCAGGCCACAACAGCTAAGCCACTCAGCAGCCCAGTAGCACAAGGCAGCCAGGTCCCCAAGCAGAGCCACCATGTAAGACCTGCCCCTAAAATCCCCACCCCAAACTAGATTTTCCACTATGCTGAGTCTTACCAGTTTAACCCTTGGTAGATAGTTGACAGTCGAACGCAAAGTTAAGATAATTGGGTCAACATGAGATCACTCAATAGGGGTGGTGTGTGCAAGGGAAGCTTTAGATGCCTTCATGATTGAACCCATTAAGGTGGACCCACTGAACTAAGCTCAGGGCTTCTTTTTAACCTAACTAGAGGATCTGCCTGATGGAACACCACCATCCGACAGACTGCCACCTCTTCGTGTGTGTGAGTAACACATATGAGAGATACTCTCTCTCCTTGAGATTCTATAAATAGGGGAACCCAGACCCTCATTTCACTCCTTAGACATTGGAATTCATGGAGGAGGCTTTGGGGAGTGTGAAAGAGCTCAAGCTTGTGCCCTAACTTCTCTCTTGTGAGGTAAGTCCATCCTTTCCTCTCCCTTTTCCTCCTTCAGCACTAATAGGTAACATAATGTGAGACACTCCACCTTAATGGTCACCATTAATGGTGGCAAGCTAAACCTAGTAACATAGGTGGTTCACTCTTTTGTTGAGAGTCCATATCACTCTTTCTCTCCTCCAGCACTATGTTTGTTTTAGTGGTGGAATACTCCACCATTAATGACCCCACTAATGAAAGCCAAGTTTAACCTAGAAGCTAGGAATGGTATCCCACACCACAAACCAAGGTTTGCATTGGAGTTTTGGGAACTCCAATGGCTTTAATATGGGTAGGAACAAGATTCCCACTAAGCATTGTAGTAGCATGGAGGTGGTGACCAAGTCCCCAACCTTGGGAAAGCCTTCCTCTGGTTTATATCCAACTCTAGACACTGATTGAAGGCTTGGTCCAGATGCTAGGTTAGGGCCACTACCTCTGTAGAAATAAATGAATCTTGACTTAAAAAGTGTCATACCAAAGTGAGCTGGAGGCAAAACTGGAAGGAACACCATCCGCCACTACCTCTGCCGCATTTTGGGAAACCTTAGTAAAAGGGATCCATCGGAGGATAAGCACAAGAGACATACCCTTCAGTGAGCATCGGAGCTCCGAAGACCACCGGGGGCACATCCTCCGGTAGTATTCCAGAGTCTCCATGCACTTGTAGATCTGCATGCCTTAAGCCTAATCGGGAGGTGGTACCGGGAGGAATACCATCCACCATTGCCTCCGCATCATGTCCCATCTTCTCTCCGTAACTAATAGGAAGTTTTTCGGAGGATATATCGGATGATACACCATCTGTAATACCCGCACTCCATGAACTCGATCTAAACCTTGATTTCATATCGTAACAGGTCTTCCAATCATCACCGGGCCAGACGGGACGAGCGGATGACAACCAGGTATGAAATCGAACCAAACGGACCAAATTAAGTATGAATTTAGTCATACCGGTCGATGGTACCGGTCTTAGAATAGGTACCGGTCGACCGGTATAGTCAGCAAACTACCAAGATCTGGAATCGGATCTCTACGGGTCCTACTTTCCAAATTCAGAACCCTAGGACTTTCCTTATCCTAGAAGGCTTCCTAAATCTAAACCTAGCCTATATAAACACCTCTAAACCTCCTAGAATCCCTTCCATTGATCCTCACAAACCCTAGAATGGAGAAAGAGGCTGAAGAAGGAGGAGAAGCTAGGAAGAGCCGATATTGCCGTTCGACAAAGAATAACTCACCGCAAGTCGACGGTAAGTGCTTGAACTTTCCTTTACTTTATGAACTCTTATAGGGTTGATTATTGTTGAATCAATACCATGCAAAGCATGTATTGATCTAAAACCCTATCTTGCCAATAAATCCTACTTTGCCGTCAAACCCTAAGGGTACTCATGAGTATCTTCTCGTTCTGCTTGACTTAGTCTTTCTTTCCTTGACAAGTTAATCGATAAACCCTAGATTCGAGTTCTAGGATGAATACCATCAAATTAGGACTTGAATGGAGTTGGAAACAATTCTAACTCAATGTTCAAACCTAGAATGGGTAGGAGAAACCCTGGAATCAATAGGGGGTGACCGACGAAAATCAAAAATTGGATGTATAGTCTTCCGGAGACATACCGGTCGACTATACCGGTTGCACCCTGTGCGACCGGTGTGTTGCGATCGGTATCTTCTAGGAGCTGGTCTGTGGGGACCGGCTGACCATACCGGTCACAGGTTTCCCCACAGTGCTGCGAACGGTACTGTGACCGGTCAGCTCTGTGAGATATATTTTGTAATCTCGTTGGTTTTCCGACCAACGTAAAACCTAAGAAAATCTATTCTAACTAAACCCTAATATTGTATAGGACTTTGTGATAGCACGTTTGGATCTTGCAACGTGGAGAAAGCTATCAAATGAGCGTCAGGTAAGGGAATCAGACCTAAACCCTAATAATCTAATGGACAGTAAACCGTTGTTAATAACAATGACTCTGTGGATTGATGTTTGTGCATATTCGCATATCATCCTTTACTTTCAGTTATTATTATTGTTCATGCATACTCGCTATGCTAGGATGTGATTGTTAGGCATGTGATTGTTTTCGTTGGTGTGTGGAATGAGAATGGCCTGGGGTCTGGGATCATTCCTCACACTAGCACCTTTTCATAGTATTCTATCTTAGTATGTTTGGTGCGGATAGGGCATCAGGGGGAGGACGTGGCACTGTGGTCTCCGGCCTGGCCACCAGACTCTAGCTCTATCTCTATGTCGTAGGGAGCTATGTTGGGATAAGGTCTACCTTGCGTATTGTTCTGTCTTAGTATGCTTGGTGCGGGTAGGGCATCAAGGGGAGGATGTGGCACTGTAGTCTCCGGCCTGGCCACCAGACTCTAACTCTATCTCTATGCCGTAAGGAGCTGTGCTGGGATAGGGCCTACTGTGATGACATATAGGATTGGTTAGTTGTGAGTTCAGTTTGCAAGCCCTCGCCAACAGGGACTTACGGGTTGGTATGGGTGGAGCATCAGGGGAGGTATTGGAAGCCTTAGCTCTATCTCTATTCCATGGTGGGTGCATGTGGGTCGACAACGGTGTGATCTACTGGGCGATTCTACACACTCGTGTATAGAGGTGCAGTGGCCGCCAATCCTTTCTATAGCACATTGCAAACTTATACCAGACCATGATATAATATGATTATTACTCATGCATATGAATGTTACACTGTCTGATTGTCTTACTGAGCTAAGTTGTGAGCTCACCCTTGTGTATACACCATTTTTAGATGTTGATGCAGGTTACACGGTGGATGACTACATGAGTACGTTGGCATATAGAGGCATGGCTGCCCTGGATGTGCAGGCAGGAGAGGACGAGCATGACGCTTTATGCGAGTGCCCTTTCTGCGTATACCTTTAGGATTTGGTTTTATTTTATTTATTTTAATTATTTTCAGTTGGGATGAAGTTGATGTAAAGATATTATTTAAGTTTTGGTTATTTGAATAATTGAACATTTTATTTAAATTTATCAATAGATTACTCAGTTCATTTTATTAAAGACTTTCGCTGTATTTATTATATTCTGATTGTGGTTGTCACACCCCAATTCCACACCATTTGGAATGGTGTGATGAACCATCAATAAACCAACGGTTCAACCAGGATCTCTAATAGGCTATGTCCATTAAAAATAAAACCATGCACATCCACAATCATAATCTGAATAAATACACAATAGCGGAAGTCTTATAGTAAATGAACTGAGGAATCTAATTGTGGTAATCATAAATAAAGTATCAATTTATGTTGTATCAACTGAGACATAAGTAAATAAAATATCAATTACATTTCCTTAATAAATTCAAATGAAAATTCTAATCGAATACACATGAGTTGCACTCGCATGAGGAGTCATGCGTATCTACTAAGTCTTCGGCTTCCATTGTAGCAACACGCGCGTACATTGGAGCACTCATATAATCTTCGGCCGTAGTACCTGCATCATCAACTAAAAATATTCGACGTCGAGAGGGTGAGCACACATCATGGCTCAGTGAGCAAACAAAACAATGCAACAAACATATACATGCATTCAATTTATATCTTTGGTTTGGTAAATAAGTTTGCAATGTGCTATAGAAGGGATAGGTGGCTGCCGCACTTCTATACACGAGTGTGTGAAGCCGCCCAAAAATAACGTTTATTGTCATCTCACATGCACCCACCATGGACAATGTACACGCAAAGGTCACGTTTATTGTTGTACCAGTTGCCCATACCAACACGTAAGCCCCTGCTGGCGAGGGCTCACAAACTGGGCTCGCAACTAACCAATCCTAATGCTAATCAGTATATCCAAGGCCTCACCCCCGCATCCCTCAATACGTCCATAGAGATAGGGCTAAGGCCCCCCGACAGAGTCAGAGACTACACGGTCTAAGACCACCTCCCCTCATACCCTACGACGTAATAGCTTTGCTAAGGTAATGGTGATACGACGATGCCAGTGGACAAGACTTGAGTTAGAGATATAGCTAGAGTGCTGAGGCCCGGCCTATGACACCCCCTGATACTCGCTCGCATCAAGCACACCAACCACACACATACATTCGCATGCCTATTCCTATCATCATCATCATCATGTTATAAACAATCATTTAAATATGCATGAACAGTAATAATAAAAATATTGGATGACATGTTGAATGCACATAACAAGCATACACGCATAGAATCAATCATGGCATTGGACTCAAGAATAAAATAGTTTATTATTAGCCAATTAGTTTAGGTCTTGTTCGCTCACCTTTGCTTGATCGTAGATCCTCTTTCAAGCTTTAAGAATCAACTGAATATCAGTATTATATCACTAGAAGACCTAATCAAGTCGATAGAATTTAATTAGAATTAATTCTGTTTTTAAAAAGCCTACTGTTAACTGGGGGTCGATGCCAGGGTCGGAGGTTCCATCGACCCTAGGTGCTACCACCCAGATTCTGGAATTTCCGAACACTGGGGGTCGATTGTTAGGGTCTGGTAGGGTCGATTGGCCATCGACCCCCCATGCGACCCCCTGTGGGTTTAGTCAAATTTTCATCCTACATTCCATTCCTTCGTGTTTGGGGTCCTATGGCTTGCTTTTACAATCCATTCCACACATGTTCTATGGTCTAGAACCGTAGTTCAATCACCTATATGGTTTTTATGATCTCCCCCATGATTTTCCATGAAAATCTAACCATGGAGGGATGATTTGGGTTTCTCCTAGATCATTCCCTCTTCACTATCTATTCTAAGGTCTGTAGAATTACATGGAGATAGTATCCATACCTGAGAATTAGGCTGGTTTCTCTGAAGCCTTCTCTTTGATCCTCTTCTCCACTTTCCTTTTCTTCTCTTTCTCTTATCCTTCTCTTTTCTTTCTCTCAATCCAATTAGGGTTCTAAAAGGAGTGAAAGAGGCTTAGGGACGTCCTATTTATAGAGTAGAAACTCCCAAAATAAGTCCCATTGAGATTAGGAAAGAATCCCATTGAAATTTAGAAAGTTCCTAATTTACGATTTATGTCGACAGACTGGGGGTCGATGAGGGGGTCGGAGATCCCGTTGACCCCTGGTTCTAAAATGTCCGACCCCTGGTTAAAAACTCAGGGTCTAACTTTTATACTGGGGGGGTCCGACCCTGCCTTGCTGGGTATGCGACCCTCCCCCTTATTTTAGTATTTTTGGGTCCGTTTAATACCTGGGATCGCAATCTCGCTCACGCACTTGATCCATTTGGCTCGACCATAATGGGTAGACCTGGTTCAAGGTGGTAAGACCGGGTTAGTTTGATACGGGTCTTACAACTCCCCCCTACTTATAAAAATTTCATCTTCGAAATTATACATACCTTCCAAGTCGAACAGATGAGGGTATTGCTTTCGCATAGCATTCTCTTCTTCCCATGTAATTTCTTCCATATCTCTACTTCTCCAGGTGACCTTAACATAATAGATATCATGGTTGCGTAGTCGTAGAACCTTCCGACTAGTGATTTCAGTTGGTGCTACTTCAAATGTCAAATCTTCAGTCAAATCAGGTAAGTCTATTGTCAAAACGTGCGTCGGATCCTTGACATACTTCTTCAATAAGGAAATATGAAATACGTCATGCGCAATTGACATAGATGGTGGTAGTGCTAACTGGTACGCCACTTTTCCACGCTTAGTTAAAATCTCATATGGCCCGACATATATTGGACTTAATTTCCCTTTCTATCTGAACTGTTTCAATCCTCGCATAGGTGATACTTGTAAGAATACTTTATCACCCACGACGAATTCAAGGTCTCGGCATCGGGTATCCACATATTTCTTCTGACGATTCTGAGTTGTTCTCACTCTTTCCTTTATAATGTCGACCACTCGACAAGTCTCTTCAATAAATTCCGGTCTAAAAATACTATGTTCCCCAACTTCATTCCAAAATAAAGGAGTTCGAGACTTTCGGCCATACAGTGCTTCATAGGGTGACATCTGTATAGTAGCCTGATAGCTATTGTTATAAGCGAACTCAATCAGTGGTAAATTTTCATCCCATGATCCTTTAAAATAAATTACACATGCTCGAAGCATATCTTCTAGAATCTGAATTGTACGCTCTGACTGTCCATCTGTCTGTGGATGGAATGCAGTACTAAACTTCAATGTTGTACCCATAGCCTTTTGCAATCCTTCCCAAAACTTCGAAGTAAATCGTGGATCTGTATCGGACACAATGCTTTCAGGTACACCATGTAATCGCACTATGTTATCCACATACAGCTTAGCTAACCTCTCCAGTGTATACTGAGGTCGTATAAGTATAAAGCGAGCTGTTTTAGTCAGCGGTCTACAATCACCCAAACTGTGTCAACTACTCGAGGAGTCAATGGTAATCCTGTGACGAAGTCCATAGTGATGCAGTCCCATTTCCATGCTGGTTCCGATAACGGCTGTAACAGTCCTGCTGGTCTTTGTCATTCAGCCTTTACTTTCTGATAATTTAGGCATTGAGACACGAACTTAGCTACATCTGCTTTCATTCCCCTCCACCAATATAATTTCTTTAGGTCATGATACATTTTTGTACTTCCAGGATGTATCGAATAGATGGTGGTATGGGCTTCTTTCATCAATCGATGTCTAATGTCCAAGCTTTTTGTTTCGGGTACACATATTCTTCCTTTGTACTTCAGTTTCTTTTCTTCATCCAAGGTGAACTCTGGGTTAGTCCTACCTTTTTCGATG
Organism: Protea cynaroides; assembly: GCA_028583415.1. Taxonomy (NCBI): domain Eukaryota; kingdom Viridiplantae; phylum Streptophyta; class Magnoliopsida; order Proteales; family Proteaceae; genus Protea; species Protea cynaroides. Next base: position 52,287,595 of record CM053276.1, read on the forward strand.
TCCTCTTGTACCGTTCTTAGGTAAGGGTCTGATTTGATAGCTGTCTTTACTTCATCAATTATATCCGGTATAATCTTCAATGCGGCGAACATATTTGAAAACTGATGAATAAACCCTTGGTTGGTTGATCCATCTGGTGTATCTATCACAAACTGCTCATTACCGTGCTTGAATACCATTCCGATAGTACACCTTGCGACAGTTGTGCTAACCTCTCCCTGAGATTTTATCATTGCCTTTTCTACTCAACGCATCGGCTACTACATTAGCTTTCCCCGGATGATACTGGATATCACAGTCATAGTCTTTCAATAATTCTAGCCATCTTCTTTGTCTCATATTCAGCTCCTTCTAATTAAATAGATAAGTAAGATTTTTATGGTCTGATTTAATCTGAAACTTCTCCCCGTACAGATAATGTCTCCATATTTTGACAGCATGTACTATTGCCGCTAGTTCCAAATCATGAGTGGGATAGTTCTTCTCATGTGTCTTCAGTTGTCTTGAGGCATAAGCAATTACTTGTTCTCCTTGCATAAGTACACATCCTAACCCCAGTCCTGACGCATCGGTGTACAAGATAAATGGTTGTCCTGGAATCGGGATGGTCAAGATTGGAGCTGATATCAATCTAGCCTTCAAGGTTTGGAAACTCTTCTCCCATTTATCCGTCCAAACATATTTCTCACCCTTCTTAGTCAAACTGGTAAGAGGTACGGCAATTTGGGAATAGTCTTCCACAAATCGTCGATAATACCCAGCTAGACCCAGAAAACTTCTAATTTCTACAACGCTCTTCAGTGCTTCTCACTTTACAATAGCCTCGATCTTGCTGGGATCCACTTTAATTCCTTCAGCGGATACTACATGTCCTAGAAATGTGACTTCCTTTAGCCAAAACTCATACTTTGAAAATTTGCCGTAGAGCTTCTCCATCCGTAGTCACTACAGAGCAGTGTTTAGATTCTTAACATGAGTTTCCTCGTCTTTGGAGTAGACTAATATATCATCAATGAATACAATAACCGACGTATCCAACATATCATGGAAAACCTGGTTCATAAGTTCCATAAAAGTTGCTGGTGCGTTTGTCAATCCAAAAGACTTAACCAAGAATTCATAATGTCCATATCTGGTCCTGAATGCTGTCTTAGGAATATCACCGTCCTTAATCTTCAGCTGATGGTAGCCTGACCGAAGATCGATCTTGGAGAACACTTTGGCACATGCAACTGATCGAATAGGTCATCGATCCGAGGCAATGGATACCGATTCTTGATTGTCAATTTATTCAGTTCTCGGTAGTCTATACACAATCAAACGCTACCGTCCTTCTTCTTCACGAATAATATTGGCGCCCCCCTTGGTGATATGCTAGGGTGAGTGTAACCCTTGTCCAGTAGTTCTTGTAGTTGTACTTTCAATTCCTTCAGTTCGGTAGGAGCCATTCGATAAGGTGCTTTCGATACTGGTGCGGCTCCAGGTATTAGATCTATAACCAACTCTGTAGCTCGGCCGGGTGGTAATCCTGGTAGTTCTTCAGGAAATACGTCTGGAAAGTCACGCACAAAATCAATATCTTCCATTCATGGTGCTTCCTTGGTAAGGTCGACCACCGATACTAAATACGCGACTGCCCCTTTCTCAAGGCACTTCTTAGCCTTTAGCGCAGAGAGTATGAGCTTTCGTTTACGGGGAAGTTTGGTTCCCAAAAAACTGAACTCTACTCCTTCCTTGTCTTTAAATGTCAGCTTCTTTTCGGCACACAATAGGTTTGCAAAATGCCGAACTAACCAGTCCATTCCTAAGATGACGTCAAAGTCTGCCATCTCAAGTTGGATCAAGGTTGCATCCAAGGTCTTTTCATCAATAAGAACTGGACATGGTCCTTAACCTTTTTCTAACTCCACTTATAATCCCATAGGTGATCGTACAAGTAGTTTGCAGTTTAAGGATTTAAGGGGTAGATTTAACTTCTTTCCAAATGTCACAGATATAAAGGAATGAGTAGCTCCTGAATCAAAGAGTACTCTGGCGGGAATGCCATTAATAGGTACGATACCTGGGATTTGTTTTGGTTTAGTATACATGCTCATACAATGTAATACAACTAACTAAAAAAAATTTAAGTCATACCTGTGACCACATCAGGCGATGCGGCAGCATCCTCAGATAACCGCGTAAACTCGTCCTTGATGTAGCTGTTTCTTGGGCTTAGGACATTCCCTTGCCATATGTCCCACTTGGTTGCAGTTAAAACATTTTATCCCTTCAGTAATTGGCTTTTGTTGCTGTTGAGCTACTGGAGCAGTCTTGGTTGCAGCGGTAAAGCCTTGAGCACGGAAGGGTTTGAATGTCTTGTTATTCCCTCCATTATAAGAATTTTCAGCTGGCCTTTTTATACCTCTGTTTTGCATGAAATAACTTTCCTTCTGGCTCGATTCTATAACTCGAGCAATTTGTGCCGCTTCATTATAAATTTTATTTTCATGTCCCAGAACATGCTCGTGGATGCTTCCCCTAAGTCCCATGACGAACCTTCGGGTCTTTGTGTTTTCCTCTTGCATACTGGTGGGTGCAAAGAAGAACAGCTCCTCATAATGCTATTGATACACATCCACGGTCATCTGCCCCTGATATAAACTCAGGAACTCTCTTTCCATAGAATCTCTGAAACTTCTCGGAAAGTAATTCTCAAAGAACGCCTCCTTATAAATATCCCAAGTCAGTTGGGCGTGCTTTGTTAATAAATAAGTCCTGGTAGACCTCCACCAATGGTGTCATCTCCTTTCAGCATAAAGGTGGCACACAACACTTTTTCTTCTTCATTTAGTGTCATCATCATAAAATTTCTTTCCATTTCATCAACCCAATCTACCGGCCATAAAGGGTCTGCTGGCTTGCCATTAAATTCTCTGGGCTTCAGTTTCAAAAAATGTTGCACCAGTCTGGAGTGGTCCAGTGGCTGCGAGACATACACTCCATACATAGGTGGTTGGTATTGATATCCACCTTGAGCTATCTCAGGATTTTGTACTTGAGCCTGCCTGATAGGAGTCTGAGGTGCGTGGGGTACTGTGTTACTTCCCCCTGGTGCTGTGCTTGCCTGTCCTGCTGGCATTGGAGGTGTCTGTGCAGCTGGAGGAGTTATGCCTATGGCAGCTTGTATAGTGGTTTATGCCTATTGCATTTGCTGCAGCTGTTGGGCCAAGTTCATTACGACTGTGGCCAAGTTTGTAAGTGGAGCTAGCAGATTTGTAGGATTTGTCTGTCCATTTATGACGGACGGTTCCGTGTTCGTGTTCCCCTGTGTTTTCGGGTGTATCTGGCTATTCTCCTCCACAGGTGGTGGTGGTGGAATAGAGTTACGGCTTTGTCTGGTTACTCTGCATCCCGCCATTAATTAATCTGATAGTGGGATTTCTTGAAATCATTGAACACGAGAGACAATCATTAAATAATTCATTCTCATATTTTAAAACCACTAACAAATGCAAATTTCAAAATTTTCAGATCATTCTGTCAAAAATGTTGTATTTTCTCTGTAGGGTCGATGGTGGGGATCGATGGGTGTCCGACCCTCAGTATGCGACCCTGAGAAATCACCCATTCTTTCCGAGAGTCGGGGGTCAATGGGGGGGGGCGGAGGATGTCCGACCCAGGGTGCGACCCCTGGTTCTCTGTCAGATTCCCGAGAGCCGAGGGTCGATGAGGGGGTCGATGGGTAGGTCGATTGTTTTAATCGAATTTTTCGACCCCCGGACTAAAAATCAGATTTTTAAGTCCGATTTAAAGTCCATTTCCCATTCTTTCTTCTCCATTTCGACTCGTCTCACCCCTCTGAGAGTGACAACTCCGATCTGTTGGTGGTTTGCACTTCTTGTTTCGTCGTCTACACCTCCGCTACAGGTATGTCTTCTACATTTTTATGTTTTTAGGTTTCCTTACCTAGGTTTTTACTCGTATATCTAGTATTTTTCAAATTAAACTTTTTCCAACCGTAAAAATTCGATTTTTATTGGGGGCTTTTGTTATTGGTGACTCGAGGAACGAAAGCCCTCAAAAATCTTTGAGTTTCATTGGTTGGTTATCGAGAAACTCAAATTTACTCATTTTGCCCAAATTTTTGTCGAGATTTCGAATTTCTTGAAATTTCTTCCAATTCAATCTTATTAGCTAAAATTTCTGACTGTATGAGTCTCACAGGATAGTTTAGGATCTATGTAAGTCCTCCTGCCCACGTGTATGGGTGAAAAGTGAGGCTTTTGACCAATTTACGTTGTTATTATGTCGAAATTTTCGGGTTTTTCATCTTTACTAACCCAATATCTGTTTTACTTTGTTATTTGCAGATACTATGGCTCATACCAAGGTACCCAGGGTTCGTGACCGTCTTCGCTTCCATTCCAATGAAGCCGAGATGCAGTATGCCCAGTACGCTCGCAAGAATGTAGAGGGAGGCCGCAAAGTGGACTTGGCTAGCTTAGCCTTGTTCAATGTGGAGGGGGCCTTTGGCGATATGGGATGGCTCCCTGTCATCACCTATGATGCCTGTTGTCACACCCCAACTCTAGTCTATTCAGAATGATGTGATGAACCGCTAAATAACCAACGGTTCAACCAGGATCTCAAATAGGCTATCCCCACGTTATCCAAACTTACACACATCCGTAATCATAATCAGAGTAAATACACAATAGCGGAAGTCTTATAATAACATGAACTGATATTCTATGTGATATTAAAATTTAAGTAACAATTTATTCTGTATCAACCGAAACATAAGTAAATATCAATACAAGTATTTAATAAATCCAAATAAAAAAAATTATAAAAATATCTAATCAAATACACACGAGTTGCACTCGCAAGAGGAGTCGTGTGTATCATCTTCAGCTCCAGCTTCCATAGCTGCCACGTTCCCGTACGCAGACGCACCCATGTATTCTTCAACCGTATAGCCTGCATCATCAACTAAAAATATTCGACGTCGAGGGGTGAGCACACATCACGGCTCAGTGAGTAGTCAAAACAATGCAACAATACATATGCATGCAAAAAGTCAATTTATATCTTCGATCTGGTATATAAGTTTGCAGTATGCAATAGAAAGGTTTAGGTAGCCAAAGGTCGCGTTTATTGACTCCGCCTCTATACACGAGTGTGAGACGTTACCCGAAGATCACGTTTATCGTCAACTCACATGCACCCAATCATGAAAACTATATAACAAAGGTTACGTTTATTGCTATATAGTGCCATACCAACACGTAAGCCCCTGTTAGCGAGGGCTGCAAACTGGGCTCGCAACTAAGCAATCCTAATGCCAAACAGTGTATCCAAGGCCTCACCCCAACATCCCTCAGAATGCCCATAGAGATAGAGCTAAGGCCCCCCCGGTAGAGTCAGAGACTACAAGGACCGACACCACCTCCCCTGATACTCTACGACATAATAGTTCTGCTAAAGTAATGGCGATACGACGAAGCCAATGCACAAGACTTGAGTTAGAGATAGAGCTAAAGTGCTGAGACCCGCCAAAGGTTAACGTTTATTGACGTTCTCATCACACCTCCCCTCTGATACTCGCTCGCATCAAGCACATCAACCACACACATACAAGCACATACCTATTCCTATCATCATCATCATCATGTTATAAACAATAAAGTAAATATGCATGAACAAGTAATAGAAATATTGGATGGCATGTTGTATGCACATTACAAACATATTCACATAGAATCAAACATAGCATAGGACTCAAGAAATAGAAAAACAGTTTATTATTAACCAATTTAGTTTGGGGTTAAGGTTCCTCACCTTAGCTTGCTATAGATACTTTTCCAAGCTTTATAATCACCTTTATATTGTTATTGTATTGCTAGAAGACCAAACAAAGTCGATAGAATTTAATTAGAATTTATTCGGAATTAAAAACCACTCTGTTAACTGAGGGTCGATGGTAGGGTCGATGCTAGGGTCGATGGGTCTATCGACCCTTCCCTCTTTCTGGACTTCCCGAACGCTGAGGGTCGATGGTCAGAAATACCTAGGGTCGGATGGTCTATCGACCCTTGGTGCACTTTGGTCCAATTCCCACTTTTAATCCATTCTTTGTGTTTGGGGTCTTATGGCTTTCTTCTACCTTTCATTCTACATTCATTCCATGGTCTGAAATCATGTATAAACCATCTAGAATAGTTTTCATACATCTTCCTATGATTTTCCATGGAAACCTAACCATAGATTGATGGTTTGGGTTTCTCCGAGATCACTCTCTCAACATTAACTAACCTAAGGTCTGTAGAAAATTATGGAATTAGTATCCATACCTGAGAAGATTAATCTTTCTCTGCAACTCTTCTCTTTTAGCTTAATTTTCTTCCTTGTTCCTCTTCTTCTTCTTTTCCTTCTCTTCTCTTTCTCTCAATTCAATTAGGGTTGTGAAAGGAGTGAAAGTGGCTTAGGGACGTCCTTTAAATAGACTAGGAACATCCTAAATAAGTCCCTCTGAGATTAGGAAAGAATCCCATTCGAAAATATGGAAATTTCCTAATTTCTATTTTCTACGGTAACCGAGGGTCGATGATCCCGTCGACCCTAGGGTCTTAAGCTGTCCGACCCTCCCTTCAAAACTGAGGGTTTGACTTTCTGTTTTGGGAGGTCCGTCCCTGCTTAGCTGGGTTTGCGACCCTTCCCCTATTTTAAGTGTTTTTTGGTCGATTTGATACCTGGGATCTCGATCTCCTTCACGCCCTTGGTCCATTTGACTCGACCATGATGGGTAAACCTGGTTCAAGGTGGTAAGACCGGGTTATATTTACACGGATCTTACAACTCCCCCCAACTTATAAAAATTTCATCCTCAAAATTGTACATACCTTCTTAATCAAATAAGTGATGGTATTGCTTTCGCATAGCATTCTCTTCTTCCCATGTAATTTCTTCCATGTCTCTACTTTTCCATAAGACCTTAACATAGTAGATATCTCTGTTGCGTAGACGTTGAACTTTTCGACTAGTGATTTCTGTTGGTGTTACTTCGAATGTCAAATCATCAGTCAATTCTGGCAAATCTACTGTCAACACGTGCGTTGGATCCTTGACATACTTCTTCAATAAGGAAATGTGAAATACGTCATGTACACTTGACATAGATGGTGGTAGTGCTAATTGATAAGCTACTTTTCCACGCTTAGCTAGAATTTCATATGGCCCGACATATCTTGGACTTAGCTTCCCTTTCTTTCCGAACCTCTTCAATCCTCGCATAGGCGATACTTTCAAGAATACTTTATCACCTACATCGAACTCCAGATCTCTTCGTCAAGTATCTGCATATTGCTTCTGATGGTTCTGAGCTGTTCTCACTCTTTCCTTGATGATGTCGACCACTCGACAAGTCTCTTCAACAAATTCCGGTCCAACAATACTACGTTCTCCAACTTCATTCCAAAACAAGGGAGTTCGACACTTTTCGCCATACGATTGCTTCATAAGGTGACATCCGTATAGTAGCCCGATAGTTGTTGTTATAATCGAACTCGATCGGTGGTAATCTTTCGTCCCATGATCCCTTGAAATCAATTACGCATGCTCGTAGCATATCTTCTAGAATCTGAATTGTACGTTCGACCGTCCATCCGTGCGTGGGTGGAATGCGATCTTGAACTTCAACGTTGTACCCATTGCCTTTTGCAATCCTTCCCAAAACTTGGAAGTAAATCGTGGATCTCTATCGGACCCAATACTTTCTTGTACACCGTGTAACCGAACAATATTATCCACATACAGCTTTGCTAACCTCTCTAGTGTATACTGAGGTCGTATAGGTATGAAGCGAGCTGTTTTGGTCAAACGGTCCACAATCACCCAAACTGCGTTAACTACTCGAGGAGTCAATGGTAGTCCTGTGACGAAGTCCATAGTGATGCAGTCCCATTTCCATGCTGGTTCCGGTAATGGTTGCAACAGTCCAGCGGGTCTTTGTCGCTCAGCCTTTACCTTCCGACAATTTAGGCATTGAGACACAAACTTGGCTACATCTGCTTTCATTCCCCTCCACCAATATAGTTTCTTCAGGTCATGATACATTTTTGTACTTCCAGGATGTATCGAATAGATGGTGGTATGGGCTTCTTTCATCAGTCGGTGTCTAATGTTCATACTTTCTATTTCAGGTATACATATTCTTCCTTTGTATTTTAGTACTTTCTCGTCATCCAAGGTGAACTCAGGGTTAGTCCTACCTTTCTCAATATCTTCTTGTACTGTTCTCAGACAAGGATCTACTTTGATAGCTGTGTTTACTTCATCCACTATATCCAGTATAATCTTCAATGCCGCGAACATATTGGAAAACCAATGAATAAACCCTTGGTTAGCTGATTGATCCATTGTATCTATCACATACTGCTCGTTGTCGTGATTGAATACCATTCCGGTGGTACACATTGCTGCGGTCGGGCTAACTTCTCCTTGAGATTTTATCATTGCTTTTCTGCTTAAAGCATCCGCTACAACGTTCGCTTTTCCCGGATGATACTGGATATCACAATCATAGTCTTTCAATAATTCCAGCCATCTTCTTTGTCTCATATTCAACTCTTTCTGATTAAATAGATAAGTAAGACTTTTATGGTCCGATTTAATCTGGAATTTCTCTCCGTATAAGTAATGTCTCCATATCTTGACAGCATGTACTACTGCCGCTAGCTCCAGATCATGAGTGGGGTAATTTTTCTCATGGACCTTTAACTCTCTTGAAGCATAAGCAATTACTTGCTCTCCTTGCATAAGCACACATCCTAATCCCAATCTCGACGCATCGGTGTATAAGGTAAACGTCTGTCCTGGAATAGGAATAGTCAAAATTGGAGCGGATATCAATCTGGTCTTCAGTGTTTGGAAACTCTTCTCACATTTATCGGTCCACACAAACTTTTCACCTTTCTTAGTAAAACTGGTGGGAGGTACGGCAATCCGAGAATAGTCTTCTACGAATCTCCGATAATAACGAGCTAGACCCAGAAAACTTCTGATTTCCGAAACGCTCTTTGGTGCTTTCCACTTTACAATAGCCTCGATCTTGCTAGGATCCACTTTGATTCCTTCAGCGGACACTACATGGCCTAGGAATGCGACTTCACTTAGCCAAAACTTGCACTATGAAAATTTGGCATATAGCTTCTCTTTCCTTAAACGCTGTAGGGCTGCGTTTAGGTTCTTGATTTCCTTGTCCTTGGAGTATACCAATATATCATCAATGAATACTATAACCTATGTATCCAACATATCGTGGAAAACTCGGTTCATAAGTTCCATGAACGTTGCCGGTGCATTAGTTAATCCGAAAGACATAACAAGAAATTCATAATGTCCATATCTGGTCCTGAATGCTGTCTTTGGAATATCACTTTCTTTAATCTTCAGCTGATGGTAGCCTGATCGAAGATCGATCTTATAAAATACTCTTGCTCCTTGTAACTGATCGAACAAGTCATCGATCCGAGGTAGCGGATATCGATTCTTGATTTTCAGTTTATTCAACTCACGATAGTCGATACATAATTGAACCCTACCATCCTTCTTCTTTACGAACAACACCGGTGCCCCCCATGGAGATATACTGGGTCGAATATAACCCTTGTCCAGTAGTTCTTGTAATTGCACCTTCAGTTCCTTCAGTTCCGTAGGAGCCATTCTATAAGGTGCTTTTGATACTGGTGCGGCTCCAGGTATCAGATCTATTACAAACTCCGTGGCCCGGTCGGGTGGTAACCCGGGTAATTCCTCCGAAAATACGTCAGGGTAGTCCCGCATGACATCAATATCTTCCATTCGTGGCGCTTCCTAGGTTAGGTCGACCACTGATACTAGATATCCGATTGCTCCCTTGTCAAGGCAATTCTTAGCCTTTAGTGCTGAAAGTATGAGCTTGCGCCTCCGGGGAAGTTTGGTTCCCGAGAAATTGAATTCTGCTCCTTCTTTGTCTTTGAACGTTAGCTTCTTTTCGGCGCATAACAGATTTGCAGAATGCCAAGCTAACCAGTCCATTCCCAAGATGACATCAAAGTCTGCCATCCCAAGTTGTATCAAGGTTGCATCTAAGGTCTTCTCTCCAATGAGAACTGGACATGGTCCATAACCTTTCTCTAATTCCACTTCTAACCCCATCGGTGATCGTACAAGTAATTTGTAGTCTAATGTTTTGATTTATCCTTACTTAGTCTACATGCTCATTTAATGTAATTACAACTTTAAAAGTTTCAGTCATACCTGTGACCACATCGGGTGATGCGGCCGCATCCTCGGACGTAACAACATATACACGTCCCTGATGGAATTGTTTCTTGGGCTTAGGGCACTCCCTTGCCATATGTCCCGGTTGGTTGCAGTTAAAACACTTCGGGGCTTCAAAATTTGGCTTTGGCTGAGGTTGGGCTGCTGGGGTAGTCTTGGTTGCAGCATTAAAATTCTGAGGACGGAAAGGCTTATACGTCCTGTTATTTCCTCCGTTGTAGGAGTTTCCGGCTGGTCTCTTGATGCCTCTGTTCTGAGTAAGGTAACTCTCCTTCTAGCTCGATTCAATCACTCGAGCAATCTGGACAGCTTCGTTGTAAATTTTCTTCTCTAAGCCCAGAACATTTTCTCTGATGCTTCCTCTTAGTCCCGTGACAAACCTATGGGTTTTGGTTTCTTCTTCTTGCATACTCAGTGGTGCGAAGAAAAACAGCTCTTCATAACGTTGTTGATACGCATCCACTGACATCTGTCCCTGATAAAGACTCAGGAACTCCTTTTCCATTGAATCTCTGAAGCTTCGTGGAAAATATTTCTCGAAGAATGCTTCTTTATATGTAGCCCAAGTCAGTAGGGCGTGCTTGGTCAGTAAATATGTCTTCATGGATTTCCACCAATGGTGTGCGTCGCCCTTGAGCATGAAGGTGGCACATAGTACTTTCTCTTCCTCTATAATAGTCATCATGAGGAAGTTTCTTTCCCTCTCGTCTATCCAGTGTGCTTGCCACAATGGATCAGACGGCTTACCTTTGAATTCTCTGGGTTTCATCTTCAAAAATCACTCCACTAGTCGGGAGTGGTCCAGCTGATTTTGGGGGTTTGCCCCAAACATATAAGGTGGATACTGGTGGTTCCCTTGAGCTGCTTCTGGAGCCTGCACTGGAATCTGTGCAGCCGGTTGTTGAGGGGTCTGATGAGCTGGGTGGTTACCCACCGAGGCTGCACTGGCTTGTCCAGTATGCATGGGTGCAGCCTGAGTGGCTTGAAACATAATTCCCATGGCAACCTGCATCTGAGCCTGTGCGTGTTGCATCTGCTGTAGCTGCTGTGCCAGATTCATCACCACGGTTGTTAGCTCTGGTGGTGGAGGTGGCAAATTTGTAGGGTTTGCCGGTTCTGGATTTCTCGGTGTGTAATTATTCTCTTGACTAGTCTCCTCCACGGGTGGTGGTGGTGGGACTGCGTTTTGGGTCTATCGGGTCACCCTACGTCCAGACATAATTCCTTTCGCTAATTGGTGGTGCCTGGAAATCATCAAAATAGGTGAGAAGTCATTTATATTTCATGTAGGCACGCTAACCAATAATCAATTCCAATTCTAGCTCCTTTTATAAAAAAATGCTGTCTTTTCTATGCAGGGTCGACGGTGAGGGTCACTGGTATGTTCGACCCTTGGTTTCTGACCCTGGGAATGACCTGTTCTTCCCAAGAGCTGAGGGTCGATGTGAGAGTCGATGGGTATCCGACCCTCGGTGTCTGACCCTTAGTTTCCTGACAGATTACCGAGAGCTGAGGGTCGATGCAAGGGTCGATGGGTGTCCGACCCTCAGTTCTGACCCTTAGTTTTCTGTCAGGTTCCTGAGAGCCGAGGGTTGATGGGAGGGTCGATTCGAGGGTCGATGGTTCCAGTCGAATTGTCCGACCCTCGGACCAAAAATCAGATTTTTAAGATCCGATTCTGGGTCATTTCTCACTATTCCTCCTCCGTTTCGACTCGTCTCTCCTCTCTGAGTTGCTACTGTACTACTCTACCGTTTTCGATCGATTTGACTCTGGGTTTCGACGTCCACGTCATCCGTACAGGTATGTTCTCTCATTTTTACCTGTTTTTAGGTTTTCTTTTCTAGGTTTTTGTCCATTTAACTTGTATTTTTCAAATTAAACTTTTTCCAACCGTAAAAATTTGATTTTTATTGGGGGCTTTTGTTATTGGTGTCTCGAGGAACGAAAGGCCTCAAAAATTTTTGAGTTTCATCGGTTGGTTATCGAGAAACTTGAAATTTTCTCTTTTTAAAGTAATTTGTCGAAATTTTTGATCTTTCTTGAATTTCTTCAAATTAGACATCGTCAGTTAAAATTTCCTACTGCATGTGGGTCGTAGGATGTATTTTAACCTACGTAAGTTCTCATGCCCACTTGAATGGTCATAATTGGGCTTTATGGTCAACTTACGTCGTTATTACATCAAATTTTGAATTTTTATCCTATTAACTCCCTGTTTCCTTTCTCTTTCTTATTTGCAGATACTATGGCTCGAACCAAGGTACCCAGAGTGCGTGATCCACTTCGCTTCCGTTCGAATGAGGCTGAGGCACAGTATGCTAACTATGCACGTAAGAAAGTGGAAGGGGGTCGCATGGTGAACTTAGCTGAGCTAGCCTTGTTCAATGTAGAGGGAGCTTTTGGTGATATGGGGTGGCTCCCTATCATCACATACGACGCGTGCACGTGTCCATATTTGGTGCGCCAGTTCTATTGTAATCTCCAGGTGGTGGGGAATTACAACGACGTTGAGCATGGCCAGGAGTTGCGCATCACCAGTTATGTCAAGGGGGTGCACATTTCCTTTGATTATCGGCAGCTGGCCGATCTGTTGGGCATTCCCTATGATGGCCCCATCGTGTACTGTACGCCGGGAGAGCTACAGTTTGTTGAGATGGAGATGAGAGCAGAGATCGACAACCAGCTGCTCCGTCCTGATCGTTGGCAGATGAGAGCTTGTTATCTGCGTCCAGCTCCATGGGTCTTCTGTAAGATTATCCAGCATAATCTGGTCCCGCAGAGTGGGCACTATGAGAGGGTGTCTCAACTGACACAGTTTCTGATTTATAGCATCTGCACTCGCCAGCCGGTTTGCCTTCCTTACATCATCATGCGGATGATGATTAGTGCTACATTGTCCAGTCATAGGGGTAATCTACCCTATGGACGCATGATTACAGTGCTGCTGACCCGTCTGGGGGTGGATCTGGTAGATGAGAAGATCCAGGAGAAGACCTTCTCGTCGCCTCTAGATTGGGAGGCTATCTGCAAGATGGGACTGCGAGATGCTGAGGTTAGTGATGAAGAGAGGAACGCGATGGTGCGCCCTCACACTCGGGTCAAGATGGCTGATGCTGAGGCTGCTGCTAGAGCTCGGGTGGATCTGGTCAACGATGACGATTGTATGTATATGGACGTCGACTCGATACCACCGCCTTCACTTACACATGCGGCTAGAGTTGGTACTTCTTCTGCGGCGGCTCCTGCACCTGAGGCTTGTCCTTCCCATTCGGCTGATCCTTCACTTCCACCTTCAGCCATGATGGAGATGCTGCAGGAGATCAGGGATGCTCAGCGCAGATCTGATCTGAGGATGGATGAGTTGTTGGTTGCTCAGCACGCATCAGACGCGAGGATGGGAGAGCTCCTAGAGGTGCAGCCCGCGACTGATCAGAGGATAGCCGGTCTCTCAACTAGTCTACAGACAACCCAGACTAAGATAGCCTGGTTGACTAGAGTCTATGCTGAGGACTACGACAGAGACCGTGAGACACCACCTCCTCCTACGCCTCCTGTTTCTTGATTGTACCTTTATTTCTTGTACTTCAGAGTAACTGTCCGGGTTGTGGACTGTACTCTGCTTTAGTTATGTATATACGTTTTGTTTTTCTCACTCATTGTATGTAACTTGTTTTCCCTTAATAGATGCATTATTCTCTTTTTAAATTTGGTCTCAATCATCACTGGTGCTTACAGTTTGTTTATATTACTGTTTTTACTTTTATCATATCTCAGTTTACAATTGTCTTGAATGTATGCTAGTTCGGCGGGCAAGGCCTGAGATGCTCTGATACCAAGTAGTCACACCCCAATTCTGGTCTATTCAGAATGATGTGATGAACCGCTAAATAACCAACGGTTCAACCAGGATCTCAAATAGGTTATCCCCGTGTTATCCAAACTTACACACATCCGTAATCATAATCAGAGTAAATACACAATAGCAGAAGTCTTATAATAAAAAGAACTGATAATCTATGTGATATTAAAAATTAAGTAACAATTTATTCTGTATCAACCGAAACATAAGTAAATATCAATACAAGTCTTTAATAAATCCAAATAAAGAAACTTATAAAAATATCTAATCAAATACACACGAGTTGCACTCGCAAGAGGAGTCGTGTGTATCATCTTCAGCTCCAGCTTCCATAGCTGCTACGTTCCCGTACACAGACGCACCCATGTATTCTCAACCGTATAGCCTGCATCATCAACTAAAAATATTCGACGTCGAGGGGTGAGCACACATCATGGCTCAGTGAGTAGCCAAAACAATGCAACAATACATATGCATGCAAAAAGTCAATTTATATCTTTGGTCCGGTATATAAGTTTGCAGTATGCAATAGAAAGGTTTAGGTAGCCAAAGGTCACGTTTATTGACTCCGCCTCTATACACGAGTGTGTGACGTTACCCGAAGATCACGTTTATCGTCAACTCACATGCACCCAATCATGAATATTATATAACAAAGGTTACATTTATTACTATATAGTGCCATACCAACACGTAAGCCCCTATTAGCGAGGGCTGCAAACTGGGCTCGCATCTAACCAATCCTAATGCCAAACAGTGTATCCAAGGCCTCACCCCAACATCCCTCAGAATGCCCATAAAGATAGAGCTGAGGGCCCCCGGTAGAGTCATAGACTACAAGGACCGAGACCACCTCCCCTGATACTCTACGACATAATAGTTCTGCTAAAGTAATGGCGATACGACGATGCCAATGCACAAGACTTGAGTTAGAGATAGAGCTAAAGTGCTGAGACCCGCCAAAGGTTAACGTTTATTGACGTTCTCATCACACCTCCCCTGATACTCGCTCACATCAAGCACATCAACCACACACATACAAGCACATGCCTATTCCTATCATCATCATCATCATGTTATAAATGATAAAGTAAATATGCATGAACAAGTAATAGAAATATTGGATGGTATGCTATATGCACATTACAAACATATTCGCATAGAATAAAACATAGCATAGGACTCAAGAAATAGAAAAACAGTTTATTATTAACCAAATTAGTTTGGGGTTAAGGTTCCTCACCTTAGCTTGCTATAGATACTTTTTCAAGCTTTATAATCACCTTTATATTGTTATTGTATTGCTAGAAAACCTAACAAAGTCGATAGAATTTAATTAGAATTTATTCGGAATTAAAAACCACTCTATTAACTGAGGGTCGATGGTAGGTTCGATGCTAGGGTCGATGGGTCTATCGACCCTTCCCTCTTTCTGGACTTCCCGAATGCTGAGGGTCGATGGTCAGGAATATCTAGGGTCGGATGGTCTATCGACCGACCCTTCCCTCTTTCTGGACTTCCCGAATGCTGAGGGTCGATGGTCAGGAATATCTAGGGTCGGATGGTCTATCGACCCTGGGTGCGACCCTTGGTGCACTTCGGTCCAATTCCCACTTTTAATCCATTCTTCGTGTTTGGGGTCCTATGGCTTTCTTCTACCTTTCATTCTACATTCATTCCATGGTCTGAAATCATGTATAAACCATCTAGAATAGTTTTCATACATCTTCCTATGGTTTTCCATGGAAACCTAACCATGGATTAATGGTTTGGGTTTCTCCGAGATCACTCTCTCAACATTAACTAACCTAAGGCCTGTAGAAACATATGGAATTAGTATCCATACCTGAGAAGATTAATCTTTCTCTGCAACTCTTCTCTTTTGGCTTAATTTTCTTCCTTGATCCTCTTCTTCTTTTTTTCCTTCTCTTCTCTTTCTCTCAATTCAATTAGGGTTGTGAAAGGAGTGAAAGTGGCTAAGGGACGTCCTTTAAATAGACTAGGAACATCCTAAATAAGTCCCTCTGAGATTAGGAAAGAATCCCATTCGAAAATATGGAAATTTCCTAATTTCTATTTTTTGCGGTAACCGAGGGTCGATGGGAGGGTCGATGATCCCGTCGACCCTAGGGTCTTAAGCTGTCCGACCCTCCCTTCAAAACTGAGGGTCTGACTTTCTGTTTTGGGAGGTCCGACCCTGCTTAGCATGGTATGCGACCCTTCCCCTATTTTAAGTGTTTTTTGGTCGATTTGATACCTGGGATCTCGATCTCCTTCACGCCCTTGGTCCATTTGACTCGACCATGATGGGTAAACCTGGTTCAAGGTGGTAAGACCGGGTTAGATTTACACGGGTCTTACAACTCCCCCCCAACTTATAAAAATTTCATTCTCGAAATTGTACATACCTTCTTAATCAAATAAGTGAGGGTATTGCTTTCGCATAACATTCTCTTCTTCCCATGTAATTTCTTTCATGTCTCTACATTTCCATAAGACCTTAACATAGTAGATATCTCTGTTGCGTAGACGTTGAACTTTTCGACTAGTGATTTCTGTTGGTGTTACTTCGAATGTCAAATCATCAGTCAATTCTGGCAAATCTACTGTCAACACGTGCGTTGGATCCTTGACATACTTCTTCAATAAGGAAATGTGAAATACGTCATGTACACTTGACATAGATGGTGGTAGTGCTAACTGATAAGCTACTTTTCCATGCTTAGCTAGAATTTCATATGGCCCGACATATCTTGGACTTAGCTTCCCTTTCTGTCCGAACCTCTTCAATCCTCGCATAGGCGATACTTTCAAGAATACTTTACCACCTACGGCGAACTCCAGATCTCTTCGTCGAGTATCTGCATATTGCTTCTGACGGTTCTTATCTGTTCTCACTCTTTCCTTGATGATGTCGACCACTCTACAAGTCTCTTCAACAAATTTCGGTCCAACAATACTACGTTCTCCAACTTCATTCCAAAACAAGGGAGTTCGACACTTTCTGCCATACAGTGCTTCATAAGGTGACATCTGTATAGTAGCCTGATAGCTGTTGTTATAAGCGAACTCTATCAGTGGTAATCTTTCGTCCCATGATCCCTTGAAATCAATTACGCATGCTCGTAGCATATCTTCTAGAATCTCAATTGTACGTTCTGACAGTCCATCTGTCTGTGGGTGGAATGTAGTACTGAACTTCAACGTTGTACCCATTGCCTTTTGCAATCCTTCCCAAAACATGGAAGTAAATCGTGGATCTCTATCAGACACAATGCTTTCTGGTACACCGTGTAACCGAACAATATTATCCACATACAGCTTTGCTAACCTTTTCAGTGTATACTGAGGTTGTATAGGTATGAAGCGAGCTGTTTTGGTCAGACGGTCCACAATCACCCAAACTGCGTCAACTACTCGAGGAGTTAATGGTAGTCCCGTGACGAAGTCCATAGTGATGCAGTCCCATTTCCATGCTGGTTCCGGTAATGGCTGCAACAGTCTAGCGGGTCTTTGTCGCTCAGCCTTTACCTTCTGACAATTTAGGCATTGAGACACAAACTTGGCTACATCTGCTTTCATTCCCCTCCACCAATATAGTTTCTTCAGGTCATGATACATTTTTGTACTTCCAGGATGTATCGAATAGATGGTGGTAGGGGCTTCTTTCATCAGTCGGTGTCTTATGTTCATACTTTCTGTTTCAGGTATACATATTCTTCCTTTGTATTTCAGTACTTTCTCGTCATCCAAGGTGAACTCAGGGTTAGTCCTACCTTTCTCAATATCTTCTTGTACTGTTCTCAGATAATGATCTGCTTTGATAGCTGTCTTTACTTCATCCACTATATCCGGTATAATCTTCAATGTCGCGAACATATTGGAAAACCGATGAATAAACCCTTGGTTAGCTGATTCATCCATTGTATCTATCACATATTGCTCGTTGCCGTGATTGAATACCATTCCGGTGGTACACATTGGTGCGGTCGTGCTAACTTCTCCTTGAGATTTTATCATTGTTTTTCTGCTTAAAGCATCCGCTACTACGTTCGCTTTTCCCGGATGATACTGGATATCACAATCATAGTCTTTCAATAATTCCAGCCATCTTCTTTGTCTGATATTCAACTCTTTCTGATTAAATAGATAAGTAAGACTTTTATGGTCCGACTTAATCTGGAATTTCTCTCCGTATAAGTAATGTCTCCATATCTTGACAGCATGTACTACTGCCGCTAGCTCCAGATCATGAGTGGGGTAATTTTTCTCATGAACCTTTAACTCTCTTGAAGCATAAGCAATTACTTCCTCTCCTTGCATAAGCACACATCCTAATCTCAATTTCGACGCATCGGTGTATAAGGTAAACGTCTGTCCTGGAATAGGAATAGTCAAAATTGGAGCGGATATCAATCTGGTCTTCAGTGTTTGGAAACTCTTCTCACATTTATCGGTCCACACTAACTTTTCACCTTTCTTAGTCAAACTGGTGAGAGGTACGGCAATCCGAGAATAGTCTTCTACGAATCTCCGATAATAACCAGCTAGACCCAGAAAACTTCTGATTTCCGAAACGCTCTTTGGTGCTTCCCACTTTACAATAGCCTCGATCTTGCTAGGATCCACTTTGATTCCTTCAGCGGATACTACATGGCCTTGGAATGCGAGTTCACTTAGCCAAAACTCGCACTTTGAAAATTTGGCATATAGCTTTTCTTTCCTTAAACGATGTAGGGCTGCGTTTAGGTTCTTGATATGGGTTTCCTTGTCCTTGGAGAATACCAATATATCATTAATGAATACTATAACCGATGTATCCAACATATCTTGGAAAACTCGGTTCATAAGTTCCATGAACGTTGCCGGTGCATTAGTTAATCCGAAAGACATAACCAGAAATTCATAATGTCCATATCTGGTCCTGAATGCTGTCTTTGGAATATCACTTTCTTTAATCTTCAGCTGATGGTAACCTGATCGAAGATCGATCTTATAAAATACTCTTGCTCCTTGTAACTGATCGAACAAGTCATCGATCCGAGGTAGTGGATATCGATTCTTGATTGTCAGTTTATTCAACTCACGATAGTCGATACATAATCGAACGCTACCATCCTTCTTCTTTACGAACAACACTGGTGCCCCCCATGGAGATATACTGGGTCGAATATAACCCTTGTCCAGTAGTTCTTGTAATTGCACCTTCAGTTCCTTCAGTTCCGTAGGAGCCATTCTATAAGGTGCTTTTGATACGGGTGCGGCTCCAGGTATCAGATCTATTACAAACTCCGTGGCCCGGTCGGGTGGTAACCCAGGTAATTCCTCCGGAAATACGTCCGGGTAGTCCCGCACGACATCAATATCTTCCATTCGTGGCACTTCCTGGGTTAGGTCGACCACTGATACTAGATATCCGATTGCTCCCTTGTCAAGGCACTTCTTAGCCTTTAGTGCTGAAAGTATGAGCTTGCGCCTCCGGGGAAGTTTGGTTCCCGAGAAACTGAATTCTGCTCCTTCTTTGTCATTGAACGTTAGCTTCTTTTCGGCGCATACCAGATTTGCAGAATGCCGAGCTAACCAGTCCATTCCCAAGATGACATCAAAGTCTGCCATCCCAAGTTGTATCAAGGTTGCATCTAAGGTCTTCTCTCCAATGAGAACTGGACATGGTCCATAACCTTTCTCTAATTCCACTTCTAACCCCATCGGTGATCGTACAAGTAATTTGTAGTCTAATGTTTTGATGGGTAATTTGGTCTTCTTTCCAAATGACACAGATATAAATGAATGAGTAGCTCCGGAATCGAAGAGTACTCTGGCGGGTACGCCATTTATAGGTACAATACCTGTGATTTATCTTTACTTAGTCTACATGCTCATTTAATGTAATTACAACTTTAAAAGTTTCAGTCATACCTGTGACCACATCGGGTGATGCGGCCGCATCCTCGGACGTAACAGCATATACACGTCCCTGATGGAATTGTTTCTTGGGCTTAGGGCACTCCCTTGCCATATGTCCCGGTTGGTTGTAGTTAAAACACTTCGGGGCTTCAAAATTTGGCTTTGGCTGAGGATGAGCTGCTGGGGTAGTCTTGGTTGCAGCATTAAAATTCTGAGGACGGAAAGGCTTATACGTCCTGTTATTTGCTCCGTTGTTGGAGTTTCCGACTGGTCTCTTGATGCCTCTGGTTTGAGTAAGGTAACTCTCCTTCTGGCTCGATTCAATTACTCAGGCAATCTGGACAGCTTCGTTGTAAATTTTCTTCTCTAAGCCTAGAACATTTTCTCTGATGCTTCCTCTTAGTCCCGTGACAAACCTACGGGTTTTGGTTTCTTCTTCTTGCATACTCAGTGGTGCGAAGAAAAACAGCTCTTCATAACGCTGTTGATACGCATCCACTGACATCTGTCCCTGATAAAGACTCAGGAACTCCTTCTCCATTGAATCTCTGAAGCTTCGTGGAAAATATTTCTCGAAGAATGCTTCTTTATATGTAGCCCAAGTCAGTAGGGCGTGCTTGGTCAGTAAATATGTCTTCGTGGATTTCCACCAATGATGTGTGTCGCCCTTGAGCATGAAGGTGGCACATAGTACTTTCTCTTCCTCTGTAATAGTCATCATGAGGAAGTTTCTTTCCATCTAGTGTATCCAGTGTGCTGGCCACAATGGATCAGACGGCTTGCCGTTGAATTCTCTGGGTTTCATCTTCAAAAATCGCTCCACTAATAGGGAGTGGTCCAGCTGATTTTGGGGGTTTGCCCCAAACATATAAGGTGGATACTGGTGGTTCCCTTGAGCTGCTTCTAGAGCCTGCACTAGAATCTGTGCAGCTGGTTGTTGAGGGGTCTGATGAGCTGGGTGGTTACCCAGCGGGGCTGCACTGGCTTGTCCAGTGTGCATGGGTGCAGCCTGAGTGGCTTGAAACATAATTCCCATGGCAACCTGCATCTGAGCCTGTGCGTGTTGCATCTGCTGCAGCTGCTGTGCCAGATTCATCACCACGGTTGTTAGCTCTGGTGGTGGAGGTGGCAAATTTGTAGGGTTTGTCGGTTCTGGAGTTCCCGGTGCGTAATTATTCTCTTGACTAGTCTCCTCCATGGGTGGTGGTGGTGGGATTACGTTTCGGGTCTGTCGGGTCACCCTACGTCCAGACATAATTCCTTTCGCTAATTGGTGGTGCCTGGAAATCATCAAAATAGGTTAGAAGTCATTTATATTTCATGTTGGCACGCTAACCAATAATCAATTCTAATTCTAGCTCCTTTTATAAAAAAAATGCTGTCTTTTCTTTGCAGGGTCGACTGTGAGGGTCACTGGTTTGTTCGACCCTTGGTTTCCGACCCTGGGAATGACCTGTTCTTCCCGAGAGTTGAGGGTCGATGCGAGGGTCGATGGGTATCCGACCCTCGGTGTCCAACCCTTAGTTTCCTGACAGATTATCGAGAGCTGAGGGTCGATGCGAGGGTTGATGTGAGGGTCGATTCGAGGGTTGATGGATCCAGTCGAATTGTCCGACCCTCGGACCAAAAATCAGATTTTCAAGATCCGATTCTGGGTCATTTCTCACTATTCCTCCTCCGTTTCGACTTGTCTCTCCTCTCTGAGTTGCTACAGTGCTACTCTACCGTTTTGGATCGATATGACTCCGGGTTTCGACGTCCACGTCATCCGTACAGGTATGTTCTCTCATTATTACCTGTTTTTAGGTTTTCTTTTCTAGGTTTTTGTCCATTTAACTTGTATTTTTCAAATTAAACTTTTTCCAACCGTAAAAATTTGATTTTTATTGGGGGCTTTTGTTATTGGTGTCTCGAGGAACGAAAGCCCTCAAAAATTTTTGAGTTTCATCGGTTGGTTATCGAGAAACTTGAAATTTTCTCTTTTTTCCCTAATTTGGCGAAATTTTTGATTTTTCTTGAATTTCTTCAAATTGGACATCGTCAGTTAAAATTTCCTACTGCATGTGGGTCGTAGGTTGTATTTTAACCTACGTAAGTTCTCATGCCCACTTGAATGGTGAGAATTGGGCTTTATGGTCAACTTACGTCGTTATTACATCAAATTTCAAATTTTTATCCTATTAACTCCCTGTTTCCTTTCTCCTTCTTATTTGCAGATACTATGGCTCGTACCAAGGTACCCAGAGTGCGTGATCCACTTCGCTTCCGTTCGAATGAGGCTGAGGCACAGTATGCTGACTATGCCCATAAGAAAGTGGAAGGGGGTCGCATGGTGAACTTGGCTAAGCTAGCCTTGTTCAATGTAGAGGGAGCTTTTGGTGATATGGGGTGGCTCCCTGTCATCACATACGACGCGTGCACGTGTCCAGATTTGGTGCGCCAGTTATATTGTATTCTCCAGGTGGTAGGGAATTACAACGACGTTGAGCATTGCCAGGAGTTGCGCATCACCAGTTACGTCAAGGGGGTGCACATTTCCTTTGATTATCGGCAGTTAGCCGATCTGTTGGGCATTCCCTATGATGGCCCCATGGTGTACTGTGCGCCGGGAGAGCCACAGTTTGTTGAAATGGAGATGAGAGCAGAGATCGACAACCAGCTGCTCCATCCTGATCGTTGGCAGATGAGAGCTTGTTATCTGTATCCAGCTCCACGGGTCTTCTGTAAGATTATCCAGCATAATCTGATCCCGCAGAGTGGGCACTATGAGAGGGTGTCTCAGCTGAAACAGTTTCTGATTTATAGCATCTGCACTCGCCATCCGGTCTGCCTTCCTTACATCATCATGCGGATGATGATTAGTGCTACATTGTCCGGTCATAGGGGTAATCTACCCTATGGACGCATGATTACAGTGCTGCTGACCCGTCTGGGGGTGGATCTGGTAGATGAGAAGATCCAGGAGAAGACCTTCTCGTCGCCTCTAAATTGGGAGGCTATCTGCAAGATGGGACTGCGAGATGCTGAGGTTAGTGATGAGGAGAGGAACGCGATGGTGCGCCCTTACACTCGGGTCGAGATGGCTGATGCTGAGGCTGCTGCGGGTGCTGCTAGAGCTCGGGTGGATCCGGTCGACGATGACGATCGTACGTATATGGACATCGACTCGACCCTTCCCCTATTTTAAGTATTTTTGGGTCAATTTGATACCTGGGATCTCGATCTCCTTCACGCCCTTGGTCCATTTGACTCGACCATGATGGGTAAACCTGGTTCAAGGTGGTAAGACCGGGTTAGATTTACACGGGTCTTACACCTGTACCCGTCCTGACTTGGTACGCCACTTTTATTGTAATCTCCAAGTGGTGGGGGATTACAACGATGTTGAGAGAGGTGGTGAGCTTCGGATCACTAGCTACATCAAGGGGTTTGATGTTTCATTCAATTATCGGCAGCTGGCCGACTTGTTGGGCATTTCCTATGATGGCCCCTTGGTGTTCTGTGCTCCTGGAGAGCCCAAGTTCTTTTCTTTACAGATAAGGGCTGAGATAGATCGTCAGCTCATCAGACCTGATCGTTGGGAGATGAAAGCGAGTTATCTGCGTTCAAATCCACGGGTATACTGCAAGATCATTCAGCATAACCTGATACCACAGAGTGGTCATTACGAGAGGGTCTCCCAATTGACCCAGTATCGGTTGTACTGCATATGCACTAGGCAGCCCGTCTGCCTTCCCTATATCATCATGCGGACGATGATCAGTGCCATGTTGCCCAGTCACACTGGCAACCTTCCTTATGGACGCATGATCACTACCTTGCTTACCCGCTTGGGGGTTGATTTGTTGGATGAAAAGATTAAGAAGAAGTCCTTCTCATCGCCTCTGGATTGGGAGGCTATTTGCAAGATGGGCATGCGGGATGCCCAGGTCAGCGATGAGGAAAGGAACGCGATGGTGCGCCCTCGCACTCGAGTGGAGATGATTGACGCTGAGGCAGTAGCAGTAGCTACTGGAGCAGGGGTTCATGGGGATGATGACGATCGGCTATACATGGATATAGATGCCATAGCTCCTCCATCACCTACTCATACTACAGGTGCTGGTCCATCTTCTTCAACTGGTCCTTCGCATGCAGCTGGTCCTTCGTATGCTCCTTCTGGTGACATGATGGGGATCTTGCACGAGATATGAGAGGCTCAGTGTATGTCTGACTTGAGGATGGATGAGCTTCTAGAGGCTCGGCGCTTGTCCGATCAATGGGTGGGAGAGCTCCTGGTTGCTCAGCGCGTGTCAGATCAGCGGGTGGGAGAGCTTCTAGCTGCTAAGCACATGACTGACCAGCGGATGGGAGAGCTTAGGGATGATCAACGTGTGACTGACCAACGGGTGGCTGATCTCACAGTTAGTCTCCAGACGACCCAAACTCAGATAGCTTGGTTGACTAGAGTCTACGCTGAGGACTATGATAGAAACCATGAGGCACCGCCTCCCCCATCACCTCCAGCTTCTTGATGTATCTCTTTTATCTTTCTTTTGTACTTCAAAGTAACTGTCCGGATTGTGGACTGTACTCTGCTTTAATCATATATATATATATATATATATATATATAAATGTTTGTTCTTCCTTTGGTTGTATATAAAAAATTGTTTCTCATTTAATAGATGCATTATTCTCTTTCAGTTTTGTCTCAAACAACACAGATGCTTATAGTGTGTTATTATTACATCTTTTAAATTTTTATCCTGTCTCAGTTCATGACCTTTTGTGGAAGTATACGGGTTTCACAGACAAGGCCTGAGATGCTCTGATACCAAGTTATTATAGCCCAATTATGCATCATTTGGAATGGTGTGATGAACCGTCAATAAACCAACGGTTCAACCAGGATCTCTAATAGGCTATGTCCATTAAAAATAAAATCATACACATCCACAATCATAATCAGAATAAATACACAACAGCGGAAGTTTTATAGTAAATGAACTGAGGAATCTAATTGTGATAATCATAAATAAAGTATCAATTTATGTTGTATCAACTAAGACATAAGTAAATAAAATATCAATTACATTTCCTTAATAAATTCAAATGAAAAATCTAATTGAATACGCATGAGTTGCACTCACATGAGGAGTCATGCGTATCCACTAAGTCTTCAGCTTCCATTGTAGCAACACGCACGTACACCGGAGCACTCATATAATCTTCGACCGTAGTACCTACATGATCAACTAAAAATATTCGACGTCGAGAGGGTGAGCACACATCATGGCTCAGTGAGCAAACAAAACAATGCAACAAACATATGCATGCATTCAATTCATATCTTTGGTCTGGTAAATAAGTTTGTAATGTGCTATAGAAAGGATAGGTGGCCGCCGCACCTCTATACACGAGTGTGTGAAGCCGCCCAAAGGTAACATTTATTGTCGTCCCACATGCACCCACCATGGACAATGTACACACAAAGGTCATGTTTATTGTTGTACTAGTTGCCCATACCAACACGTAAGCCCCTGCTGGCGAGGGCTCACAAACTGGGCTCGCAACTAACCAATCCTAATTCCAATCAATGTATCCAAGGCCTCGCCCCAGCATCCCTCAATACGTCCATAGAGATAGGGCTAAGGCCCTCCGGTAGAATCAGAGACTACACGATCCGAGACCACCTCCCCTCATACCCTATGACGTAATAGCTCTGCTAAGGTAATGGCGATACGACAATGTCAGTGGACATGACTTGAGTTAGAGATAGAGCTAGAGTGCTGAGGCCCGGCCTATGACACCCCCCCTGATACTCGCTCGCATCAAGCACACCAACCACACACATACATTCACATGCCTATTCCTATCATCATCATCATCATCATGTTATAAACAATAATTTAAATATGCATGAACAGTAATAATAGAAATATTGGATGACATGTTGAATGCACATAACATGCATACACGCATAGAATCAATCATGGCATTGGACTCAAGAATAAAATAGTTTATTATTAGCCAATTAGTTTAGGTCTTGTTCCCTCACCTTTGCTTGATCGTAGATCCTCTTTCAAGCTTTAAGAATCAACTAAATATCAATATTATATCACTAGAAGACCTAATCAAGTTGATAGAATTTAATTAGAATTAATTCTGCTTTTAAAAAGCCTACTGTTAACTGGGGGTCAATGCCAGGGTCGGAGGTTCCATCGACCCTGGGTGCTGCCACCCAGATTCTGGACTTCCCGAACACTGGGGGTCGATTGTTAGGGTCTGGTAGGGTCGATTGGCCATTGACCCCCCATGTGACCCCCTGTAGGTTTTGTCAAATTTTTATCCTATAGTCCATTCCTTCGTGTTTGGGGTCCTATGACTTGCTTCTACAATCCATTCCACACATGTTCTATGGTCTAGAACCATAATTCATTCACCTATATGGTTTTTATGATCTCCCCCATGGTTTTCCATGAAAACCTAACCATGGATGGATGATTTGGGTTTCTCCTAGATCATTCCCTCTTCACTATCTATTCTAAGGTCTGTAGAATTACATGGAGATAGTATCCATACCTGAGAATTAGGCTGGTTTCTCTGAAGCCTTCTCTTTGATCCTCTTCTCTTTCTTTTCTCCTTCTCTTCTCTTTCTCTTCTCCTTCTCTTCTCTTTCTCTCAATCCAATTAGGGTTCTAAAAGGAGTGAAAGAGGCTTAGGGACGTCCTATTTATAGAGTAGAAACTCCCAAAATAAGTCTCATTGAGATTAGGAAAGAATCCCAATGAAATTTGGAAAGTTCCTAATTCACGATTTCTGTCGGCAAACTAGGGGTCGATGAGGGGGTCGGAAATCCCGTCGACCCCTGGTTCTAAAATGTTCGACCCCCGGTTAAAAACTCAGGGTCTGACTTTTATACTGGGGGTCCAACCTTGCCTTGCTGGGTATGCGACCTCCCCCTTATTTTAGTATTTTTGGGTCAGTTTAATACATGGGATCGCGATCTCCCTCACGCACTTAATCCATTTGGCTCGACCATGATGGGTAGACCTGGTTCAAGGTGGTAGGACCGGGTTAGTTTGATACGGGTCTTACAGTGGTTATATGCAATGGTTTGTATGAGTGGACACGGTCTTATTGAGATCCTGGTGTGAACCGTTGGTTTAGTGACGGTTCACTCACACTTCTGGTTCAGCCGAAATTGGGGTGTGACACCATCTATCACACCCTCTGATGTTTTCGAATGACTAGACAAACATTCTAAGTATTGTAGCGGAGGAAAAAACCAGAGGTTGTACCATCCAGAGCTTCCTTCTGTTTCTGGCTCTATCAGCCAGTAAGCCTAGCTAGGACCTCATGGGACCAACCCTTGGGTTCCCAACTTATCTAGGGAACCATGTATAGACAAATAGAACATGTCCATGCTAATTTAAGAGACATGAAAGCCAACCTAATGAAACTGTTAAATTAATGTAGGTGATCCAATAGTTGGTAGAGGCAAAGCTGCCTATCAGATTCAAGGTTCAATAGCACCCTTGGTGCCCACAGGTGAGGGGTCAAGTCCTTAGAGTTTGAGCATGTGTAATGTGCATTAACTATTGTTGTTTAATTATAACATGTCTACTTTCATGCTTTATAACTTGCCATTCAATAACTACTATGTTTGAGCATGCATCTGCATAACAACTATAACTATGTATGATGGAATGTATGTGTGGCCATGTATGATGGTGCGTGTGACGTACGGATACCCTGGTGAGGGTGATGTGCGGATACACGAATCATGTTGGGAATATCTAGTACCTTAGTAGAGGCAAGGCAAACCATGCGAGTGGGGAACCTAGGGTCTTTGCTAGGGTATGGCCTTGTTAAGGATAACCATGTATGATGGTTCATGTGATGAGCGGAACTCGGAGGGCGATGCACGAAACATGAATCATGTTGGATTGTTAGCACTCTAGTAGGGACATGACGAACCATGGGAGTGGGGAGTCAGGGGTTTCTGCTGGGGTGTGACCTTATTTATTTTATGCACATGTCATGTCTTGCTTGTTTCTTATATGATGGGTATGATTGGTGATGATTGAGATTGATGAGATTATTGTGTGCTTGGTGACTCTGTTTTATAGCTAGCACTCTAGCAAGGACATGGTGGTCTACGGGAGTGGTGTCAGGGGTCTCTGCTAGGCTGCAACCCCCTTCACTTTATGTATTTCATGCATCATCTATTACCTATGGTTGTATGGCATGTGCTTTAACGGGATGAATTACTAGAAGAGGGGAAGTTCGGGTGTTCAGGAAGGGGGGCATGTGAACATGTTCAAGAATGGGGGACATGTGAACAAGTCCAGGGGTGGGATGATTTGGACAGATCTCTACTGGGGTATGGCTAAGATCATGGGGCATTCATACTTTGATGTGCATTGTTGTTATGTTTACTTTCTTGTCGATCATGATGTGATGATGATAGGAGTGCATTGATACTCGACTTCTCATTGAGCTGGGATGGGAGCTCACCCCTTTATATTGAAATCTTTTTAGCTTTGATTACAAGTTACTTCCTTTGTAGCTGCCAACCAAATGGAGGCTGTTGTGGTGGAGAGCTCATCTCTTGGTGGAGTTTCGCTAAAGGATCCCAAGGGCTGTTCCTGCAAAGATTGCATCTACGGGACCTGATGCAAAGCTTTGCCTATTTCTTCGAGATGCTTGTAGATAGATGGTGCTTTAATCTATTTACAACTGTGATGCTCAGATTTACTCTTTGGAATATTGGAATATTGTGTATTAAATTATGATATGATATTGTGGAACTTGTTTTGAAAGACATAACAAACTTATCGATGTTATGATATCAGTAGATGGCATCTATTACCATTATTATGCTTCCGCTACCATTACTCTGATTTATCTATTTTGGTCTTGTGGATATCGTTTGTGTAGATTATGGGATTTGTATGGTAAATCTTGCGGTTGATCGATCCCTGGAAGATTCGGGTTGACTATTGGGTTGACATAGATATCACGCCCGATTCTTCAAAATGGGCTGTAATACACCAGCAAGCTAGTAGGCCTATAATGTTGTGCACATAGGCCAAGCATAAGTCATGGGGGTGCCCCTCATGTGCTCAACCAAATACGAGGAGAGAGAGAGAACCCCTTGTGACTTTTCATCTCAGAGTGTTTCAATGAAAAAAGGCTAGTCATAGAGGCCATATTATGGATTCTTAGGGGTATTTTGGTCAAGTAAAAAGGAAAGGATTCAAAATAGACGGTCTTGGAAGAACCACGTATGCAAGATTCACATCTAACGATTAAGAAAATGGCAATATCCTGTGCTTCTTGATCGACATGCAAAGATGCTCCCACGAAGGACTCTATTGGGTAGATGCAGTTTAATGTTGTGCACCGTGTTTCATTAAGTGGCAGCAGTGTTTCAGTGTTGCCCATGGTTTGTATGGCAACAGAAAAGATCTCAATTTGACGGTCTTCGATTATTTCAATCGCGCCTGACACAATAAAGAGGATCGGACGGCCTTTATTTCTTCCCTCTTAAACCTAACAGATACGATGGTTTATATGAGAAATTTTGTCTCCACCAATCCAAATTTGATAGCTAGTTTAAAGAACGAGTCAGAGGCGATGCTTCTACAGTGCATCACGGTGCACCATATGATCATCAAAGATTCCCTTTGAATTAATCACATTGGCTTGACTTTGGATGGCCATATCTCAACCATTCGATGTCCGATTAGAGTGATTTGTGAACTCCATTTTCAAATATTGATCCACCTGCAACAAGAAAATAGACTTTTGGTTAGACGAGTTTCAGATTTGTGAAGAAAGAAGGGTTTTGAGTTCATTTGGTGTGTAAAATCCATCTCCACCTACCTCTCCTTGAGTTTAATGGCTATATGAAGCATGGGAGAGGTAGTGTGAGCATGTTGTGAGAGTTTCGTGTTGTTGGGGTTATACAAGAAGTGTTGGGAGAGTGCCAAACTCCCATTTTTGGTGAAAAAGCTCACCCACCACCATTAGAGAACTTGGAAAGCCCATTTAGTGAGCATCATACATGTCATGATCAAGCTGAAAAGGTAATCACTCATATAGACCCTATTTGTTTATGCCAATGCTGTGTGGGGAGGGTTTGTAAACATTCAATATTAAAATCATTGTAACTTGTCATGATAGGATTGGGGGTTGTAGCCCTAGTCCAATTTTTTACTTGGAGTGTGTGGGCGTTGTAACACATGGGTGTTGTAGCAGGCAGAAACCTTGAGTAGTGTATTGGGTATTATAAAAAACCCTGGTTAGGGTATTTCCCCTTCGACTAACTATCACACATCGTGTTGGTGAACCACGTAATATTCTTTGTCGTGTGATTGTGTAAATGTGGAATGTGCATATGAAGTGTGTTGTCTGCAGGATGGATGTGCACATTGGGTAAGCCAAACCATAGGATACTGTTGCTTGTGTTTGTGTAGCAAAGTGTGCTACACGAACTGTGTTGTGTGAATGTGTATGTGGTCGTGAAAGTGATTGAACAAGCAACCTAGTTAGCTCAAGGCAGCATAGTGAACAGAGTTTGGGTAAGCTTCGTAGTTTTGGGAAGATTTTTGTAGACTACTGATTCACCCCCCTCTCAGTGTCAACCTGGGAATCACAACCCCGTCTAAAATATTTGGAAGTAGTGAAGGAATTTCTAGATGTATTTCTAGAGGATCTATCGGGGCTACCACCGGAATGTGCAACTAAGTTTGTAATAGATTTGCTACGTGGTGCAGCACCAGTGTAGAAAGCTCCCTATAGGATGGCGCTTACCAAACTCAAGGAGTTAAAGGTACAACTGCAAGAACTATTGGATAAAGGTTTTATAAGGCTTAGCATTTCTCCTTATAGCGCTCCAGTACTATTCATGAAGAAGAAGGATGGCAGCATACGTCTTTGCATCAATTACAGAGAACTGAACAAGCGCACCATCAAGAATTTGTATCCATTACCGCGCATAGATGACTTGTTTTATCAATTACAAGGCACTGCAGTGTTTTTCAAGATTGATCTCCGATCGTGATATCATCAATTAAGAATAAAGGAGAGTGACATACCTAAGACGGCCTTTCGGAGTAGGTATGGGCACTATGAGTTTTTGGTCATGTCCTTTGGGTTGACCAATGCTCCTGCCTTGTTCATAGAATTAATGAACCGGGAATTTCATGATATGTTGGATACCTCAGTGATTGTGTATATTGGTGACATACTAATCTACTCTAAAAATGTAGGAGAGCACAAGACTCACTTACGACAAGCATTGCAAAGGTTACAAGAAAAGACATTTTATGCCAAATTCAAAAGGTGTGACTTTTGGCTGAACGAAGTGGCATTCCTAGGTCATGTAATGTTAGAAGAAGGGAACAAGGTAGATCCCAATAAAATTGAAGCCATTATTAACTAGGCAGCACCTAGAATAGTCACTGAAATCTGAAGTTTCTTGGGTTTAGCAGAGTACTACCGCAAATTCGTGGAAGATTACTGTAGAATTGTAGTACTACTAACTAAATTAACTAAGAAAGGGGAAAATTCATCTGGTCAAACCAGTGTGAAGGAAGTTTTCAAACATTTAAGGAAAGATTGGTCTCAGCTCCTATATTAACGATCCCAAGACCAGGAGAACCTTTCACTTTGTAAACTGACGCTTCCAAGCTAGGCTTGGGATGTGTATTCATGTAAGGGGAATAAGTCGTAGCTTATGCCTCGAGACAATTGAAGAAACATGAGGAAAATTACCCAACACATGAGTTGGAACTTATAGCTGTGGTGTTCGCTCTCAAAGGATGGAGACACTACTTGTACAGAGAAAACATTCAGATTAAGCCTGATCACAAAAGCATTACCTACTTGTTTACTCAAAAGGATTTAAATATGAGACAACAAAGATAGGTAGAATTGCTAAAAGATTATGACTGCAAAATCTCATACCACCCTGGGAAAGCCAATGTAGTAGCTGATGCCTTAAGCAGGAAGAGTCTAGCAAAGCTTGAAGAAAGAATTGAGCTGGGTTCAATTCTAACGGCAAGAGGACAAGCTCAAGATGTATTGGACTTATCAGAGGAATCCTTAAGGAATCAAGTTATCTGTGGACTTGCAGGCCTATTTGCAAATCTACAGATAAAAGCTAACTTGGTCAGCAAAGTAATAAAGGAGCCACCTATAGACCTTTACCTCTGAACTCTGAGGGAAGACCTGCGAAGAGGAAAGTTAGACCCTAACTTCGTTCTTTCTCCAAACGGTTCACTTAGATTCTGGGGCAGACTCCTTCAACAGCCGCAGATATCAAGGAAAGAATTTTGAGGAAAGCCCATAATGCTCCTTATTCAGCCCATCCAGGCAGTACCAAGATGTTTCACAACCTGAAAAATTCAGTTTGGAGGACAAGAATGAATGCAGATGTAGCAAACTATGTATACAGATGCCTAACGTGCGGGCAAGTAAAGGCAGTTCGCCAGAAACCAATTACTTCATCCATTACGGTACCTGAATGAAAATGGGATTGCATCACAATGGATTTCATTACAGGTCTACCCATGACAACCAGAAATGTAGATGTTGTTCGGGTAATCATCGATAGACTGCAAAGATGGAAAGATTTATAGCAATTTGATCTCAATATACGTTAGATAGACTGGCTAGACTGTACGTAAATCAAGTGGTTTATCTACATGGTGTACTTCAAAGCATTGTGTCAGACAGGGACCCCTGATTCACATCCAAGTTTTGGGATAGTCCGCAACACGCAATGTGCACATAATTGCGATTTAGTACAGCCTTTCATCCACAAACAGATGGTCAGTTAGAGAGGACGATTCAGATCTTAGAAGATATGCTATGTGCTTTTGCGATAGACTTCAAGGGAGCATGGGATGAGAAACTATCCTTAATGGAGTTTACCTATAACAACAGCTACCAGGCCAGTATTGGCCTGGCTCCATATGAAGCTCTTTATGGACGAAGATGCAGAACTCCACAATACTGGGAGGAAATTGGCAAAAGAAGAATAGTTGGACCAGATTTTGTCCAAGAGACATGCCAACAAGTGAACATGATAAGGGGAAAGGATCAAAGCAGTCCAAGCTCGATAGAAAAGTTACTCGGATGTCAGGAGAAAAGATATTGAGTTTGCTATAGGAAACAAGGTGTTCCTGAAGATTTTGCCTTTCAGAGGACTAAAATGCATCGGTAAGAAGGGAAAATTGAATCCTAGATACGTAAGACCTTATGAGATCTTGAAGAAGTATGGAACTGTAGCCTACCAATTAGCGCTACCACCATCATTAACAGATGTGTACGATGTATTCAACGTATCAATGTTAAAGAAGTACGTACAAGACCCATCCCACATACTGGAAGCCGATCCTCCTTAGCTAAACGAAGGCTTCAAAATGGAACTTGAACCTCAATTGATCTTGGATAGGAGAGTTTAGCAACTAAGAAATCATGACGTTCACTATATCAAGATCATGTGGAAGAACCAGCACGCAAGCACATGTCTTGGGAAAAGGAGGAACCTATGAGGAGAAGATATCCTCACATGTTTGAGATGATGGGTAAATAGGAATTTTGAGGATAATATTCTTTTAAGGGGGGTGGAGTTGTCAAACCTACACCCAAAAAACCTGGCCTAACTCAAATTTTCTTTCGTGTCAAGGTTTTACACCGTAGACTAACCCAAGTGGATGCCAAGTTGATGACTAGCAAGGCAAGTACTCTTTAAAATCTTAAACTTTTCTTGCCACATGTTAATTTGGAATCATAAAGGGGGTCTGTCGCTACTTGGTGGTTGGGAATCTCGATAGAGCAAGGACCGGGTACATCGATCGGCCAGGCCAAATCCGACCCACCCTCGAGATTAACAATTAGTTTCATTTTGGGAGGCCATTTAGGCTATTCCTTGAACCCATAGATGAATCTAGAGGGGCCCACACCTATCCTAACTACCTTTGGAGTTGTAAAAGGGAAGGAGTCCCTCTCTAATTCAAACTCTTGCCACTTGGCAACTCCTTAGGAGTCCTCCATTCAAACTAAGAGGACACCTAAATAGAATAAAAACCTGCCTTTTCACCCTCGTTAGAGTACATAACAGTCTTAGAAAACTCTGGCGAGTTCACAGAGAAAGGGAGGAAGTAAACGGAAGGGGGAAAAGTGCAGCAACACTAGTGTTTGGAGATCTATCGACAACGTATACCAACATTGTCACACCCCAATTCTGTACTATTCAGAATGGTGTGATGAACCGCTAATAAACCAACGGTTCAACCAGGATCTCTAATAGGCTGTGTCCATTAAAAATAAAACCATACACATCCACAACCATAATCAGAATAAATACACAATAGCAGAAGTCTTAATAATAAATGAACTGAGAAATCTAACTGTGATAATCATAAATAAAATATCAAGTTATTGTTGTATCAACTGAGACATAAATAAATAAAATATCAATTACATTCCTTTAATAAATTCAAACAAAATCTAATCGAATACGCATGAGTTGCACTCGCATGAGGGATCATGCATATCCACTAAGTCTTCAGCTTCCATTGCAGCAACACGTACATACACTGGAGCACTCATATAATCTTCGACCGTAGTACCTGCATCATCAACTAAAAATATTCGACGTCGAGAGGGTGAGCACACATCATGGCTCAGTGAGCAAACAAAACAATGCAACAAACATATGCATGTAATCAATTCATATCTGTGGTCTAGTAAATAAGTTTGCAATGTGCTATAGAAAGGATAGGTGGCCGCCACACCTCTATACATGAGTGTGTGAAGCCGCCCAAAGGGAACATTTATTGTCATCCCACATGCACCCTACCATGGAATAGAGATAAAGCTAAAGTGCTAAGGCCTGGCCTATGACACTTCCCCTGATACTCTACCCATACCAACACGTAAGCCCCTGCTGGGGAGTGCTTGCAAACTGGGCTCGCAACTAATCAATCCTAATGCCAATCAGTGTATCCAAGGCCTCACCCCAGCGTCCCTTAATACGTCCATAGAGATAGGGCTAAGGCCCCCCGGTAGAGTCAGAGACTACACGGTCCGAGACCACCTCCCCTCATACACTATGACGTAATAGCTCTACTAAGCTAATGGCGATACGACGATGTCAGTGGACAAGACTTGAGTTAGAGATAGAGCTAAAGTGCTGAGGCCCGGCCTATGACACCCCCCTGATACTCGCTCGCATCAAGCACACCAACCACACACATACATTCATATGCCTATTCCAATCATCATCATCATCATCATGTTATAAACAATAATTTAAATATGCATGAACAGTAATAATAGAAATATTGGATGACATGTTGAATGCACATAACAAGCATACACGCATAGAATCAATCATGGCATTGGACTCAAGAATAAAAATAGTTTATTATTAACCCATTAGTTTAGGTCTTGTTCCCTCACCTTTGCTTGATTGTAGATCCTCTCTCAAGCTTTAAGAATCAACTAAATATCACTATTATATCACTAGAAGACCTAATCAAGTTGATAGAATTTAATTAGAATTAATATGATTTTAAAAAGCTTGCTGTTAACTAGGGGTCGATGCCAGGGTCGGACCTTCCATCGACCCTGGGTGCGACCACCCACAGTCTGGACTTCCTGAACACTGGGGGTCGATGTTAGGGTCTGGTAAGGTCGATTGGCCATCGACCCCAAGTGCGACCCCCATGGGTTTAGTCAAAATTTTCATCCTACAATCCATTCCTTCGTGTTTGGGTCTTATGGCTTGCTTCTATAATCCACTACATACATGTTCTATGGCTTAGAACCATAGTTTATTCACCTACATGGTTTTAATGTTCTCCCCCATGATTTTTCATTGAAACCTAACCATGGGTGGATGATTTGGGTTTCTCCTTGATCATACCCTCTTCACTATCTATTCTAAGGTCTTTAGAATTACATGGAGATAGTATCCATACCTGAGAATTAGGCTTGTCTCTCTGAAGCCTTCTTTTTTATCTTCTTCTCCACTTTCCTTCTCTTCTCTTTCTCTTCTCCTTCTCTTCTCTTTCTCTCAATCCAATTAGGGTTTTAAAAGGAGTGAAAGAGGCTTAGGGACATCCTATTTATAGAGTAGAAACTCCCAAAATAAGTCCCAATGAGATTAGGAAAGAATCCGACTGAAATTTGGAAAGTTCCTAATTCACAGTTTCTGTCGGCAGACTGGGGGTCGATGAGGGGGTCGGAGATCCCGTCGACCCCTGGTTCTAAATTGTCCGACCCCCGGTTAACAACTCAGGGTCTGACTTTTAATACTGGGGTCTAACCCTGCCTTGCTGGGTATGCGACCCTCCCCCTTATTTTAGTATTTTTGGGTCTGTTTAATACCTGAGATCGTGATCTCCCTCACGCACTTGATCCATTTGGCTCGACCATGATGGGTAGACCTGGTTCAAGGTGGTAAGACCAGATTAGTTTGATACGGGTCTTACAACTCCCCCCTACTTATAAAAATTTCGTCCTCGAAATTGTACATACCTTCTGAGTCGAATAGATGAGGGTTTTGCTTTCGCATAGCATTCTCTTCTTCCCATGTGATTTCTTTCATATCTCTACTTCTCCAGGTGACCTTAACATAATAGATATCATGGTTGCGTAGTCGTTGAACCTTTCGACTAGTGATTTCAATTGGTGCTACTTAAAATGTCAAATCTTCAGTTAAATCAGGTAGGTCCACTGTCAAAATGTGTGTCGGATCCTTGACATACTTCTTCAATAAGGAAATATGAAATACGTCATGCACACTTGACATAGACAGTGGTAGTGCTAACTGGTAAGCCTCTTTTCTACGCTTAGCTAGAATCTCATATGGTCCGACATATCTCGAACTTAATTTCCCTTTCTGTCCGAACCATTTCAATCCTCGCATAGGCGATACTTGTAAGAATACTTTATCACCTACGAAGAATTCAAGGTCTCGGGGTCGAGTATCTGCATATTACTTCTGACAATTCTGAGTTGTTCTCACTCTTTCCTTGATAATGTCGACCACTCGACAAGTCTCTTCAACAAATTCTGGTCCAATAATACTACGTTCCCCAACTTCATTCCAAAACAAAGGAGTTCGACACTTCCTGCCATACAGTGCTTCATTGGGTGACATCTGTATAGTAGCCTGATAGCTAATGTTATAAGCGAACTCAATCAATGGTAACTTTTCATCCCATGATCTTTAAAAATCAATTACACATGCTCGAAGCTTATCTTCAAGAATTTGAATTGTATGCTCTGACTGTCCATCTGTCTGTGGATGGAATGCAGTACTAAACTTCAATGTTGTACACATAGCCTTTTGCAATCCTTTCCAAAACTTTGAAGTAAATCATGGATCTCTATCGGACACAATGCTTTCAGGTACACCATGTAATCGCACAATGTTATCCACATACAGCTTAGATAACCTCTCCAGTGTATACTAAGGTCGTATAGGTATAAAGCGAGCTGTTTTAGTCAGGCGGTCTACAATCACCCAAACTACGTCAACTATTCAAGGAGTCAATGGTAATCCTGTGACGAAGTTCATAGTGATGCAGTCCCATTTCCATGCTGGTTCCGGTAACTGCTGTAACAGTCCGGTCGGTCTTTGTTGTTCAGCCTTTACTTTCTGACAATTTAGGCATTGAGACACGAACTTAGCTACGTATGCTTTCATTCCTCTCCACCAATATATTTTCTTTAGATCATGATAGATTTTTGTACTTCCAGGATGTATCGAATAGATGGTGGTATGGGCTTCTTTCATCAATCGGTGTCTAATGTCCAAGCTTTCTGTTTCAGGTACACATATTCTTCCTTTGTACTTCAGTACCTTTTCTTCGTCCAAGTTGAACTCAGGGCTAGTCCTACCATTTTTTATGTCCTCTTGTACCGTTCTTAGATAAGGATCTGATTGATAGCTGTCTTTACTTCATCAATTATATCCGGTATAATCTTCAATGCGGCGAACATATTTGAAAACCGATGAATAAACACTTGGTTGGCTGATACATCCGGTGCATCTATCCCAAACTGCTCATTACCATGACTGAATACCTTCCCGGTAGTACACAATGCGGTAGTTGTGCTAACCTCTCCCTGCGATTTTATCATTTCCTTTCTACTCAACGCATCGGCTACTACATTAGCTTTCCCCGGATGATACTGGATATCACAATCATAGTCTTTCAATAATTTCAGCCATCTTCTTTGTCTCATATTCAGCTCCTTCTGATTAAAAAGATAAGTAAGACTTTTATGGTCTGATTTAATCTAAAACTTCTCCCGTACAGATAATGTCTCCATATTTTGACAGCATGTACTACTGCCGCTAATTCCAAATCATGAGTTGGATAGTTCTTCTCATGTGTCTTCAATTTTCTGGAGGCATAAGCAATTACTTGTTCTCCTTGCATAAGTACACATCCTAATCCCAGTCCTGACGCATCGGTGCACAAGATAAATGGTTGTCCTAGAATCGAGATGGTCAAGATCGGAGCTGATATCAATCTAGCCTTCAATGTTTGGAAACTCTTCTCGCATTTATCAGTCCGAACAAACTTCTTGCCCTTCTTAGTCAAACTGGTAAGAGGTACGGCAATTCGGGAGTAGTCTTCCATAATTCGTCGATAATACCCAGCTAGACCTAAGAAATTTTTAATTTCTACAACGCTCTTCGGTGCTTCCCATTTCACGATAGCTTTGATCATGCTAGGATCCACTTTAATTCCTTCAGCAGATACGACATGGCCTAGAAATGCGACTTTCTTTAGCCAAAACTTACACTTTAAAAATTTGGCGTAGAGCTTCTCGTTCCGTAGTCGCTGCAGAGCGGCGTTTAGATTCTTAATATGAGTTTCCTCGTCTTTGGAGTAGACCAATATATCATCAATGAATACAATAACTGACGTATCCTACATATCGTGGAAAACCCGGTTCATAAGTTCCATAAAGGTTGCTGGTGCGTTCAATAATCCGAAAGACATGACCAAAAATTCATAATATCCATATCTGGTCTTGAATGTTGTCTTGGGAATATCACCCTTTAATCTTCAGCTCATGGTAGCCTGACCGAAGATCGATCTTGGAGAACACTTTGGCACCTTGCAACTGATCGAACAAATCATCGATCCAAGGCAATGGATACCGATTCTTGATAGTCAGTTTATTCTGTTCTCGGTAGTCTATACACAATCGAACACTACCGTCCTTCTTCTTTACGAATAATACTGGCGCTCCCCATGGTGATATGCTAGGGCGAATGTAACCCTTGTCTAGTAGTTCTTGTAGTTGTACTTTCAATTCCTTCAGTTCAGTAGGAGCCATTCGATAAGGTGCTTTCGATACTGGTGCGGCTCCAAGTATAAGATCTATAACAAACTCTGTAGCTCGGTCGGGTGGTAATCATGTTAGTTCTTCAAGAAATACGTCTGTATAGTCATGCACGACATCAATATCCGCCATTCATGGTGCTTCTTTGGTAAGGTCGACCACAGATACTAAATACCCAACTGCTCCTTTCTCAAGGCACTTCTTAGCCTTTAACACAGAGAGTATGAGCTTTCGTTTACGGGGAAGTTTGGTTCCCGAAAAATTAAACTCTGCTCCTTCTTGTCTTTAAATGTCAGTTTCTTTTCAGTACATAATAGATTTGCAGAATTCCGAACTAACCAATCCATTCCCAAGATGACGTCAAAGTTTGCCATCTCAAGTTGGATCAAGGTTGCATCCAAGGTCTTTTCATCAATAAGAACTGGACATGGTCCATATCCTTTTTCTAACTCCACTTCTAATCCCATAGGTGATCGTACTAGCAGTTTGTAGTCTAATGATTTAATGGGTAAATTCAACTTCTTTCCAAATGTCACAGATATAAAAGAATGAGTAGCTCCTGAGTCTAAGAGTACTCTGGCGGGTATGCCATTTATAGGTACGATACCTGTGATTTATTTTAACTTAGTCTACATGCTCATACAATGTAATACAACTAAAAAAAATTTAAGTCATACCTGTGACCACATCAGGCGATGCGGCAGCATCCTCAAATGTTACCACGTAAACTCGTCCTTGATGTAACTGCTTCCTGGGCTTAGGACATTCCCTTGTCATATGTCCCACTTGGTTGCAGTTAAAACATTTCATCCATTCAGTAATTGACTTTGGTTGCTGTGAAGCTGCGGGGTTAGTCTTGGCTGCAGCATTAAAGCCTTGAGTACGAAAGGGTTTGAATGTCTTGTTATTCCCTCCGTTAAAAGAATTTCTAGCTGGCCTTTTTATACCTCTGGTTTGCATGAAATAACTCTCCTTCTGGCTCGATTCTATAACTCGAGCAATTTGTGCCGCTTCATTGTAGATTTCCTTTTCATGTCCTAGAACATGCTCGTGGATGCTTCCCCTAAGTCCCATGACGAACCTTCGGGTCTTTGTGTTTTCCTCCTGCATACTGGTGGGTGCAAAGAAGATCAGCTCTTCATAACGTTGTTGATATGCATCCACGGTCACCTGCCCCTGATATAAACTCAGGAACTCTCTTTCCATAGAATCTCTGAAACTTCTAGGAAAGTACTTCTCAAAAAATGCCTCCTTATAAATATCCCAAGTCAGTTGGGCGTGCTTTGTTAATAAATATGTCCTGGTAGACCTCCACCAATGGTGTGCATCTCCTTTCAGCATAAAGGTGGCACACAACACTTTTTCTTCTTCATTTAATGTCATCATCATAAAATTTCTTTCCATTTCGTCAACCCAGTGTGCCGGCCATAAAGGGTCTGCTGGCTTGCCATTAAATTCTTTGGGTTTCAGTTTCAGAAAACGCTGCACCAGTCTGGAGTGGTCTAGTTGTTGCGGGACATACGCCCCGTACATAGGTGGTTGGTATTGATATCCACCTTGAGCTACCTCAGGATTTTGTACTTGAGCCTGCATGATGGGAGTCTGAGGTGCATGGGGTACTGTATTACTTCCCCCTTGAGCTGTGCTTGCCTGTTCGGCTGGCATTGGAGGTGTCTGTGCAGCTGGAGGAGTTATGCTAATGGCAGCTTGTATAGTAGCTTGTGCCTGTTGCATTTGCTGCAGCTGTTGGGCCAAGTTCATTACGACTGTGGCCAAGTCTGTAGGTGGAGCTGACAGATTTGTAGGATTTGTCTGCCCATTCATGACGGACGGTGCCGTGTTCATATTCTCCTGTGCTTCCGGATGTGTCTGGCTATTTTCCCCCCCAGGTGGTGGGGGTGGGATAGAGTTACGGCTCTGTCTGGTTACTCTGCTTCCAGCCATTAACTAATCTGGTAGTGGGATTGCCTGAAAATCATTGAACACGTGAGACAATCATTAAATACTTCATTCCCATATTTTAAAACCACTAACAAATGCAAATTTCAAATTTTTCAGATCACTCTGTCGAAAATGCTGTATTTTCACTGTAGGGTCGATGGTGGGGGTCGATGGGTGTCCGACCCTCAGTATGCGACCCTGAGAAATCACCCATTCTTCTCGAGAGCCGGGGGTCAATGGGGGGGTCAGAGGGCG
The DNA here is from genome assembly GCA_028583415.1 of Protea cynaroides. Classification (NCBI taxonomy): domain Eukaryota; kingdom Viridiplantae; phylum Streptophyta; class Magnoliopsida; order Proteales; family Proteaceae; genus Protea; species Protea cynaroides. The sequence continues at coordinate 52,329,235 of CM053276.1, forward strand.
TCCGACCCAGGGTGCGACCCCTGGTTCTCTGTCAGATTCCCGAGAGTCGAGGGTCGATGCGGGGGTCGATGGGTGGGTCGATTGTTTTAGTCGAATTTTCCGACCCCCAGACTAAAAATCAGATTTTTAAGTTTCGATTCAAAGTCCATTTCCCATTCTTTCTTCTCTGCTTCGACTTGTTTCGTCCCTCTGAGTTGCTACAGTGACAACTCTGATCCGTTGGTGGTTTGCACTTCTTGTTTCGTCGTCTACACCTCCGCTACAGGTAAATCTCCTATGTTTTCATGTTTTTAGGTTTCCATACCTAGGTTTCTGCTCGTATATCTCGTTTTTTTCAAATTAAACTTTTTCCAATTGTAAAAATTTGATTTTTGTTGGGGGCTTTTGTTGTTGGTGACTCGAGGAACGAAAGCCTCAAAAATATTTGAGTTTCCTCGGTTGGTTATCGAGAAACTCAAAATTACTCTTTTTGCCCTAATTTTGTCGAGATTTTGAATTTCTTGAAATTTCTTCCAATTCAATCTTATTAGCTAAAATTTCCGATTGTATGAGTCTTACAGAATAGTTTAGGATCTATGTAAGTCCTCCTGCCCATGTGTATGGGTGAAAAGTGAGGCTTTTGACCAATTTACGTCGTTATAATGTCAAAATTTTTGGATTTTCATCTGTACTAACCCAATATCTGCTTCTCTTTGTTATTTGCAGATACTATGGCTCGTACCAAGGTACCTAGTGTTCACGACCGTCTTCGCTTCCATTCCCATGAAGCCGAGACGCTGTATGCCCGCTACGCTCGCAAGAAAGTAGAGGGAGGCCGCAAAGTGGACTTGGCTAGCTTGGCCTTGTTCAATGTGGAGGGGGCTTTTGGCGATATGGGATGGCTCCCTGTCATCACCTATGACGCCTGTACTTGTCCTGACTTGGTATGCCAGTTCTATTGTAATCTCCAAGTGGTGGGGGATTACAACGATGTTGAGAGAGGTGGTGAGCTTCAGATCACTAGCTATGTCAAGGGGATTGATATTTCTTTCGACTATCGACAGCTAGCGGACTTGCTGGGTATCTCCTATGGCGGCTCCTTCGTATTCTGTGCCCCAGGAGAGCCCCAGTTCTTTTCATTACAAATAAGGGCTGAGATAGACCGTCAGCTCATCAGACCTAATCGCTGGGAGATGAAAGCGAGTTATCTGCACTCAGATCCACGGGTGTACTACAAGATCATTCAGCATACCGCAGAGTGGACACTATGAGAGGGTCTCCCAGTTGACCCAGTATCTGCTGTACTGCATATGCACTAGGCAGCCCGTCTGCCTTCCCTATATCATCATGCGGATGATGATCAGTGCCACATTGCCCAGTCACACTGGCAACCTTCCTTATGGACGCATGATCACTACATTGCTTACCCACCTGGGGGTTGATTTGTTGGATGAGAAGATTCAGGAGAAATCATTCTCATCGCTTCTAGATTGGGAGGCCATCAGCAAGATGGGCATGCGGGATGCCCAGGTCAGCGATGAGGAGAGGAACGCGATGGTGCGCCCTCGCACTCGAGTGGAGATGGCTGACGCTGAGGTAGCAGTAGCAGCAGCCGCTGGAGCAGGGGTTCATGGGGATGATGACGATCGGCTATACATGGATGTAGATGCCATACCTCCTCCATCACCTACTCATACTACAGGAGCTGGTCCGTCTTCTTCAGCTGGTCCTTCACATGTAGCAGGTCCTTAGAATGCTCCTTCTGATGACATGATGGGGATATTGAACGAGATACAAGAAGCTCAGTGCATGTCTGACTTGATGATGGGAGAGCTTCTAGAGGCTCAGTGCTTGTCCGATCAGTGGGTGGGAGAGCTTCTGGATGCTCAATGCATGTCGGATCAACGGGTGGGAGAGCTTAGGGATGCTCAGCATGTGACTAACCAACGGGTGGCTGATCTCACAACTAGTCTCCAGACGACCCAGACTCAGATAGCCTGGTTGACTAGAATCTACGCTGAGGACTATGATAGAGACCATGAGGAACCGCCTCCCCCATCACCTCCAGCTTCTTGATGTATTTCTTTTATCTTTCTTTTGTACTTCAGAGTGACTGTCCGGGTTGTGGACTGTACTCTGATTTAATCATATATATATAAATGTTTGTTCTTCCTTTGGTTGTATATAACTTTGTTTCTCATTTAATAGATGCGTTATTCTCTTTCAGTTTTTGTCTCAAACAACACAGATTCTTATGGTGTGTTATTATTATATCTTTTAAATTTTTATCATATCTCAGTTCACGACCTTTTGTGGAAGTATACGGGTTTCACAGACAGGGCCTGAGATGCTCTGATACCAAGTTGTCACACCTCAATTCCACACTATTCAGAATGGTGTGATGAACCGCTAATAAACCAACGGATCAACCAGGATCTCTAATAGGCTGTGTCCATTAAAAATAAAACCATACACATCCACAACCATAATCAGAATAAATACACAATAGTGAAAGTCTTAATAAATGAACTGAGAAATCTAACTGTGATAATCATAAATAAAATATCAAGTTATTGTTGTATCAACCGAGACATAAATAAATAAAATATCAATTACATTCCTTTAATAAATTCAAACAAAATCTAATCGAATACGCATGAGTTGCACTCGCATGAGGGATCATGCATATCCACTAAGTCTTCGGCTTCCATTGTAGCAACACGTGCGTACACCGGAGCACTCATATAATCTTCGATCATAGTACCTACATCATCAACTAAAAATATTCAACATCGAGAGGGTGAGCACACATCATTGCTCAGTGAGCAAACAAAACAATGCAACAAAGATATGCATGCAATCAATTTATATCTGTGGTCTGGTAAATAAGTTTGCAATGTGCTATAGAAAGGACAGGTGGCCGCCGCACCTCTATACACGAGTGTGTGAAGCCGCCAAAAGGTAACATTTATTGTCATCCCACATGCACCCTACTATGGAATAGAAATAGAGCTAAAGTGCTGAGGCCCAACCTATAACACTTCCCCTGATACTCTACCCATACCAACACGTAAGCCCCTGCTGGCGAGGGCTTGCAAACTGGGCTCGCAACTAACCAATCCTAATGCCAATCAGTGTATCCAAGGCCTCACCCCAGCATCCCTCAATACGTCCATAGAGATAGGGCTAAGGCCCCCCGGTAGAGTCAAAGACTACACGGTCCGAGATCACCTCCCCTCATACACTATGACGTAATAGCTCTGCTAAGGTAATGGCGATACGACGATGTCAGTGGACAAGATTTGAGTTAGAGATAAAGCTAGAGTGCTGAGGCCAAGCCTATGACACCCCCCCTGATACTCGCTCACATCAAGCACACCAACCACACACATACATTCACATGCCTATTCCTATCATCATCATCATCATCATGTTATAAACAATAATTTAAATATGCATGAATAATAATAATAGAAATATTGGATGACATGTTGAATGCACATAACAAGCATACACGCATAGAATCAATCATGGCATTGGACTCAAGAATAAAAATAGTTTATTATTAACCAATTAGTTTAGGTCTTGTTCCCTTACTTTTGTTTGATTGTAGATCCTCTCTCAAGCCTTAAGAATCAACTAAATATCACTATTATATCACTAGAAGACCTAATCAAGTCGATAGAATTTAATTAGAATTTTAAAAGTTGGCGGGGGCTTCGATGCGGGGGCCCACCCCCCCGGGTGCGACCACCCACAACCCGGACTTCGAACACTGGGGGTCGATGTTAGGGTCTGGTAGGGTCGATTGGCCATCGACCCCACGTGCGACCCTTCGTGGGTTTAGTCGAAATTTTCATCCTACAGTCTATTCCTTCGTGTTTGGGTCCTATGGCTTGCTTCTATAATCCATTACATACATCTTCAATGGCTTAGAACCATAGTGTATTCACCTACATGGTTTTAATTATCTCCCCCATGGTTTTCCATTGAAACCTAACCATGGGTGGATGATTTGGGTTTCTCCTAGATCATACCCTCTTCACTATCTATTCTAAGGTCTTTAGAATTACATGGAGATAGTATCCATACCTGAGAATTAGGCTTGTTTCTCTGAAGCCTTCTCTTTGATCTTCTTCTCCACTTTCCTTCCCTTTTCTTTCTCTTCTCCTTCTCTTCTCTTTCTCTCAATCCAATTAGGGTTTTAAAAGTAGTGAAAGAGGCTTAGGGACGTCCTATTTATAGAGTAGAAACTCCCAAAATAAGTCCCAATGAGATTAGGAAAAAATCCCATTGAAATTTGGAAAGTTCCTAATTCACAGTTTTTGTCGGTAGACTAGGGGTCGATGTGGGGGTCAGAGATCCCATCGACCCCTGGTTCTAAATTGTTCGACCCCCGGTTAAAAACTCAGGGTCTGACTTTTAATACTGGGGTCTGACCCTGCCTTGCTGGGTATGCGACCCTCCCCCTTATTTTAGTGTTTTTGGGTCTGTTTAATACCTGAGATCGTGATCTCCCTCACGCACTTGATCCATTTGGCTCGACCATGATGGGTAGACCTGGTTCAAGGTGGTAAGACCGGGTTAGTTTGATACGGGTCTTACAAACATTGATTAAGAAATCATCGATAAAACTCTAAACTCCTTGTAGAACCTGATAAAGTCCCATACCCTATAAAATATCATAGGATTTTTTCTGACTCCTATACTTTTATATCACAAGTGGTGATGAGGATCAAGGATGATATCAACCTTAGAATTAGGTCGATGAAGTTTAAGAGACCTCAGAATCAGGATCAAGGATTTTTTTTCTCTACTTGCTTTGATCGTCTCATCCAAAGATGGGATTTTGATATCACTTGAGTCCTTTGTTGTTTTAGGCTCAAGGAGTATGTTTCCTGAGCCTTGTTGGTGTTGGGCCTGTGGGTCTTGCTTTTTGTGTCTTCTTGGGTTCCTTGACCTTGTTAGAAGATTGTTTGTCTTCTCCCCCTTCTTGGGTTGCAATAACATATCTGTTTACCAAAAAAAATCACTAGATACTAATCTCAGTGCATGCTATTGCTTGTTTTACAGGAGGATCCAAAGAAAATCTGGGAACTATCATACAAGCTGCATCATGCAAATAAGCAATGTGCAATGTAAAAAAAAATCTAAACATGATCTTGGAGGAAATTGAGCAACACACATGCCACCTCTCTAACAAAGTTTGGTACACAATCCATAGTATTAAGAAATTAAAGTCTAAGGACAAAAAACTACCACACCATAGACAACAGACCTTTATGCCTGCAGAATTTTATTGAAGTTTAGTGTCTTTGTTGTAAAGTGAGCAACACAGGTTTTTAGCTGGAACCACTTTTTACTTATCCACTACTTTTGTAGTTAAGGTACAAATACCTTGTATTTTAATTCAAGATCCTGACTAACATGACGAATTTAGATCTGCCCCCATTTATTTTGAACAGGTCTGATCTTCGGGTGTTATGGGTGTGGGTTTAAGTTGATCTGTTTATTTTGTTGAAAAATCCTATTGATAACCTAATTCACCACCATATATTTCGTAAATGGTAATACAGTCATCTCGTAATGTTCCATTTTTTTCGACATAAAATTTTACGTGTAATATTTTATATGTAAAAAGAAATTTCAAAATACGTTTCCTGTAAAAAGAAAGACGAAGTTCCTTTTCCATCCTCCACAAAGATCACTATGTTTTATCTCTTGGAAATAAAAAATTAAATTTTTTTTTTACGTATGAAATGTTACATGTAAAATTTACGATAAAATTTTACATCAAAACAAATGGAGCAATAAGGAAAAATGTAGGTGTTTCAATAATTGAGGTCTTATAATTGCCAGACATTGTTTCAGGGTTACATGTCTACTCCATTTCAACCTCTCTTTTTTTTTAATTTCTACTCATTTTGATAGGATTCTCAAGGGGAAATAGATGGAAAGTAAGCAACAATTACGAACTGTGGAGAAAAGAGAAATGGAACTGAGGGTGTCAACTAGTATGGTATTTTGTATTCGGTATGGTTTGGCAAGGTAAAATGGTGATATCGATACGATACCGTACAAGTAGTGGTTTCAATTTTCTATACTATTATCGTACTAGCTCAGTATGGTTTTTATTCTATGTATATGGTTTCTTATTTAGTATATATAGGGTTTTCATACACAATTTGGTGTGTAAGAGAAAAATCTGTATACATTTATATCATATATAATCGGTGTGGTTTCGATATTTGATATGTAACAAATTGGTTCGATCCATAATACCAATTCTATATCGTTTAAGATTTGATTCTAATTTTTCATACCATTATCGTATCAATTCTAATTCGATACCATTTTGGGTTCTGATTCGATATACATTATCGAATTCACAACCTTAGATGAAAGAGAGAGATGGTGGACATGACGAGGGTCATTAGATTGATGCCACCAATGCTGCAGTTATGAGTGAGAAGGGGCAACACTAATCACTATCATCATCTCCATTATTTTCCAATTTACCTTCTAACTTCTTCATAGAATCCGCTTTGAGGAGTACCCATACCAAAATGATTTTCCTCAAGAACCGTGTTTAGCTTAGCGAGTCAGACAATTACAATTCTCTCTCTCTCTCTCTCTCTCTCTCTTGTGATTTTCTCCTCCCTGTGTATATGTAAGGTTGGGTTCAATATTAACTTGTTCTATCATGATTCCTCTCCAGGCATTATGTGTAAGACCCGTATCATACTAACCCAATCTTACCACCTTGTATTAGGTCTTCCTATCATGGTCGGACCAAGCGGACCAAGTGCGTGAAGAAACCACAAGGCTAGGTATGTAATTCGAACCATAAATCATCTAATTGAGACATGTGGTTGCACACCTAAATAGGTGTAGTCGACCACACCTCAGAATAATGAGACCATTGGAGTCTGGGACGTGTGGTTGCAGATTTGGGACGTGTGGTCGATGGATCCTGTGACCCCACGTGCGACCACACGATGGTATAATTGACTCCGAAATTAAGAAACCTTCCTAATCTGAAGGGGGTTCTTTCCTAATCAAAGTAGGACTCTATATGGAGGGTTTTCCTCTATATATAGGATGTCCCTTAGCCTCCTTCATTCTTTTATAACTCAAACTGAAAGAGAGAGAAAGAGAGGAGGAGGAAGAAAAGGAGAATTGAAGAGGAAGACTAAGAGGAGGAATTTCAGAGAGAGCTCTGATTCTTCAGCAAGTTTAAGGTATGAAAACATCCTCTACATTAGTTGAATGCCTAGAATAGATCATGGAGGAAGTATTGATTCAAAGTAGGATCTCAACCATGAGACCCATAGACGAAAACTCAAAGGAAATTAATAAGAATATGTTGGAGTAGATAATTGTGAAAAAAACAAAATTAAGGCTATAGATCAATCATAGGAAGGACCCTAGTGATAGTTCAAGGAATCAAATCATGAAGGGGTTAGACTGAGAATGAAAGTCGACCAAACACTTGTGTGGTCGCTACTATGGTTGACCACACAGGGCACATGTACCGACCACACAAGGCACATGTGCCGACCACACACTCTCGGGAAGTTTCCAGGGAGGTTGTGGTCGCATGTGTGTGGTGGCATGATATGCGACCACACGTATCAACCACACACCCTGTGGTTGCAGAAACTAGGACCACAGGTGCAGCCACACTTGCGACTACTCAGCTTCTGGAGGTCTGATTGGTTCCAGATGGGACATTTAAACACTGTAATTAATGAATATGAACTCTAACTTAGAATCCATAAATTTATTAGGTTTTCAGGTGGTCCAAAAGTGATTTGCAAAGCTTAGAAGAGGAACAACCAATGACAAAGGTGAGGGAACAAGACCTAAACTAATTGGATAATAACAAACCATTTACTTTATTGAGTCCAATGCCATGATTGATTCTATGCTTGTATGCTTGTAATGTGCATCTCATATGTCATCTAATATTCCTGCTATTACTGTTCATGTGTATTTAATTCTGTTTATTTATAACATGATGATGATGATGATGATGATGATGCTAGGAATAGGCATGTGAATGTATGTGTGTGGTTGTTGTGTTGGATACGAATGGAGCATCAGGGGGAGGACGTGGCATGGTGGTCATTGACCTCGTCACCAGACTCTGGCTCTATCTCTACTCAAGTCTTGCCCACTAACATCGTCGTATCGTCATTACCTTAGCAGAACTATTACGTTATAGGGCATCAGGGGAGGTGGTCTTGGACTGTGTGGTCTCTGACTCTGCCAGGGGGCCTTAGCTCTATCTCTATGGATGTATTGAGGGATGTTGGGGTGAGGCCTTGGATATACTGTTTGGCATTAGGATTGGTTAGTTACGAGCCCAGTTTGTAAGCCCTCACCAATAGGGGCTTACGTGTTGGTATGTGTAGGGCATCAGGGGAAGTGTTAGCGGTGTTTGATCCAGACACTTTAGCTCTATCTCTATTCCATGGTGGGTGCATGTGGGACGGAAATGGTGTTTGATCCATTGGGCAGATTCACACACACGTGGGTAGAGTTGCGGCGGCCACCAAACCTTTCTACAGCACATTGCAAACTTATAAATCAGACCAAAGATATGAATTGAATGCATGCATATGTTTGTTGCATTATTTTGTTTGCTCACTTAGCCGTGATGTTTGCTCACCCTTTCGACGTCGAATATTTTTAGTTCTTAATGCAGGTCCTACTGTTGAAGAATATATGAATGCGCCAACGTATGGACACGTTGCTGTGATGGACGTAGAAACTGAAGAAGATGCACATTATTCATCGTGCGAGTGCAACTCATGTGTTTTTTATTAGCTTAGTTGTTTAGTTATGGGAACATGCAATTGATTATTTTACTTTATTTTATGTCTTGAGGTATATTGGAGATAATTGGATATTTAATTATGCTATCACTGTCGAATACTCAGTTCATTAGTATTAAAGACTTCCGCTATCGTTTATTTATTCTGAATTTGCTTGTGGGATGTATCTAGTTTAATTGAATGGGCACAGCCTATACGAGATCCTAGTTAAACCGTTGGTCTATGGACGGTTCATCACACCATTCTGGTTAATTTAGAATTGGGGTGTGACGTTATGGATATCAAAATGATCAAGTAAATGACAATAGTGATTCCTCTTCGAGCATTAGTAGTTGAATTTCTAAAATCACCATCTTTGATGATTCTTTAATTAAAGTCATAGGCCCGAACATCAACACTGAGTTTTGTTACACATCAAATGGTGGTAGAGAGGAGGGGAAGAGAAACAGTGAGGACAGGGACAACACACATGTACACTCATGGGTTTGTTATCATCAAACCAACTTAGGGATGTAGGGTTTTTCCAACAATCTTCCCCTTTTGATGATGACAAACAAATGATTTGAAAGACAAAAATGATAGGCTAAGATTGCATGCATATTTGTATATAATTCATGCATATTCATATATAATTCATTCATATTCATATATAATCATCATTTCCGATTCTTAATGCTACTCCCCCTTTGTTCATCAATAAAATGGTGTGAGTTCCCTCTTAACGATTGCAACAGCATGCACTTGATCCTAATGTATATTTCTCCCCCTTAATTTATGCCTGGGATAAAAAGTAGTGAGGGGCATAAGGAGGGCAATCAATCAATTATAAAATGAATAGGAGAGATACGAAAAGATGAACTTTCATTAATTGGCAAGCAAGGCACATGGCATTGAAGCATAGAACTAATACATTGAGTTCAATTCATACACAAACATCATTTCATTCAAAGACAAATAAAACATCCAAAACATCTAACTGGATGTAAAACACAAATTAATAACTTTTAAACAATAAGATGGCCAAAAGCCAATACATCAAAAAGGTTCCAAAATAAAAAAACTAAGAACTCAATCCTCGGCTGGAGGTTGAGGAGGAAAACAAACAGTCAGGTCAACAAAGTGCTTGTGTAGGTGCTCATTTTGTGTCTGGATGATATCAAATCGAGCATCCAGATGCTGGCGGTGAGTATGGAAGTCATGAACTAATGCGTCGAATCTTTGGATGTGAGCATAAATGTAAATGTAACTATGAGTCTGGGGAGTGGCTGCAGCAGGGACTGCTTCTTCTCCTTTCTATTTACTTCCTCTTGTTCTTCATATTCTTCATTAGAAATGACTACAGGAACTTCCTCTTTCATTTGAACTTGATCATCGTAACTGGTGATGTCAGAAATGTTTAATTTTCTAAATGAGCACACATTTATCACTATTTGGTCCTTGACAGTATTCATCATTCAGGTCAATTAAAAAGTAGTTAAATACTACAGTCAGCAATTTCCCATATGGTAAATTCATGGGTGATGTCTTGCGACCATTGGAGCTCATGTACATCATGATGATGAAGGGCATGTTGATTTGATGATTGTTGCTACTAAAACTGGGCCGGCTAACGTGTGCTGATGTGTCCCGTCTCCTACATGAAAGAGAAAGTTATCAGAGGTTGGATTGGGTAGTCTAGAGACCACTCCGACGATCAAGTTAGTTCAGAGCACAGTATGGAGCTTACGGGAAGAATGTAAGCTCCTTAGAGTGGGGAAAGCCCAAGTATTCTCTGAGTGGAAGATGGTGAAGTCCAAGTGTGTTTACATTTGATCATTAAGAGTTTATATAGGATGAATACTTCTAGTTGGAGCCGGATACGTTATCATGTGATAAAGTTAGATAAGGAGACGTATTCCCCTAGTGAATCCAAACTAATTACGTCTTGCATCCTACAGTCAGGAAAAGTCGCTACTACCAAACTTTCAGGTAGCTTATGTTTATCCACCCACGAAGGAGTCCTCTTTTGGGTCCAACTCTTAGCAACGTAATGTAGAGGGACTATCCCACAGGTGCCCATTTTTGGCTTAGAGGCCTAGCACATACCTTCCTACATGTACCCCCTCTCACCATATGGAAGCGTTCTAGAGATGACATGATTATAGACACATGTCATCCTCTTATTGTGACATATGCATAGACACATGTCGACTTCTAATGGATAGATGAAAAATGGTATCAATAGTTTCCCCTTACTTCTTTGGACTCACCCAGTACGAAGGAGAAATCCTAATACTCATGTCTAACTCATCATGCCGAGTTGTAGGAATTTGAAATCATACTTTCCAAGTCAAATCCATGTTCGAGTTGGAGCAACAACATGCCCCAACCAGCAGTGGATTACATACTTCTTCTGGGATGGAAGTCAAGTAGGCGTCGTATCTGTCCTCAATGCAAGATGTAAGTCGGCTGAACACTCGACCTTTAAGTCATTGATTATGCCTTTTATTCAATTTACAACTTGGAAAGATGGCCCCGAGTTAAAGCCGACATTTAATAAACTTGAACTCATAACTTCAATGGATAGAAGAGTCGTAATGGCCACTTTTTTGGGGAACTCAAAAGATCTCTTAGAATATCCCGCTCACCACAATCCCATGATGGCTAGATTTTGGTATACTCAAAACAACAACCCCTGGGGGGTGTCACACCCCAATTCCGCACTGTTCAGAATGGTGTGATGAACCGCTAAATAACCAACGGTTCAACCAGGATCTCAAATAGGCTATCCCCATTTTATCCAAACTTTCACCCATCCATAATCATAATCAGAGTAATACACAATAGCGGAAAATCTATAATAAAATGAACTGAGCAACTAAGATAATATCATTAATTTAATAGCAAATTATTCTATTCTCAACTGAGACATAAATAATTATGTACCAAATACATCTCTTATAAATCCAATAAAGAAACCTATAAAAATATCTAGTCAAATACACACGAGTTGCACTCGCAAGAGGAGTCGTGTGTATCATCTTCAGCTCCAGCTTCCATTGTTGCTACCGTCCCGTACGTAGAAGCATTCATATAGTCTTTAACTATGTAACCTGCATCATCAACTAAAAATATTCGACGTCGAGGGGTGAGCACACAACACGGCTCAGTGAGTAGCCAAAACGATGCAACATTACATATGCATGCAAAAAGTCAATTTATATCTTTGGTCTGGTTTAAAGTTTGCAGTATGCTATAGAAAGGTTGAGGTAGCCAAAGGTCGCGTTTATTGACTCCGCCTCTATACACGAGTGTGTGACGTTACCCGAAGATCACGTTTATCGTCAACTCACATGCACCCAATCATGAACATTATATAACAAAGGTTACGTTTATTGCTATATAGTACCATACCAACACGTAAGCCCCTGTTAGCGAGGGCTGCAAACTGGGCTCGCAACTAACTAATCCTAATGCCAAACAGTGTTCCAAGGCCTCACCCCAAAGCATCCCCGGAATGCCCATAGAGATAGAGCTAAGGCCCCGATAGAGTCAGAGACTACAAGGACCGAGACCACCTCCCCTGATACTCTACGACATAATAGTTCTGCTAAAGTAATGGCGATACGACGATGCCAATGCACAAGACTTGAGTTAGAGATAGAGCTAAAGTGCTGAGACCCGCCAAAGGTTAACGTTTATTGACGTTCTCATCACACCTCCCCTGATACTCGCTCGCATCAAGCACATCAACCACACTCATACAAGCACATGCCTATTCCTATCATCATCATCATCATGTTATAAACAATAAAGTAAATATGCATGAAAAAGTAATAGAAATATTGGATGGCATGCTGTATGCACATTACAAACATATTCGCATAGAATCAAACATAGCATAGGACTCAAGAAATAGAAAACAGTTTATTATTAACCAATTTAGTTTGGGGTTAAGGTTCCTCACCTTAGCTTGCTAATAGATATTTTTCAAGCTTTAGAATCACCTCTACAGTGTTATTATAATGCTAGCAAACCTAACAAAGTCGATAGAATTTAATTAGAATTAATTTCCAATTTAAAAACCATCGTCGTTAACCGAGGGTCGATCGGAGGGTCGATGCTCGAATGCATAGGGTCGATGGGTCTATCGACCCTGTCCTCTGTCTGAACTTCCCGAATGCTGAGGGTCGATGGTCAGGGTGCATAGGGTCGATGGGTCTATCGACCCTGTGTGCGACCCTCTGTGCAATCAGGTTCAATTTCCAGTTTTTAGTTCATTCTTCATGTTTGGGGTCCTATGGCTTGCTTCCACATTCCATTAAACATTTGTTCCATGGTCTGAAACCATGATTCATCCTCCTAGATGGCTTTCATGCATTATCCTAGGTTTTTCCATGACAACCTAACCATGGATGGATGGTTTGGGTTTCTCCGAAATCCTACACTCAACCATATCTAACCTAAGGTCTGTAGAACTCATAGAATTAGTATCCATACCTGAGAAGATTACTTTTCTCTGGAAATTCTTCTCCTTTTTGCTAAGTCTTCTTCCTTGCCTCTTTTCTTCCTCTTTTCCTTCTTCTCTCCTTCTCTCAATTTAATTAGGGTTGTGAAAGGAGTGAAAGTGGCTTAGGGACGTCCTTTAAATAGAGTAGGAATGTCCTATAATAGTCCCATTGAGATTTGGAAAGAATCCCAATCGAAAATTAGGAAATTTCCTAATTTCAGACTCGGTAGTAAGTGAGGGTCGATTAGAGGGTCGATGATCCCGTCGACCCTGTGGTCTGACACTGTCCGACCCTCTGTCCATTTTTCAGGGTCTGAGTTTCTAATTTGAGAGGGTCGACCCTGTTTAGCTGGGTATGCGACCCTGGCCCTATTTTAAGTGTTTTTGGGTCGATTTGATACCTGGGATCTCGCTCTCCTTCACGCCCTTAGTCCATTGACTCGACCATGATGGGTAAACCTGGTTCAAGGTGGTAAGACCGGGTTAGTTTGACACGGGTCTTACAACTCCCCCCAACTTATAAAAATTTCATCCTAGAAATTGGACGTACCTTCTGAATCAAATAAGTGAGGGTATTGTTTCCGCATAGCATTTTCTTCTTCCCATGTAACTTCTTCCATGTCTCTACTTTTCCATGTGACCTTAACATAGTAGATATCTCTGTTGCGTAGACGTTGAACCTTTCGACTAGTGATTTCCGTTGGTGTTACTTTAAATGTCAAATCATCAGTCAATTCTGACAAATCCACTGTTAAAACATGCGTTGGGTCTTTGACATACTTCTTCAATAAGGAAATGTGAAATACATCATGCACGCTTGACATAGATGGTGGTAGTACTAACTGATAAGCTACTTTTCCACGCTTAGCCAGAATTTCATATGGCCCGACATATCTTGGACTTAGTTTCCCTTTTTGTCCGAACCTTTTCAATCCTCGCATAGGCGATACCTTCAAAAATACTTTATCACTACGGCGAACTCTAGATCTCTTCGTCGAGTATCTGCGTATTGTTTTTGACGGTTCTGAGCTATTCTTACCCTTTCCTTGATGATGTCGACCACTCGACAAGTTTCTTCAACGAATTCTGGTCCAACAATACTACGTTCTCCCACTTCATTCCAAAACAAAGGAGTTCGACACTTTCTTCCATACAGTGCTTCATAAGGTGACATCTGTATAGTAGCCTGATAGCTATTATTATAAGCGAACTCGATCAATGGTAATTTTTCATCCCATGATCCCTTGAAATCAACTACACATGCTCGTAGCATATCTTCTAGAATCTGAATTGTGCGCTCTGACTGTCCATCTGTCTGCGGATGGAATGCAGTACTGAACTTTAATGTTGTACCCATAGCCTTTTGTAGTCCTTCCCAAAACTTGGAAGTAAATCGGGGATCTCTATCCGACACGATGCTTTCTGGAACACCATGTAATCGAACAATATTATCCACATACAGCTCGCTAACCTTTCCAAAGGTATACCGAGGTCGTATAGGTATGAAACGAGCTGTTTCTGTCAGACGGTCTACAATCACCCAAACTGCGTCAACTACTCGAGAGTCAATGGTAGTCCTGTGACGAAGTCCATAGTAATGCATTCCCATTTCCATGCTGGTTCTAGTAACGGCCGTAATCAGTCCCGCGGGTCTTTGTCGTTCAGCCTTTACTTTCTGATAATTTAGGCATTGAGACACGAACTTAGCTACATCTGCTTTCATTCCCCTCCACCAATACAGTTTCTTTAGATCATGATACATTTTTGTACTTCCAGGATGTATCGAATAGATGGTGGTATGAGCTTCTTTCATCAGTCGGTGTCTAATGTCCACACTTTCTGTTTCGGGTACACATATTCTTCCTTTGTATTTCAATACTTTTTCTTCATCCAAGGTGAACTCAGGGTTAGTCCTACCTTTCTCAATATCTTCTTGTACTGTTCTCAGATAAGGATCTGCTTTGATAGCTGTCTTCACTTCATCCATTATATCCGGTATAATCTTCAATGTTGCGAACATATTCGAAAATTGATGAATAACCCTTGGTTGGCTGATCCATCCGTTGTGTCTATCACATACTGCTCGTTGCCGTGATTGAATACCATTCCGATAGTGCACATTGCCGCAGTCATGCTAACTTCTCCTTGAGATTTTATCATTGCTTTTCTGCTCAATGCATCTGCTACTACGTTCACTTTTCCTGGATGATACTGGATATCACAATCATAGTCTTTCAATAGTTTCAGCCATCTTCTTTGTCTCATATTCAACTCCTTCTGATTAAATAAATAAGTAAGACTTTTATGGTCCGACTTAATCTGGAATTTCTCTCCGTATAGGTAGTGTCTCCATATCTTGACAGCATGTACTACTGCCGCTAACTCCAAATCATGAGTGGGGTAATTTTTCTCATGTACCTTCAATTGTCTCGAGGCATAGGCAAAGACTTGCTCTCCTTGCTTAAGCACACATCCCAATCCCAATCCCGACGCATCGGTATATAAGGTAAATGTCTGTCCTGGGATCGGAATAGTCAAAATCGGAGCGGATATCAATCTGGTCTTCAGTGTTTGAAAACTCTTTTCACACTTATCCGTCCATACAAATTTTTCTCCTTTCTTGGTCAGACTGGTAAGAGGTACGGCAATCCGAGAATAGTCTTCTACGAATCTCCGATAATAACCAGCTAGACCCAGAAAACTTCTAATTTCTGAAACGCTCCTTGGTGCTTCCCACTTCACAATAGCCTCGATTTTGCTGGGGTCCACTTTGATTCCTTCAACGGATACTACATGGCCTAGAAAGGCAACTTCACTTAGCCAAAACTCACACTTTGAAAATTTGGCATATAACTTCTCTTTCCTTAAATGTTGTAGGGCTGCGTTTAGGTTCTTGACATGGGTTTCCTTGTCCTTGGAGTATACCAATATGTCATCAATAAATACTATAACCGACGTATCCAGCATATCATGGAAAACTCGGTTCATAAGTTCCATGAATGTTGTCGGTGCATTAGTTAATCCGAATGACATTACTAAGAATTCATAATGTCCGTATCTTGTCCTGAAAGCTGTCTTCAAAATGTCACCTTCTTTAATCTTCAGCTGATGATAGCCCGATCGAAGATCGATCTTTGAAAATACTTTTGCTCCCTGTAACTGATCGAACAAGTCATCGATCCTAGGTAATGGGTATCGATTCTTGATGGTCAGTTTATTCAACTCTCGATAGTCGATACATAATCGAACGCTACCATCCTTCTTCTTTACGAACAACACCAGTGCTCCCCATGGAGATATACTGGGTCTAATATGACCCTTATCCAGCAGTTCTTGTAATTGTACTTTTAATTCCTTCAGTTCAGTAGGAGCCATCCTATAAGGTGCTTTTGATACGGGTGCACCTCCGGGTAGAAGGTCTATTACAAACTCTGTGGCTCGATCGGGTGGTAATCCGGGTAGTTCCTCTGGAAATACATCGAGAAAATCTCGCACGACATCAATATCTTCCAATTGTCGCACGTCCTTGGTTAGGTCGACCACTGATACTAGATATCTGACCGCCCCTTTCTCAAGGCACTTCTTAGCCTTAAATGCTGAGAGTATGAGCTTTCGTCTCCTGGGAAGTTTGGTTCCCGAGAAATTGAATTCTGCTCCTTCTTTATCTTTAAATGTTAGCTTCTTTTTGGCGCATAACAGATTTGCAGAATGCCGAGCTAACCAGTCCATTCCCAAGATGACGTCAAAGTCTGTCATCTCAAGTTGTATCAAGGTTGCATCCAAAGTCTGCTCTCCAATGAGAACTGGACATGGTCTATAACCTTTCTCTAATTCCACTTCTAATCCCATCGGTGACCGTACAAGTAATTTGTAGTCTAATGTTTTGATGGGCAAATTGGTCTTCTTTCCAAACGACACAGATATAAATGAATGAGTAGCTCCTGAATCAAAGAGTACTCTGGCGGGTATACCATTGATAGGTACGATACCTGTGATTCGTTTTTACTTAGTCTACATGCCCAATCAATGTAATTAAAATCTTAAAAGTTTTGGTCATACCTGTGACCACATCGGGCGATGCGGCAGTGGCTGTGGTTGAGCTGCTGAAGTAGACTTCGATGGAGTAGCCAAATTCTAAGGACGAAAAGGTTTATACGTCCTATTATTGCCTCCGTTGTAGGAGTTTCCGGCTGGTCTCTTGATTCCTCGGTTCTGGGAGAAATAGCTCTCCTTCTGGCTCGATTCAATTACTCGAGCGATCTGGACAGCTTCATTGTAAATCTTCTTCTCTAAGCCCAGAACATTTTCTCTTATGCTTCCTCTTAGTCCCGCAACGAACCTACGGGTTTTTGTATCTTCTTCTTGCATACTCGCCGGTGCGAAGAAAAACAGTTCTTTGTAGCACTGTTGATATGCGTCTACGGTCATCTGTCCCTGGTACAAACTCAGGAACTCTTTCTCCATTGAGTCTCTGAAGCTTCGTGGGAAATATTTCTCGAAGAACGCTTCTTTATATATATCCCATGTCAGTAGGGCATGTCTGGTCAATAAGTATGTTTTTGTGGATTTCCACCAATGGTGTGCGTCGCCTTTGAGCATGAAGGTGGCGCATAATACTTTCTCTTCTTCTGAAATAGTCATCATAAGGAAATTTCTCTCCATCTCGTCTATCCAGTGTGCTGGCCACAACGGATCAGACGGTTTACCGTTGAATTCCTTAGGTTTCATCTTCATAAATCTCTCTACTAGTCGGGAGTGATCCAGTTGGTTTTGGGGGTTTGCCCCAAACATATAGTGTGGATACTGATAGTTCCCTTGGGCTGCTTCTGGAACTTGCACTCGAATTGGTGCAGCCGGTTGTTGAGGTGTCTGTTGAGCTGGGTGATTACCCACTGATGCTGCACTAGCTTGCCCAGTGTGCATGGTTGCAGCCTGAGTGGCTTGAAACATAACTCCCATTGCAACCTGCATTTGAGCTTGTGTGTGTTGCATTTGTTGTAGTTGTTGTGCCAGTTTTATTGCAACCTTCAGATTGTGGGAAACCACAACGATGTGGAGCTTGGTCAGGAGTTGCGCATTACTAGCTACGTCAAGGGGGTGCAGATTTCTTTTGATTATCGGCAGCTGGCCGACCTGTTGGGCATTCCATATGACGGTCCTATGGTGTACTGTGCACCTAGTGAGCACGATTTTATCGAGACGTGGTTGCGGGCCGAGATTGATAGTCAGTTACTACAGCCCGATCGGCCGGCGGATGAGGGCGTGCTACTTGCGTCCGGCTCCACGGGTGTTCCGTAGGATCATTCAAAGATAACCTGATCCCACAGAGTGGGCATTATGAGAGGGTGTCTCAGCTGACCCAGTTTTTTATCTACAGTATATGCACTCATCAGCCCGTCTGTCTTCCCTACATCATCATGCGGACGATGATCAGTGCAACATTGTCCGGTCATAGGGGAAATCTACCCTATAGACGCATGATTACAGTGCTACTGACCCATCTGGGGGTGGACTTGGTTGATGAGACGATTCAAGAGAAGACCTTCTCGTCGCCTCTAGATTAGGAGGCTATATGCAAGATGGGACTTCGAGACGCTCAGGCTAGCGATGATGAGAGGAACGCGATGTTGCGCCCTGACACTCGGGTTGAGGTGGCTGAGCGCCGAGGCCGCTTGCCGCTGCTGCTAGAGCTCAGGTGGATCCCGTCGACGATGATGATCATATGTATATGGACGTCGACGCGATACCCCCGCCTTCACCCACACAGGCGGATGGAGTTGGTACTGTAAGCACCCCATTTTTGCCACCCTCGGCATAAGTGAACCAATATGGCAGGTTTCTAACCTTTAACCCAAAGATTTGTAATTCTCCACTGATCCCCATAGCAGGGTCATGGGCTATTATCTGCATAGATGCATAGGTCATGGAATTATCTTCGAAACGAGACCAGAATTTCTCAATTCCGATATCAAATGAGGAAGATATGACCATTTTAGTCGGATGATACATATAAGGGAGGTTTCTGAAATTATTATAAATAATCCCAGGGGCCTTCATGCAAATTATCCTAAGTCGGATCGTTTGAATTTCAAATCATCATATCTTGATCATCCGACATCGGATTCAGATGCTTCCAAGACCATTATTCTTCATTCATGATGTTCTATAAAGTGGACGTAAAAAATCCCGGGTAGAAGTCACCAGTGGGTCCCATGCAAACTTGCATGCAAAATGATCGTTAGAACTTCAAAGCTTCATATCTTTCCCGTTCTACATCGGATTCAGATGATTCCAAGACCATTATTCTTCATTCATGATGTTCTACAAAGTGGTCATAAAAAATCCCGGGTAGAAGTCACCAGTGGGTCCCATGCAAACTTGCATGCAAAATGATCGTTAGAACTCCAAAGCTTCATATCTTTCCCGTTCTACATCGGATTCAGATGATCCCAAGACCATTATTCTTCATTCATGATGTTCTACAAAGTGGACGTAAAAAATCCCGGGTAGAAGTCATCAGTGGGTCCCATGCAAGCTTGCATGCAAAATTATCGTTAGAACTTCAAAGCTGCATATCTTTTCCGTTCTACATCGGATTTCGGTGATTCCAGTCTCATTATGTTCCATTTTTAATGCTCTACAAAGTGGACGTAAAATATTTTCGGTAAAAGCCTCCGAAGGATCTCATGCGGGAATGGTCGACCAAATTATCGATAATTGGTCCGCTTAAACTTCAAAAATTCATAAGTTGACCATTTTACTTCCAAATGAGGTGATTCAAGTTCCTATATTCCTCATTTTTAATGTTCTACAAAATGAACGCAAAAAATTTGGAATAGAGGCCATCGGAAAATTCCATGCGGGATGACAGCGGAAATGACCTGTGAAATGACATGGAGAGAAAATCCAGTTAATCCCAATCAGTCTAGTCAACTCAGTTCAAACCAGTTTTGGACCCAACCCAGTCAACCCAGCTCAGTTCAAGTCAGTCCAGCCCAATCAACTCAAGTCAGACCAGCCTGGACCAAGTCCGTTTAACCCATGTGCAAGAATTTTATAATATCAAGGTTATATATATATATATATATACATTCGGTTCAACGAAGAAGGAAAGATTGAGAAGATTTGAGAAAGAGATCAAGAAGATTTGAGAGAAGGAGGCCAAAAGATTAGAAAAGAAAAAAAAATCTGAGAATAAAAGAGGGAAGGCGGTGAAGATTGAGGAGGATCGAGAGAGAATCGCCAGGAAGATAAAAAAAGGAAAAAAATAATAAAAGAGGGGAGAAGATATGAAAAAAAAAATAATAAAGAAAGGAAAGAAGGAGGAGATCCGATAAGAGGGAGGGACGGAGATATGAAAAAAAATAATAAAAAAAGGAAAGTGGAGATTCTAAAAGAGGAGAGAGGACAGAAGGAAGAGGAGGAGAAAAATAAAAAAGGAGAAATAAAGAAAAAAAAAGGAGGGGAATCCGAGAGAAGAAGAAAGAGAGAAGAAGATATGGAAGGAGGAGATAAAAAAATAATAAAAAAAGAGAAAGTGGAGAGAGGGAGAGAGAGAGAGAGAGAGAGAGAGAGAGAGAAAGGGAGAGAGAGCGGTGAGTGGAGAATAAAAAAGAAGCAAAAAAAAAAGGGAAGAGGAAGAGAGAAACGAGAAGATAGAGAGAGAGGGAGTGGGAGAATAAAAGAAAGAATAAAAAAACAGAAAAAAAGGGAGAGGGGGAGGAATCCGAGGAGAGGAAGGGGAGAAAGAAAGGAGAGGGAAGAAGAATAAAAAAAAATTTCAAGAGGGAGATGAGTGGCGAGAGGGGCTGGAAAAAAACAGATCCAAAGAAAAAATCGGGAGGGAAAATACAGAGAGCAAAAAAAAAATCAAAAATCAGAGAAGACGAAAGAGGAGGAGATGCCGAAGAAGAAGAAGAAAAGGGGGCTGCAGAGCAAACCCGAGAGAAGATGATGGAGAGGGACTCAGGTAAACCGCCCCACTAGCTTTTCTTTTCTTTCTTTTGTTACCTGTAACCATAAACTGCACCTACCCACTCCACTACACTGTTAACCACCTAATCAAACCCTCCATATAGCTTACTCACCCCCACCTATCACCATTATTTCAACTATCTTCAACATTTGTTCAATCCATCACAACCCTCTGTAGACCCAACACCCTACTGCCCCATACTCTCCACGTAACCTGCTGCAACCACTTACCTCCTCATTAACCAAATCCAACCCTTGATCCATCCCTACATCATTTATCCAATTACAGCCCTTGGATTTCCCGTCAATCCTCTGATCCCATATGTTTTAATTTAATGTGAAATCTGATGTGAATGTGTTTGAGTTTCATATCTATTTACCCGAATGCTTGAATTTCATGTAATCAAAATTTGATTCAAATGAGTTTGAATTTGATTAAGATTAATTCATATAATTCAATATATTTTTGAATAAATTTGATTGGTTGGGTGGTGATCCTATTTTGGTAATGAGATTAAGTATGTACCATGGGATGATAATTTTATTTTGATTGTGATGAAATTGAATTGATTCCATCGATTAGGTGAATATATGATGAAAATTGAATTGATCCCATCGTAATAAAATTGAATTGATCCCATTGATTATGGGAATTTTGATGAAATTGAGTTGATCTTATCGATCATATGAATCTTGATGAATTTGATCCGATCATATGAATTTGTAATTGAATTGATCAGATCATATGGAATTTTGATTGATCCGATCATATGATTCTTGATGAAATTGAATTTGAGCCGACTGTGGAATATTGTGATGAAATTGTAATTGATCCGATCGTATGGAATTATGATTGATTCAATTATGGCATTATGATGAAAATTGATTCGATTATGGCATTATAAAAAAAATTGATCCGATTATGGCATTATGATGAAAATTGATCCGATCATAAGGAATTTTGATGGAATTAAAATTGATCCGATCATATGCTTGGAATGATATGATTAAAATTGAACCATTGATCTTGGAGTTTTGATTTGATCCGTTGATCATAATTTACCTTCATTTGAGTAATCTGAATGGTTAGATTATTAATTTGAGTAATCTAAACCGTTGGATTATCTTCAAAGTGATGTAAATGGATATGAATGATTAGATTATCATGATAAGTGATCTGGACCGTTAGATTATCTTTGGGAGTGGTTGAAATAATTTTGAGCGGTTAGATTACCATCAATAGTGATTTATACCGTTGAATTTTTTCATCATGAATATTTGTATGCTCATTGCCATAGTTGGATGCTTATTGCCATAATTAGGGTAGAAAACCCTAAAATGGAAAGAAAGTAACAGTTAGGGTAGAAAACCCTAAAAAAATGGAAATAAAATAATAATTAGGGTAGAAAACCCTAAAATGAAAAGAAAGTAACAGTTAAGGTAGAAAACCCTAAAAAAATGGAAATAAAATAATAATTAGGGTAGAAAACCCTAAAATGGAAAGAAAGTAACATTTAGGGTAGAAAACCCTAAGATGAAAGAAAATAATAATTAGGGTAGAAAATCCTAAAATGAAAAGAATGTAACAATTAGGGTAGAAAATCCTAAAATGGAAAGAAAGTAACAGTTAGGGTAGAAAACCCTAAAAAATAGAAATAAAATAATAATTAGGGTAGAAAACCCTAAAATGGAAAGAATGTAACAATTAGGGTAGAAAACCCTAAAAAATGGAAATAAAATAATAATTAGGGTAGAAAACCCTAAAATGGAAAGAAAATAACAATTAGGGTAGAAAACACTAAAAATGAAAATAAAATAATAATTAGGGTAGAAAACCCTAAATATGGAAAGAAATAGTAATTAGAATCTTGCCATGCTTAGAAGATAGCATACAAAATCATGCCACATAGGCTCTTGCCTTATTTGGAATACATGCCATATTTGAAAGATTTTTAAACAATCTTACTGCATTTGAATTTCTTGCCATAAATGTTTTATGTGCCATATTTAGATAGAATATTCTACTTTTTGACAATAACTTATTTTATGCAGCACCCTAGTCAAACTGCCATATCTGCACACTTCTAGAAGACAATCTAGGCGTGGGGACGTGCATTTAGGCACCCACATTCTTGGGAAGGGCATAATGGAAATAATAAAACCTTAATAAAGAAAGAGAATTCTTTGCAAAACCTTCCAAAATTAGAATTCAGAATGAAAAGGGTAATTTAGGACGATTTGCCCCTCGGCAAACCCTAAACCTAGAATATGTTCTAAACCCTAAACCTATAATAGGTTCTAAACCCTAAACCTAGAATAGGTTATCAATCTCAAACCTAGAATAGGTTCTCAATCCCAAACCTAGAATAGGTTCTCAATCATTAACCTAGAAAAGTTTATCCGGCCCGAACTACGCGGATTCTGATTCCTAGGTCAAACCCTAGGATACGTAGGCCATTTGGGAGAAACCCAAATTCGGATCCACATTTTTGTCCACTTGGACTATCCATAGATCCACTAGGACATTTATTCACACCTTAGTCCACTCGGACTATCCATAGATCCACTAGGATATCTATCCATATTCCAATCCAAAAAGGGTTATCCAAACATTAGTCCACTTGGACTATCCATAGATCCACTAGGATATTTATCCACATTTTGACCCACATAGGGTTATCCATATTCCAATCCAGAATGGGTTATCCATATTTTGACCCAAATAGGGTTATCCTTAGATCCACTAAGACTATCTATCAATCCACATGGACTATCCAGATCCTAACCCATAGGATTTCACAGCCTTTCAAGCATAAATTTCAACTTGAACAAAGAACTTAATCATGCACAAGCGTAAATCACATCCATAAACTTTAATCACACCTGAACTACGATAGTGAACCTGATTTTCAGAATAAATCCGTAATACGTATGCAATCTGATGGAGACAGATTCGGTTCAATGATATCAAACCCCTTGGTTTGGTTTGGCTTAGCAAGTAGAGTCTAGCATAGGAAAGGTATAGGAGACCGATTTCGATTGGGCGGTTTGGGTGCCTAACCCCTTCCCATAACCGTAACCTGACACTTACCCAATCTCTGATGGACCAGAATTCCAATCTAAGGGTCATGAGTCAATCGAAGTCTTACCTTGGGGTGAGATTTTACATTTCTAAGGTCCTAGACCTAAATCTAGGTGGCGAGTTCAAAAAATTTTCCATCTTTGTCCTCACAGGTACTTCGCATGCGGCGGATTCTGTACCTGAGACTGGTCCTTCTCATCCACCTTCTTATATGATGGAGATATTGCGTGAGCTCAGGGATGCTCAGCGCAGATCTGGTTTGAGGATGGATGAGCTGTTGGCTGCTCAGCACGCCTCAGACGCTCGGATGGGAGAGCTCCTAGAGGTGCAGCGTGCGACTGATCAGAGGATAGCCGGTCTCACGGCTAGTCTACTGGACGACCCGGACTCGGATAGCCTGGTTGACTAGAGTCTACGGCCCGAGGGACTACGACAGAGACCGTGAGGCACCGCCTCCTCCTTCGCCTCCAGCTTCCAGATTGTACTTTTATTTTTCTTTCTTGTACTACAGAGTAACGGTCCGGGTAGTGGACTGTACTCTGCCTTAGTTATGTATATACGTTTTGTTTTCTCACTCATTGTATGTAACTTGTTTTCCCTTTAATAGATGCATTATTCTCTCTTTAAATTTGGTCTCAATCATCACTTGTGCTTACAGTGTGTTGGTATTAAAGCTTTTAATTTATCCTATCTCAGTTCACAATGGTCTTGAATGTGTGTCAGTTCGACGGGCAAGGCCTGAGATGCTCTGATACCGAGTTGTCACACCCCAATTCCGCACTGTTCATGCATTATCCTAGGTTTTTCCATGACAACCTAACCATGGATGGATGGTTTGGGTTTCTCCGAAATCCTACACTCAACCATATCTAACCTAAGGTCTGTAGAACTCATGGAATTAGTATCCATACCTGAGAAGATTACTTTTCTCTGGAAATTCTTCTCCTTTTTGCTAAGTCTTCTTCCTTGCCTCTTTTCTTCCTCTTTTCCTTCTTCTCTCCTTCTCTCAATTTAATTAGGGTTGTGAAAGGAGTGAAAGTGGCTTAGGGACGTCCTTTAAATAGAGTAGGAATGTCCTATAATAGTCCCATTGAGATTTGGAAAGAATCCCAATCGAAAATTAGGAAATTTCCTAATTTCAGACTCGGCAGTAAGTGAGGGTCGATTAGAGGGTCGATGATCCCGTCGACCCTGTGGTCTGACACTGTCCGACCCTCTGTCCATTTTTCAGGGTCTGAGTTTCTAATTTGAGAGGGTCGACCCTGTTTAGCTGGGTATGCGACCCTGGCCCTATTTTAAGTGTTTTTGGGTCGATTTGATACCTGGGATCTCGCTCTCCTTCACGCCCTTAGTCCATTGACTCGACCATGATGGGTAAACCTGGTTCAAGGTGGTAAGACCGGGTTAGTTTGACACGGGTCTTACAGGGGGCCACCGTGTGTCTAGCAAAGTGCTCATATCATGCCATGATTGACTCAACCATACAATAGTGACGTAGGCCTACATCATTGTCTTCCCCTTTCAAAACATTTCATTAAATGCGCAGGGGGATTTTCACCGATTGGAATTGCTGAATCGATTGATCTTCTTTGGCGAAGGCGGAGACTGAAGGAGATTTGACAGCTCTCATATTGATGGTGCACGGACTCCAACTCTTTCGAATCCAAGATTTTTCTGTTCAATGGGAGGTTTAAAAGGACTGTTGAGCAACATCCAAACACTTCTACTTCCATGAACTCCAAGCATTCGAAGCAGTGAAGTTCCTTCATCTACTTCATCTTCTTCAATCTCAAGTCTGCAACTCCAGCTGTAAGTCACTATCCTTTTTGTTCTTTCTTTCATCTTTTACTTATGTCTTGTAAGTTTGATCGTCCCAGGATGACTTATTCTGACTCAGAATAAGACTTCAAGAGGTCTGAATGAATGGTAGACGCAACACAAGTACAAGGGTTAACCTACAATGGAGCCAACATGTAAAACCCATACCCAGAATCCTCATCAACCTGGATTCCATTGTGTCAGGTCTTCCCCTACCAACACATGGCACCCCTAACATTGTGACCCAATGATAGTATCGGGTCAAATTCTAGGATCACCCAATAGGGGTTGAGTGTGTGGGGGAGAGACCACAAATGGTCTAATAGATAATTCCATTAGAGTGGGCCCATTAAATCAGCCCTAGGGCCACTTTTAAGCCCTACCAGTGGCTTTGCCAGATAGTGTACCACCCGGTTGTCAGCTACTGGTTTGAGTCCGAGACATTCCCTCTCTCTCCTTGGGTCTATAAATATAGACCCTCCTCCTTCTTTATTCCTTACTGAAATCGAAAAGAGAGAATGTGGGCAGGAGGAGAGCTTTTGGAGGCCATTGGAGCTCAAAGAGGATTCACCATCTCCCCCATGAAGGTACACATTGTTTCCTTTTTTTCCTTGATGGTTATTTGTACCCATCCTTCATGGTGGGACTTGGCCACCATTAATGGCATCCATTAATAGAGGCCAAGGTTAACCTAGAAATTAGGGTTGGTTCCCATACCTTGAATCAAGGTTGCATTGAAGTCTTGAGAACTCTAATAGGTTCACAAAGTATGGGGGGCAAGGTTCCACCATGTAAAAATGTATTATAAATGTGGGGAGTCAAAAGCCCCATCAAATGAGACCATCGTCCCTGGTTTGAGTCTGGTTTCTGGACTTTAATCAGAGAATCGATCTAGAGGCTATGTCATAATCTCTACCTCTGAATCTGTCACACCCCAATTCTGCACCATTCAGAACGGTGTGATGAACCGCTAATAAACCAACGGTTCAATCAGGATCTCTAGTAGGCGGTATCCATTAAAAATAAAACCATGCACATCCACAACCATAATCAGAATAAATACACAATAGCGGAAGTCTTATAGTAAATGAACTAAAAACCCTAAATGTAATAATCATAATTAAAATATCAAGTTATTGTTGTATCAACTAAGACATAAATAAATAAAATATCAATTACATCCTTTTATAAATTCAAATAAAATTTTAATAGAATATGCATGAGTTGCACTCGCATGAGGGGTCATGTGTATCCTCCAAGTCTTCAGCTTCCATTGCAGTAATACGCGCATACACCGGAGTATTCATATAATCTTCAACTGTAGTACCTGTATCATCAACTAAAAATATTCGAAGTCGAGAGGGTGAGCACACATCATGGCTCAGTGAGCAAACAAAACAATGCAACAAACATATGCATGCATTCAATTCATATCTTTGGTTTGGTAAATAAGTTTCCAATGTGCTATAGAAAGGATAGGTGGTCAAAGGTCACGTTTATTGACGCCGCACCTCTATACACGAGTGTGTGAAGGCGTCCAAAGGTAACGTTTATTGTCGACCCACATGAACCCACCATGGACAATGTACACGCAAAGGTCACGTTTATTGTTGTACCCGTTGCCCATACCAACACGTAAGCCCCTGCTGGCGAGGGCTCGCAAACTGGGCTTGCAACTAACCAATCCTAATGCCAATCATTGTATCCAAGGCCACACCCTAGCATCCCTCAATACATCCATAGAGATAGGGCTAAAGCCCCCCGGCAGAGTCAGAGACTACACGGTCCGAGACCACTTCCCCTCATACCCTACGACGTAATAGTTCTGCTAAGGTAATGGCGATACGACGATGTCAATGGACAAGACTTGAGTTAGAGATAGAGCTAGAGTGCTGAGGCCCCGCCTATGACACCTCCCCCTGAAACTCACTCGCATCATGCACACCAACCACACACATACATCCACATGCCTATTCCTATCACCATCCTCATCGTCATGTTATAAACAATAATTAAATATGCATGAACAGTAATATTAGAAATATTGGATGACATGTTGAATGCACCTAACAATCATACACGCATAAAATCAATCATGGTATTGGACTCAAGAGTAAAACAGTTTATTATTAACCAATTAATTTAGATCTTGTTCCCTCACCTTTGCTTGATCGTAGGTCCTCTTTCAAGCTGTAGGAATCAACTATATATCGATATTATAACACTAGAAGACCTAATCAAGTCGATAGAATTTAATTAGAATTAATTCAGACTTTAAAAAGCATGCTGTTAATTGGGGGTCAATGCTAGGGTCGGAGGTTCCATCGACCCTGGGTGCGACCACCCACAGTCTGGACTTCCCAAACACTGGGGGTCAATTGTTAGGGTCTGGTAGGGTCGATTGGCCATCGACCCCCCGTGCGACACTCTGTGGGTTTCGTCAAATTTTCATCCTTCAGTCCATTCCTTCGTGTTTGGGGTCCTATGGCTTGCTTCTACAATTCATTACATACCCGTTCTATGGCTTAGAACCATAGTTTACTTACTTATATGGTTTTTTATGATTTTCCCCATGGTTTTCCATGAAAACCTAACCATGGATGGATGATTTGGGTTTCTCCTAGATCATTCCCTCTTCACTATCCATTCTAAGGTCTAAAGAATTAGATGGAGATAGTATCATACCATAGGATTAGGCTTGTCTCTCTGAAGCCTTCTCTTTGATCTTCTTCTCCACTTTCCATCTCTTTCTCTTCTCCTTCTCTTCCCTTTCTCTCAATCCAATTAAGGTTTTAAAAGGAGTGAAAGAGGCTTAGGGACGTCCTATTTATAGAGTAGAAACTTCAAAAATAAGTCCCATTGAGATTAGGAAAGAATCCCATTGAAATTTGGAAAGTTTCCAAATCACGATTTCTGTCGGCAGACTGGGGGTCGATGAGGGGGTCGGAGATCCCGTCGACCCCTGGTTCTAAAATGTCCGACCCCCGGTTAAAAACTGAGGGTCTGACTTTCTATCTTGGGGGGTCTGACCCCTGCCTAGCTGGATGTGCGACCCTCTCCCTATTTTTAGTATTTTTGGGTCAGTTTAATACCTGGGATCGCAATCTACCTCCCGTACTTGATCCATTTGGCTCGACCATGATGGGTAAACCTGGTTCAAGGTGGTAAGACCGGATTAGTTTAATACGGGTCTTACAACTCCCCCATACTTATAAAAATTTCATCCTCGAAATTATACGTACCTTCCGAGTCAAATAAATGAGGGTATTGCTTTCGCATAGCATTCTCTTCTTCCCATTTAATTTCTTCCATATCTCTACTTCTCCAGATGACCTTAACATAATAGATATCACAGTTGCGTAGTCGTTGAACCTTTCGGCTGGTGATTTCAGTTGGTGTTACCTCAAATGTCAAATCAAGTCAAATCAGGTAAATCTACTATCATAACGTGCGTTGGATCCTTGACATACTTCTTCAATAAGGAAATTATAAAATACGTCATGCACACTTGACATAGATGGTCATAGTGCTAACTGGTACGTCACTTTCCCACGCTTAGCTAGAATCTCATATGCCCCGACATATCTTGGACTTAGTTTCCCTTTCTGTCCGAACCGTTTCAATCCTCGCATAGCTGATACTTTTAAGAATACTTTATCACCCATGACGAATTCAAGGTCTCGGCATCGAGTATCTGCATATTGCTTCTGACGATTCTGAGCTGTCCTCACTCTTTCCTTGATAATGTCGACCACTCGACAAGTCTCTTCAACGAATTTCGGTCCAACAATACTACATTCTCCAACTTCATTCCAAAACAAAGGAGTTCGACACTTTCGGCCATACAGTGCTTCATAGGGTGACATCTGTATAGTAGCCTGATAGCTATTGTTATAAGCGAACTCAATCAATGGTAACTTTTCATCCCATGATCCTTTAAAATCAATCACACATGCTCGAAGCATATGTTCTAGAATCTAAATTGTACGCTCTGACTGTTCGTCTGTCTGCAGATGGAATGCGGTACTAAACTTCAATGTTGTACCCATAGCCTTTTGCAATCCTTCCCAAAACTTTGAAGTAAATCGTGGATCTCTATCGGACACAATTCTTTCAGGTACACCGTGTAATCGCACAATGTTATCCACATACAGCTTAGCTAACCTCTCCAGTGTATACTGGGGTCGTATCGATATAAAGCGAGCTGTTTTAGTCAGGCGGTCTACAATCACCCAAATTACGTCAACTACTCGAGGATTCAATCATAATCCTGTGACGAAGTCTATAGTGATGCAGTCCCATTTCCATGTTGGTTTCGGTAATGGCTGTAACAGTCTGGCCGGTCTTTGTCGTTCAACCTTTACTTTCTAAAAATTTAGGCATTGAGACACAAACTTAGCTACATCTGCTTTCATTCCTCTCCACCAATATAATTTCTTTAGATCATGATACATTTTTGTACTTCCAGGATGTATCGAATATATGGTGGTATGGGCTTCTTTCATCAATCAGTGTCTAATGTCCAAGCTTTCTATTTCGGGTACACATATTCTTCCTTTGTACTTCAGTACCTTTTCTTCGTCCAAGGTGAACTCAGGGTTAGTCCTGCCTTTTTCGATGTCTTCTTGTACCATTCTTAGGTAAGGGTCTTATTTGATAGCTGTCCTCACTTCATCAACTATATCCGGTATAATCTTCAATGCGGCGAACATATTTGAAAATCGATGAATAAACCCTTAGTTGGCTGATCCATCTGGTGGATTTATCACAAACTGCTCATTATCGTGCTTGTATACCTTTCTGTTAATACACATTGCGGCAGTTGCGCTAACCTCTCCTTGAGATTTTATCATTGCCTTTCTACTCAATGCATCGGCTACTACATTAGCTTTCCCCGGATGATACTGGATATCACAATCATAGTCTTTCAATAGTTCCAGCCATCTTCTTTGTCTCATATTCAGCTCCTTCTGATTAAATAGATAAGTAAGACTTTTATGGTCTGATTTAATCTGAAACTTCTCCCCGTACAGATAATGTCTCCATATTTTGACAACATGTACTACTGCCGCTAGCTCCAAATCATGTGTAGGATAGTTCTTCTCATGTGTCTTCAGTTGTCTTGAGGCATAAGCAATTACTTGTTCTCCTTGCATAAGTACACATCCTAATCCCAGTCCTGACACATCGGTATACAAGATAAATGGTTGTCCTGGAATCGGGATGGTCATGATTGGAGCTGATATCAATCTAGCCTTCAAGGTTTGGAAACTCTTCTCGCATTTATCCGTCCAAACATACTTCTCGCCCTTCTTAGTCAAACTGGTAAGAGGTACGGCAATTCGGGAATAGTCTTACACAAATCGTCGATAATACCCAGCTAGACCCAATAAACTTCTAATTTCTGCAACGCTCTTCAGTGCTTCCCACTTTACAATAGCCTCGATCTTGCTGGGATCCACTTTAATTCCTTCAGCGGATACTACATGGCCTAGAAATGCGACTTCCTTTAGCCAAAACTCACACTTTGTAAATTTGGAGTAGAGCTTTTCCTTCCGTAGTAGCTGCAGAGCGGCATTTAGATTCTTAACATGCGTTTCCTCGTCCTTAAAGTAGACTAAAATATCATCAATGACAAAAACCAAAAAAATCAATCCAATATTGTAAACCGTGGAAAACCTCATAATTCCAAATTTAAGTTGGTGCGTTTGTCAATCCAAAAGACATGACCAAAATATTCATAATGTCCCATATCTCCGGTCCCGAAATGCTGTCTTGGGGATATCTCCATCCTTAATCTTCAGGCGATGGTAGCCCGACCGGTTCAATTCAATCTTTGAAAACACTTTCGCCCCTCGCACCTTGCTCGAACAGGTCATCGATCCGAGGCAATGGATACCGATTCTTGATTGTCGGTTTATTCAGTTCTCGATAGCCTATACCCAAGCGAACCCAACCCTCCCCCCTTTTTCCAAAATAAATAATCTGCGCTCCCCATGGTGATATGCTAGGGTGAATGTAACCCTTGTCCAGCCAGTTCTTGTAGTTGTACTTTCAATTCCTTCGTCAGTAGGAGCCATTCTATAAGGTGCTTTCATAACATGGGCGGTTATTTTTTTAAGATCTATAACAAACTTTGTACCTCGATCGGGTGGTAATCCCGGTAATTCTTCAGGAAATACGTCCGGATAGTCCCGACACTACATCAATATCTTCCATGCTTCCGTGGGGATTTCTCCGATGGTGAGGGCGGCCCCGCCAAATAAAAAACCCCCGCCCCCCCCTTTCCCGGCACTTCTTAGTTTTTAGCGCCGAGAGTATGTGTAAGACCCGCGTCAATCTAACCCAGTCTTACCACCATGAACCAGGTTTACCCATCATGGTCGAGTCAAATGGACCAAGGGCGTGAGGAAGATCGAGATCCCAGGTATCAAATCGACCCAAAAACACTTAATTTGAAGGGAGGGTCGCATACCCAGCTAAGCAGGTGGTCGGACCTCCCAAAGCGAAAGTCGACCCTCAATTTTGAAGGGAGGGTCGGACATCTTGAACCCCAGGGTCGACGGGATCATCGACCCTCCCATCGACCCTCGGTTACCGTAGGAAATAGAATTAAGAAATTTCCTAATTTTCGACTGGGATTCTTTCCTAATCTCAATGGGACTTATTTAGGATGTTCCTACTCTATTTAAAGGACTTCCCTAAGCCTCTTTCACTCCTTTTACAACCCTAATTGAATTGAGAGAAAGAGAAGAGAAGGAGAAGAGGAAGAAGAGAAACAAGAAAGATAATTTAGCCAAAAGAGAAGATTTGTAGAGAATGAGTATTCTTCTTAGGTATGGATACTAATTCCATGAGTTTCTACAGACTTTAGGTTAGCTATTGATGAGAGTGTGATCTCGGAGAAACCCAAACCATCAACCCATGGTTAGGTTTTCATGAAAAACCATAAGAGAATGCATGAAAGCTATCTAGGTGGGTTATACATGGTTTCAGACCATGGAATGAATGTAGAATGGAAAGTAGGAGCAAGACATAGGATCCCAAGCACGAAGAATGGACTAAAAGAGGGAATTGGACCAAAGTGCACCGAGGGTCGCACCGAGGGTCGATGACCATCCGACCCTAGGTGATCCCGACCATCAACCCCTCGGTGTTCGGGAAGTTCGGAGTTTGGGGGAGGGTCGCACCCGGGGTCGATCATGACTCCGACCCTACCTCCGACCCTCAGTTGACAGAATGGTTTTTAAATTCAGAATTAATTCTAATTAAATTCTATCGACTTTGTTAGGTCTTCTAGCAATATAATAACAATATAATGGTGATTCTAAAGCTTGAAAAAGTATATATTAGCAAGCTAAGGTGAGGAAACAGAACTCTAAACTAATTGGTTAATAATAAATTGTTTTCTATTTCTTGAGTCCAATGCCATGCTTGATTCTATGCGAATATGTTTGTAATGTGCATACAACATGCCATCCAATATTTCTATTACTTGTTCATGCATATTTACTTTATCGTTTATAACATGATGATGGTGATGATAGGAATAGGCATGTGATTGTATGTGTGTGGTTGGTGTACTGATGCGAGCGAGTATCAGGGGAGGTGTGATGAGAATGTCAATAAACGTTAACCTTTGGCGGGTCTCAGCACTTGAGCTCTATCTCTAACTCAAGTCTTGTGCATTAGCATCGTCGTATCGCCATTACTTTAGCAGAACTATTATGTCGTAGAGTATCAGGGGAGGTGGTCTCGGTCCTTGTAGTCTCTGACTCTACCGGGGGGCCTTAGCTCTATCTCTATGGGCATTCTGAGGGATGCTGGGGTGAGGCCTTGGATACACTATTTGGCATTAGGATTGGTTAGTTGCGAGCCCAGTTTGCAAGCCCTCGCTAACAGGGGCTTACGTGTTGGTATGGTATTATATAGCAATAAACGTTAACCTCTGTTGTATAATGTCATGATTAGGGTGGATGGGGACGACGATAATCGTTAACCTTCGGGCGGACTTCCACACCCTATGTATAGAGGCGGGGTCAATAAACGTTAACCTTTGACCACCCAACCTTTCTATTGCGCATTGCAAACTAAAAACCAGACCAAAGATATGAATTAATATTATCTATTCAAATTGAATTCTACTATCTAATTCTAATTCTAAATAGAATAGAAAACTATTGATGCATGCATTATATGGCATTTACAATCTGACAATAGTGACAGCCATACCACTCCAATTTGAATTTTGCATGCATATGTAATGTTGCATTGTTTTGTCTACTCACTGAGCTGTGATGTGTGCTCACCCCCTCGATGTCGAATATTTTTAGTTGATGATACAGGTTTTACAGTTGAAGAATACATGAATGCTCCAGCGTACGGGAACGTGGCGGCAATGGAAGCTGAAGCTGAAGTAGATACACATGACTCCTCTTGCGAGTGCAACTCATGTGTATTTGACTAGATTTTCTTAGTTTTCTTTATTTGGATTTAATAAAGACATGTATTTGATAATTAATTATGTCTCAGTTGATACAGAATAATTTTGCTATTTAATATTACTATCACAGTAGATCCTCAGTTCATTTTATTATAAGATTTCTGCTATTGTGTATTTACTCTGATTATGATTACGGATGTGTGTAAGTTTAGATAACGCGGGGATAGCCTACTCGAGATCCTGGTTGAACCGTTGGTTTGCTAGCGGTTCATCACACCATCTTGAACAGTGTGGAATTGGGGTATGACAACTTGGTATCAGAGCATCTCAGGCCTTGTCCGCTGAACTAGCATACATTCAAGACAATTGTGAACTGAGATAGGATAAAAGTAAACATAGTAATATTAACACACTATAAGCACAAGTGGTGGTTGAGACCGAATTAAGAAGAGAATAATGCATCTATTAAAGGGGAAACAAGTTTACATACAATGAGAGAGAAACAAAACGTATATACATAACTAAAGCAGAGTACAGTCCACAACTCGAACGGTTACTCTGTAGTTCAAGAAAATAAAGTACAATCAAGAAGCTGGAGGCGAAGGAGGAGGCGGGGCCTCACGATCTCGGTCATAGTCCTCAGCATAGACTCTAGTCAACCAGGCTATCTGAGTCTGGGTCGTCTGCAGACTAGCTGTGAGATCGGCTACCCTCCGATCAGTCGCACGTTGTACCTCTATAAGCTCTCCCATCCGTGTGTCTGA
Organism: Protea cynaroides; assembly: GCA_028583415.1. Lineage (NCBI taxonomy): Eukaryota > Viridiplantae > Streptophyta > Magnoliopsida > Proteales > Proteaceae > Protea > Protea cynaroides. The sequence goes on from CM053276.1 coordinate 52,364,624, forward strand.
TATGCGTTGGGTGGCTAACAGCTCATCCACTCTCACACACTGAGCGTCTAGCAACTCCTCCATCCTCAGATCAGATCTGCGCTGAGTCTCTCTGATCTCCTGCAACATCTCCATCATGTCAGAAGGTGGGAGTGAAGGACCAGTCGCATGCGAAGGACCAGCCTCAGGTGCAGGAGCCGCCTCAGAAGAAGTGCCAACTCCAGCCGCATGTGTAGGGGAAGGCGGTGGTATCGAGTCGACATCCATATACATACGGTCGTCATCGTCGACAGGATCCACACGAGCTCTAGCAGCGACAGCAGCGGCCTCGGCGTCAGCCATCTTGATGCGAGTGTGAGGGCGCACCATCTCGTTCCTCTCCTCATCACTGACCTGGGCATCCCGCATACCCATCTTGCAAATAGCCTCCCAATCTAGAGGCGACGAGAAGGTCTTCTCCTGGATCTTCTCATCTACCAGGTCAACCCCCAGACGGGTCAGTAGAACTGTAATCATGCGTCCATAGGGTAGATTACCCCTATGACCGGACAATGTAGCACTAATCATGGTCCGCATGATGATGTAAGGAAGGCAGACCGGTTGTCTGGTGCAGATATTGTATATCAAAAACTGGGTCAGCTGAGAAACCCTCTCATAGTGCCCACTCTGCGGGATCAGATTATGCTGGATAATCTTACAGAAGACCCGTGGAGCTGGACGAAGGTAACGTGCTCTCATCCGCCACGATCAGGTCGTAATCGCTGGTTGTCGATCTCCGCCTCATCTCCATAGAAACAAACGCGTGGCTCTCCAGTGCACAAGACACCATGGGGCCGTCATAAGGTATGCCCAACAGATCGGCCAGTTGCCGATAATCAAAAGAAATGTGCACCCCTTTAACGTAACTGGTGATGCGCAACTCCTGACCATGCTCAACGTCATTGTAATTCCCCACCACCTAGAGATTACAATAGAACTGGCGCACCAAATCCGGACATGTGCACGCGTCGTAGGTGATGACAGGGAGCCACCCCATATCACCAAATGCCCTCTCTACGTTGAACAAGGCTAGCTCAGCCAAGTTCACCATACGACCACCTTCCACTTTCTTACGGGCATAGTCGGCATACCGTGCCCTGGCTTCATTAGAACGGAAGCGAAGTGGATCACGCACTCGGGTATCTTGGTACGAGCCATGGTATCTCGCAGATAAGAAAGAGAAAGGGAGACAAGGGGTTAATAGGTGGCCAAAAATCCAAAATTTACGAGGTAAGTTGCCCAAAAGGCTCACTTTTCACCATACACGTGGGCGGGAGGACTTACTTAGGTTCCAACACACCCTACGACACTCACACAAAGAGGGAAATGGAAACCCACGAAGACCAATTTGAAGAAATTTCAAGAAATCAAAAATTTTGACAAATTAGGGCAAAAATGACAAATTTTCGAGTTTCTCGATAACCAACCGATGAAAGTCAAAAATTTTTGAGGGCTTTTGTTCCTCGAGATACCAATAACAAAAGCCCCCAATAAAAATCAAATTTTTACGGTTGGAAAAAGTTTAATTTGAAAAATACAAGTTAAATGGACAAAAACCTAGAAAAGAAAACCTAAAAATAGGTAAAAATGAGAGAACATACCTGTATGGATGACGTGGACGTCGAAACCCGGAGTCAAACCGATCAAAAACAGTGGAGTGGCACTGTAGCAACTCGGAGAGGAGAGACGAGTCGAAACGGGAGGGAAATAATAAGAAATGACCCAAAATCGGATCTTAAAAATCTGATTTTTAGTCCGAGGGTCGGACAATTCGACTAGAACCATCGACCCGAATCGACCCTCCCATCGACCCCGGCCCTCGGGGACTCGACGTAAAACTAAGGGTCGGAACCGAGGGTCGGACACCCATCGACCCTCACATCGACCCTCGCCTCGGGAAGAACAAGGTTATTCCCGGTGGTCGGATACTAAGGGTCGGACATACCATCGACCCTCACCATCGACCCTGCATAGAAAAGACAGTATTTTTCTTTAAAAATGAGCTGGAAATTGAAATTTTATATCGGTTAGCGTGCCTACATGAAGTATAAATGATTGTCTCACCTATTTGATGATTTCAGGCACCACCAATCACAAAAGGAATTATGTCTGGACGTAGGGTAACCCGACAGAACCGAAATGCAGTTCCACCACCACCACCCATGGAGGAGACCAGTCAGGAAAATAATTATGCACCGGGTAATCCGGAACAGGCAAACCCTACAAATTTGCCATCTCTACCACCGCGAGCTAACAACCGTGGTGATGAATCCGGCTCAGCAGCCCGCAACGGATGCAACAAGCACAGGCTCGATGCAAGTTGCGATGGGTATTATGTTCCAAGCCACGCAAGCCGTACCTATGCGGACAGACAGGCTGCAAGACCGGTGGGTAACCACCCAAAGACCTCGGGACACCTCAACAACCCGCCGCACGATTCCAGGACGGGCCCGAAAGCAGCTCAGGTTAATTACCAAAGATCCACCCCATATGTTTGGGGCATATCCCCAAAATCAGTTGGATCACTCTCGATTGGTGGAGAGATTTTTGAAGATGAAGCCTAGGGAATTTAATGGCAAGTCGTCTGATCCATTATGGCCAGCACACTGGATAGATGAGATGGAGAGAAATTTTCTTATGATGACTATTACAGAAGAAGAGAAAGTATTATGTGCCACCTTCATGCTCAAAGGCGATGCACATCACTGGTGGAAATCTACTCGGGACTATCTATTGACCAAGCACGCCCAACTGACTTGGGCTATATATAAAGAAGCTTTCTTTGAGAAGTATTTTCCACGAAGCTTCAGAGATTCTATGGAGAAGGAGTTCCTGAGTTTATATCAGGGACAGATGTCAGTGGATGCATACCAATAGCGTTATGAGGAGCTGTTTTTCTTCGCACCACTGAGTATGCAGGAAGAAGAAACCAAAACCCGTAGGTTCGTCACGGGACTGAGAGGAAGCATCAGAGAGCATGTTCTGGGCTTAGAAAAGAAGATTTATAATGAAGCTGTCCAAATAGCTCGAGTTATTGAATCGAGCCAGAAGGAGAGTTATTTCACACAGAACCGGGGTATAAAAAGGCCAGCTGGAAGTTCTTTTAACGGAGGCAATAACAAGACATATAAGCCTTTCCGCCCTCAGAATTTTAATGCTGCAACTAAGACTACTCCAGGGACTCAACCTCAGCCAAAGCCTGAATTCTGAAAGCCCAAAGTGTTACAACTGCAACCAACCGGGACATATGGCAAGGGAGTGCCCTAAGCCCAAGAAGCAATTCCATCAGGGACGGGTATATGCTGTTACATCCGAGGATGCGGCTGCATCACCCGATGTGGTCACAGGTATGACTGAAACTTTTTGAAGTTGTAATTACATTGTGTGAGCATGTAGACTAAGTTAAAATAAATCACAGGTATCGTACCTATAAATGGCGCACCCGCCAGAGTACTCTTTGATTCAGGAGCTACTCATTCATTTATATCCGTGTCATTCGAAAAGAAGATAAACTTACCCATCAAAACATTAGACTACAAATTACTTGTACGGTCACCGATGGGGTTAGAAGTGGAATTAGAGAAAGGATATGGACCATGTCCAGTCCACATTGGTGAGAAAACCTTAGATGCAACCTTGATACAACTTGAGATGGCAGACTTTGACGTCATCTTGGGAATGGACTGGTTAGCTCGGCATTCTGCGAACCTACTATGCGCCAAAAAGAAGCTAACATTTAAAGACCAAGCAGGAGCAGAATTCAGTTTTACGGGAACCAAACTTCCCCGTGGTCGACCTAACCAAGGAAGCACCACAAATGGAAGATATTGAAGTCGTGCGGGACTATCCCGACGTATTTCCAGAGGAACTACCAGGATTACCACCCGACCGAGCCACAGAGTTTGTGATAGATCTGATACCTGGAGCCGCACCAGTATCAAAAGCACCTTATAGAATGGCTCCTACGGAACTGAAGGAACTGAAGGTGCAACTACAAGAACTACTGGACAAGGGTTATATTCGACCCAGTATATCACCATGGGGAGCGCCGGTGTTATTCGTGAAGAAGAAGGATGGTAGTGTTCGATTATGCATCGACTATCGGGAGTTGAACAAATTGACAATCAAGAATCGATATCCACTACCACGGATCGATGACTTGTTCGATCAGTTGCAAGGAGCAAAAGTATTTTCTAAGATTGATCTTCGATCGGGCTATAATCAATTGAAGATTAAAGAGGGTGATATTCCTAAGACAGCTTCCAGGACCAGATACGAACATTATGAGTTTTTGGTCATGTCTTTTGGATTAACAAACGCACCAGCAACTTTTATGGAACTAATGAACCGGGTTTTCCACGACATGTTGGATACGTCGGTTATAGTATTTATTGATGATATATTGGTATACTCCAAGGACAAAGAGACTCATATCAAGAACCTAAATGCTGCCCTACAGCGTTTAAGGAAAGAGAAGTTATATGCCAAATTTTCAAAGTGCGAGTTTTGGCTAAGTGAAGTCGCCTTCCTAGGCCATGTAGTATCCGCTGAAGGAATTAAAGTGGACCCCAGCAAGATCGAGGCTATTGTAAAGTGGGAAGCACCAAAGAGCGTTTTGGAAATTAGAAGTTTTCTGGGTCTAGCTGGTTATTATCGGAGATTCGTGGAAGACTATTCCTGGATTGCCGTACCTCTCACTAGTTTGACTAAGAAAGGTGAAAAGTTCGTGTGGACCGATAAATGTGAGAAGAGTTTCCAAACGCTGAAGACCAGATTGATATCCGCTCCGATTTTGACTATTCCCGTTCCAGGATAGACATTTACTTTATACACTGATGCGTCGGGACTGGGATTGGGATGTGTGCTTATGCAAGGAGAGCAAGTGATTGCTTATGCTTCAAGACAGTTAAAGATACATGAGAAAAATTATCCCACTCATGATCTGGAGCTAGCGGTAGTAGTGCATGCTGTCAAGATATGGAGACATTACCTATACGGAGAGAAATTCCAGATTAAGTCAGACCATAAAAGTCTTACTTATCTATTTAATCAGGAGGAGTTGAATATGAGACAAAGAAGATGGTTGGAACTATTGAAAGACTATGATTGTGATATCCAGTATCATCCGGGAAAAGCAAACGTAGTAGCGGATGCGTTAAGCAGAAAAGCAATGATAAAATCACAAGGAGAGGTTAGCACAACTGCAGCAATGTGTACTACCGGAATGGTATTCAATCACGGAAACGAGCAGTATGTGATAGACGCAACGGATGAATCAGCCAACCAAGGGTTCATTCATCGGTTTTCAAATATGTTCGCTGCATTGAAGATTATACCGGACATAATGGATGAAGTGAAGATAGCTATCAAATCAGATCCTTATCTGAGAAAAGGGTACAAGAAGATATCGAGAAAGGTAGGACTAATCCCCGAGTTCACCTTGGACGAAGAGAAGTACCGAAATACAAAGGAAGAATATGTGTACCTAAAACGGAAAGTATGGACATTAGACACCGACCGATGAAAGAAGCCCATACCACCATCTATTCGATACATCCCGGAAGCACAAAAATGTATCATGATCTAAAGAAACTATATTGGTGGAGGGGAATGAAAGCGGATGTAGCCAAGTTCGTGTCTCAATGCCTAAATTGTCGGAAAGTAAAGGCCGAACGACAAAGACCCGCAGGACTATTACAGCCATTACGTAACCAGCATGGAAATGGGACTGCATCACTATGGACTTCGTCACGGGACTACCACCGACTCCTCGAGTAGTTGACGCAGCTTTGGGTGATTGTGGACCGCTCGACTAAAACAGCTCGCTTCATACCGATACGACCTCGGGATACCATCGGAAAGGTTAGCAAAGCTGTATGTGGATAATATTGTTCGATTACATGGTGTTCCGAAAAGCATTGTGTCTGATAGAGATCCACGATTTACTTTCACGTTTTGGGAAGGATTGCAAAAGGCTATGGGTACAACGTTGAAGTTCGAGGATCGCATTTCACCCACGGCACGGACGGACAGTCGAGCGTACAATCCAGATTCTAGAAGATATGCTACGAGCATGTGTAATTGATTTCAAAGGATCATGGGACGAAAAGTTACCATTGATCGAGTTCGCTTATAACAATAGCTATCAGAATACTATACAGATGTCACCTTATGAAGCTCTGTATGGCAGAAAGTGTCGAACTCCTTGTTTTGGAATGAAGTTGGAGAACGTAGTATTGTTGGGCCGGAATTTGTTGAAGAGACTTGTCGAGTGGTCGATATTATCAAAGAAAGAGTAAGAACAGCTCAGAATCGTCAGAAGCAATATGCAGATACTCGACACAGAGATCTGGAGTTCACTGTAGGTGATAAAGTATTTTTGAAGGTATCGCCTATGTGAGGATTGAAAAGGTTCGGACAGAAAGGGAAACTAAGTCCAAGATATGTCGGGCCGTATGAAATTCTAGCTAAGCGTGGTAAAGTGGCTTATCAGTTAGCACTACCACCATCTATGTCAAGTGTGCATGACGTATTTCACATTTCCCTATTGAAGAAGTATGTCAAGGATCCAACGCACGTGTTGACAGTAGATTTACCGGATTTGACTGATGATTTGACATTTGAAGTAACACCAACTGAAATCACCAGCCGAAAGGTTCAACGACTACACAACCGAGATAACTATTATGTTAAGGTCACATGGAAAAGTAGAGACATGGAACAAATTACTTGGGAAGAAGAAAATGCTATGCGAAAGCAATACCCTCACTTATTTGATTCAGAAGGTACGTATAATTTTGAGGACGAAATTTTTATAAGTAGGGGGGAGTTGTAAGACCCGTGTCAATCTAACCCGGTCTTACCACCTTGAACTAGGTTTACCCATCATGGTCGAGTCAAATGGACCAAGGGCGTTAGGAAGATCGAGATCCTAGGTATCAAATCGACCCAAAAACACTTAATTTGAAGGGAGGGTCGGTCGGACCTCCCAAAGCAGAAAGTCAGACCCTCAATTTTGAAGGGAGGGTCGGACATCTTAAACCCTAGGGTCGACAGGATCATCGACCCTCCCATTGACCCTCGGTTACCGTAGGAAATAGAATTAGGAAATTTCCTAATTTTCGATTGGGATTCTTTCCTAATCTCAATGGGACTTATTTAGGATGTTCCTACTCTATTTAAAGGACGTCCCTAAGCCTCTTTCACTCCTTTTACAACCCTAATTGAATTGAGAGAAATAAAAGAGAAGGAGAAGAGGAAGAAGAGAAACAAGGAAGAGAATTTAGCCAAAAGAGAAGATTTGCAGAGAAGGAGTATACTTCTCAGGTATGGATACTAATTCCATGAGTTTCTACAGACTTTAGGTTAGCTATTGATGAGAGTGTGATCTCGGAGAAACCCAAACCATCAACCCATGGTTAGGTTTTCATGAAAAACCATAGGAGAATGCATGAAAGCTATCTAGGTGGGTTATACATGGTTCCAGACCATGGAATGAATGTAGAATGGAAAGTAGGAGCAAGACATAGGATCCCAAGCACGAAGAATGGACTAAAAGAGGGAATTGGACCAAAGTGCACCGAGGGTCGCACCGAGGGTCGATGACCATCCGACCCTAGGTGATCCTGACCATCGACCCTCAGTGTTCGGGAAGTTCAGAGTTTGGGGAGGGTCGCACCCAGGGTCGATCATGACTCCGACCCTACCTCCGACCCTCAGTTGACAGAATGGTTTTTAAATTCAAAATTAATTCTAATTAAATTCTATCGACTTTGTTAGGCTTCTAGCAATATAATAACAATATAAAGGTGATTCTAAAGCTTGGAAAAGTGTCTATTAGCAAGCTAAGGTGAGGAAATAGAACTCTAAACTAATTAGTTAATAATAAACTATTTTCTATTTCTTGAGTCCAATGCCATGCTTGATTCTATGCGAATATGTTTGTAATGTGCATACAACATGCCATCCAATATTTCTATTACTTGTTCATGCATATTTACTTTATCATTTATAACATGATGATGGTGATGATAGGAATAGGCATGTGATTGTATGTGTGTGGTTGGTGTACTTGATGCGAGCGAGTATCAGGGGAGGTGTGATGAGAACGTCAATAAACGTTAACCTTTGGCGGGTCTCAGCACTTTAGCTCTATCTCTAACTCAAGTCTTGTGCATTAGCATCGTCGTATCGCCATTACTTTAATAGAACTATTATGTCGTAGAGTATCAGGGGAGGTGGTCTCGGTCCTTGTAGTCTCTGACTCTACCGGGGGGGCCTTAGCTCTATCTCTATGGGCATTCTGAGGGATGCTGGGGTGAGGCCTTGGATACACTATTTGGCATTAGGATTGGTTAGTTGTGAGCCCAATTTGCAAGCCCTCGCTAACAGGGTCTTACGTGTTGGTATGGTATTATATAGCAATAAAAGTTAACCTTTGTTGTATAATGTCATGATTAGGGTGGATGGGGACGACGATAAACGTTAACCTTCGGGCAGAATTCCACACCCTGTATATAGAGGCGGGGTCAATAAACGTTAACCTTTGACCACCCAACCTTTCTATTGCGCATTGCAAACTAAAAACAAGACCAAAGATATGAATTGATTGCATGCATATGTAATGTTGCATTGTTTTGTCTACTCACTGAGCCGTGATGTGTGCTCACCCCCTCGACGTCGAATATTTTTAGTTGATGATGCAGGTTATACAGTTGAAGAATACATGAATGCTCCAGCGTATGGGAATGTGGCGGCAATGGAAGCTGAAGCTGAAGTAGATACACATGACTCCTCTTGCGAGTGCAACTCATGTGTATTTGACTAGATTTTCTTAGTTTTATTTATTTGGATTTAATTAAGACATGTATTTGATAATTAATTATGTCTCAGTTGATACAGAATAATTTTGCTATTTAATATTACTATCACAGTAGATCCTCAGTTCATTTTATTATAAGATTTCCGCTATTGTGTATTTACTCAGATTATGATTACGGATGTGTGTAAGTTTAGATAACGCGGGGATAGCCTACTCGAGATCTTGGTTGAACCGTTGGTTTGCTAGCAGTTCATCACACCATTCTGAACAGTGTGGAATTGGGGTGTGACAGTATGAACTTTCGTTTACGGGGAAGTTTGGTTCCCAAAAAATTGAACTCTGCTCCTTCCTTGTCTTTAAATGTCAGCTTCTTTTTGGCACACAATAAGTTTGCAGAATGCCGAACTAACCAGTCCATTCCCAAGATGACGTTAAGTCTGCCATCTCAAATTGGATCATGGTCGCATCCAAGGTCTTTTCACTAATAAGAACTAGACATGGTCCATAACCTTTTTCTAACTCTACTTTTAATCCCATAGGTGATCGTACAAGTAGTTTGTAGTCTAAGGATTTAAGGGGTAGACTCAACTTCTTTCCAAACGTCACAGATATAAAGGAATGAGTAGCTCCTGAATCAAAGAGTACTCTGGCGGGAATGCCATTAATAGGTACGATACTTGTGATTTGTTTTGGTTGAGTCTACATGCTCATACAATGTAATACAACTAACTAAAAATGTAAGTCATACCTGTGACCACATCAGGCGATGCGGCAGCATCCTCGGATGTAACCGTGTAAACTCGTCCTTGATGTAGTTGCTTCTTGGGCTTAGGACATTCCCTTGCTATATGTCCCACTTGGTTGCAGTTAAAACATTTTATCCCTTCAGTAATTGGCTTCGGTTGCTATTGAGATACGGGAGTAGTCTTGGTTGCAGCGGTAAAGCCTTGAGCACGGAAGGGTTTGAATGTCTTGTTATTCCCTCCATTATAAGAATTTCCAGCAGGCCTTTTGATACCTCTGTTTTGCATGAAATAACTCTCCTTCTAGCTCGATTCTATAACTCGAGCAATTTGTGCCGCTTCATTATAAACTTTCTTTTCATGTCCCAGAACATGCTCGCGGATGCTTCCCCTAAGTCCCATGACGAACCTTCGGGTCTTTGTGTTTTCCTCTTGCATACTAGTGGGTGCAAAGAAAAACAGCTCTTCATAACGTTGTTGATACGCATCCACGGTCATCTGTTCCTGATATAAACTCAGGAACTCTCTTTCCATAGAATCTCTGAAACTTCTCGGAAAGTACTTCTCAAAGAACGCCTCTTTATAAATATCCCAAGTCAGTTGGGCATGCTTTGTAAGTAAATACGTCCTGGTAGACCTCCACCAATGGTGTGCATCTTCTTTCAGCATAAAGGTGGCACATAACACTTTTTTTCTTCATTTAGTGTCATCATCATAAAGTTTCTTTCCATTTCGTCAACCCAGTGTGCCGGCCATAAATGATCTGCTGGCTTGCCATTGAATTCTCTGGCCTTTAGTTTCAGAAAATGCTCCACCAGTCTGGAGTGGTCTAGTTGTTGTGGGACACACGCTCCATACATAGGTGGTTGGTATTGATATCCACCTGGAGCTATCTCATGATTTTGTACTTGAGCCTGCATGATAGGAGTCTGAGGTGCGTGGGGTACTGTGTTACTTCCCCCTGGTGCTGTGCTTTCCTGTCCGGCTGGCATTGGAGGTGTCTGTGCAACTGGAAGAGTTATGCCTATTGCAGCTTGGATAGTAGCTTGTGCTTGTTGCATCTATTGCAGCTGTTGGGCCAAGTTCATTACGACCGTGGCCAAGTCTGTAGGTAGAGCTAGAAGATTGGTAGGATTTTCCTACCCATTTATAACGGACGGTGCCGTGTTCATATTCCCTTGTGTTCCCGGTTGTGTTTGGTTATCTTCCCCCATAGGTGGTAGTGGTGGAATAGAGTTACGGCTCTGTTTGGTTACTCTACATCCCGCCATTAATTAATCTGATAGTGGGTTTGCCTGAAATCATTGAACACGAGAGACAATCATTAAATACTTCATTCTCATATTTTAAAACCTCTAACAAATGCAAATTTCAAATTTTTCAAGTCATTCTGTCAAAAATGCTGTGTTTTCATTGCAGGGTCGATGGGTGTCCGACCCTCAGTCTGCGACCCTGGGAAATCACCCATTCTTCCCGAGAGCCGAGGGTCGATGGGGGGGTCGGAGGATGTCCGACCCAGGGTGCGACCCCTGATTCTCTGTCAGATTCCCGAGAGCCGAGGGTCGATGCGGGGGTCAATGCGGGGGGTCGACTGTTTTAATCGAATTTTCCGACCCCCGGACTAAAAATCTGATTTTTAAGTCCGATTCAAAGTCCATTTCTCATTCTTTCTTCTCCGCTTCGACTCAACTCGTCCCTCTGAGTTGCTACAGTGACAACTCCAATCCGTTGATGGTTTGCACTCCTTATTTCATCGTCTACACCTCCGTTACAGGTATGTCTTCTACCTTTTTATGTTTTTAGGTTTCTTTACCTAGGTTTTTGCTCGTTTATCTCGTATTTTTCAAATTAATCTTTTTTCAACCGTAAAAATTTGATTTTTATTGGGGGCTTTTGTTGTTGGTGACTCGAGGAACGAAAGCCCTCAAAAATATTCGAGTTTCATCGGTTGGTTATCGAGAAACTCAAAATTTACACTTTTTGCCCTAATTTTGTCGAGATTTTGAATTTCTTGAAATTTCTTCCAATTCAATCTCATTAGCTGAAATTTCCAGATGTATGAGTCTCACAGGATAGTCTAGGATCTATGTAAGTCCTCCTGCCCACGCGTATGGGTGAAAAGTGAGGCTTTTGACCAATTTACGTCGTTATTATGTCGAAATTTTGGGTTTTTACTCTCTACTAATCCATTATTTGTTCTTTCTTTCTTATTTGCAGATACTATGGCTCGTACCAAGGTACCCAGAGTTTACGACCTTCTTTGCTTCTGTTCCAATGAAGCCGAGGCACAGTATGCCCACTATGCTCGCAAGAAAGTAGAGGGCGGCCGCAAAGTGGACTTGGCTAGCTTAGCCCTGTTCAATGTGGAGGGGGCCTTTGGTGATATGGGCTGGCTCCCTGTCATCACCTATGACATGTGTACCTGTCCTGACTTGGTACGCCAGTTCTACTGTAATCTCCAGGTGGTGGGAGATTACAATGATGTTGAGAGGGGTGGTGAGCTTCGAATCACCAGTTACGTCAAGGGGGTTGATGTTTCATTTGATTATCGATAGCTGGCCGATTTGTTGGGCATTTCCTATGCTGGACCCTTGGTATTTTGTGCCCCTGGAGAGCCCCAGTTCTTTTCTCTACAGATGAGGGCTGAGATCGATAGCCAGCTCATCAAACCTGATCGCTAGCAGATGAGAGCGAGTTATCTGCGCTCAGATCCACGGGTATACTGCAAGATCATTCAGCATAACCTGATACCGCAGAGTGGTCATTACGAGAGGATCTCCCAGTTGACCCAGTATTTATTATACTGCATATGCACTAGGCAGCCCGTTTGCCTTCCCTACATCATCATGTGTACGATGATCAGTGCCACGTTGCCCAGTCACACTGGCAACCTTCCTTACGGACGCATGAACACTACCTTGCTTACCCGCCTGGGGGTTGACTTATTGGATGAGAAGATTCAGGAGAAATCCTTCTCATCGCCTCTGGATTGGGAGGCTATCTGCAAGATGGGCATGCGGGATGCCCAGGTCAGTGATGAGGAAAGGAACGCGATGGTGAGCCCTCACACTCGAGTGGAGATGGCCGACGTTGAGGCAGCAGCAGCAGTAGCCACTGGAGCAAGGGTTCAGGGGGATGATGACAACCAGCTATACATGGATGTAGATGCCATACCTCCTCCATCACCTACTCATGCTACTGGAGCTGGTCCGTCTTCTTCGGCTGGTCCATCGTATGCTCCTTCTGACGACATGATGGGGATATTGCACGAGATACGAGAGGCTCAGCGTATATCTGACTTGAGGATGGGAGAGCTTCTAGAGGCACAGCGCTCGTTCGATCAGTGGGTGGGAGAGCTTCTGGTTGCTCAGCGCGTATCGGATCAGCGGATGGGAGAGCTGAGGGATGCTCAGCGTGTGACTGACCAGTGGGTGGCTGATCTCACAGCTAGTCTCGAGACGACCCTGACTCAGATAGCTTGGTTTACCAGAGTCTACGCTGAAGACTATGATAGAGACCGTGAGGCACTGCCACCCCCATCACGTCCAGCTTCTTGATGTACTTCTTTTATTTTTCTTTTTGTATTTAAATGTAACTATCCTGACTGTGGACTGTACTCTGCTTTAATCATATATATATAAACATTTGTTCTTCCTTTTGGTTGTATATAAATTTGTTTCTCATTTAATAGATGCATTATTCTCTTTCAGTTTAGTCTCAAACAATACAGGTGTTTATGGTGTGTTATTATTACATCATTTAAATTTTTATCTTATCTCAGTTCACAACCTTTTGTGGAAGTATACGGTTTCACAGATAAAGCCTGAGATGCTCTGATACGAAGTTGTCACACCCCAATTTTGCACCATTCAGAACAGTGTAATGAATCGCTAATAAACCAACGGTTCAACTAGGATCTCTAGTAGGCGGTATCCATTAAAAATAAAACCATGCACATCCACAACCATAATCAGAATTAATACACAATAGCGGAAGTCTTATAGTAAATGAATTGAGAACTCTAAATGTAATAATCATAATTAAAATATCAAGTTATTGTTGATCAACTGAGACATAAATAAATAAAATATCAATTACATCATTTTATAAATTCAAATAAAATTCTAATAGAATACGCATGAGTTGTACTCGCATGAGGGGTCATGCGTAACCTCCAAGTCTTCAGCTTCCATTGCAGCAATACGCGCATACACCGGAGTATTCATATAATCTTCAACTGTAGTACCTGTATCATCAACTAAAAATATTCAACGTCGAGAGGGTGAGCACACATCATGGCTCAGTGAGCAAACAAAACAATGCAACGAACATATGCATGCATTCAATTCATATCTTTGGTCCGGTAAATAAGTTTGCAATGTGCTATAGAAAGGATAGGCGGCCAAAGGTCACGTTTATTGACGCCGCACCTCTATACACGAGTGTGTGAAGCTGCCCAAAGGTAACGTTTATTGTCGACCCACATGCACCCACCATGGACAATGTACACGCGAAGGTCACGTTTATTACTTTACCCGTTGCCCATACCAAGATGTAAGCCCCTGCTGGCGAGGGCTCGTAAACTGGGCTCGCAACTAACCAATCCTAATGCCAATCAGTGTATCCAAGGCCTCACCCTAGCGTCCCTCAATACATCCTTAGAGATAGGGCTAAAGCCCCCCGGCAGAGTCAGAGACTACACGGTCCGAGACCACTTCCCCTCATACCCTACGACGTAATAGTTCTGCTAAGATAATGGCGATACGACGATGTCAGTGGACAAGACTTGAGTTAGAGATAGAGCTAGAGTGTTGAGGCCCCGCCTATGACACCTCCCCCTGATACTTGCTCGCATCAAGCACACCAATCACACACATACATCCACATGCCTATTCCTATCACCATCCTCATCATCATGTTATAAACAATAATTAAATATGCATGAACAGTAATATTTGAAATATTAGATGACATGTTGAATGCACATAACAATCATACATGCATAAAATCAATCACGGCATTGGACTCAAGAGTAAAACAGTTTATTATTAACCAATTAGTTTAGGTCTTGTTCCCTCACCTTTGCTTGATCGTAGGTCCTCTTTTAAGCTTTAAGAATCAACTATATATCGATATTATAACACTAGAAGACCTAATCAAGTCGATAGAATTTAATTGGAATTAATTCAAACTTTAAAAAAGCATGTTGTTAACTGGGGGTCGATACTAGGGTCGGAGGTTCCATCGACCCTAGGTGCGACCACCCACAGTCTGGACTTCCTGAACACTGGGAGTCGATTGTTAGGGTCTGGTAGGGTCGATTGGTCATCGACCCCCCGTGCGACCCCCTGTGGGTTTCGTCAAATTTTCATCCTTCAGTCCATTCCTTCGTGTTTGGGGTCCTATGCTTGCTTGTACAACTCATTTCATACCTGTTCTATGGCTTAGAACCATAGTTTTTTCACTTATATGATTTTTATGATTTTTCCCATGGTTTTCCATGAAAACCTAATCATGGATGGATGATTTGGGTTTCTCCTAGATCATTCCCTCTTCACTATCCATTCTAAGGTCTGTAGAATTAGATGGAGATAGTACCCATACCTTAGGATTAGGCTTGTCTCTCTGAAGCCTTCTCTTTGATCTTCTTCTCCACTTTCCTTCTCTTCTCTTTCTCTTCTCCTTCTCTTTTCTTTATCTCAATCCAATTAGGGTTCCAAAAGGAGTGAAAGAGGCTTAGGGACGTCCTATTTATAGAGTAGAAACTCCAAAAATAAGTCCCATTGAGATTAGGAAAGAATCCCATTGAAATTTGGAAAGTTTCCAAATCACAGTTTCTGTCGGCTGACAGGGGGTCGATGAGGGGGTCGGAGATCACGTCGACCCCTGGTTCTGAAATGTCCAACCCCCGGTTAACAACTCAGGGTCTGACTTTCTATCTTGGGGGTCCGACCCCTGCCTAGCTTGTTGTGCGACCCTCCCCCTATTTTTAGTGTTTTTGGGTCAGTTTAATACCTGGGATCGTGATCTCCCTCACGTACTTGATACATTTGGCTCGACCATGATGGGTAGACCTGGTTCAAGGTGGTAAGACCGGGTTAGTTTAATACGGGTCTTACAGAATCTAGCTAGGCATTCCCTCCACCAGGGTAATGCCTTAGCAATATTTAGGGCTAAATTGAGCCGACGGCTATACCGACAGGCACAACATCCGCCAAAACCTCCGCTTACCCCTTAGGTATGTAACCTTGTTAAATGGACACAAACTAGAGGCCCATGACCAGTGATCCTATATCCGGGGGCATGACCCTCTGGGTGACCACCTCTAGTGACTTCATGGGTCTGATTGACCAATGGGGTCCGGAGGGGCTTATGTATAAGCCGAAGGCAGTGCCGGATGGAACACCACCCAGCAAAGCCTTTGGATAGCTCTTTGGAAAACCCCTGTTATGGCAAGGTATGCATTCGGATGTAAAGCCGGATGTTTGACCATCCGATTCAACCCTTCTGTTTAGGTTAAAATGAAAATTTTCTAAGTATTAACCAATGGCTAACTCCGGAGGGTATACCACCTGGAATTACCATCCGCTTCTAGCTCTATTAGCTAGTGTGCCTAGCTAGAACATTGGGGATCAACCGTTGGGCTCCCAGCTTACCTCGAGACCCATGTATAGACACCTAGGACCCGTCCATACTGGTTAAAAGCTATGTAACCAACTAATGAAGTTATCCAATTAAATATGTAAAATGACGCGGTTAGAGAAGGAGCCTTGCGCCGATTTTCAGGTTCTGCATCACCATTGGTGTCCACAAGTGAGGTGTCAGGTCTATAGAGTTTGAGCATGTGATGTGCATTTTTTGTATTAAAGAATTATAACATGCCATCCAATAACTGTTATATATGAGCCTGCATTTGCATAACAACAACTATGTTTGTTTGGATAATATGTGTGATTGGGTATGATGGCTCGTGTGACGTGCGAGTACCCAGTACAGTATATGGACCACGTTAATGATGCTTGTAACTTATTGGGTATACGATGAACCATGGGAGTGGGGAGCCAGGGATCTCTGTTAGGATGCAGCCTTGTTCATGATCATATATATGATCAACCATGTATAATGGTTCGTGTGACATGCGGGTACCTAGAGGAGGGTGACGCATGAATACACAGACCATGTTGGAATTGCTAATACCTTAGTGGGGACACGGTGAACCATGGTAGTGGGGAGCCGGGGATGTAAGACCTGCACTCCACTAACCCGGTTTAACTGTGTCGTGCCAGATCTTCCCATCATAGCTGGACCAAGTGGACCGATCGTGTAAAGATGGATCACAATCCAAGTATAAAAATCAACTCAACACCCAAAATTGTATGCATATGGTCGCATACCTGGGTAGGTACAGTCAACCATATGGTAAGAATGAAGATCTCAGATCCAGGACCCTACAGTCGATGATTTCGACCCTACGGTCGACGGGTTCTGCAACCGTAGCCATCGACCGTGAGACCCCAGGTCAGACTCCAAGTTTTGGAAACTTCCCTAAATTAAGGGATTTATTTCCTAAATGAAAGAGGACTCTATATGGAAAGTTTTCCCCTATATAAAGGACTTCCCTCAGCCCTTTTTCACTCTTTTAGAACATTAGTAAACCCTAGAGAGAGAAGGGAAGAGATGGAAGAGAATGAGAAGAAGAAAAGGCTAAGGAGAGGATCTTGCTGAGAAGAGATTGGCTCTCTATCACAGGCAAAGGTATGAACCTAATCCCTGGAGATGTAAACTCTATGGAATAAGACTTCTATGAAAGATAGGCAATATCAACCTATTATGATCCAAGTGATTTCCTTGAGAAAATCCCAAGGAGAACCATGAAGAGTGAGTTTGATGATTAGGATTGATAAGAAACTACTAATGATGGCCATAGGATGACCTTAGAATAAACCTAATTGAAGATCAGAGCACTTGACCCATGAAGAACTCAAATTGCATGTAGTCTGTGACCAGAAATCCCAATTCGTAACTACGGTCGACCATAACATGAGCAGCCTGATCAGAGGATAGACCATAGGCATTCGAGAAGATTCAGGAATCATATGGTCGCAGCTACGGTCGCACCATATGCGACCCTAGGGTATCGACTGTAAGCAATAAGGTTGATACAGTATGAGACCATAGGACCAATCAAACACCTATCAATGCTCTGTTTTAATTTCCTACTACTGTAACATGTTATACATGAACCCTAACTTAAATTCATATAACTTTTAGGTTGTTAAATTGATTGAAAGAGAATTTCAAGACTTGGAAGGAGATCGAGTATTGCTAACAGGTGAGGGAATAAGACCTAAACTTATTGGTTAATAACAAACTGTTTACTTTTATTGAGTCCAATGCCATGATTGATTCTATGTGTATATGCTTGTAATGTGCATCTTACATGTCATCTAATATTCTTGCTATTACTGCTCATGCATATTTACTTCTGTTTATTTATAACAAGATGATGATGATGATGCTAGGAATAGGCATGTGAATGTATGTGTGTGGTTGGTGTGTTGGATGCCAGTGGAGCATCAGGGGGAGGACGTGGCATGGTGGTCTTTGACCTCATCACCAGACTCTAGCTCTATCTCTACTCAAGTCTTGCCCACTAACATCATCGTATCACCATTACCTTAGCAGAACTATTACGTCATAGGGTATCAGGGGAGGTGGTCTCGGACCGTGTGTCTCGGACCGTGTGGTCTCTAACTCTGTCGGGGGGTCTTAGCTCTATCTCTATGGACGTATTGGGGGATGTTGGGGTGAGACCTTGGATACACTATTTGGCATTAGGATTGGTTAGTTGCAAGCCTAGTTTGCAAGCCCTCGTATAGGGGCTTACGTGTTGGTATGGGTAGGGCATCAGGGGAAGTATTGACGGTGTTTGATCCAGACACTTTAGCTCTATCTCTGTTCCATGGTGGGTACATGTGGGACAGTAATGGTGTTTGATCCATTGGGCGGATTCACACACTCATGTATAGAGGTGTGGGGGCCACCAAACCTTTCTATAGCACATTGCAAAGTTAAAAACCAGACCAAAGACATGAATTGAATGCATGCATATGTTTGTTGCATTGTTTTGTTTGCTCACTGAGCCGTGATGTGTGCTCACCCTTTTGACGCCAAATATTTTTAGTTGATGATACAGGTCCTATTGTTAAAGAATATATGAATGCGCCGATGTATGGACACATTGTCGCCATGGATGTAGAAGCTGTTGAAGATGCGCATGATTCATCATGCGAGTGCAACCAGTGCATTTTTTATTAGTTTAGTTATATTTGATTAATGGAACATGTAATGGATTATTTACTTTTATGTCTTGAGTTTTGGAGATAATCAGATTAATTATTTATTATCATTGTTAGACACTCAGTTCATTATCTATGACTTTCGCTTATTTATTTATTACCTCTGATTTTTATCGTGGAATGTGTGTGTGGTTTGATATGGTAGGTATGACCTATACGAGATCCTGATTGAACCATTGATTTATTGGTGGTTCATCACACTAATCTGGTTAGACCAGAATTGGGGTGTGACAACTTGGTATTAGAGCTCTCACGGGTTCTACCCATTGACCTAACTACTTCCACGTGAATCATGAACTGAGTCAGGATAAAAATTAAAAGTTGTAATAAGAACACACCATAAGCATATGTGTTGTATGAGACATAAACTAAAAAAGAGAATAATGCACATATGTAAATGGAAAATCAATTATATATATATATATATATATATATATATAAAAAGGGAAAAAGAAATAAATGATATCATGGAGATAGAGGTGCTGGAGGATGAGGTGCCTCACGATCTCTATCATAGTCCTCAGCATATACTCTAGTAAGCCAGGCCACCTGAGTCTGAGTCGCTCGGAGACTAGCTGCCAGATCCGCTACCCGCTGATCTGTAGAGCACTGAGCGGCTAGGATCTCTCCTACCCTCCAATCAGTTATGCGCTGAGCCTCCCGAATCTCACGTAACAGCCCCATCATGTCATTTGGTGGTGAGCGTAAAGGGCCAACTGAATGAGAAGCCCGAGAAGGGCCAGCTCCAGTAGAATGTTGTAATGATGGGGGAGGGATGGCATCCACATCCATGTACATCTGACCATCATCCTCCTCATCATCACTCACGTGTGCCTCTGCTGCTACCTCTGCTGCTACCGCCTCTGCATCTGCTGCCGCTACCCGAGTGAGAGGACGTCTCATAGCATTCCTCTCATCATCACTAACCAGTATCTCTCTCATGTCCATCCTGCTGATGGCCTCCCAATCAAGATCAGCTGAGAAGGTGTCCTCAAAGATCCTCTCATCCACTAGTTCCACCTGAAGATGAACGAGTAGGGTGGAGATCAGCCGCCCAAAGGGCAAGTTACCTCTTGAGTCAGGCAACGTAGCTCTGTGCATAGTTCGAAGAATAATATATGGGAGGCAGACAGGTTGCCTAGTATAGATATAGTACAGTAGGTACTGAGTCAACTGTGAGACCAACTCGTAGTGTCTGCCCTGGGGAATAAGATTATGCTGGATAATCTTACAGTAGACCCATGGCTCTGGATGCAGGTTGACTACTTTTATCTCCCAGCGGTCATCCCAAAGAATTTGGTTATCTATTTCTACACACACCTATGTAAATAGAAACTGTGGCTCCCTGGTTGCACAGTAAACCAACTGACCATCATTTGAGATGCCTAGGAGATCAGCCAACTCCTGACAGTTGAAAGAGATCGGAACCCCTTTCACCCAGCTGGTGATCCGAAGCTCTCTACCCCTGTCCACATCCTCTAAGTCACCCTCTACCTGTAGGTGACAGTAGAATTGCCTGACCAAGTCCGGGCAAGTGCAAGCTTCGTACAGAATCATTGGAAGCCAGCCCATATCACCAAACGCCCTTTCCACATCAAACAAGGCTAAATGGGCTAAGTTAACACATCTACCCCCTTCCACCTTCTTTTGATTAAACCAAGGGTATTGTGTTTCTGCTTCCATGGACCTGAAGCGACGTGGGTCATGAACTCGAGGAACCTTAGTGCAAACCATGATAACTACAAGACACAAAAATAAGAAAAACAAGTTAGATAAATTTGAAAATTTGATAGCATAAGATGTAGAATGGAAAAAAACCTCACTTTTCACCCAAACTTTGGGCAGGAGGACTTACATAGGTCCCAAACCATCCTGCAAGGCATATTCAATCAGAAACTTTAACTAGGTAGGTCGAATTTGAAGAAATTTTCACAATTGGGAAAAACCCCCAAAATTTAGGTCAAAATGAGAATTTTCAAGTTTCTACTAAACTAACCGATGAAACTCGAATTTTCTTGAGGGCTTTCATCCATTGGGTAGCCAATAGCAAAAGCCCCCAATAAAAATCAAATTTTTACGGTCAAAAAATATTAATTTGAAGATAACCCTATAAATGGAGCAAAACCTAGGTATGAAAGCTTAAAAAGGAGAAAGAGTAGAGAACATACCTTGAGGAATGGAATGGAGATTGTGGATCAATGAAAGAATCACCAAATTTGTACGGTTGACACTGTAGCAACTCAGTGGTGGCGAGTTGAGTTGTGACCGTAGGAAAGGAAAGGAGAATGGGAGGGAAAATCTCAAAAATAGGTTTTAAAACCTGATTGGGATCTTACGGTCGCACAAATTCGACCAAAACCATTGATCGTATGATCAACCATAGGGTCTCGGTAAGTTGTCAGGGATTTGATGGTCACACCTATGGTTGTACAACATGCGACCGTAGGCCATCGACCTTATAACTGACTATTGTCTGCATTTTGATTATGTTTGAACTTTTGCCTATTGATTTTGTTCTTCTCTCGCCTTCCATTGTGAGACTAACTCAATACCACCACTCTATTTTGTCTCACATGTGTAGCTTTGCCAATAACACATCAACCAAGAGTTCAAATGGCTGGGCGTAGAGTAAGTAGAAGGAGACAGAATGCAAACCCATCTCCACCACCTATGGAGATCAACGAAAATGAAGGTCAGCAAGGGCAGGAAGGAAATATTGGAGCTCAGAATGCTGCACCTCAGAATGTTCACACACAAGCCAACCCAACCAACATACCTGCACCACCTACGGATTTGGCTACTGTGGTGATGAATTTGGCACAGCAAATGCAACATATACAGCAAATGCAAGACAACATGCAAGTTGATATCGGAATTGTTTTCCCAGTTGCAAACACAACATCTCTACCTACAGGACAAGCTAGTACACCACCTGGTGGTTGCAACATTGTACCTCAAGCACCGCAAACACCAGCAGTACAAGGCCAAGTGCAAAACCCTGAAGCACCGCAAGGCGGGTATAACCAAGGTAATTATCAGTACCAACCGCCTATGTATGGGGCATATGCACAGTATCAGCTTGATCACTCCAGACTGATTGAGCATTTCCTGAAGATGAAGCCAAAGGAATTCACAGGTAAGCCGTCGAATCCTTTGTGGCCAGCTCACTGGATCGACGAAATGGAAAGAAACTTTATAATGATGACTGTAAATGAAGAAGAGAAGGTATTATGTGCCACATTTATGTTGAAAGGTGACGCACACCACTGGTGGAAATCAACTAGAAGTTATCTGTTAACAAAGCATACCCAACTGACATGGGTTATCTATAAAGAAGCTTTCTTCAAGAAGTATTTTTCAAGGAGTTTCAGAGATCAAATAGAAAAGGAGTTTTTAATTCTGTATCAAGGACAGATGACTGTAGACGCATATCAACAGTGTTATGAAGAACCATTTTTCTTTGCTCCCTCTAGCATGTAGGAGAAAAATTCCAAAACCCAAAGGTTCGTTATGGGACTTAGGGGAAGCATCCATGAGCATGTATTGGGATTAGAAAAGAAAATATATAACGAAGCAGTACAGATTGCTCGAGTACTGAAATCGAGCCAGAGGGAAAGTTATTTTGCTCAGAACAGAGGTATAAAGAGGCCCAATGGAAACTCATACAATGGAGGGAACTCAAAGACATTTAAACCCTTCCATACTTGAAGGCTTCAATTCTGCAGCTAAGACTACTCTGATAGCCCAACCTCAATAGAAGCAAAGTAATGCTGGAGTGAAATGCTTCAATTGTGATCAAGTAGGACATTATTCAAGAGAGTGTCCTAAGCCAAGGAAGTAGCTACAGCAAGGAAAAGTTTATGCAGTTACTTCTGAGGATGCTGCCGCATCGCTTGATATGGTCACAGGTATGACCTGAACCTTTCATTTTGTACTACCTTCTGTGAGCATATAGATTATAATAAGAAAATCACAAGTATCGTACCTACTAATGGCTTACCCGTCAGAGTACTCTTTGACTCTGCGGCTACTCATTCTTTTATATTTTTGTCGTTTGAAAAGAAGTTAAATCTACCCCTCAGACCTTTAGACTACAAACTGCTTGTACGATCACCTATGGGATTAGAAGTAGAACTAGACAAAGGTCATGGATCATCTCCAGTTCTTATCGACGAGAAGATTTGGAGGCAACCTTAATCCAACTTTTGAGATGGTAGACTTTGACGTTATCTTGGGAATGGATTGGTTAGCTCGGCACTCCGCAAACCTATTATGTACGGAAAAGAAACTGACATTTAAAGACAAGAAAGGAGCAGAGTTTAGTTTTGCGAGAACCAAACTTCCCCGTAAATGAAAACTCATTCTCTCTGCATTGAAGGCTATAAAATGCCTCGAGAAAGGAGGAATTGGGTATCAAGTATCTATGGTCAACCTCACCAAAGAAGCACCATGAATGGAGGATATTAAAGTTGTGCGTGAATTTCTGGATGTATTTTCTGAGGAACTACCAGGACTACCACCTAATCGAGCGACAAAGTTCGTTATAGATCTTATACCCGGAGCCACACCAGTATCAAAAGCACCCTATCGAATGGCTCCTACTGAACTGAAAGAACTGAAGGTACTATTACAAGAATTACTGGACAAGAGTTATATTAGACCCAGCATATCACCATGGGGAGCGCCAGTATTGTTCATGAAAAAGAAGGATGGTAGCATTCGACTGTGTATAAATTATCGAGAATTGAATAAGCTTACAATCAAGAATCGGTACTCGTTGCCTTGGATCGATGACTTGTTTGATCAGTTGCAAGGTGCCAAAGTGTTCTCCAAAATTGATCTTCGATCGGAATACCATCAGTTGAAGATCAAGGAAGGTGATATTCCAAAGACTGCATTCAAAACCAGATATGGACATTATGAATTTTTAGTTATGTCTTTTGGATTGGCTAACGCACCCATAACTTTTATGAAACTCATGAACCGGGTATTCCATGATATCTTGGATACGTCAGTCATTGTATTTATTGATGACATACTAGTCTACTCCAAGGACAAGAAAACTCATATCACAAATCTAAGAGCCGCTTTGCAGTGACTAAGAAAAGAAAAGTTTTACGCAAAATTTACTAAGTGTGAGTTCTGGCTGAATGAAGTCGCTTTCTTAGGCCATGTTGTATCAGCTGAAGGAATTAAAGTGGATCCTAACAAGATTGAAGCCATTGTGAAATGGGAAGCACCCAAGATGTTGCAGAGATTAGAAGTTTCTTAGGTTTAGCTGGGTACTATCAACGATTCATGGAAGATTACTCTAGAATCGTCGTACCTCTCACCAGTCAGACTAAGAAAGGAGAAAAGTTTGTTTGGACAGATAAATGTGAAGAGTGTTTCCAAACATTGAAGGCTAGATTGATATCAACTCCCATCTTGACTATTTCGATCCCAGGACAACCATTTACCTTGCACACCGATGCGTCTGGGTTAGGTTTGGGATGTGTGCTTATGCAAGGAGAACAAGTAATTGCGTATGCCTCAAGACAAATGAAGACACATGAGAAGAACTATCCCACTCATAACTTGGAATTAGCAGCGGTGGTACATGCTGTCAAGATATGGAGACATTATTTGAATGGAGAGAAATTTCAGATTAAATCAGATCATAAGAGTCCCACACACCTTTTTAATCAGAAAGAGTTGAACATGAGACAGAGAATATGGCTGGAATTTCTGAAGGATTATGGTTGTGATATCCAGTATCATCCAAGAAAAGTTAATGTAGTTACTGATGCACTAAGCAGAAAGGCAATGACAAAGTCTCAGGAAGAAGCTAGTATAAATGCTATAATGTATGTCACAGGAAGAGTATTTAGTTACGGTAAAGAGCAGTTCGGGATTGATATTTCAGATGAATCAACTGGCCAAGGGTTTATTCATCTATTCTCAAACATGTTTGCTACATTGAAGATTGTACCTGATCTATTAGACGAAGTGAAAACAGCTATTTAATCAGACCCTTATCTGAGAACGGTACAAGAAGACCTTGAAAAAGGTAGGACTAACCCTAACTTCACTTTGTATTCTGAGAAAGTAAAAAGATACAAAGGGAGAGTATGTGTTCCTGAAAATGAAGACTTAGATATTAGACACAGACTAATGAAGGAAGCCCACACCACCACTTATTCGGTACATCTTGGAAGTATAAAGATGTATCATGATCTGAAGAAACGATATTGGTGGAGAGGAATGAAAGCGGATGTAGCTAAATTTGTGTCCCAATGCCTAAATTGTCAACAGATAAAGGCTGAAAGGTAAAGACCTATAGGATTGTTGCAGCCACTACCTAAACCAGCATGAAAATGGCACTGCATCACTATGGACTTCGTCACCGGGTTACCATTGACTCCCCGAGTAGTTGACGCGGTCTGGGTGATTGTGGATCGTTTGACCATGATAGCTCGTTTCATAGCTATATGACCTCAGTATACCCTAGAGAGGTTAGCAAAGCTTTATGTAGATAATATTGTCAGATTGCATGGTGTACCTGAAAGCATCGTGTCCGACAGAGACCCACACTTTATCTCAAAGTTTTGGAAAGGATTACAAAAGGCTATGGGTATAATGTTGAAGTTTAGTACTGCATTCCATCTTCAGACTGATGGACAGCCAGAACGTACCATTCAGATTTTAGAAGATATGCTCCAAGCTTGCGTAATTGATTTCAAAGGATCATGGGATGAGAAACTACCATTGATTGAGTTCGCTTATAACAACAGCTATCAAGCGACTATACAGATGTCACCCTATGAAGCACTGTATGGTAGGAAATGTTGAACTCCTTTCTTTTGGAACGAAGTTGGAGAATGGAGTATTGTTGGACTAGAGTTTGTTGAAGAGACTTGTCGATTGGTCGACATTATCAAGGAAAGGGTCCGAGTGGCTCAAAACCATCAAAAGCAATATGCAGATAATCGACGTAGAGATCTCGAATTCACTATAGGTGATAAGGTATTTCTAAAAATATCTCCTATGCGTGGTTTAAAAAGGTTTGGACAGAAGGGAAAGCTATGTCCCAGATATATTGGACCTAATGAAGTTTTAGATAGACGTGGAAGGATAGCATATCAGTTAGCACTACCACCATCAATGTCTAGTACACATGATGTACTCCTTGTCTCACAATTAAAGAAGTACGTCAGAGATCCAACACACGTGTTAATAGCAGATCCACTGGATTTGACTAAAGATTTGACGTTCGAAGTGGTACCTTTTGAAATTACTAGCCAGAAGGTGCAACGCCTACGCAACCGCGACATCTACTATGTGAAGGTTACTTGGAGAAGCCAAGATGTAGAAGAAATCACATGGGAAGAAGAGAATGCTATGCAGAAGCAATATCCTCACATATTCGACTCAGAAGGTATGTGCAAATTTCGAGGACGAAATTTATATAAGAGGGGGGAGTTGTAAGACCCGCACTCCACTAACCCGGTTTAACCGTGTTGTGCCAGGTCTTCCCAGCATAGTTGGACCAAGTGGACCAATCTTGTGAAGATGGATCACAAACCAGGTATAAAAATTGACTCAACACCCAAAACTATATGCATATGATCGCATACCTAGGTAGGTACAGTCGACTATAGGGTAAGAATGATGATCTCAGATCCAGGACCCTACGATTGATGATTTCAACTTTACAATCGACGGGTTATGCGACCGTAGCCATCAACCGTGAGACCCCGGGTCAGACTTCGAGTTTTGAAAACTTTCCTAAATTAAGGGATTTCTTTCCTAATTGAAAGAGGACTCTATATGGAGAGTTTTTTTATATAAAGGACGCCCCTTAGCCCTTTTTCACTCTTTTAGAACATTAGTAAACCCTAGATAGAGAGATAAGGGAAGATAAGGAAGGGAATGAGAAGAAGAAAAGGCTAAGGAGAGGATCTTGCTAAGAAGAGATTGGCTCTCTATCACAGGCAAAGGTATGAACCTAATCCTTGGAGAAGTAAACTCTATGGAATAAGACTTCTATGGAAGATAGGCAATATCAACCTATATGATCCATGTGATTTCCTTGAGAAAATCCCAAAGAGAACCATGAGGAGTGAGTTTTATGATTAGGGTTGATAAGAAACTACTAATGATGGCCATAGGATGACCTTAGAATAAACTTAATTGAAGATCAGAGGACTTGACCCAGGAAGAACTCGAATTGCATGTAGTCTGTGACCAGAAATCCCAAGGTCACAGCTACAGTCGACCATAACATGACCAGCCTGATCAGAGGATCGACCATAGGCATTCGAAAAGATTCAGGAATCATATGGTTGCAGCTACGGTCGCACCATATGCGACCGTAGGGTATCGACTGTAGCAATAAGGTTGATACAGTATGAGACCATAGGACCAATCAAACACCTATCAATGCTCTGTTTTGATTTCCTACTACTGTAACATGTTATACATGAACCCTAACATAAATTCATATAACTTTTAGGTTGTTAAATTGATTGAAAGAGAATTTCAAGACTTGGAAGGAGATCGAGTATTGCTAACAGGTGAGGGAACAAGACCTAAACTTATTGGTTAATAACAAACTGTTTACTTTTATTGAGTCCAATGCCATGATTGATTCTATGTGTATATGCTTGTAATGTGCATCTTACATGTCATCCAATATTCTTGCTATTACTGCTCATGCATATTTACTTCTATTTATTTATAACATGATGATGATGATGATGCTAGGAATAGGCATGTGAATGTATGTGGGTGGGTGGTGTATTGGATGTCAGTGGAGCATCAGGGGGAGGACATGGCATGGTGGTCTTTGACCTCGTTACTAGACTATAGCTCTATCTCTACTCAAGTCTTGCCCACTAACATCGTCATATCACCATTTCCTTAGCAGAACTATTACGTCGTAGGGCATCAGGGGAGGTGGTCTCGGGCACACCTCTCTGACTCTGTCGGGGGGCCTTAGCTCTATCTCTATGGACGTATTGAGGGATGCTGGGATGAGGCCTCGGATACACTGTTTGGCATTAGGATTGGTTAGTTGCGAGCCCAGTTTGCAAGCCCTCACCAATAGGGGCTTACGTGTTGGTATGGGTAGGGCATCAGGGGAAGTATTGGCGGTGTTTGATTCAGACACTTTAGCTCTATCTCTATTCCATGGTGGGTGCATGTGGGATGGCAATGGTGTTTGATCCATTAGACAGATTCACACACTCGTTTATAGAGGTGCGGGGGCCACCAAACCTTTCTGTAGCACATTGCAAAGTTAAAAACCAAACCAAAGATATGAATTGAATGCATGCATATGTTTGTTGCATTGTTTTGTTTGCTCACTGAGCCGTGATGAGTGCTCACCCTTTCGACATCGAATATTTTTAGTTAATGATACAGGTGTTACTCTTGAAGAATATATGAATGCGCCGACGTATGGACACATTGCCGCCATGGACGTAGAAGCTGTTGAAGATGCACATGATTCATCATGCGAGTACAACCAGTACATTTTTTATTAGTTTAGTTATATTTGATTAATGGAACATGTAATGGATTATTTATTTTTATGTCTTGAGTTTTGGAGATTAATTATTTATTATCACTGTTATACACTCAGTTCATTATCTGTAAGTCTTTTATTTATTAGTTTATTACCTTTTATTATTACCGTAGAATGTGTGAATGGTTTGATATGGTCGGTACGACCTATATGAGATCCTGGTTGAACCATTGGTTTTTTGACAGTTCATCACATTAATCTGGTTTGACCAGAATTGGGGTGTGACAGGGGATCTCTACTATGGTACAGCCTTGTTTATATGACGCACATGCTATATCTTGTCTATCTGGATGGGTATGTTTAGTGGTAAATGTGAACGATGTACTTGGTTGTGTGATTAGTGGCCTTGTGTCACAGCCAACATCTTAGTAGGGGCACGGTGGTTCATGGGAGTGGTGCTGGGGATCTTTGCTGAGCTACGACTCCCCTTTCCTTTTACATGTTACAAGCATCACTCATCACCCATGGTCGCCTTTACTTTAGTAAGGGGACAATTACCAAGAAAGGGGAGGTTCAGGTGTTCAAGGGGGGAGGAATCAAACATTGTTCAGGAGGGGAGAGGTTGAACAAGTCTAGGGGGAGGATCGGACAGATCTCTACTGAAGTACAACTAAGACCATGGTAGCATACACAATTAGTTCTGTGCATAATTGTTGCAAGACCCGCACTCCACTAACCCGATTTAACCATGTCGTTCCAGGTCTTCCCATCATTTTTGGACCAAGTGGACCGACCTTGTGAAGATAGATCACAAAACCAGGTATGAATCGAGTTAAAAATGCTCAAAAGTATGCGAATGGTTGAATACCCTGGTAAGTATGGTCGACCATAAGGTAAGAAACAAAGGTCACTGATCTAGGACCCTACGATCGATATTTTTGACCATATGGTCGACGGATTCTGTGACCGTAGGCCATCGACCATGAGACCCCAGATCAGACTCCGAGATGGAAACTTTCCTAATTTGAGGAGGATTTCTTTCCTAATGTTGGAGAACTCTAAATAGAGAATTTTTCTCTATATAAAAAACGTTCCTCAGGCTTTTTCACTCCTTTAGAACATTAGTAAACCCTAAAGAAAGAGAAGGAAAGAGAAGGAAAAGAAGAAAAGACTAAAGAGAAGACTGAGAGAAGAGTCCCACAAACTCTCTACAACAAGTAAGGTATGAACCTTGTCTCTGTAGCCTTAGAACACTAGGAATAAAGGTTTTTAATGTAAATTGAGATACCAAACCCAACGTAAGAATGCAACCATGGGAATTGCTAAGCAAGCCTCCAATGGGAAACCATGGAGAATAGGTTAGAGTAATTAGTTGGTAAAACTAAGAAACTTAGCTTTAAAATAATCATTAGGATAAACCCAATTGAAGAGCCGAAGAGTTGACCCAAAAAGGACTCGGATTGATTGTAGTTTGTAACCAGAAATCTCAAGGTCGTAGCTATGATCGACCATAGCATGACCAGCATGATCAAACTATCGACCATAGGCATTCGGGAAGAATTCAGAAACCATATGGTCGCAGGTACAGTCGCATATGGTGCGACCGTATGGTATCGACCGTAGGTAGTAAGGTCGACAAAGTATGAGACCATAGGGCCAATCAAACACCTATCAGTGCTCTGTTTCAATTTTTGACTACTGTAACATGTCACATATGAACCCTAACTTAAATTTATATAACTTTTAGTTATTAAATCGATTCAAAGAGAATTACAAGGCTTGGAAGGAGATCGAGTTTTGCTAACAGGTGAGGGAACAAGACCTAAACTAATTGGATAATAACATATTGTTTACTTTATTGTGTCCAATGCCATAAATGATGCTATGTTTGTATGCTTGTAATGTGCATCTCACGTGTCATCTAATATTATTGTTATTACTGCTCATGCATATTTACTTCTGTCTATTTACTACCATGTTGATTGATGATGATAGGAATAGGTATGCGATTGTGTGTGTGTGGTTAGTATGTTGGATGTCAGTGGGGCATCAGGGGGAGGATGTGGCATTGTGGTCTCTGACCTGGTCACCAAACTCTAGCTCTATCTCTACTCATGTCTTGCCCACTAACATCGTCGTATCGTCATTATCTTAGCAGAACTATTACGTCGTAGGGCATCAGGGGAGGTGGTCTCAGACCGTAGAGTCTCTGACTCTGTCGGGGGGCCTTAAATCTATCTCTATGGACGTATTGAGGGATGCTGGGGTGAGGCCTTGGGTACACTGGATGACATTTAGGATTGATTAGTTGTGAGCCCAGTTTACAATCCCTTGCCAATAGGGGCTTACGTGTTGGTATGGGTAGGGCATCAGGGGAAGTGTTGGCGGTGTGTGATCCGGACACTTTAGTTCTATCTCTATTCCATGGTGGGTGCATGTGGGAAGGCAATGGTGTTTGATCCATTGGGAGGATTCACACACTTGTGTATAGAGGGCCAAACCTTTCTATAGCATATTGTGAACGTAAAAATCAGACCAAAGATATGAATGCTTGCATATATTTGTTGTATTATTTTGTTTTACTCACAGAGCCGTGATGTGTGCTCGCCCTTTCGACGTCGAATATTTTAGTTGATACTGCAGGTCCTACTATTGAAGATTATGTGAATGCGTCGATGTACAAACACGTTGTGGCCATGGATATAGAAGCTTTTGAAGATGCACATGATCCTTCATGCAAGTGCAACCAGTGCATTTTTTTTATTAGTTTAGCTATATTTGGTTATTGAAACATGTAACGGATTATTTACCTTTATGTCTTGAGTTTTTGGAAAATAATTGGATTAAATAATTATTATATCATTGTTAGACACTCAATTCATTATCTATAAGACTTCAGCTTAATTGTTTATTATCTCTGATTATTACTGTGAAATGTGTGTGTGGTTTGATATGATGGGTACGACTTAAATGAGATCCTGGTTGAACAGTTGGTTTATTGGCGGTTCATCACACTATTCTGGTTAGACCAAAATTGGGATGTGACAACTTGGTATCAGAGCTCTCTTAGGTTCTATCCATTGACCTAACTACTTCCACATGAGTCATGAATTGAGTTAGGATAAAATTAAAAACTGTAATAAGAACACACCATAAGCACTTGTCTTGTTTGAGACATAAACTAAGAAAGAGAATAATGCACATAAGTAAATGAGAAATGAATTATATATATCAAAAGGGAATAATACAAATGTACATCTGAATCAGAGTATGGTCCACAATCCAGACAGTTACCCTGTAGAATAAAAAAAGAAAGAAGATAATGGGACAATCATGAAGCTGGGGGTGCTGGAGGAAGAGGTGCCTTATGATCTCGATCATAGTCCTTAGCATATTCTCTCGTGAGCCAGCCTACCTGAGTCTGGGTCACTTGGAGACTAGCTACCAAATCAGCTAATTGCTGGTCTGTAGAGAACTGAGCAGCTAGGATCTCTCCTACCCTCTGATCCGTAGCATGCTGGGCCTCCCGAATCTCACGTAGCAGCCCCATCATATCCTCTAGTGGTGGACGTAAAGGGTCAGCTGAACAAGAAGCCCGAGAAGGGCCAGCTCCTGTAGAATGCTGTGCTGATGAATTTGGCATAGCAAGTGCAACAGATACAGCAAATGCAAGCCAACATGCAAGCTATTATGGGAATTGCTTCCCTAGTTCTAAACAAAACACCTTCTACCTGCAGGGCAAACTAATACCGTACTTGGTGGTAGCAATATGGTACCCCAAGCACCTCAAACGCCAGTTGTACAAGCTCAAGTGCAGAACCCTGAAGCACCGCAAGGCAGGTACAACCAAGGAAATTATCAGTACCAACCTCCTATGTATAGAGCATATGCACAATATCAGCTGGACCATTCTAGGCTGATCGAGCATTTTCTGAAGATGAAATAGAAGGAATTTACTGGCAAGCAGTCAGATCCTTTGTGGCCAGCTCACTGGATCGATGAGATGGAAAGAAACTTTATGATGATGACTATAAATAAAGAGGAGAAAGTATTATGTGCCACATTTATGCTGAAAGGTGTTGCACACCACTCGTAGAAATCTATTCGAAGTTATCTGCTAACCAAGCACACTCAACTGACCTAGACTATCTATAAAGAATCTTTCTTCGAAAAGTATTTTCCCAAGAGTTTCAGAGATCAAATGAAAAAGGAGTTCTTAAGTTTGTATCAAGGACAAATGTCTGTAGACGCTTATCAGCAGCATTACGAAGAGCTGTTTTTCTTTGTGCCCTCTAGCATGCAGGAGAAAAATACCAAAACCTGAAGGTTCATCATGGGACTTAGGGAAAACATCCGTGAGCATGTATTGGGGTTGGAAAGAAGATTTATAATGAAGCCGTACAGATTGCTCGAGTGCTGGAATCCAGCCAGAGAGAGAGAGTTACTTTACTCAGAACAGAGGTATAAAGAGGCCTAATGGAAATACATATAACGGAGGGAACTTAAAGACATTCAAACCCTTTCGTACTCAAGGCTTTAATGCTACAGCCAAGACTACCCCGACAACCCAACCTCAGCAGAAGCAGGGTAATGCTGGAGTCAAATGCTTTAATTGCAAACAAATAGGACATTATTCAAGAGAGTGTCCTAAGCCAAGGAAGCAGCTACAGCAAGGAAAAGTTTAAGCAATTACTTCTGAGGATGCTGTCGTATTACCTGATGTGGTCACAGGTATGATTCAACCTTTTTGCTTTGTACTACCTTGTATGAGCATGTAGACTAAATTAAACCAAATCACAGGTATCGTACCTATTAATGGCATACTCACCAGAGTACTCTTTGACTCTGGGGCTACTCATTCTTTTATATATGTGTAGTTGGAAAGAAGTTAAGTATACCCCTCAGATCTTTAGACTGCAAAAACTACTTGTATGATCACCTATGGGATTAGAAGTAGAACTAGACCAATGTTATGGACCATGTCCAGTTATTATCGGTAAGAAGACTATGGATACATCCTTAATCCAACATGAGATGACAGACTTCAACGTTATCTTAGGAATGGATTGGTTAACCCAGCACTCCATAAACCTATTATGTGCAGAGAGAAATTGACATTCAAAGGCAAGGAATGCATAGAGTTTAGTTTTACGGGAACTAAACTTCCCCATAAACGAAAACTCATTATTTCGGCATTAAAGACTAAGAAATGCTTTGAGAAATGAGGAATTGGGTATCTAGTGTCTGTGGATGACCTAACCAAGGAAACACCATGAATGAAAGATATTGAAGTTGTGCATGAATTTTCAGATGTATTTCCTGAGGAATTACTAGGATTGCCACCTGACCGAGCGACAGAGTTAGTCATAGACCTTATCCCCGGAGCCGCACCAATATCTAAGGCACCTTATTGGATGGCTCCTACTAAACTAAAGGAACTGAAGGTACAATTACAAGAACTGCTGGACAAGGGTTATATTCGACCCAGTATATCACCATGGGGAGCGCCGATATTGTTCGTGAAAAAGAAGGACGGTAGCATTCGACTTCGTATAGATTATCAGGAATTGAACAAGCTCACGATCAAGAACAGGTATCCGTTGCCTCGGATCAATGACTTATTCGACCAGTTGCAAGGCACCAAAGTGTTCTCCAAAATTGATCTACGGTCGGGATACCATCAATTGAAGATTAAGGAAGGTGATATTTCGAAGACAGCCTTCACAACCAGATATGGACATTATGAATTTTTAGTTATATCTTTTGGATTGACTAACCCACCCGCAACTTTTATGAAACTAATTAATCGAGTATTCCATGATATGTTGGATACGTGAGTCATCGTATTCATTGACGACATATTAGTCTACTCTAAGGACAAAGAAACTTATATCACAAATCTAAGAGCCGCTCTACAGCGACCAAGAAAAGAGAAGCTTTACGCTAAATTTACAAAGTGTGAATTCTGGCTAAATGAAATCGTTTTCTTAGGCCATATTGTATCAGCTGAAGGAATTAAAGTGGATCCTAGCAAGATTGAAGCTATTGTAAAATGGGAAGCACCTAAGAACGTTGCAGAAATCAGAAGTTTCTTAGGTATAGCTATTATTATCGACGATTCGTAGAAGATTACTCTAGAATCACAGTACCACTCACCAGTCTAACTAAGAAAGGAGAAAATTTTGTTTAGACAAAAAAGTGTGAAGAGTGTTTCCAAACATTGAAGGTAAGACTAAAATCAACTCCCATCTTGACTATTCGGATCCCAGGACAACCATTTACCTTGTACACTAATGCGTCTGGGTTAGGTTTGGGATGCGTTCTCATGCAAGGAGAGCAAGTGATCGCGTATGCGTCTAGACAATTAAAGAATCATGAAAAGAACTACCCCACTCATGACTTGGAACTAGCAGCAATAGTACATGCTATCAAGATATGGAGACATTATTTGTATGGAGAGAAATTTCTGATTAAATCATATCAGAAGAGTCTTACTCATCTTTTCAATCTGAAGGAGTTGAACATGAGATAGAGAAGATGGCTAGAATTGCATAAGGATTATGATTGCAATATCCAGTATCATCCAGGGAAGGCTAATATAGTTGCTGATGCACTAAGTAGAAAAGCAATGACAAGACCTCAGGAAGAAGCTAATACCAATGCTGCAATGTCTGATGCCAAAAAAGTATTCAATTACAGCAATGAGCAGTTCATGATTGATACTTCGGATGGACCAACCAATCGGGGGTTTATTCATCGATTCTCCAACATGTTTGCTACATTGAAGATTGTACATGATCTGTTAGATGAAGTGAAAATAGCTATTCAGTTAGACCCCTATTTGAGAACAATGAAAGAAAACCTTGAAAAAGGTAGGACCAACCCTGACTTCACTTTGGATTCTAAGAAAGTATTAAGATACAAAGGGAGAGTATGTGCTCTTGGGAATAAAGATTTGGATATTAGACATAGACTAATGAAGGAAGCCCATACCACTGCTTATTTGGTACATCCTGAAAGTACAAAGATGAATCATGATCTGAAGAAACTATATTGGTGGAGGGGAATGAAAGCAAATGTAGCTAAGTTTGTGTCATAGTGCCAGAATTGTCAGCGGGTAAAGGTTGAAAGGCAATGGCCGACAGGCTTGTTGAAACCACTACCAGAATCAGCATGGAAATGGGACTGTATCACTATGGACTTCGTCACCGGGTTACCTTTGACTTCTATTGATGCAGTCTGGGTGATCATAGATCCTTTGACTAAGATAGCTCGTTTCATAGTTATACGACCTCAGTATACAGTAGAGAGGTTAACTAAGCTGTTTGTGGATAATATTATCAGATTATGTAGTGTACCTGAAAGCATTGTATCCGACAGAGACCCACGCTTTACCTCAAAGTTTTGGGAAGGATTACAGAAGGCTATGGGTACAACATTGAAGTTTAGTACAACATTCCATCCTCAGATAGATGGACAGTCGAAGCGCACCATTCAAATTTTAGAAGACATGCTCCGAGCTTGTGTAATTTATTTTGAGGGATCATGGGATGAGAAGTTACCATTGGTCGAGTTCTCTTATAACAACAGCTATCAAGCTATAATACAGATGTCAACCTATGAAGCACTGTATGGTAGAAAGTGTTGAACTCCTTTATTTTGGAATGAAGTTGGAGAGCGTAGTGTTGTTGGACCAGAGTTTGTTGAAGAGATATGTCGAGTAGTCGACATCATCAAGGAAAGAGTCCAAATAGCTCAAAACCGTCCGAAGCAATATGCGGACAATCGACGAATAGATCTTGAATTTACCACAGGTGATAAGGTATTTCTGAAAATATCTCTTATGCGTGGTTTAAAAAGGTTTGGATAGAAGGGAAAGCTGTGTCCCAAATATATTGGACCTTATAAAGTTCTAGCTAGACGTGGAAAGGTAGCATATCAGTTAACACTACCACCATCAATGTCTAGTGTACATGATGTATTCCATGTCTCACAACTGAAGAAGTATGTCAGAGATCCAACTTACTTGTTAACAACGGATCCACTGGATTTGACTGAAGACTTGACGTTCGATGTGGTACCTTTTGATATCACTAGTCGGAAGGTTTAACGTCTTTGCAACCACGACATCTATTATGTTAAAGTTACTTGGAGAAGCCAAAATGTGGAAGAAATTACATGGGAAGAAGAAAACACTATGTGGAAGCAATATCCTCACCTATTCGACTCGAAAGGTATGTGAAAATTTCAAGGATGAAATTTATATAAGGGGGGAGTTGTAAGACCCGCACTCCACTAACCCGATTTAACCATGTCGTGCCAGGTCTTCCCATCATTTCTGGACCAAGTGGACCGACCGTGTGAAGATGGATCACAAAACCAGGTATGAATCAAGTTTAAAATGTTCAAAAGTATGCGTACGATCACATACCTGGGTAGGTATGGTCGACCATAAGGTAAGAAACAAAGGTCACTGATCCAGGACCCTACGGTCGATGTTTTCGACCCTATGGTCGATGGATTTTGCGATCGTAGGCCATCGACTGGGAGACCCCAGATCAGACTCTGAGATGGAAACTTTCCTAATTTAAGGAGGATTTCTTTTCTAATGTTGGAGAACTCTATATAGAGAATTTTTCTCTATATAAAGGACGTTCCTCAGCCTTTTTCACTCTTTTAGAACATTAGTAAACCCTAGAGAAAGAGAAGGAAAGAGAAGGAAAAGAAGGAAAAGAAGAGAAGACTAAGGAGAAGACTGAGAAAAGAGTTCCACAGACTCTCTACAACAAGTAAGGTATGAACCTTGTCTTTGTAGCCTTAGAACACTAGGAATAAAGGTTTCTAATGTAAATTGAGATACCAAACCCAATGTAAGAATGCAACCATGGGAATTGCTAAGCAAGCCCCCAATGGGAAACCATGGAGAATAGGTTAGAGTAATTAGTTGGTAAAACTAAGAAACTTAGCCTTAGAATAATCATTAGGATAAATCCAATTGAAGAACCGAAGAGTTGACCCAAGAAGGACTCGGATTGTTTGTAGTTTGTAACCAGAAATCTCAAGGTCGCAGCTATGATCAACCATAGCATGACCAGCATGATCAAAGTATCGACCATAGGCATTCGAAAAGAATTCAAAACCATATGGTTGCATGTACGGTCGCATATGGTGCAACCGTAGGGTATCGACCGTAGGTAGTAAAGTCGACACAGTATGAGACCATAGGGCCAATCTGACACCTATCAGTGCTCTGTTTCGATTTTCGACAACTATAACATGTCACATATGAACCCTAACTTAAATTCATATAACTTTTAGTTATTAAATCGATTCAAAGAGAATTACAAGGCTTGGAAGGAGATCGAGTTTTGCTAACAGGTGAGGGAACAAGACCTAAACTAATTGGATAATAACAAACTGTTTACTTTATTGTGTCCAATGCCATGAATGATGCTATGTTTGTATGCTTGTAATGTACATCTCACATGTCATCCAATATTATTGTTATTACTTCTCATGCATATTTACTTCTGTATATTTACTACCATGTTGATTGATGATGATAGGAATAAGCATGTGATTATGTGTGTGTGGTTAGTGTGTTGGATGCGAGTGGGGCATCAGGGGGAGGATGTGGCATTGTAGTCTCTGACCTAGTCACCAGACTCTAGATCTATCTCTACTCAAGTCTTGCCAACTGACATCGTTGTATCATCATTACCTTAGCAGAACTATTACGTCTTAGGGCATCAAGGGAGGGGGTCTCGGACTGTGTAGTCTCTGACTCCGCCGGGGGGCCTTAGCTCTATCTCTATGGACGTATTGAGGGATGATGGGGTGAGCCTTGGATACACTACATGACATTTAGGATTGGTTAGTTACGAGTTGAGTCTGCAAGCCCTCGCCAATAGGGGCTTACGTGTTGGTATGGGCAGGGCATCAGGGGAAGTATTGGTGGTGTGTGATCCGGACACTTTAGTTCTATCTCTATTCTATAGTGGGTGCACGTGGGATGGCAATGGTGTTTGATCCATTGGGCGGATTCACACACTTGTGTATAGAGGGCCAAACCTTTATATAGCATATTGCAAACGTAAAAACCAGACCAAAGATATCGAATTGAATGCTTCCATATATTTGTTGCATTATTTTGTTTTACTCACTGAGCCATGATGTGTGCTCACCCTTTCGACGTTGAATATTTTAGTTGATGATGCAGGTCCTACTGTTGAAGATTATATGAATGCGCCGATGTACAGAGTTGCGGTTATGGACGTAGAAGCTGTTGAAGATGTGCATGATCCTTCATGCGAGTGCAACCAGTACATTTTTTATTAGTTTAGCTGTATTTGGTTATTGAAACATGTAATGGATTATTTACCTTTATGTCTTGAGTTTTTGGGAAATAATTAGATTAAATAATTATTATATCATTGTTAGACACTCAGTTCATTATCTATAAGACTTCCACTTAATTGTTTATTATCTCTGATTATTACTGTGGAATGTGTATGTGGTTTGATATGATGGGTACGAATTATACGAGATCCTAGTTGAACCGTTGGTTTATTGGCGGTTCATCACACTATTTTGGTTAGACCAGAATTGGGGTGTGACAATTGTTGGTTACTTAATTGCATCAATGAAGTGTTGTGTTAAGGTTGCATTGATATTCGACTTCTCGTTGAGTTGGGATAGGAGCTCACCCCTTGATATCGAATTCTTTTTAGCTTTTAATGCATGTACCTCTTCTGCAGCTGACTGTATGGAATCCATACTGGTAGAAGACATCTCTACCGACGAGGACTTCCTGGATGATCATGACGAGGACTATCCTTATGGTGACTGCATCTACAGTACCTAATCCAGTGCCAGGCCTCTTCTTTCTAGATAGCTGTAGATAGACGTTGGATTAGTTTATCCACAATAGTTCTGTTCAGATTTACTCTTGGATATTGTGTATCTAGATAAACTATGATATTATATGGAACTTGGTTTGTAAAACATAACAACCTTATTTATGCTATGGTAGCATTAGATGGCATCTGTTCCTTATGATTATGATTCTCTTGCTAATAATCTGATTTATCTATTGTCATTATGGATATTGCTTGTGAAGACAGAACTTTGTGGTTGTCGATCGTTGGATGTATTCGGGTTATCTTATGGGACGACCCGGATATCATGCTCGATTCTCTGAATGGGCTATGAGTCAATGGACAAGCCGTATCAGTTTTGGCAGCTTGTCCCGATAATTTAGTATCAAGATTGTTCCTTGGAACTTGACGAGTCCAAAGAAGCAAAGGGCAATTATTTATAGCGTATTCCACCCACCAATCAAAAGGTGACATGTGTCCTACATGTCATTTGTATAGCAATTCTACTTGTAAGACCGGCACCCAAATTTTGAACCTAAGTTGGAAATTTCGGCAAGTGACGAGTCTTCCCACTTACAAATGTATCGAGCCGACACGGCTGAGGAATGCAAGACATCATACTACGAGAGGTCAGGAATCCCACAAATGCAACAACCAAACACTCGGCATTAATGCACCTAAGCTGGCTGACCAAAAATGGAGATCTAACTAGAAAAGGTGCTACGGCTGCACATCAACCGCATGTAGTTCGTAGCCAAACCCTAGTGCGAAAACTGGGTTAGTGACCAACCAACCATGGGATCCACCAGTTGGATTTTATCCTCTCCCTGCATAGCAAGTCGACTGAGCATGGTCTATTCATGGCAACCGGAGGAGGAAATCCTCTATTACCATGATTGGATCAATGGGATCTTATACTTGCCAATTTTTGTGAGGAAAGAGATCACTCAACCTAATTACACCATTAGTCAAGGATTTAAGAGAGAAGAAACTCTGACGCACGAATCAGAGGAGAAGGAGAAAGGAACAAAGAAAGAAAAGAAAAAGAGAAACCCTCCCTCTGACACACACGCTGTGAGACCTACATGCAAATTTTGGGGACGAAATTTCTTTTAAGGTGGAGGAGTTGTAAGACCCACACTCCATGAACCTGATCTAAACCTCTATTTCATTACGTAACAAACCTTCCAATCATAATCGAACCAGACTGGACGTGTCACACCCCAATTCCATACTATTCAGAACGGTGTGATGAACCGCTAATAAGCCAACGGTTCAACCAGGATCTCAAATAGGCTATGTCCGTTTGCTTAAACCATACACATCCACAACCATAATCAGAATAAATACACAATAGCGGAAGTCTTAATATTAAATGAACTGAGAATCTAAATGTGATAATCAAAAATAAAATATCCAATTATGTTGTATCGACCGAGATATAAGTAAATTAAATATCAAATTACATTTCCTTAATGGTCCAAATAGAAATCTAATCGAAAACGCATGAGTTGCACTCGCATGATGAGTCATGCGTCTCCCCTATATCTTCAGCATCCATCGTAGCAACGTGCCCGTATGCGGGAGCATTCATATAATCTTCCACAGTCATACCTGCATCATCAACTAAAAATATTCGAATTCGAAAAGGGTGAGCACACATCACGGCTCAGTAAGCAAACAAAACAATACAACAAACATATGCATGCATTCAATTCATATCTGTGGTCTGGTATATAAGTTTGCAATGTGCTATAGAAAGGTTTGGAGGCCTCCGCACCTCTATACACGAGTGTGTGGAACTGCTCAACGGATCAAACACCATTGCCGCCCCCACATGCACCCACCATGGAATAGAGATAGAGCTAAAGTGCTTAGGACCGCACCGCATCACACTTCCCCTGATGCTCTACCCATACCAACACGTAAGCCCCTATTGGCGAGGGCTTGCAAATTGGGCTCGCAACTAACCAATCCTAATATCAAACAGTGTATCCAAGGCCTCACCCCAGCATCCCTCAATACATCCATAGAGACAGAGCTAAGGCCCCTCGACAGAGTCAGAGACTACACGGTCCGAGACCACCTCCCCTGATGCCCTACGACGTAATAGCTATGCTAAGGTAATGGCGATACGATGATGTTAGTGAACAAGACTTGAGTAGATATAGGGCTAAAGAGCTTAGGACCGCACCGCATCACACTTCCCCTGATGCCCCCCACGCATCAAGTATACTAGCCACACACAAACATTCACATGCCTCTTCCTAGCATCATCGTCATCATCATGTTATAAATAAACGGAATTAAATATGCATGAACATTAATAACAGGAATAGTAGATGACATGTGATATGCACATTACAATCATACAATCATAGAATCATACATGGAATTGGACTCAATAAACAAAAATAGTTTATTATTAGCCAATTAGTTTAGGTCTTGTTCCCGCACCTTTGCTTGAGAGTAGATCCTCTTTCAAGCTTTAAGAATCACTTTCATATCAATAGAAAAACCTAACAAGTCGATAGATTATAATTAGAATTCATTCCAATAGTTTTAAGCTTGCTGTAAAGCTAGGGTCGTAGGATGGGTCGCAGGTATCTGAGACCCCAGGGTATAGGGTCGATCATAGGGACGGTTATCCATCGACCCTAGGTGCGACCATAGCTTCCCTGGACTTCCCAAGAGCTTGGGGTTGATCCTGTGGTCTGATAGGGTCGGTTACCAGTCAACCCTAAATGCGACCATATGTAGTTTGAGTCGACTTTTCATCCTACAGTCCACTCTTTCATGTTTGAACCCTTTGGCTTACTTTCATGGTCCATTCTATGATTGTTCTATGGCTCAAAACTCCAAGTTACTTCCTTTACTTTGTTTACAATGATTCCCTCCATGGATTCCATTGGAATTTTCCCATGGATGGATGATTTGGGTTTCTCCTAGATCCTACCCTCTTTATATACTATTCTAGGGTCTTACACAATTCATGGAGAATGTTTTCATACCTTAGACTTGCTGAATTCAGAGATTCCTCTGAAACTCTTCTCCTTAGCCTTCTTCTCCAACTTTCCTTCTTCCTTCTCTTCTCTTTCTCTCACTTTCAATTAGGGTTTCAAAAGGAGTGAATGAGCCTAAGGGACGTCCTATTTATAGAGGAAAACCTCCCAAAATCCGTCCCAACGAGTTTAGGAAAGGTTCCCTTTGAATTAGGAAAGTTTCCTAATTTTCGGTTTTTGTCAGTTTGCCTAGGGTTGATGCTAGGGTCACAGAATCCGTCGACCCTAGGGTCTCAAGTCATCCGACCCTAGGACTCAAAAGTCATGGGTTGGACCCTGCTAAGGTGGGGTCGACCCTACCTATTTAGGCATGCGACCCTACCCTCCATTTTACTATTTTTGGGTCAATTTCATACCTGGTCTTGTGATTTCCTTCACGCACTTGGTCCATGTGGCTCGACCATGATAGGTAGACCTGGTACAAGGTGGTAAGACCGGTTAGTTTGGTATGGGTCTTACAGGACGAGCGGATGACAATCAAGTACAAAATCAGACGAAAAACTAATGATAATTTTTATACTCGTCTCATGATACCGGCCTACATACCGGTCGACCGGTATGTCTGCGCAGGCAAACTAGTCAGATCCAAAAATAGATCTCTGTGGGTCCCACTTATCAAATCTCAATCCTAGAGACTTTTCTAACGTAGGAAAACTTCCTGAAACCTAACTTAGTCTATATAAGGACTCATAAACCACCTTAAACCTTTTTTATTGATTTTCACAAACCCTAGAGAGGAGAAGGAGATCTGAAGAAGAGAAAGGAGCTGATAAAGGTAGAAGAGGAGATTCCGTTGGATGAAGAACACCATAGTTAGCGAATGAACGGTAAGTGCCTATACTTTTCTCTAGGTTAAGTGTTGTTGATGAATGATCAATACCATGCGAGGCTAGGTATTGATCTAAAACTTTAATTTGCCTTTAAACCCTAATTCGGTTGATAAACCCTAGATTTGAATTCTAGACCAAAGTTCATTAGAACGTAAGACTTGAATGGAAGATAAAACAAATCATATTACATTGCTCAGGCCTAGAATGCATAGGAGGAACCCTAGAAGTCATGTGCAATGACCAACGGAAGATGAACACCAAGTGGTGACCTTCCGGAGGCATACTGGTCGACCATATTGGTGGCTCTAGGTGCAACAGGTATATGTGACCAGTACCTCTTTGGTAGCCTGCCAAGGCTATTCAAGTTACTATACCGGTCACGCCATTGTACAATGACCTGCAACTAGAGTATGCAATTGGTATGTCCAGAATGGGTTGGTTTCTGACCCAGTTGGTTTCCGACCAACGTAAAACCCATGGAACTAATTCTAACTAAACCCTAACATCGTGTAGGACCTTGTGTGTAAGACCCGTATAGTACTAACCGATCTTACCACCTTGTATCAGGTCTTCCTATCATG
Organism: Protea cynaroides; assembly: GCA_028583415.1. Classification (NCBI taxonomy): domain Eukaryota; kingdom Viridiplantae; phylum Streptophyta; class Magnoliopsida; order Proteales; family Proteaceae; genus Protea; species Protea cynaroides. The sequence goes on from CM053276.1 coordinate 52,408,423, forward strand.
GTCGGGCCAAGTGCACCAAGTGCGTGAAGAAACCACAAGGCTAGGTATGAAATTGAACCCAAAATCATCTAATTAGGAGTGTGTGGTCGCATACCTAAGCAGGTGTGGTCGACCACACCTCAGAAAAATGTGACCACTGGAGTCTGGGACATGTGGTCGCAGTTTTTGGTTGTGAGGTCGACGGGTTCTGCGACCCCACGTGCGACCACACGAAGTCAAATAGACTCCGTGATTTGGAAACCTTCCTAATCCGAAGGGGGTAGTTTCCTAATCTAAGTAGGACTCTATATGGAGGGTTTTCCTCTATATATAGGACATTCCTTAGCCTCTTTCATCCTTTTAGAACTCAAACTGAAAGAGAGGGAAAGAGAAGAGGAGGAAGAGAAGGAGAATTGAAAAGGAAGACTAAGAGGAGGAATTTCAGAGAGAACTCTGAATCTTCAACAAGTATGTGACCACACATGTCGACCACAAACCCTCGGGGAAGTTTTAGGGAGGGTGTGGTCGCATGTATGGTTGCATGATATGCGACCACACCTTGCGACCACACACCCTGTAGTCGCAGAAATTGAGACCACAAGTGCAGCCGCACATGCGACCACTCAGCTTCTAGAAGTCTGAATTGATGAAAATAAATTCTAATTTAAAATCTATAAATTTGTTAGATTTTCAAGTGGTCTAAAAGTGATTTACAAAGCTTGGATGAGGAACAACCATCGACCAAAGGTGAGGGAACAAGACCTAAACTAATTGACTAATAACAAGTTGTTTTACTTATTGAGTCCAATTCCATGATTGATTCTATGCTTGTATACTTGTAATGTGCATTTCACATGTCATCCAATATTCCTGCTATTACTGCTCATGCATATTTAATTTTGTTTATTTATAACATGATGATGATGATGATGACGCTAGGAATAGGCATGTGAATGTATGTGTGTGGTTAATGTGCTTGATGCAAGTGGAGCATCAGGGGGAGGACGTGACATTGTGGTTCATCCTAGTCACCAGACTCTAGCTCTATCTCTACTTAAGTCTTGTCCACTGACATCGTCGTATCTCCATTACCTTAGCAGAACTATTACGTCGTAGGGCATAGGGGAGGTGGTCTCGGACCGTGTAGTCTCTGACTCTGTCGGGGGGCCTTAGCTCTATCTCTATGAACGTATTGAGGGATTCTGGGGTGAGGCCTTGGATACACTGTTTGGCATTAGGATTGGTTAGTTGCGAGCCTAGTTTGCAAGCCCTCGCCAATAGGGGCTTACGTGTTGGTATGGGTAGGGCATCAGGGAAAGTGTTATGCGGTGTTTGATCTGGACACTTTAACTCTATCTCTATTCCATGATGGGTGCATGTGGGATAGCAATGGTGTTTGATCCATTTGGAGGCTTCACACACTCATGTTTAAAGGTGCGGCAGCCACCAATCCTTTCTATAGCACATTGCAAACTTATAAACCAGACCAAAGATATGAATTGAATGCATATATATGTTTATTGCATTGTTTTGTTTTCTCACTGAGCTCAAGTTGGAGAGCTGACCCTCGCACGCGTAATTATTTTTAGTTTCTGATGTTGCAGGTATCACGGTTGAAGATTATGTCGACACGCCAACATATGAACAGGTGGCGGCTATGGATGAGTAAGTTGTGGAGGACTATTATGATTCGTTAAGCGAGCGTTTCAAATTATGTATTGGTTACTTGAAAATAACTGGAATATTAATTATTTATCATGATTAGACCTCAATTCATTATTAATAAGACTTTCGCTATTTACTTTATTATCTCTAATTAATGTGGAATGTGTTTTGGTTTAACATGTTTGGCATAGCCTATACGAGATCCTGGTTGAACCATTGGTTTATTGATGGTTCATCACACCATTCTGGTTAGTCCAAAATTGGGGTGTGACATTGTGGTAGCGAGATTGGACTCGGTGATGCGGAGCAAGCTAGCAATCAAGCGTCTAGTAAGGGAATTAGACCAAAACCCTAATTAATTAATAACAGTAAAACATTGTTAATATTATTGTTTCTATGGAGTGTTGCTTGTACTTCTTAACATGTCATCTTTACTTTTAGTTATTATATTATGTTCATGCGTACTCGCTATGCTAGGATTGTGTGTTAGGCATGTGAATGTTTCCGTTGGTATGTGGAATGGGAAGGGCCTAGGGTCTTGCTTGGGGTCCTGGATCATTTCTCACACTAGCACCTTTTTGTATCGCTACTATCTTAACATGCTTGGTGCGGATAGGGTATCAGGGGAAGGACGTGGCATTGTGGTCTCCAGCCTGGCCACCAGACTCGAGCCCTATCTCTATGCCGTAGAGAGTTGTACTGGGATAGGTCCTACTGTGATGACATATAGGATTGGTTAGTGACAAACCCACTTGTACGCCCTCGCCAATAGGGGTGTAGGTATTGGTACAGTGTAGGGTATCCGGGGGAGGACGTGGGATGGAGACGCAGCCTACCCATCAGACTCTAGCTCTATCTCTATTCCGAAGTGAGTGATGTGGGGTGACAGTAGTAGTGTGGTAGGCGCCTGACTATTGGGGGTTGCCACACTCTCGTGTATGGAGGTGCGGTAGCTGTCAAACCTTACCATAGCACTGTGCAAGTATACTAGACTAAATGTGAATATTACTCATGCATATTGCTTGTTGCATTGTCTGATTTTCTTATTGAGCTAAGTTGTGAGCTCACCCTTGTACGTACACCATTTTTAGATGTTGATGCAGGTAATAATGTGGAAGACTTCGTTGTTGCTCTAGCATATGGAACTGCTGCTTCTTTAGATGTGCAGGGGAGGACGAGCATGACGCATCATGCGGGTGCCCTTACTACTTGTACCTCTAGGATGGTTTTAGTTTATTTTATTTTATTTCAATTAGGATTATAAACAATGTAAAGATATTTATTTATGTTTTGGTTTATTGAATAATTGGGATAATTTATTTTAAGTATCAATAGAATACTCAGTTCATTTAATTAAGACTTCCATTGTATTTATTTATTTTCTGATTATGGTTATATGCAATGGTTTGTGTAAGTGGACACGGTCTTTTTAAGATCCTAGTGTGAACCGTTGGTTTAGTGACAGTTCACTCATACTTCTGGTTCAGTCGGAATCGGGTTATGACAACTTGGTGTCAGGGCTCTTAGGCTCTGTCCAACAGACCATACATGCACTTAACTAAATCAATGAATTGAGATAGGAAAAATTAAAAACTTTAATAAAAATATATCATAAGCACCTATTTGATGCATGAGACTAAATAAGAAAGAGCATAATATACTATACTAAAGTGAAAAAACAGTCATGCTCTAGATAGAAACCATGATAACAAGCGAGAATGATCATAAACTACCACAATAACAAGAAAAGAACTGTATCGAAGAGTAAAAACATCCAAAAATAAAATGTTAACCAGACAGTTACCCTGTTATAAAGGTCATAGTACTGATAGGAGAGAAAATAAAGTGATCCATCATGGGGTTGGGGGCATCAGAGGAATAGGGTCAACAATGTCATAGTCATGCTCATATGCGACCCTAAGCTAGTGTACCTGCTCCTGTGTGACCCTTAGGCTGCTGGTAAGGCGCCCTAGGCCATGGTTCATCTCACACTGGGCACCTCGAATCTCCATGAACATACCCATCACTAGATCTAAAGGATGCTGAGATGGTCCCACCACAGGTATGGGCTGCAGGTGCAGGAATATCCTCCATGTGTTCATCATCATCATCCCCTAACTCTTCCGCATAAACTGCATTGGCTGTTGTTGCTACTGTTGTCGTTGCTGCTACCCTCCTAGGTGGACGTAGATGAGCTTCCAACTCCTCATCACTAATCGGTACGGTGTCCATCTTCATCCTGACGATGGCATCCCAGTCAATGTCTGATGACATGGTATCCTCGATAGTGATCTCACCTTCTAGGTCTACGCGAAGGTGCTGCAGGATGGTAGTGATAACCCAACCATAAGGAAGGTTGCCTATCAGGTTGGGCGTGGTAGCCTAGAGCATAGTCCTGATAATGATATAGGGTAGGCAGACGTACTCTCTGAGATACTGTGTAAGCTGAGATAACTCACTGTAGTTGTCACACCTCAATTCTGCACCATTCAGAACAGTGTGATGAACCGCTAATAAACCAACGGTTCAACCAGGATCTCTAATAGGCTGTGTCCATTAAAAATAAAAACCATACACATCCACAACCATAATCAGAATAAATACACAATAGCGGAAGTCTTATAGTAAATGAACTGAGAACTCTAACTGTAATAATCATAATTAAAATATCAAGTTATTGTTGTATCAACTGAGACATAAATAATAAAATATCAATTACATTCATTTAATAATTCAAATGAAAATCTAATCGAATACGCATGAGTTGCACTCGCATGAAGAGTCATGCGTATCCACTAAGTCTTCGGCTTCCATTGCAGCAACACGCGCATACACCGGAGCACTCATATAATCTTCGATCGTAGTACCTGCATCATCAACTAAAAATATTCGATGTCGAGAGGGTGACCACACATCATGGCTCAGTGAGCAAACAAAACAATGCAACAAACATATGCATGCATTCAATTCATATCTTTGGTCTGGTAAATAAGTTTGCAATGTGCTATAGAAAGGATAGGTGGTCAAAAGGTTACGTTTATTGACGCCGCACCTCTATACACGAGTGTGTGAAGCCGCCCAAAGGTAACGTTTATTGTCGTCTCACATGCACCCACCATGGACAATGTACACGCAAAGGTTATGTTTATTGCTGTACCAGTTGCTCATACCAACACGTAAGCCCCTGCTGGCGAGGGCTCGCAAACTGGGCTCGCAACTAACCAATCCTAATGTCAATCAGTGTATACAAGGCCTCACCCCAGCATCCCTCAATATATCCATAGAGATAGGGCTAAGGCCCCTCGGCAGAGTCAGAGACTACACGGTCCGAGACCACCTCCCCTCATACACTACGACGTAATAGCTCTGCTAAGGTAATGGCAATAAGACGATGTCAGTGGACAAGACTTGAGTTAGAGTTAGAGCTAGAGTGCTGAGGCCCAGCCTATGACACCCCCCCTGATACTCGCTCGCATCAAGCACACCAACTACACACATACATTCACATGCCTATTCCTATCATCATCATCATCATCATCATCATCATGTTATAAACAATAATTTAAATATGCATGAATAGTAATAATAAAAATATTGGATGACATCTTGAATGCACATAACAAGCATACACGCATAGAAATCAATCATGGCATTGGACTCAAGAATAAAACAGTTTATTATTAACCAATTAGTTTAGGTCTTGTTCCCTCACCTTTGCTTGATTGTAGATCCTCTTTCAAGCTTTAAGAACCACTTTTATATCAATAGGAAACCTAACAAGTCGATAGATTTTAGTTAGAATTCATTTCGACAATTCCAGGCTTGCTGTATCAGGATGGGTAGCAGGACGGGTAGCAGTTTTCTACGAACCCCCAGGGGTAGGGTAGATGCCAGGGTCGGATGTTCCATCGACCCTGGGTGCGACCACCCCTTTCCTGGGCTTCCCGAATGCTGGGGGTCGATGCTAGGGTCGGATGTTCCATCGACCCTAGGTGCGACCCCCCATGGTTTGAGTCGAGAATTTCATCCTACAGTCCATTCTTTCATGTTTGGGTCCTATGGCTTACTTCCACAATCCATTATATGCTTGTTCTATGGCTTAAAACTCTAGGTTTCTTCCTTACTTTGCCTACCATGATTTTCTCCATGGATTTCATTGAAATCCTCCCATGGATGAATGATTTGGATTTCTCCTAAGTCATACCCTCTTCATGAACCATTCTAGGCTCCTAAATAAATCATGGAGAATGTATTCATACCTTAGGTTTCTTGAGATTCGAGTTTCCTCTGAATTTCCTCCTCCTTGGTCTTCTTCTTCAATTCTCCTTCTCTTCTCCTTCTCTTCCTTCTCTTCTCTTTCTCTCAATCCAATTAGGGTTGTAAAAGGAGTGAAAGAGGCTTAAGGACATCCTATTTATAGAGTAAAAATCCTCCCAAAGTAAGTCTCATTGAGTTTAGGAAAGGTTCCCATTGAAATTAGGAAAGTTTCCTAATTTTCGGTTCGTGCTGTTTTTGATGTTTACCGGGGGTCAATGTTAGGGGGTCGATGGGGGGGTCAGACAATTCAAGACCCCTGCGACCCCTGGTCATGGGTCGATGCTAGGGGGTCGATGAGGGGGTCGATCCTGCCTAGTTAGGCATGCGACCCTACCCTCATTTTGACTGTTTTTGAGTAAAATTTCATATTGGGTCTTGGGTTTCTTCACACACTTGGTCCACTTGGCTCGACCATGATATGTAGACTGGTCACGACACGAAATATAAGGTTAGACCGGGTTCATGGCGTGCGGGTCTTACAGTAGTGACCGCTCTGAGGAACTATATTATGTTGAATAATGCAGCAATAGATGCGAAGAAGAGGCCATAAGCTTACAACTTTCATGGGTGCCCCTGGGTTAAGGATCTGCTCTGCAACCTCTTGGCATAGGTCTTTGGTAAGGTAGCCCTTCACCTTGGGAGCACAATAAACCAAGTCACTATTATTGGGAATCCTCAAAAGGTCAACAAGCTGGTGGGTGTCGAATGATATGGGAACACCTTTGACAAAGCTAGTGATGCGGATGTCTCTACAGTAATCGAAGTCATTAAGATCTCCCACAACCTCTAGATTGGCATAGAAGTGCTTCACTAGATTGGGTCGGGTAGTCACTATATAGGTGATCACTAGCAACCACCAAAGTGCATCAAAGGCAGCTTTAACATCGAACCGTTGGAGTTGTTTTAGATTCACGCGGCATCTAGACTCGATGTTTTTCTCCTCAAGCCATGGGAAACTGGCTTCTGCCATCACCGAACGAAACCACCACATGTCATATTGTGGAACAGGCAAGTGTGATCGGTTCATGCCCGGAGCATATGCGTGCTTACCAGCACCATGACGCCTAGACATGATTTTACTACAAAACAAAACGAAACAATGAGAATTAGTCGAGATTTTTTGAAATTTTGGCAGCATCAAAGGCCTCGAAATCACCCAAACTTTGGGTAGGAGGACTTACGTAATAAAATAGCAACAAATAGAGACCAAATAATCATCACACAAAGCAAGAATTTCAACACTATCCAAAAAATTTTGATTTTGGCCAAAACCTAGGTCAAAACCACAAAAAAAATTGATTTTGAGCAAAGCATACGGTGGAACCTCAAATAAGTTGAGGGTTTTTGTCCATGGAGGTCCCAAAACCATTTCTAAGCCGAACAAAAAGAGTTCCTATGGTTGGAATCTCCTAAATCTAGAAAAACATAATTTTTGGGTAAGAAACCATGAAGAAACAACTTAAAAGAGAGTGAGGAAGGAAAAAACTTACTTTGAGAGGTTGTAGAGTATTCTTGAGTAAGAAGAATCGCTTCTACATGCACCGGTCAGACTGTAGCAACTCACCAAGCTAGAGAGGAATCGCCATCAGAGAAGAAGAAAAGTGAAAAAGTTAAAAAGAGAGTCAAAAATCAAGATTTTAAAGCCTTTTCAGGCATACCGATCGATGGTTTTACCCTATACCGGTTAACCGGTATCTCCTATGACATGCGACCGGCACCCCTCGGGAAGACCAAAAAGGTTTGTCCACCTGGACATACCGGTCGCACCATATTCTACAGTGCCGCCACTAGTATGTTGCGACCGGATAAGTTAGTTATCTTCAGAAAAATTTTAAAAAAAAATTATTTTGTGATTTTGATGGTTTCCGTTGGAGTTTTCGCCTCGAAACTATTGTTTTGGACGAATGCTATGGACCATACCCAGTTCACCTTAATGGGTGAAACTTGGAAGTAAACCTGATTTGACTCGAGGTGGCAGACTTAGACGTCATCTTGGGAATAGATTGGTTAAGCCAGCGTTCGACTAGTTTATTATGCACTAAGAGGAAGCTTGCTTTCAAGGATGATAATGAAAAGGAGTTTAGCTTTACAGGGACTAAGTTACTTAGGAAGCGAAAGCTTATCCTCTTTACTCTCAAAGCTAAGAGATGTTTAGAGAAGGGAGGAATTGGATACCTAGTGTCTATGGTCGACGTTGCTGTAGAGGTGCCAAAGATGGAAGATCTAGATGTGGTACAAGAGTTTTCAAATATATTTCCAGAAGATTTACCAGGACTACCGCCAGACAGGGCTATAAAGTTTGTGATAGACCTTATGTCAGGATCGGCACTAGTGCAGCACCATACAAGATGGCCCCTACAGAGTTAAAAGAGTTGAAGACCCAGTTACAGGAACTACTAGATAAAGGTTTCATATGACCAAGCATATTGCCGTGGGGAGCGCCTGTATTGTTCTTAAAGAAGAAGGATGATAGCGTACGACTATATATCGACTACCGAAAGTTGAACAAGTTAACCATCAAGAATAGATACCCTTTGCCTAGGATTGATGACCTTGTAAGCAACCCATTTTAGCTACCCTCAACATAAGTGAACCAATATGGCAGGTTTCTGGCTTTTAACCCAAGGGTTTGTGATTCTCTAATGAACCCCACAGTAGGGTCATAGGCTATTACCTACTTGGATAAATATGTCGTGAAATTATCTTCGAAATGAGATTGGAATCATCAAATTCTGACTTCAAACAAGGAAGATATCACAGTTTGAGAGTGTAAGGGCATTTACATAATTATCGTATGATGCATGCATTATCATTCAAACTTCAAGACATCATATCTTCGTCATCTGATATCAGAATCAGATGATTCAAAGGCCAATATTCCTTATTTTTCAGTCCTCTTCAAAGTGGACATGAAAAATCTTGGGTAGAAGTCACCAGTGGGTCCAATGCAAGCTTTCATGCAAAATTATCGTTAGAACTTCAAAGCTTCATATCTTTGTCGTTCTACATCAGATTCAGATGATTCCCAGGCCATTATTCTTCATTTGTGTTGTTCTACAAAGTGGACGTAAAAAATCTCGAGTAGAAGTCTCCGAAGGGACCCATGCAAAATTACACATGGAAATGGTCATTTAATCTTCTGAAATTCATATTTTGGTCACCCCATATCCAAATCAAGTAATTTCAGTTTCATTATGTTCCATTTTTTAGTACTCTACAAAGTGAAAGTAAAGGATTTTCGGTAGAAGTCTCAGAAGGATCCCATGCAGAATGGTCAGTCAAATTATCGATAAATGGTCTGCTTAAACTTCAGAAATTCATAAGTTGGCCATTTTATTTCCAAATGAGGTTATTCAAGTTCCAATATTCCTCATTTTTAATGTTCTACAAAGTGAACGCAGAAAATTTGGAATAGATGTTATCGAAAAATTTCATATGGAAGGGTGACAGAAATGGACTATGAAATGTCAACCTTGGTCCAAACCAGCTTAATCCAGCTTAGTCTAACTTAGCCCGGCCCAGCTCAGACCAATCCAAACCAAGTTATGTCAGTCCATATACATGCATTTCTTTTATATGTTTATAATGTACAATATATTATTGTATAATATATATATATATATATATATATATATATATATATATATATATACATACATGTATATTATAGGAAAGAGAGGCCGTGGAAAGAGAAAGGAAAGAGAGGCCGTGGGAAAGAGAATGGGAGAAAGAAAAAAAGGAAAAGAGAGAAATAAAAGAAAAAAAGAAAAGAAAAAAAAAGATCTCTTTCAAGTTTTCTAGAAAAAAGAAAAAACGTGAAAGAGAGAGGGAGAAAGAATAAAAAAAAGGAAGGAAAGAGGAAGGAAAGAAAAAAAGAAAAAAGAAGAAAAAAAATGTTTTATAGAAAGAAAACGTGAAAAGAGAGGGAGAAAGAAAAAAAAAGGAAGGAAGGAAGAAGAAAACGAAAGAAGAAAGAAAGGAAAGAGAGAAGGAATTTTCTAGAAGAAGGAAAGAGAAAAAGGAAAGAGAAAAGGGATTTTCTAGAAGAAGAAGGAGAAAAAGGAAAGAAAGGAAGAAGAAAAAACGTGGGAAAGAGAGAAGAAAGGAAAGAAAAAAATGGAAAGAAAGGATTTTCTAGAAGAAAAAGAAGAAAAGGAAGGAAGAAAGAAGAAGGAAAGAAGAGGAGAGGATTTTCTAGAAGAAGAAAAGAGGAAAAATGTGTGGAAGAGAGAGGGAGAAGAGAAAAGGGAAGGAATAGAAGAAAGGAAAGAAGAAAAAAGGAAAAAAAAAGGATTTTCTAGAAAAAGAAGAAAAAGAAATAAGGATCTTCTAGAAGAGGAGAGAAAAAACATAAATAGCCACAGAGAAGAGATAGGGGGCTTCTTTTCCAGACCACAAGGAGAGGAGGACGTAAGTGAGAGAGAGAAATGTGAGAGAGGGAGAAAGAAAGAGAGAAGAAGAAGAGAGAAGAAAGAAAAGAGAAGAAAAAAAGAGAGAAAGAGAAGAGAAAGAGAAGCAGAGAAAAGGAACAGGAGGATTCACATTCAAAGAACTTGATACGATCTCCAGACATCCTACATCGACGGTTTCACTCGATTCGAGCACAAGGCTAGTACCCTAAACAAATTTAGAGGTCGTTAGAATGCTTGAATGTCAATTTTGCTTGAAAAAGACTAATTTCCATGAAATCTCGATTAGGAATGCTCTATTACATGCTTGTTAATGTTAGGATGCCTATGTCTAGCATTTTTCATGAATGATAATTTGTCTAAGCTATTCAATAATGAAGTTTTGAATGCTATATGATGATGTTTGATGTTTTTTTGCTAATTTCATAAAGTGGTTTTTTTAATCTGAAATTTCTAGATTTAGGATTCAAACTTAGGACGTGCATCACATGTAGTTTTTCTTATATTTTAAAGTCCAAATTTTTATGGGAGTCTCTCTGATATGTTAGAAGACTACCCTAAAAATTCGTTCCATTTGGAATTGGGAAAAATACATCAAAAAACTACGTCTTTGACAGTACTATTTTACTCGGGTGTAATGCAATCCTCCATCAGAAAGTCTCTAGACAAGGGTCTTATGGCCATAATCAATAAATTAGCTTCATATGAACTTTTTAGATATGAAAGTCTTTTCAAAAATGACATTGGTTTCATATTTTTCAATTTTTTATTGAATTGATATCAATTTTTAAGTGCATAGTGCTCTGATTTTGAATCTGTCATGACGTACTGATTTGCATGATTGAAAAGAATCATTTTTCACAAAGAAAATATGCTGCTTTAACTTGTTTTTTTGGATGCGATTTTAGATCAGATAGTTCTCTACATAGGCATATGTTTATATTTAATTTTCATTAAGTATAGGATTTTATTTGGAATTTATGGTGCAACTGGTCAAAAATCTGGAACAGATTTGACCAGTGCACATGTCCGGTCTTAGGGCATATCTTTGACCTATTTTTGCTCTCTGTTGGGATTCAACTCCTTCATATGAAATATAATATATCAAGTCATATTTCTATGAAAAAGAGTTGATCTTGATTTGAGTTGCAGAAGACCTACTTATTTTCATTCTTGTGTAATGTGACAGAATCTGAATGCAGTTCATAACTTTGTCCATTATCTGAAACTTTGTGTCACAATTTTGACAGTTTTGAGTCATTAATCTTTCCAAATGTCTTCATAAAAATTACAATTTTTTAAATAACATTAAACATATGTTTTTTAATAATTTTATACTTTTCAAAAAAAAGATTTCATTGATGTCTCATTCATTGTAACATGCAAATTGATTGTTTGAGCAAATTCTGTCATATTTGGATAAATGGCTATATTTGGAGTATTCATATGCTTTGTTTGGATTGTGCATACCATATTTGTCATATTCCATGTGTTGCTATATTTGGTAGAATAAATATATTTTTTTACCATATTTAGTAAAATTTTAATTTATTACCATTTTTAAGTCTTACTATGCTTAGAAAATAGCATATAAGATCTTTTCTTTTTTTTGAAAAAATTCGTGTCATATATGCATTCTATGATTGGTACTTACCATATTGATATATAGATGCATATTAGATCTTGCCATATTAGATCTTATCATGCTTAGATTAGCATATTAGATCTTGCCATATTAGGTTGCCTTATTTGCAATGCATGCCATATTAGGGAAATTTTCATAATCTTACTATATTTTGTGATAGTTACCATAAATATCATATATGCCATGCTTAGAATATTCCATTTATGGCAAGAACTTAATTTATGTTGCACCCTAGTCGAACTGTCATATCTGTACACCTAGCAAACATATTAGGCGTGGGAACGTGCATTTAGGCACCTACATTCTTGGGAAGGGCATAATGGGAATAATAAAAATCTTAATAAAGAAAGAGAATGTTTTGCCAAATCTTCCAAAATTAGAACTTAGGATGAAAAGGGTAATTCAGGACGATTTCCACCTCTTAGTAAACCCTAAACCTAGAATAGGTTCTCAATCCTAAACCTAGAATAGGTTCTAAACCCTAAACCTAGAACAGGTTCTCACATTCTAACCTAGAACAGGTTATCCCATCAATTTTAAACTACGCAGATTTTGATTCCTAGGGCAAACCCTAGGATACATAGGCTATTTGGGAGAATCTCAAATTTGGATCCAAACCTTAGTCCACTTGGACTATCCATAGATCCACTAGGATATTTACCCACATTTTGACCCAAATAGGGTTATCCACATTCCAACCCAGATAGGGTTATCCACATTTCAACCCAGATAGGGTTATCCATATTCCAACCCATAAAGGGTAATCCATATTTCAACCCAAATAGGTTACCCATAGATCCACTAGGACTATCAATCAGTTTGCATGGACTATCCAGATCTTAACCCATAGGGTTTCTCATCCTTTCAAGCATAAACTTCAACTTGAACAATGAACTTAATCATGCACAAAAATAAATCACAGCCATAAACTTTAATCACACCTGAACTACGATGGTGAACCTGATTTTCAAAATAATTCCGTAATACGTAGGCAATCTGAGGGATACAAATTCAGTTCAATGATATCAAACCACTTGGTTTGGTTCGGTTTAATAGATAGTGTCTAGCATAGGAAAGGTATAGGAGACCGATTTCGATCGGGCGGTTTGGGTGCCTAACCCCTTCCCATAACCGTAACCTGACGCTTACTCAATCTCTGATGGACCAGAAATCCAATCTAAGGGTCATGAGTCAATCGAAGTCTTACCTTAGGGTGAGATTTCACATTTCTAAGGTCCTAGACCTTAATCTAGGTGGTGACTTCCAAGATTTCTATCTTTGTCCTCACAGACCTGTTCGATCAATTGTAAGGTGTAAAAGTTTTCTCAAAGATTGATCTTAGATCTGGGTATCACCAACTGAAGATCAAGGCAAGAGATATTCCGAAGACTGTCCTCAAGACAATGTATGGGCATTATAAGTTTCTTGTAATGTCATTCAGGTTGACCAATGTCCCAGTGTCATTCATGGAGCTTATGAACCGAGTGTTTCATGACATGTTGGACACTTCAGTTATCATATTCATCAATGACATATTGGTCTACTCAAAGGACAGGGAGACTCATGCAACACACTTGAAAGTAGCCTTACAACAGCTGAGAATGGAAAAGCTCTACTCCAAGTTTAAGAAGTGTGAATTTTGGCTGAAAGAAGTGGCTTTCTTGGGTCATGTAATATATGCAGACGGTATCAAGGTATATCCAAGCAAGATTGCAGCTATAGTAGGATGGGAAGCACCAAAGTCAGTTGCTGAGATTCGTCGCTTCCTTGGATTGGTTGGTTACTATAGAAGATTAGTGAAAGACTACTCAAGGATCGTCGTTCCACTCACCAGGCTAACCAAGAAGGGAGGGAAGTTCATATGGACAGACGAGTGTGAGAAGTGCTTTCAGACTCTGAAGTCAAGATTAGTCTCTACACCTATCTTGACCATCCCAGCACCAGGCTTACTGTTCACTCCATATACGAATGCATCGGGTTTGGGACTAGGATGTGTTTTAATGCAAGGAGAACAGGCGATTGCCTAAGCATCAAGACAGTTGAAGGAGCATGAAAAGAAATATCTTACGCATGATCTGGAGTTAGCAGTGGTCATTCATGCAATTAAGACTTGGAGGCACTACCTGTATGGTGAAAAGTTTCAAATCAAGTCAGACCATAAGAGTCTAACTTACCTTTTCACTAAGAAGGACTTGAATATGAGGCAGAGGAGATGGCCGAAACTGTTAAAAGACTATGATTGCAATATTCAATACCATCTGGGTAAAGCAAACATTGTGGCTAATGCCTTAAGCAGAAGTGGGCATTGAAACCTGAGGCAGGACCTAGTACAAACACTACACTGTGTGTTGCAATCTCTGGCTCAATAGAGAATGAAGAATAACATATATTAGAGCTAGCAGAACATCCAGTGGAGCAAGGCTTGATTCACAAGTTCACATTGATGTTTGTACCCTTGCACCCTTGAATATCTCACCAGATCTGATAGATGAGGTGAAAGCAGCAATCCTACAGGATCCACACCTCAGGACTTTGCAAGAAGATCTAGAAAAGGATAAAAACAACCTTGACTTCACCTTGGATTCAGACAAGGTACTGAGGTATCGTGGACAATTATGTATACTTGAGAGTGAGAACTCAAACATCAGAGACAGAATTATGACAAAAGCTCATTATACCCCATATTCGGTACATCCAGGAAGCACTAAGATGTACCATGATTTAAGGAGATTATATTGGTGGAGGGGTATGAAAGTGGATGTAGCTTGGTTCGTATTTCAATGTCTGAATTGTCAGCAAGTGAAAGTAGAAAGACAAAACCCAATTAGGTTGTTACAACCACTATCGGAGCCAGCATAGAAGTGGGATTATATCACAATGGATTTCATCACTGGCCTACCCTTGACACCAAGGTCAGTGGATGCAGTTTGGGTGATAGTCAATTGATTTGCCAAGATAGCCTGCTTCATTGTTGTTAGACCTCAGTACACCATGGACAGGTTGGCCAAGCTATACGTAGATAATATAGTTAGACTTCACGATGTGACAAAGAGTATAGTATTTGACAGAGATCTCCGCTTTACATCTAAGTTCTGGGAAGGATTACAGAAAGCCATGGGAACCAAACTAAAGTTTAGTACAACCTTCCATCCTCAAACAGATGGCCAGTCAGAGAGAACTATTCAAATCTTGGAGGATATGCTCCGAGCGTGTGCCATAGATTTCAAGGGAGCTTGGAATGAAAAACTATTACTCATCGAGTTTGCTTATAAGAATAGTTATTAGGCTATGATCAAGATGGCACCATATGAGGCACTCTATTGGAAGAAATGTCATACACCTCTGTTATGGAATGAGGTGGGAGAGAGAAGGATCGTAGGATCAGAGTTCATAGAAGAAACTTGTCGAGCGATTGATCAAAAACAGGAATGGGTAAAGAAAGCTCAAGTTCGACAAAAGTATTACGCAGATAACAGATGTCAAGACCTGGAGTTTATAGTGGGAGACAAGGTATTTCTGAAGATATCACCTGTGTGAGGTCTGAAACAGTTTGGTAAAAAGGGAAAGCTATGCCCTAGATATGAGGGACCGTACGAGATACTGACCAGATGTGGTAATGTGGCATATCAACTGGCTCTGTCACCATCCATGTCAAGAGTTTATGATGTATTCCATGTTTCACTATTGAAGAAGTATGTCAGGGATCCATCGCACATCCTGACAGTAGACCCACCAGACATGATAGAAGATTTGACATTTAAGGTGGTACCTGTGATGCTTACAAGTCGAAAGGTACAACACCTCCAGAACAAAGATATCCATTACGTCAAAGTGCATTGGAAAATCCAAGATGTAGAAGAAATTACTTGGGAGGAGGAGAACGCGATGCGGAAGGAGTACCCCAACCTTTTCGACGAAGAAGGTACATGCAAATTTTGAGGCCAAAATTTCTTTTAAGGGTGGGGGAGTTGTAAGACCTAAATGCAAATTTCAAGGACGAAATTTCTTTTAAACCTCTATTTCATGTCATGATATGCCTTCCAATCATAACCGGACCAGACGGGACTAGCGGATGACAATCAGGTATGAAATCAAACAAAAAACTGGCGATAATTTTTATACCGGTCTCATAATACCGGTTTACATACTGGTCCACTGGTATGTCTGCGCGGGCAGACTAGTCAGATCCGAAAATGGATCTCTATGGGTCCCGCTTGCCAAATCTCAATCTTATAGACTTTTCTAACATAAGAAACTTCCTAAAACCTAACTTAATCTATATAAGGACTCCTAAACCTCCTTAAACCTCTTTGATTGATTCTTACAAACCCTAGAGAGGAGAAGGAGATCTGAAGAAGAGAAGGAACTAAGAAAAGGAGAAGAGGAGATTCCGTTTGATGAAGAACACCATAGTTAGTGAACCAACGGTAAGTTCCTGTACTTTTCTCTATGTTAAGTGTTATTGATGAATGATCAATACCATACGAGGCTAGGTATTGATCTAAAACCCTAAATTGCCGTTAAACCCTAATTTGGTTAATAAACCCTAGATTTGAATTCTAGACCAAAGTTCATTAGAATGCAAGACTTGAATGTAAGACCCGTATCAAACTAACCCGGTCTTATCACCTTGAACCAGGTTTACCCATCATGGTTGAGTCAAATGGACCAAGGGCGTGAAGGAGATCATGATCCCAAGTATCAAATCGACCCTAAAACACTCAATTTAAGGGGAGGGTCGCATACCCAGAAAAGGAAGGTCGGACCCCCCAAGACAGAAAGTCAGACCCTCAGTTTTATAGGGAGGTTCGGACACCTTAGGAACCCTAGGGTCGACGGGATCATCGACCCTCCCATCGACCCTCAGTTGCCGCCGAAACTGAAATTAGGAAATTTCTTAATTTTCGATTTGGATTCTTTCCTAATCTCAAATGGACTTATTTTAGGATGTTTCTACTCTATTTAAAGGACGTCCCTAAGCCTCTTTCACTCCTTTTACAACCCTAATTGAATTGAGAGAAAGAGAAGAGAAGGAAAAGGAGAAGAAGAGAAGCAAGGAAAAGAAGATAGCAAAAAGGAGAAGAGTTGCAGAGAGGGAGTAATCTTCTCAGGTATGGATACTAATTCCATGAGTTTCTACAGACCTTAGGTTAGATAATGATGAGAGTATGATCTCGGAGTAACCCAAACCATCAACCCATGGTTAGGTTTTCATAAAAAACTATGGGAGATTACATGAAAGCTATTTAGGTGGAGGATTCATGGTTCTAGACCATGGAATGAATGTTGAATGGACTGTAGGAGAAAGCCATAGGACCCCAAACATGAAGGATGGACTAAAAGGAGGGAAATTGACCAAAATCCATCGAGGGTCGCACAGAGGGTCGATGACCATCCGACCCTATGTGATCCTGAGGATCGACCCTCAATGTTTGGGAAGTCCAGATTGGGGAGGGTCGCACCCAGGTTCGATCATGACTCCGACCCTACCTCCGACCCTTAGTTAACAGAATGGTTTTTAAATTCTGAATAAATTCTATTTAAATTTTATCGATTTTGTCAGGTCTTCTAGCAATATAATAACATTATAAAGGTGATTCTAAAGCTTGGAAGAGTATCTATTAGCAAGCTAAGGTGAGGGAACAAGACCTAAACTAACTGGTTAATAATAAACTATTTTAATTCTTGAGTCCAATGCCATATTGATTCTATGCGTGTATGCTTGAATGTGCATTCAACATGTCATCCAATATTTCTATTAATTGTTCATGCATATTTACTTTACTATTTATAACATGATGATGATGATGTTGATAGGAATAGGCATGTGAATGTTTGTGTTTGGCCAGTGTATATGGTGAGGGTAGGGATGGTATCAACCGGTACAACCATGACCGTTCTTCATGGGGTGTATATTGTGCCATGGTCTACTTAAGTCATGTCCACTGATGTCGTCGTATCGCCATTACCTTAGCAGAACTATTATGTCGTAGAGCATCTAAGGAAGGTGGTCTCGGTCCTTGTAGTCTCTGACTCTACCGGGGAACCTTAGCTCTATCTCTATGGATGTTCTGAGGGATGCTGGGGTGAGGCCTTGGATACACTGTTTGGCATTAGGATTGGTTAGTTGCGAGCCCAGTTTGCAACCCTAGCTAGCAAGGGTTTATTTGTTGGTATGGTATCAATCGGTACAGCCATGCCGTTTTCATGGGGTGTATATTGTGCCATTTTGGGTGCTGTGGGCGACAGTGTAGGAGTCATTGGGTGTATCCACACACTTGTGTATAGAGGTGCAGCGGCCACCTATCCTTTCTATAGCACAGTGCAAACTTTAAACCGGACCAAAGATATAAATTGATTGCATGCATATGTATTGTTGCATTGTTTTGTTTGCTCACTGAGCCATGATGTGTGTTCACCCTTCGACGTCGAATATTTTTAGTTGATGATGCAAGTTTAATCGTTGAAGATTATAGAAATGCTCCGGAGTACGAGAACGTTGCAGTGATGGTAGCTGAAGATGAACTGGATACACATGACATCTCTTGCGAGTGCAACTCATGTGTATTCGATTAGATTTTTAGTTTATTTATTTGGATTTATTAAAGACATGTATTGAATATTTATTTATTTATGTCTTAGTTGATACAGAATAATTTTGTTATTTAAATATTGATATCATAATAGATTCTCAGTTCATTTTATTACAAGACTTCCGCTATTTGTTTTATTTACTCTGATTATTTATGTGGATGTATGGAGTTTAGTTAACACGGATATAGCCTACTCGAGATCCTAGTTGAACCGTTGGTTTGTTAGCGGTTCATCACACCATTCTGAATAGTGCGGAATTGGGGTGTGACAACTTGGTATCAGAGCATCTCAGGCCTTGTCCGCTGAACTAGCATACGTTCATGACAAATTGTGAACTGAGATAGGATAAAAGTAAAAACAGTAATACTAACACATTATAAGCACAAGTGATGTTTGAGACCAAACTTAAAAGAGAATAATGCGTCTATTAAAGGAAGAAAAAATTTAAATATAATGTGAAAGAAACAAACGTATATACATAGCTAAAACAGAGTACAATCCACAACCTGGATAGTTACTCTGTAGTACAAAGAAAGAGAAAAGATACAATCATGAAGCTGGAGGCGAATGAGGAGGCGGTGCCTCACGATCTCTGTCATAGTCCTCAGCGTAGACTCTAGTCAACCAGGCTATCTGAGTCTAGGTCGTCTACAGACTAGCTGCAAGATCGGCTACCCGCTGATCAGTCCGGTGCTGAGCCTCCATGAGCTCTCCCATCCTCATGTCTGATGTACGCTGGGCGTCTATGAGCTCATACACTCTCACACGCTGAGCATCTAGTAACTCCTCCATCCTCAGATCAGATCTGTGCTGAGCCTCTCTGATCTCATGCAACATCTCCATCATATCAGAAGGTGGGTGTGAAGGACCAGCCGCATGAGAAGGACCCGCCGCATATGAAGTACCAGCTCCAGCCGCATGCGTAGGTGAAGGTGGTGGTATCGAGTCTACATCCATGTACATCCGATCATCGTCATCAGCAGGCTCTGCATGAACTCCAGCAGCGGCGGCAGCTGCCTCAGCGTCAGCTATCTCTACCCGAGTGTGAGGGCGCACCATCTCGTTCCTCTCCTCGTCACTGACTTGGGCATCCCGCATACCCATCTTGCAGATAGCCTCCCAATCTAGAGGCGACGAAAAGGTTTCTCCTGAATCTTCTCATCCACTAAATCAACCCCCAGGCGAGTAAGCAGAACACTGATCATACATCCATAGGGTAGATTACCCCTATGACTGGGCAGTGTGGCACTGATCATAGTCCACATGATGATGTACGGTAGGCAGACGGGCTATCTAGTGCAGATACTGTATAGCAGATACTGGGTCAGCTAAGAAACCCTCTCGTAATGGCCACTCTGCGGAGTCAGATTATGCTGGATAATCTTGCAGAAGACCCGTGGAGCCGGACGCATATAACAAGCTCTCATCTGCCAGCGATTAGGTCGTAGCAGCTGATTATCAATCTCAGCCCTCATCTCCATGGAAACAAACTGGGGCTCTCCAGGCGCACAGTACACCATAGGGCCATCATAGGGAATGCCCAGTAGATCGGCCAGCTGTCGATAGTCAAATAAAATGTTCACTCCCTTTACATAGCTAGTGATGCGTAGCTCGTGACCCCTATCCACATCATTGTAATCCCCCACCACCTGGAGATTACAATAGAACTGTCGCACTAAATTCGGGCATATGCACGCGTCATAAGTGATGACAGGGAGCCACCCCATATCACCAAATGCTCTCTCCACATTGAACAGGGCTAGCTCAGCCAAGTTCACCATACGACCACCCTCTACCTTCTTACGAGTGTAGTGTGCATACTGTGCCTCGGCTTCATTAGAGCGGAAGCGAAGCGGATCACGAACTCTGGGTATCTTAGTACGAGCCATGGTATCTGCAAAGAAAAAAAAAACAGATAATGAGTTAATAGGATAAAAATCCAAAATTTGACATTATAACGACGTAAGTGGCCAAAAGCCTCACTTGTCACCCATACACGTGGGCAGGAGGACTTACGTAGGTTCTAACATATCCTACAACACACATACAGTAGGAAATTCTAACTAATGAGGTCCAATTTGAAGAAATTTCAAGAAATCAAAATTTTCGACAAATTTGGGCAAAAAGGGCAAAAATCCAAGTTCTCGATAACCAACCGATGAAACTCAAAAATTTTTGAGGGCTTTCGTTCCTCGAGACACCAATAACAAAAGCCCCCAATAAAAATTGAATTTTTAAGGTTGAAAAAAGTTTAATTTGAAAAATACGGGTTAATTGGACCAAAACCTAGAAATGGAAACCTAAAAACAGGTAAAAATGAGAAAACATACCTGTAGGGATGATGTTGATGTTGAAACACGGATCCAAATTGACCAAAATAGTAGAATGGCACTGTAGCAACTCAGAGGTGAGAGACAAGTCGAAACGGGAGGGAAATAAGAGAGAATGAACCCAGAATTGGATCTTAAAGGTCTGATTTTTGGTGTGAGCGTTGGACAATTCGACCAGGACCATCGACCCTCGGATCGACCCTCCCATCGACCCTCGGCTCTCTGGAATCTGACAGAAAACCCAGGGTCGGATACTGAGGGTCGGAAATACCATCGACCCTGCATAGAAAAGACAGTATTTTTCATAAAATGAGTTGGAAATTTTGGAATTTTACATCGGTTAACGTGCCTACATGAAGTATAAATGATTGTCTCACCTATTTTGATGATTTTCAGGCACCACCAATCTTAGAAGAAATTATGTCTGGACGTAGAGTAACCAGACAGAGCCGAAATGCAGTTCCACCACCATTACCTGTGGAGGAAACTAACTAGGAGAATATATATGTACCAGAAAACCCAGATCAGGCAAATCCTACAAACTCCACCACCAGAGTTAGCAATAGTGGTATGAATTTAGCACAGCAGCTGCAACAGATGCAACACGCACAGGCTCAAATGCAAGTTGCAATGGGAATCATGTTCCAAGCCGCACATGCTACACCCATGCAGACGGGACAAGCCAGGGCAAAGACCGGTGGGTAACCACCCAAGACCTCAAACACCTCAACCACCACCGCACGATTCTAGTACCAGGTCCGGAAGCAGCTCAGGTTAACTATCAGTATCCACAACCCATGTTTGGGGCATACCCCCAAAATTAGTTGGATCACTCTCGACTGGTTGAGAGATTCCTGAAGATGAAGCCCAAGGAATTTAACGGTAAACCGTCGGATCCGTTATGGCCAGCACATTGGATCGACGAGATGGAGAGAAACTTTCTTATGATGACTATCACTGAAGAAGAAAAAGTACTATGTGCCACCTTCATGCAAAAGGGTGACGCACATCATTGGTGGAAATCTACTAAGACTTACCTATTGACCAAGCACGCCCTACTGACTTGGGCTATCTATAAAGAAGCGTTCTTCGAGAAGTATTTTTCCCGAAGCTTCAGAGATTCTATGGAGAAGGAATTCTTGAGTTTATATCAGGGACAGATGTCCGTGGATGCATATCAACAGCGTTACGAAGAGCTGTATTTCTTTGCACCACTCAGCATGCAGGAAGAAGACACTAAGACCTGTACGTTTGTCACGAGACTGAGAGGAAGCATTAGAGAGCACGTTCTGGGCTTGGAAAAGAAGATATACAATGAAGCTGTCCAAATTGCTCGAGTCATAGAATCGAGCCAGAAGGAAAGCTACTTTACACAGAACAGAGGCATAAAAAGGCCAGCGGAAAACGTCTATAATGGAGGGAACAACAAGACATTTAAATCCTTCCGTGCTCAAGGCTTTACTGCTGCATCCAAGACTACCCCGGTAACGCAACAGCAACCAAAGCCAAATTCTGAAGGTCCGAGATGTTACAACTGCAATCAAGTGGGACATATGATAAGGGAGTGTCCTAAGCCCAAGAAGCAGGTACATCAAGGACAAGTATATGCTGTTACATCCGAGGATGCTGCCGCATCACCCGATGTGGTCACAGGTATGACTGAAACCTTTTAGTTGTAATTACATTGTATGAGCATGTAGACTAAGTAAAAATAAATCACAGGTATCGTACCTATAAATGGCATACCCGCCAGAGTACTCTTTGATTCAGGAGCTACTCATTCCTTTATATCTGTGCCATTCGGAAAGAAGTTGAATCTACCCATCAAAACATTGGACTACAAAATACTTGTACGGTCACCGATGGGGTTAGAAGTGGAATTAGAGAAAGGTTATGGACCATGTCCAGTTCTCATTGGCGAGAAAACCTTAGATGCAGTCTTGATCCAACTGGAGATGACAGACTTTGACGTCATCTTGGGAATGGACTGGTTAGCTCGGCATTCTGCAAACCTATTATGCGCCAAAAAGAAGTTAACATTCAAAGACAAAGAAGGAGCAGAATTCAGTTTTTCGAGAACCAAACTTCCCCATAGACGCAAGCTTATACTCTCAGCACTGAAGGCTAAGAAGTGCCTTGAGAAGGGGGCAGTCGAGTATCTAGTATCAGTGGTCGACCTAACAAAGGAAGCACCACGACTGGAAGATATTGATGTAGTGCGGGACTATTTCGACGTATTTTCGAAGGAACTACCAGGATTACCACCCGACCGAGCCACAGAGTTTGTGATAGATCTTATACCCGGATCGGCACCAGTATCAAAAGCACCTTATAGAATGGCTCCTTCTGAACTGAAGGAATTGAAAGTGCAACTACAAGAACTGCTGGACAAGGGTTATATTCGACCCAGTATATCACCATGGGGAGCACTGGTATTATTCGTAAAGAAGAAGGACGGTAGCGTTCGATTATGTATCGACTAACGGGAGTTGAATAAACTGACAATAAAGAATCGATATCCACTACCTCAGATCGATGACTTGTTCGATCAGTTGCAAGGAGCAAAGGTATTTTTTAATATCGATCTTCGATCAGGTTATCATCAGTTGAAGATTAAAGAGGGTGATATTCCTAAAACAGCTTTCAGGACCAGATACGGACATTATGAGTTCTTGGTCATGTCTTTCGGATTAACAAACGCACCAGCAACTTTTATGGAACTTATGAACCGGGTTTTCCACGACATGTTGGATACGTCGGTTATAGTATTCATTGATGATATATTGGTATATTCCAAGGACAAAGAAACCCATATCAAGAACCTAAATGCCGCCCTACAACGTTTAAGGAAAGAGAAGTTATATGCCAAATTTACCAAGTGTGAGTTTTGGCTAAGTGAAGTCGCCTTCCTAGGCCATGTAGTATCCGCAGAAGGTATCAAAGTGGACCCCAGCAAGATCGAGGCTATTGTGAAGTGGGAAGCACCAAAGAGAATTTCATAAATTAGAAGTTTTTTGGGTCTCGTTGGTTATTATCGGAGATTCACGGAAGACTATTCCTGGATTATCGTACCTCTCACCAGTCTGACTAAGAAAGGGGAAAAGTTTGTGTGGACGGATAAATGTGAGAAGAGCTTCCAAACATTGAAGACCAGATTGATATCCGCTCCGATTTTGACTATTCCTGTTTCAGGACAGACATATACCTTATACACTGATGCGTCAGGACTGGGATTAGGATGTGTGCTTATGCAAGGAGAGAAAGTAATTGCTTATGCCTCAAGACAGTTAAAGATACATGAGAAAAATTATCCCACTCATGATCTGGAGTTAGCGGCAGTAGTACATGCTGTCAAGATATGGAGACACTACCTATACGGAGAGAAATTTTAGATTAAATCGGACCATAAAAGTCTTACTTATTTATTTAATCAGAAGGAATTGAATATGAAACAAAGAAGATGGCTGGAACTATTGAAGGACTATGATTGTGATATCCAGTATCATCCAGGGAAAGCTAATGTAGTAGCAGATGCGTTGAGCAGAAAGGCAATGATAAAATCTCAAGGAGAGGTTGTACAACCGCAGCAATGTGTACTACTGGAATGGTATTCAATCACGGCAATGAGCAGTATGTGATAGATACAACGGATGGATCAGGCAACCAAGGGTTTATTCATCGATTTTCAAATATGTTCGCTGCATTGAAAATTATACCGGATATAATGGATGAAGTGAAGACAGTTATCAAATCAGAACCTTATCTGAGAACAGTACAAGAAGATATTGAGAAAGGTAGGACTAATCTTGAGTTCACCGTGGACGAAGAGAAAGTACTGAAATACAAAGGAAGAATATCTGCACCTGAAACAAAAAGTGTGGACATTAGACACCGATTGATGAAAGAAGCCCATACCACCATCTATTCGATACATCCTGGAAGTACAAAAATGTATCATGATTTAAAGAAATTGTATTGGTGGAGAGGAATGAAAGCAGATGTAGCTAAGTTCATGTCTCAATGCCTAAATTGTCAGAAAGTAAAAGCTGAACGACAACAACCCGCAGGACTGCTACAACCGTTATCTGAACTAGCATGGAAATGGGACTGCATCACTATGGACTTCGTCACGGGATTACCACTGACTCCTCGAGTAGTTGACGCAGTTTGGGTGATTGTAGACCGTCTGACTAAAACAGCTTGCTTCATACCAATACGACCTCAGTATACACTGGAAAGGTTAGCAAAGTTGTATGTGGATAATATTGTTTGATTACACGATGTACCAGAAAGCATTGTGTCCGACAGAGATCCACAATTTACTTCCAAGTTTTGGGAGGGATTGCAAAAGGCTATGGGAACAACATTGAAGTTCAGTACTGCGTTCCACCCACAGACAGACGGACAGTCAGAGCGTACAATCCAGATTCTAGAAGATATGCTACGAGCATGTGTAATTGATTTCAAGGGATCATGGGATGAAAGACTACCACTGATCGAGTTCATTTATAACAATAGCTATCAGGCTACTATTCAGATGTCACCTTATGAAGCATTGTATGGCAGAAAGTGTCGAACTCCTTTGTTTTGGAATGAAGTGGGAGAACGTAGTATTGTTGGACCGGAGTTTGTTGAAGAGACTTGTCGAGTGGTTGACATTATCAAGGAAAGAGTGACAACAGCTCAGAACCGTCAGAAGCAATATGCAGATACCCGACGCAGAGATCTTGAGTTCTTTGTAGGTGATAAAGTATTCTTGAAGGTATCGCCTATGCAAGGATTGAAAAGGTTCGGACAAAAAGGGAAACTAAGTCCAAGATATGTCGGGCCGTATGAGATCTTAGCTAAGCGTGGGAAAGTGGCTTATCAATTAGCACTACCACCATCTATGTCAAGTGTGCATGACGTATTTCATATTTCCCTATTGAAGAAGTATGTCAAGGATCCAACGC
This sequence comes from Protea cynaroides, assembly GCA_028583415.1. Taxonomy (NCBI): domain Eukaryota; kingdom Viridiplantae; phylum Streptophyta; class Magnoliopsida; order Proteales; family Proteaceae; genus Protea; species Protea cynaroides. Next base: position 52,434,314 of record CM053276.1, read on the forward strand.
ACGTGTTGATAGTAGATTTACCGAAATTGACTGATGATTTGACATTCGAAGTAACACCAACTGAAATCACCACCCGAAAGATTCAACGACTACGCAACCAAGATATCTACTATGTTAAGGTCACCAGGAAAAGTAGAGACATGGAAGAAATTACATGGGAAGAAGAAAATGCTATGCAAAAGCAATACCCTCACTTATTTGATTATGAAGGTACGTACAATTTCGAAGACGAAATTTTGATAAGTAGGGGGAGTTGTAAGACCCGTATCAAAGTAACCCGGTCTTATCACCTTGAACGAGGTTTACCCATCATGGTTGAGTCAAATGGACCAAGGGCGTGAAGGAGATCATGATCCAATGTATCAAATCGACCCTAAAACACTCAATTTAAGGGGAGGGTCGCATACCCAGCAAAGGAGGGTCGGAGCCCCCAAGACAGAAAGTCAGACCCTCAGTTTTATAGGGAGGGTCGGACACCTTAGGAAGCCTAGGGTCGACGGGATCATCGACCCTCCCATCAACCCTCAGTTGCCGTCGAAACTGAAATTAGGAAATTTTCTAATTTTCGATTTGAATTCTTTCCTAATCTCAAAGGGACTTATTTTAGGATGTTTCTACTCTATTTAAAGGACGTCCCTAAGCCTCTTTCACTCCTTTTACAACCCTAATTGAATTGAGAGAAAGAGAAGAGAAGGAAAAAGAGAAGAAGAGAAGCAAGGAAAAGAAGATAGCAAAAAGGAGAAGAGTTGCAGAGAGGGAGTAATCTTCTCAGGTATGGATACTAATTCCATGAGTTTCTACAGACCTTAGGTTAGATAATGATGAGAGTATGATCTCGGAGAAACCCAAACCATCAACCCATGGTTAGGTTTTCATAAAAAACTATGGGAGATTACATGAAAGCTATCTAGGTGGAGGATTCATGGTTCTAGACCATGGAATGAATGTTGAATGGACTGTAGGAGAAAGCCATAGGACCCCAAACACGAAGGATGGACTAAAAGGAGGGAAATTGACCAAAATCCATCGAGGGTCGCACAGGAGGGTCGATGACCATCCGACCCTATGTGATCCCCGAGGATCGACCCTCAGTGTTCGGGAAGTCCAGATTGGGGAGGGTCGCACCCAGGGTCGATCATGACTCCAACCCTACCTCCGACCCTCAGTTAACAGAATGGTTTTTAAATTCTGAATAAATTTTAATTAAATTTTATCGGTTTTGTTAGGTCTTCTAGCAATATAATAACATTATAAAGGTGATTCTAAAGCTTGGAAGAGTATCTATTAGCAAGCTAAGGTGAGGGAACAAGACCTAAACTAACTGGTTAATAATAAACTATTTTAATTCTTGAGTCCAATGCCATATTGATTCTATGCGTGTATGCTTGTATGTGCATTCAACATGCCATCCAATATTTCTATTAATTGTTCATGCATATTTACTTTACTGTTTATAACATGATGATGATGATGATGATAGGAATAGGCATGTGAATGTTTGTGTTTGGCCAGTGTATATGGTGAGGGTAGGGATGGTATCAACCGGTACAACCATGACCATTCTTCATGGGGTGTATATTGTGCCATGGTCTACTTAAGTCATGTCCACTTATGTCGTTGTATCGTCATTACCTTAGCAGAACTATTATGTCATAGAGCAGCAAGGGAGGTGGTCTCGGTCCTTGTAGTCTCTGACTCTACCGGAGAGCCTTAGCTCTATCTCTATGGATGTTCTGAGGGATGCTGGGGTGAGGCCTTGGGTACACTGTTTGGCATTAGGATTGGTTAGTTGCGAGCCCAGTTTGCAACCCTAGCCAGCAGGGGTTTATTTGTTGGTATGGTATCAATCGGTACAGCCATGCCGTTTTCATGGGGTGTATATTGTGCCATTTTGGGTGTTGTGGGCGACAGTGCAGAGTCATTGGGCATATCCACACACTTTTGTATAGAGGTGCGGCGACCACCTATCATTTCTATAGCACAATGCAAACTTTAAACCGGACCAAAGATATAAATTGATTGCATGCATATGTATTGTTGCATTGTTTTGTTTGCTCACTGAGCCATGATGTGTGCTCACCCTTCGACGTCGAATATTTTTAGTTGATGATGCAGGTTTAATCGTTGAAGATTATATAAATGCTCCAGAGTACGAGAACGTTGCAGCGATGGTAGCTGAAGATGAAGTGGATACACATGACATCTCTTGGGAGTGCAACTCATGTATATTCGATTAGATTTTTAGTTTATTTATTTGGATTTATTAAAGACATGTATTGGATTTTATTTATTTATGTCTTAGTTGATACAAAATAATTTCGTTATTTAAATATTGATATCACAATAGATTCTCAGTTCATTTTATTACAAGACTTCCGCTATTTGTTTTATTTACTCTGATTATTTATGTTGATGTATGGAGTTTAGATAACACGGATAAAGCCTACTCGAGATCCTGGTTGAACCGTTGGTTTGTTAGCGGTTCATCACACCATTCTGAATAGTGTGGAGTTGGGGTGTGACATTGAATGGAAGATAAAACAAACCCTATTACATTGCTCAAGCCTAAAATGCATAGGAGGAACCCTAGAAGTCATGTACGATGACCGATGAACCAAGTTGGTGGCCTTCCGGAGGCATACCGGCCGACCATATTGGTGGCCCTAGGTGCGACCGGTACCTCTAGGGTAGCCTGCCAAGGCTATCCGGTCGACTATACTGGTCACGCCATTATATAATGACCTACGACCAGTATATGCTACCGGTATGTCCAGAATGGGTTAGTTTTTTACCCAGTTGGTTTTCGACCAAAGTAAAACCCATGGAACTAATTCTAACTAAACCCTAACATCGTGTAAGACCTTGTGATAGTGAGATTGGACTCTGTGACACGGAGCAAGCTAGCAATCAAGCGTCAGGTAAGGGAATCGAACCTAAACCCTAATTAATTAATAACAGTAAAACGTTGTTAAACATTATTATTTCTATGGAGTGTTGCTTGTCCATCTTAACATGTCATCGTTACTTTCAGTTATTATATTATGTTCATGCATACTCGCTATGCTAGGATTGTGTGTTAGGCATGTGAATGTTTTCATTGGTGTATGGAATGGATAGGGCCTGGGGTCTTGGATTATTCCTCATGCGAGCACCTTTTTGTATCGCTACTATCTTAACATGCTTGGTAAGGGTAGGGTATCAGGGGGAGGACGTGGCATTGTGGTCTCCAGCCTGGCCACCAGACTCGAGCCCTATCTCTATGCCATAGGGAGCTGTCCTGGGATAGGGCCTACTGTGATGACATATAGGATTGGTTAGTGACAAACCCACTTGCACGCCCTCGCCAATAGGGATAGGTATTGGTATGGTGTAGGGTATCAGGGGGAGGACGTGGGATGGAGACGTAGCCTGCCCACTAGACTCTTGCTCTATCTCTATTCAGGAGTGAGTGATGTGGGGAGACAATAGTAGTGTGGTAGGTGCCTGACTGTTGGGCATTGCCACACTCTCGTGCATGGAGGTGCGGTGGCGGCCAAACCTTACCATAGCACTATGCAAGTATACCATACCAAATGTGAATGTTACTCATGCATATTATTTGTTGCATTGTCTGATTTTCTTATTGAGCTAAGTTGTGAGCTCACCCTTGTACATACACCATTTTTAGATGTTGATGTAGGTAATAATGTGGAAGACTTCGTTGCTGCTCCAGCATATGGAACTGCTGCTTCTTTGGATGTGCAAGCAGGGGAGGACTAGCATGACGCATCATGCGGGTGCCCTTACTACTTGTACCTCTAGGATGGTTTTCGTTTATTTTATTTTATTTCAATTAGATTTATAAACAATGTAAAAATATTTATTTATGTTTTGGTTTATTGAATAATTGGGATAATTTATTTTAAGTATCAATAGAATACTCAGTTCATTTAATTAAGACTTCCACTGTATTTATTTATTTTCTGATTATGGTTATGTGCAATGGTTTGTGTAAGTGGACACGGTCTTATTGAGATCCCGGTGTGAACCGTTGGTTTAGTGACGGTTCACTCACACTTCTGGTTCAGTCGGAATTGGGGTGTGACACACGTCGAACAGATAGAGAAGAGAGAAGCAAGAGGAAGAGAGAAAGAGAGAGAAATGCTCTGACGCTTTTGAGAGAAAGGCAAGAGGAAAAAGGAAGGGAGAGCAGAGGAACTCACCGCTGGAAGCGATGAGTACTCGTCGGAGGTCTGAAATGAGAAAGAGACGTTGCAGGTAATCCTGTTCTCCGTTACGAAACTATTCCATATGATTTTAATGATAACGTTAATGTAACCAAATTGAAGAAAGAGATGGTTCAACCACCATCGATGGTGAAACCAGGAGTGTATAGGCTACCGTTCATAGACTTGAATCGGGAGCAGTAGCCCATACAATATCATATGGGATAAATATCGACACACATAGGGAAGAAACCCATCTTCCTAGTAACTCACCATTAACGATAGGATTTCAACCATATGAGCCATTGTCCACGGGATCAAATCGTGAACAGCAGTGCATACGGTACTGAAGATGAATGGTAATAAATAAAAAAGACTAAGTGAAATGCCCATAAGCTTTCAAGAGCGACTGTAGGAGATCTGAACCATAAACCAATGTTGGATCTGAAGGTTGGGAAACTAGATCCGAAGGTTTCTAGTTCAGACCTGTCAAAAGGGATACCATTTGGATGGAAGCAAAGTCCAAATAGGGGTGTAGAAAAAAAATCCACGAACCCAAAAGTCACAACCACACTGGGTTGGGACTGGGCAATACCTCAGAAGAGAAGTCGGCACCATTCGGCCTCACAAAGATGTGCAGCCGCAACCATGTGACTTACGTCCTATAGCTGATGGGGTGCGGCCGCAACCACTAGCCGCAAGCCATCTTCCTGCTATGGTTGCCCATGCTCGGCCAGTGACTTGTTACAACCCCTATTAGACTATCTTTGGAAGGCTTAGGGCCCTGTGCTCATGTCCAAGAAAGAAATCCTTTGTTGATTCAAGTGTTATAGAGGTGGAATCGGACTACATGTTAAAACGTCCAACCTCTCACAATCTCTGCATCACTTGGACAGCGAACATAACGTATTGAGGCTAGGCAGCTCCCAAGGGGTGCAGGCAAAGACCGTTAGCCATGCGAAAGTGTGCAGCCGCGACCACTAGCCGCACGCCCTACATTTGATGAGGTGTGGCTGTGCACACTAACCACATACTAATTTTGGGCCAACACCCCCAGTGTTAGGCCAGTAGCTATTGTACTACCTTATGAACCTTGTTTGAGGGTCAAAAACCCCATACCTTTGTTTTAAGAAGTTCTTCTTAGTATTAAGTCCAATAAATGGTGATAACGAACTAACAAGTGAGATGTTGGTCTTTATGCCGCTTGTCAGGCATGGACAGTAGCCTAGTGTAGGTTGGAATTAAACCATAGACTTTGCAATATGACCTTAAGACCAGAAGTGATAACTAAACTTAATGGTACACTATGATATATGGATATTTAATTGACAATAGACCTAACCTATGGATTTTCTGGTAAAATATTAATCTGCACGTTATCTATCTCACATGAACAGTAGGCCTGTCATGAGTTAGATATACCTTTAAACCATGAATGGTAATAAATGTTTAATGCTATGCTAGATGAGTAGGCAGTAAGCAGGAAAGACAGACAAATTAACAACACTGTGAGTATAGGAATAGTAATCTTAAATCTAAAGCAATGCTAGAATTAACTTTGTTAGATGATAAATTAATAGATAATATTGTATATGATTTTGATAGAGATACGAAGAACACCAAGAAAGAAAGCTACTAGTCTACTCTACTAGTTTTCAGTAAGGGAACCAGACCTTTTGTTTGCGTGTGTTCTCGATTGATTATGATATGTTTGGTATGAGATTTATAACATGTTACTACTTGATAACATGCCATCCAATATACTGCTTTGTTGTCCATGCATATCCATTACTCTTGTGTGCGATCAGTGATACTCATTGTAGTTTGGCAGCGGGGTTGTATGGAACACTTCATGACCTCTCCATGAAAGATAGAGCTAGTCTTGGTGATTCATAATGTACCCCTAGCCAATAGGGGGTTATGTGTAAGACCCGTGTCAATTTAACCCGGTCTTACCATTGTGAACCAGGCTTACCCATCATGGTCGAGTCAAATGGACCAAGGGCATGAAGGAGATCGAGATCCAGAAGGAAGGTGGGTGGTATGGGACACTTGGGACCCTCGACGAAAGCGAAATTAGGAAAATTTCCTAATTTTCGGTTGGGATTCTTTCCAAATCTCAATGGGATTTTATAGGACACTCAGTCTATTAAAGGACGTCCTAAGCCACTTTCACTCCTTTCATAACCCTAATTGAATTAGAGAAAGAGAAGAAGGAAAAGAGGAAGAAAGAAGGCTAGGAAGAAGGCTTAGCAAAAGAGAAGAATTGTAAGAGAAAAGTAATCTTCTCGGGTATGGATACTAATTCCATGAGTTTCTCCGGACCTTAAGTTAGATATGGTTGAGTGTAGGATTTGAGGAGAAACCCAAACCATCATCCATGGTTAGGTTTTCATGGAAAACCATGGGAGGATGCATGAAAGCTATCTAGATGAATCATACATGGCTCTAGACCATGGAATGAGTGTTGGGTGAATATAGGAAGCAAGCATAGGGGGGACCCCAAGGGGCGGGAAGTTCGAGGAATGGAGGGGGGTCGATAGACCCATCGACCCCGGTTGACGGAATGGTTTAAATTACGGATTAATTCTAATTAAATTCTATCGACTTTGTTAGGTTTGCTAGCAATATAATACGGTTATAACGTGATTCGAAAGCTTGGAAAATATCTATTAGCAAGCTAAGGTGAGGAACCTTAACCCCAAACTAAATTGGTGAGTCATAAAGTTGCTTGGGTATGTTATGAATCCAATATTATATTGTTTATTACATTGATGGTGAGACAAATTAGGATGGACATGTGCTAGTATGTGTGTTGTTTTTTTTTTTTTTTTGGGGGTGGGGGGGGGGGGGGGGGGTTTTTTTTTTTGTTTTTTTTTTTGGATATGTCGTAAAATACCCATATAAGGTGGTCTCGGTCCTCGACTCTCAGCCTATCTCTATGGATGTTCCGAGGGATGTTGGGGTGAGGCCTTGGATACCTTTTGGCATTAGGATTGGTTAGTAGCGAGCCCGGTTGCAAGCCCTCGCTAGGGGGGGTTGGGTGGGGGGGTAGCGATTTTCAATAACCGTTAACCTTTGTTGTATAATGTTATGGTGGGGTGGATGGGGACGGTTAACCGTTAACTTGGCATAGGGTTCAGATAAACCCAACCAAAGTATAAATTTGATGTATGAACATATTTTTTTTTTTTTTCCCGGGGTGTGTTTTGTTTTCCGTTTTGTGTGATATACTAGAAGATTATATGAACCTCCCCCAGAGCAGCTATGGAAGTTGGGCGGCAGGACGATACACACCTCGTGGATTTTTTTGTAGGTTTCTTTATTGGATTTATAAGACATGTATTTGGTATTTAAATATTTATGTCTTAGTTAAACACAGAATAATTTGCTATTATTTATGGGTATCATTCTAGTTCTCAGTTCATATTATTTATAAATTTTCCGCTATTGTGTATTACTCGATTATGATTGTGGATGCGTGTAAAGTTTGGGTGGACATTATGTATTGGCATAGGTTCAATAAAAATGTGGTTGAACATGCATAGGCTGCGATGCCCCCCAGGGCGGGGGGGGGGGGGGGGGCGGGTGAATCGACTAGTGGGATTACCATCTCCTCAAGTGTCACATGGGTGAATTTTGGATGAGTTGCAATCAGGGAGGACCGAGATGTCGGACCTATACATGGGGATGTTTATTGTTTGCCGAGGGAGGCGGCATTCATCGTGGTGGCCCATAAGTTAGCACATATAGTTATCATACCTGATCGTAGTTATAGTTGCATGCATTTGCTTGTTGCATGTTTGGTTTTCTTACTAAGCTCAGTGGTTGAGCTTACTCTTGTGTGCACAAATATTTTAGATGATGCAGGTATATTGTTTAATGCTTGAGGAAGCTATCCATCTGGTGTGGAGGATGATGATAACAAGCCTGAAGAAGAGTGTTGTCGATGGAATCCGTAAAGGAGAAAACAAACAGTATGGAACTCTCAGCCAGAGACCAGAGCTCCTTTGAGAGGGGATTCTTGGGGTGTGTTTAGTTGAATATCTTCCTAGTAACTCCAAGAACATACATAGGTCACAGATTGGTGATAGGATTACAGTAGGGGAGCCAGGAGAAAAAACTATCAGAGAGAGATGAAACTTTCTTCTTCCATTTTTGTTACCCCCTTTTTTTCCCTTCTTGGACTACATATATATACAATTCATGATTTTTAAACATCCTTTTTCGGAACTCGTTTTATCCCAGACAACCATCATTCGTAATTTGACTGTATTGGGTACAGTAGACTAATAGACTGTCTACCCCCTAGTTCAGGTGGTTACATCACATTAATCGCTTTTCGACCCCATGTTACAGATCACTATATCATGTCAGCCACCTTTCGACCCTCTAGTACAGATCACTATATCATGTCAGCCACCTTTCGACCCTCTGGTACAGATCACTATATCACGTCAGCCACCTTTCGATCCCTTAAGATTGCTTTTCGACCCCTTTGTGGGCCAGATATTTCCGGGGTTCCACATCATTGTCCCTGTTAGAGTTATGTTTTCAAGTAATATTTTCACCTTTCCGCCGATTCAAACCCAGATCTTCTGACACGACGGGTCAGCTCAGAGGATTTAGCATTAATGGTTTTTGTTAGTATTTACGACCATTGATAGTGACTTTTCGGTGGACCAGATCTTCCTGTCTAGTCATTACCCCCAGGTTGTGTCAGATCAGACAGGGGTCGAACTTAGACATCTATCTCGAATTTTACCATAATACCTTCCTTTACAACGTCCTAGATGATCACCACGTATTTTATATCCTGCAGTAAGATGAATGCCACGTGGTTACCTTTGGTGACAGGCCTTTTGCGGATATTTCCCCCAACAAAGAGATCCATGATCCCATGTGTGATTGTAGAGATTACATGTAGGCTTAGGCTATCCTTACTATGACTTCAGATACTTTTAGTTTGAGTTTATTACTCGAGGAAAACATTTATCTGAGAGTTGGATTTGAATAACATTTTAATTCATTTGGAACTTGGATATTATTTTTAATAATTGGATTAATAAAAATTAGTATGTCAGTTTAATCTTAATGAACAGTAAGTCTTCTGCTACTTCTTTATTCAATTATGATTATATAGTTTGAATAGACGTTTTAATTACTCTGTTAAATTCTGGTGAGTATTGTTATGGATGGTTTAATAGATGATTGTACTATGACGTGTGATCTTGGAAGGGGATTTCTATTGCCTTGACTGGATGAGAAAATCCTGTTACATTTGCCGAAATGTCAAGAATGGGATGTGACACTACTCCTTCAAAGGGAGTACATGCATGTCACCACGTGTTGGGTTCACAAATACTTAGCTTACGATTGCTGGGACCCGATTGATAAACAAACACTATCCACACCCCGCGTGGGAATGGGGATAGAGTCTAGCGACATATCCTAGACCCCCATCTCTGCCGTCTGTAACGCTCATTATACTCTTAGGGATGTGACAGGCATGTCAGCTCCTAGTTTTGAGATCATCATCCAACGGTTAGGGATTGTAACCGACTAAAGCCTTTAGGTGGTAATTATCTATGTTGATTCCATAACCTCAATGACCTATCCAGCTCTAATTGGACACTCTGTAAGTCTATATATACATTTGACAGTCACAGGTAACAGAGACTTCTTAATACATTGAGAATACTCAAGCATTACCCACTCTCTGAGGAACTTATGATATCTTGTAATCTCCATACAACTTGGTCTGTTATTGATTTGATTGTTGGAGTGGCCGTCAACTACCCAGTCCGACCCCGGTGATCCTTCTTTGGTTTTAGGTTACAGGCCACATCAGCATTACCGATTTTAATAGCAAAAGCCATTATGCACTCCATGGCTGTAAGACATGTGTGTCCATTAGTCCATGAGTACGTCATGATCCAATGAATAATTATCTTTCCTACCATATATATATATATATATATATATATATATATATACCTGGTTTGGCCACTACTTGAGTACTGAGATTGCGGTCAATTGTTTCTGGCGATTGTCACCTAGTAGGGGATCCACATCCTCTCCTACCAGTGGTTCTGGGAGGACAGTGGCAACCTGCCCTGGATGGCTGCCACGTGGCTCTCGGTGAATCCGAGACCCACGTTCGAGCCGATACCCAGTTGACAAGCCGAGCCGACAGGGGGTGTCGGCTCAGACGTGGGTCTCGGATTCACTCGAGAGCCACGTGGCGGCCATCCGAGATAGGTTGTCGCGTCCTCCCAGGACCACTGGGAGGAGACGATGTGAATCCCATATCCAAATTGTCTCCTGCGGTCCTGCCACCTGTCAAGGGCCGGATTTCAGCCGACCCACCCCCCAATGTATTGGCAGGCGGCCAGACTGATCCCCAAGCCCTTGGATCAGTCACAGGAGCCTCCTGCCGCAGGAGATGATCTGAATCCGTGAATCCCTAGTAGGACCCTCAGTGCAGACAAGATGGGGGCGTTGGAGATGAGGGAGCGGCAATGAAGAACAGAGTTGTAGAGAGTTACCGTAGAAACACTTCAAAATCTATTTATACATGTGATAATTACTGCAAAGTCAAGGCAAAGTCAAGAGGTCATTATCGTAAAAAAGTTTCTTGATTTTGTTTTCCTTTTTTAAATCTTCGTTTCTTAATTTCTTTACCGCCTTGCTTTGTATCTTTCCTCTAAGCTTCTTGATCTAACGGTCCATACTCCTTTCTCTTGGTGTATTGTCCGTTAGATTTGAATCCAGGGTTACATCTTCGTCTACTTTCCCATTTTGAATGAGCTTACAAGTTTATTCTCTATTGCTGGGTCTTGCAGTTCGTCGGTGAACTGCTTGAAGGGAGTATCCGGAGCTGAGTATTGGAGCTGAAGGGGCATTGGAAGTTTAAAAGGTGGTTTTCTTGCTTATTCTTGGCTATCTTGGCTATTGCTTGCTTCTTTTTTCAGTAAGAGATTGGAGTCGAGCTTTATTTCTATATAGGAAGCTTTGATATTGGCTGTTTAAGTAGTTTTGTTTGAGTTTTCGCGTTTTAAATTGAGTGCAGTTGATGCTGGAATTTATATTTTTCTTGCTGATAGAGCATTGAAGATATTTGCTTCAAGATGGGAGAATGATTATTTTCAGTTCAAAAAGCTATTTCGCTCAGAATTCTTGGCTTTCTTTTATCTTACTAGTTGTTTCCGATTTCTCTATCCTCTATTTTCTTCTTTCTCTTTTAAAAGCTGTGCAAAATCGTTGGAAGAACGGGGAAGAAAGGCTTTTCTGCAGTGAAACCCGTAGAAATTTATTTATTCCTTTGTAGGTTCACTGTAAAAGCTTCAAATTCGGTTTTTCCTTTGTGGAAAACAGTTTTTTTTTTTATTAATTTTCGCTGGAAAAAAATCTGTTTATTTCTTGAGTTTTTCGCAGAAAGCTTTTTAGAAAGGCTAAACAGACCCTTTTTTTTGGTTCTTGGAGGAAACGCATGGATATTCTGTCTCCCACATCTTTGAATTTCGTCTATCTTTTCTGTCGGTGAAGTTGCAATCCTGAAAAAAAAAAAATGACTTTGATTTTTGCAACTAGGGAGATAAGAATTTTTTTTGCGAAATATCCTCAGTAATTTTTATTTAATTGAAAATTTTCCCACTTTTAATGATTGTGAATTAGGTTTTTATTTTTATTTTTTAATATTGCTTGCGAATCGTTCTCTTGGGGGAATCTTGTTTTTATCCATTCGTGACGAATGGAATCTTTTTTTGTACACCTACACGTACTAGCCTACGAGGGCTCTCCAGAGTCCAGCTCTCCAGAGTCCGGAAGGTCGTGTTATTATATGCCCTGGTGTGTGATAGGAAGAAAACCATCTGGGTCTTCTTTCTTATATTATTCTATTGAATTTGCTTTTTATGTTTGAAACTAAGAAGAGCTTTCTGAAATATAATTACTCCAAGATTATTATATATAGCTGCTGAATTTGGAAAATTTATTGGACTCTTATTTAAATAGCTTAGGTTACGTTTTGGATTTTTCTTCCTTTCTAAATTGTAGGTTGTTCGCTGGGTTCTTTCTGTTTCAGAGGCGGGAGTTGTTAAACCAGTTCACGCCATCAAATTCTGAAGGAGTGGGTTCCCGGTTCTTCAGTGATGGCTGGTGAGAAAGTCAAGAGAAGTATCCTCCAAGTCAAACCTTTTCTTTCTGTGACTTTCAATTTGAATTGATTGAAGCCATCTTTGAATTTTTTTTGGTACGAAGTGGATGATGATTTTTATTGTCTATTTTCACTTCTGGAATTTTCTTCAATCACTAGAAAGTGTTGTTTTGTCAGTAAATTGATTTAATGGTTCACTAATTTCTGAGGTTTTTTAATCTGTTCTCTCTTTGTGAGAAGCAATTTGATAGAGCTGGTCTTTGTTGAGGTTCTTTAATGTTCTCTCTTTGAGGGAAGCAATTTGATAGAACTTCCTTAGTTTAGGAGTGAACAAGGGCCTTTTTCCTGCTTATGGTACATACATGCTTATTGAATGGGGCAATTAAAAAATTCAATTAATTTGATAATCTTGATAATTTGATGACTTTTGATTCTTTACTTTAATGAATTGATTGACCTTGCTAATTTATTAAATCAGGGTGCTTTGTAATTTAAAGTACGTTTGGTTTTTCTTTCTACCTTTTGGTCTTCCCCCTTCCCCCACCCCCAATCCTTCTTTGGACAACTCAGTCTAGGAGATGGTTTTTGAGTTTGATAGTCCAGATTGATGATAATGAATGCTTAAAGACCAGTTTGTTGGAAGTGTAACAGCCTTATGATTATCACATTGTCAACTTCTCAAATTGTTGAATGATAATATATATTCATCAGCATTCTGAAAAATTTCCAACATGGCATGCTTACTGAAGCTGGTTTGTTGCTTTTGCCATTCTACCATCATTGGCTAAAAAGTGTTCTTCTGTTTATTTGAGTAAAACTCAAGTATATGTTTTCTTCCCTTAACTACATTTATTCAGCTAATGAGGTGCTGAAGTCAGAACCAAAGCAGGTTCCCTTAGCTGATTTGGATGAGAAAGATGTGGTATGTGATCTTCCTCTCTATACTGCTTCTTTTTAGTTTTCTGGGATGATATAGTTTTCTATTTTAGATGTGGGGTGGGCTTCAGATGAAAAATTATGATCAAATTTTTTTAAATATACTTTATCCTGTTATGGGCCATATTTATTCACTTCAGATCTGAACATGTTGGTCATATCAGTATGAGCTCTATGGTTTATCTACTCAGATACTACCTGTATTCATAAAAACCTTTTTTTTCCATCTATAATTGTATTCCACCCATTATTTGCAAAATACATCTGAAACTTTTTTTTTTTTTTTTGGATTATTATGTGCGGAACAAAACTTTTTGGGTGTTGGCGATTGTGCGGGTAGAGAAGGTCAGGTTGGAACTTTTGTTAACCACTTGATATTTCTATCCCCAACCCACACGATCAACTATCTTTCCACTCGGAGACCCACTTTTGCATTAGATCCACAAATAATAACTTTTCAATCGAACAACTATTTTAAGAATTCCCGTGTTCGTATTTCGAAAGTAAAAGGGATCTTGATAATAGGAAAATTTTTCCAACCGAATTTCAATATTCTATTCCCATGAACTGACTCTTACCAAAGATCTTGGGCAAATCCAAAGAGGGTTTTCCTGTACGCTCATCACAGAATATTTCTAGATCCCAATACACCCAATGCCTTCTTTACTGGGCAGAGGGAGGTCTGATCCCATATATGCCACCCTCGCCAGCAGGCCGAAGAGGGCCGTCGCCCAGAGCAACATGAATGCTGTTGATAGGGGAAGCTGCATAAAGACCTCCTGATGTAAATCGCCGTGAAGAAATGCGTTCTTGACGTCTAACTGGGATGAGAGTTGGGCCACTCTTACCAAGAAAAGAATCTTTCTCGTTAAGCGAAGCGTACCTTGAACTTGAACCGTTGACTTGACTTTATCCCCAGAAACTGGGGTTCTACGATTCTATCGACTAATAGGCTCATCAAATGAATCGTAATTACAATTGAACGGACTGGTCCTACACCTTTTGAGAGTGTAATGCCTGGCTTGATTTCCAAACCTATCCGCCCCGGGGCATTGGGTCACGTCGAGGTACTGCAGAAGAAAAAAAAAAAAAGGGCTTTAGCGCCCGCGCATTTGTTGTTCTGGCGCGCGTCAGCGCTTATATCCTTGTGACAAGGACGATAGATCACAAGAAATCCGCGAATTCTTTTTACTAATATTAAAAAATGACTTCTTTATAGTTGAAATAAAATGAATTGGCCATGAAAGGCTCTTTCTCAAGGCAGAAAAGCCTGATATCTGTAGAAAACTATATATTTCTCTTCATTTGATGGTGGTTGTCAAAAGTAAGACACTCTAATCCCCTTCGACCCTGTCACTTTGTTCTTATTGTGCTCCTTGTGTTCACTTAAAGGCCATCTAACTTTCCTCTCAGGCTTCTGGGAAAGACGGAAACCGATGTGATTCGACTTCTTCATTATCCTCGTCCGGTGATGTTACTTCTAGCATCAAATTTGAGACAGATCGACAGCCGGTTGCAGATCAAGGAGTTTACTATCCGACCACTAGTAGTTATGGTTACTACTACCCTGGTTTGTTGTTTTGAGAATTCTAAATCTCTCCATTAGAGACTGATGGAGTTGAACCTAAGTTAATTTTCTTAATTATTCTGCAGGGTACAATGGAGCATACCCTGAATGGGATGACCGTGGTTATTTTAATGCAGGTGGTTCAGAGGTGACATACACAGTAAGTCCATTAGCTATGTTCTTGAGGTTGAACTGTTTGAGCAAATCATGGGACTTCTGTATCCTGTTTCTTTTCCCCTTTTTTTTTTTTGGATTGATATGGTATATGAAGTGAAGATATGTGGGTTTTTTTGTGTCCTTCATAGGTCTAATAACATATAATTTCTAGCTTGTTTGGATTTAGTTAACATATGTTAATGGTTTTACTTTTCTTTGATGCAGTACAGCTTCATCTTATGTATACTAATTAAGGCAAAATGTGGCTTTTTAAGATTGTCCTTACTTTTTTGTGATGCTATTCTCAGGGTATGCAATCAGACAATGGTTCTCTTGTTTATTATGTGCCTGGCTATAACCCATATATTTCAGGACCTTTGATGGGTGTCGATGGGCAATGTGTTGGTCAACAACACTTCTTTACTTCATCAGGATATCTCCAGCCTCCTGTTGCCTATGGATCAGAAGCAATGTTACCTTATTCATGGGATTCAACATTAGTTGGGGATGCCCCGAATGGATATGCAGCTGGAGTCACAGGTCCAAAGGCTAATTCTTCTACTCCAGCTCCTACTCCTGAGGTGAAATCAAAAAACTTGAAGTCTATAAAGACAAATGATTCTGTTGATTCTAAAGGTTCTGCAGTTCCATTGAAGTTTACAGCCTCTTCCAACTTCTCTAAGTCGGCTTTTCCAAATCAACATTTCAAACCCTTCAATAAGGTATTTATATGTTTGAGTTAATTTTTATAAGAAGTTGAAATTGTTTTTTAGTTTTATCCACTATTTGACACTGAATAGTACTGCCAACACTTTGTGTGAGTAAGTTTCTGTTTGTTCACAACAGCCACCTCCACCCATCCTGTCCCCCCGGAAAAAAAAGTGATGAAAACACCCTCCCTGCTGCCCGTCATGTGCAAGCTCTAATACTGCCAAAGTATCCGACAAAGAATTCTCCTTTTCTATTTGGTATATGCATGAATTGATACTGTATGGTACTGCCAGCCTTTTGTGTTTTGCCATGACCACATTTCTGTAAATTCTATTTGGTATATGATTGAATTGATACCGTACAGTACTGCCGACCTTTTGTGTTTTTCCATGACCACATTTCTGTTTATTTACCAATAACACCCCCCCAAAAAAAAAAAAAAAAAAAAAAAAGACAAATCCACACACACACAGCCCACCTCCTCCTCATCTGTAGCCCATTATGTGCAAGATTCAACAACAGAGCAAATCACAGGTGCCCAACCTGACCAAGCTCTGATACCTCCAAAGGACCCAACATAAAATCTCTCTTTAATAGATATTCAAGCTGATTCATGGATTTTCTTTATTGGAATTCCCTCTGTTAATTGAGACATGTTTCTTCTTTATTGGTTTTGTAATGTGAATTTGTTTATTTTCAGGTGCTGCGACAGTTGGGTTCTGATTTTCAATCAGATGGGTTTGGGAAAGGTTCTGATTCTCTGAGAAATGTCTCTCCATTTTCTAACCAAGGGCAAGGATTCTTCCCACTTAATGGTGGCATGAACTACAGGCCCAATGGCTGGACCTGGCCTGGCAATGACCGATTTAAGCTCAGAGACAAGTCTTATCAGAGTAGACAGTTTGAAGCTTCTAGGGAGCTAAACTGTGGGCCTAGAGCACAAAAATTAAGTACTCCTTTGATCTCGACCGCTGAGAAGGATAATTTGCATCTCACTGCTCTAAGTGACCAATGTAATTTGCAAGATTTTAAGACTACATATGAAAATGCAAAATTCTTTGTAATAAAGTCCTACAATGAAGATGATATTCATAAGAGTATCAAGTATGATGTGTGGTCAAGTACTCCAAATGGAAATAAGAAGCTGGATGCGGCATTTCATGATGCAGAGACAAAATCGAGTGAGACAGGCACAAAGTGTCCTGTTTTCCTTTTCTTCTCAGTGAGTGTAAAATTATATGCATTATACATGTGATTTATTTTGTTTGAAAGAAAAATCACATGCTTCGATGATTTATTTATTCTTTAAAAAGTAATTTGTCTGGTGTACAACAATTCTTTCTTTAGAAACTTTCAATCCTTGATGACTGGGTTTGGTATTTTGTATTCTTGGAGGTTGTAATACAACAGGGGCTTTTGTTCTTTTAGTTGGCAGCAGCTGTGTTATTGATTACGGCTTAATGGTAAGACCTAAGAAGTATGTACTTAAGATGATGGGACTTTCTTTGATATTTCCGTCAGAGGTGAAGTCTTGGATGATGAAATCCCTAACAATTATCTAGTTTTTTTTGGGGCTCTGTGGAATCCCAGCCTACTCATGAGGGCAGGAGAGATTAAAATTGACCATTTCATCTGGGCATCTTTGGTGAGAGGTTTTTTTAATTATTTATTTATTTATTTTATTTTTTTTGGGGGGGGGGGGTTGTCTGGCCTTTTTCTGGTGAAATAAAAACATCGTTTTATCTGAAGCCCTAATGCCCTATCAGCTGTTGTAACTTAAGTGGTGGAACGAGAGAAGGATTAAATGTGATGAGAAAGAATTGCTTTTTAAATGAATGCCTGTTGAAATTATATGCTTTTTTTTTTGTCCATAGACCATTCAATAAGCTATTGGCTTTTGTGTCAACTGTCAAGAATGCATTTTTTTTTTGTCTTTTTATTTTCGCTGCCGGGAGGGGGGACTCGGTGGATGCTAGTTTCATCCAGTTAGGATAATATTTTTATAGATCATGTTGCTTAGGATAATGTGCTTAGAACCCCACTAGGAGACCTACAAAATTGCTTTAGTTCAACTATGGGCACATATTTAGATTATTGCCAGCTTGTAATTTCAATATTTGTTCTTTAGTATTATAATTATCATAAGATACTTAGTTTGATTGTCTTATCTCTAACTTCAGGTAAATGGAAGTGGGCAGTTCATAGGCATTGCAGAAATGATTGGGAAGGTGGATTTCAAGAAAGACATGGACTTTTGGCAACTGGACAAGTGGAATGGATTTTTTCCTGTAAAGTGGCATGTAATAAAGGATGTCCCGAGTAGTCAGTTGAGGCGCATCATACTTGAAAACAATGATAACAAACCTGTGACATATAGTAGAGATACTCAGGAGGTATCATCTTCGTTCTCATATAGAATGATAAAAAACTTGACTACTGCCATTATTATTACTAATGCAACTTCTTCCCTTTCATTGTTGCTTTTATGGTTCTCATCAACCTTGTTGATTCTTTTCTATTAATTTTTGTTTATTTATTTATTTATTTATTTTTTTGCAGATAGGATTGAAACAAGGTTTAGAAATGCTAACCATTTTCACGAGTTTTCCTGTTAAAACTTCAATGTTGGATGATTTTATTTTCTATGAAGAGCGGGAGAAGACACTTCATACCAGGAAGAGCAATAAACCCTCGTCATCTCCACAGATGGAGGTGTACAGAAACAATGATTTAACGGTAAAGGTAATAACCTTTCTTTATCCTTCTTCTATAACTGAATGATTAAGGATAACTAAATCTGTATCGAATGTTGTTTTGATGTCGATGAGATACAGTTGCAGATAAATTTTCAGTTGATTTCTTGGTTCAGTTTTGGATTCCTTTACCCGAATTGTGTTCTAGAAAAATTACGTCTTCAGATCAAGATTTACAATCCCATCTACTTTTTCAAATTCATGCACTTAAATGAAGTTTGAATATCATTTGTAAATGGATAAGCCAAAATCTGACTTCATGCGAATTTGTTTCCTTGCATTCTGATTTTTATCCAAATTATTGGGTATTGGGCAAGGATTTGGATAACTTTTTGAATTCAGATGGTATTGGATATGGCTTATGATATTGATGTATTTGCTTTGATTATTATTAATGATCATAATTATTTAATTAAATTAATATTTTATTGGATTGAATTTGGATACTCTGATGAAATATCCGTTGGATATCAAATTGAACTTGTTTTGGATATGCTAATTGGTTATATTCTTTTAACACATCAAATATGTTACTATATGGAGGCGTGTTGTCAGGACCTTAAGGAATGAACCTCTACCTTACCCTTCCCTGGCGTACAATGGTGTGCGACTCAATGGGCCACTATGCTCACTAATGTCCTAAAGAGGTTGAAGCGATGCACGTGCAGGGGCCGTTGTCTGGTGGTGGTCTTGTGACATGGGTGGCACGTATGTGTGGGGCTTGATAGCTTAGATGGTTGGCCTTCGTGCTCGTGGAAGTATGCGTGTGTGGTGCTTGGTGGACAAGGTGGCAGCCTTGTGCTTGAGTGGGGCAAGAGCATGGCTGTGTGCTAAGGTGGTGGGGCTCGTGTGTTGTAAATGTGGGTTGGTGTGCTTGGATGTGTGCCAACATGGGCTGATGTGGTGCACTTGTTGGGCGAGAGGCATTATTGTAAATACTAGTATGACTTTTCGGGATGAGAACGTCTCCTTCTAGAAATGCCTAAAAAGCTTGAGAGGTACCTTAAGAGGGGTAGTGTGATTCATCCCTCTTGGTGTCGTGCTCCTTGGCATGACATCGTGGCTTGTTACAATTAGGCACTGTATGCAGGGTTGGCCTGGCCTTGTGTGCATGGTGGTTAGGTATTCCACGGGTGGATACCGTGGGCAGGCACTCAAGGTCGTAGGGGACGTCGAGTGTCTCCCTTGTGGGTAGGAGCACCCACGGGGACTACGTTTAGGGGAAGGCCCTAATGTAGCGCGCCGCAATGGAGGCAGAGGTTTCTGGTCATGGTGTTACTAGCATCCATTATGCGCCAGTGGCACCGTGGCTTGGGCGGAGTTGGCTATCCTGTGGCTCCTTGCTTGGGTGTGCTTGTCCTTGGCATTGCTTAGGTTCGGCATGTCTAGGACGTGTCCAAGAAGTGGGCTTGAAAGGAAACCCTATATGCTGGAATCGATGATCGGTTGAGCGGGCTAGCGTGCCTACCTAGTGGCAGGGTGGCACCAATTTTGGGTTTCAATGACAAGGATGGTGTTGCTCGGTGATGCAAGGATGTACGTCTAGGGTGTCGGGAGTAATGCACAAGTGGCCGTAGACGATATGAGTATCTTGAAGGAACGAAAGATGATAGCAGTATGGACTGTTGTTGAGCAACCCTCAACGTGTTGGTGACTTGAACACAAAGCCACTTCCTATCGGTTTTTGGGGTAAAGCATTGCTGAGTTGTATGCCACTGTGAAAAAGGGAGTAAGGTTGGCCTTGGCTGGAACAGCTAAGGCACTGCACAGACTGTGAACCCCGAAAAAAGTTGGTCCGTGACAATTGGTATCAGAGCACAAAAGATACTCAGTCGTCTGATAGAGAAGGCAAAATGTGGGAAACTCATATGCTTGGTATCATATCTGCATGTTCATGGTTGGTGTAGTGGCAGACACCGTATTGAAAGTTGATTGTGTGTTGTGATGGGTGGTAGACATTGTGACGAGATGTTGAATATGCGGTATTGATACTTGACGAGCATGATGGTTGTGCTTGGGGGAAGCACATTTGTGGGTTGGTCTCTAGTGCGAAGGAGGGCACTAAGGCAATGTGGAAGTGGATTTAATGGATGCCTCATGGAGTTTGTTTTAGTGGTTCAGTTGGATAACTCAAGTTCATGACAACGACGGGATGCCGAGTGGCGCAAGGTGTTGGACTACCATGCAGGGACGCATGCTAACGAGCAGATGTTGGGCGACAAGGGGTCGAGTAGGGCACAACAAAAGGCCTTGGCTACCATGTGATAGCGAGTTAATGTCTTGCGTGAGACAGTACAGAATGGCTTTGTGTGGCACATATGAAAAAGAAAAAGAAAAGAATGCAAGAGAAAGATCACGTGAAAAATGTAAAAAAAAAGAAGCAAAATCATGTGAAAAAGAAAAAGTGCCTAAAGGAAAAATGAAAAATTGTGAGCAAAAGATGGAAGCCAAGACCACAAAGTAAGTGGTGTTTCGGGCTCGTTGCTCGAAGGAAAGAAGTGGTTTGAGTTGTGGGGAAGACTTGGACATTTTTGATAAGGATTGTACCTTTAAGTGGGGGAGCGTCCCTAGGTACTCGTGGAAAAAGTCCTTGGAAGGTCAAGGCATCGTGGGCACCCGATGGTAGGTGGAGAAGTCCTTAAGGCGTTGAGGCAACATGTGACCTGGTTGTAGGTTCGTATGCAGTCTACCCAGCTGTGGGTGTGAAACTGCTAATCCTGATTGTAGGATCATATACAGTCCACCTAGCTATGGGTGTGAAACAGCTAATCCCGACTGTAGGGTCATATGCAGTCCACCCAGCTGTGGTATCCCGATTGTAGGATTGTATGCAGTCAAACTAGAAGCTTGGATTGGTGTCTAAATGACGGAGTTATCACCACAACACACCGGGTTGTTGTTCATCCGAGGGACTTAGTTGTCGGGTGAAGAATGGGTTGAAGCAAGCAAGGCTTTGATCAACATCAAGACAAGGGGGTCTGTGCCCACATGGCGCTCCTTGGGAACTGCGGCGCACGTAAGTGAAGGTGGGTAAGGTAAGATGCCATGAAAATCATTGTGGTGGCGTTTGATGGCCCCCAACATAAAAACAAAGCATATACATTTTTACTCGGAAGACAATTGGATTTGGGATGTATGTGTAAGTGGTGGTATGGGATGCCATGGAAATCTTGTGTTTCTTGTTCAGTGTGGTTGACTGAGTGTGGGCACACATGGTGGTGTGGCTCACGTTTGTTGTACTTCTAGCTTTGATGGAACCTTTGGCAGAGTGGGAAAAATAGCAGCTATGGGGTATCGACGTACAAATGACTAAGGATGAGGCGTTATGGTGCCTAAGTGTTTGGCTTTTATTCAAGTGGGATGGTGCTTGCTTAGAATCATGCAGACCTTGGAGTTCAGTCAGATGTGGCATGGAAGACTAGGAGAAGTGGAGTTGTGATGTTGATGTTCAACTTTATTGAAGTTGGGTGGTGCATTTTGCTTGGAGTCATAATGCCAAGGACATCAGTCAGAAGTGTTGCCTAAGCGTACATGTGATGGCAAAGAGGGTTCAAAGCAAGTCAAATTAACAAGCCCTCTTTGCTACAGGATCTTAATTCAGTCCTATACAAAATCTGCAGAGAAAAGTAATGAAGAAAACCACTTATCTTGAAATCTAACCCTTGAAATCACTTGAAACTTGATGGGAAATACTCTTTGGAATGATTATGAAGACATATCCAAAGTTGGAGATGATCCGATCACAGATGAGAGAGATGTGATTTTTTGAAAACTACCTATCATCTGAAAACGGGACTGGTTTAGTTAGAGCTGGTCGATATGATTTTAATCTTTAATCCCACGAGCTTTCGTTGATCAAATCAGCACTTAATGGTATCGCAATTCAGTAAGCAATAATAAGAATTTGAAGGAATTAACAGAAGGACAAGAAAACCATAAAACAAAATATTTCGGTTGAGTCTCACAACCTATGAGACTCAACCAGAAAATCAGGAGCTAAACTCTCTTCTTTTTTCTGGTCTAAATCTCTCCTGGCTCTCTTCTTCTTTATCTTATTTATAGACTTAAGAAAGATTATAAAATAAGGAAGGATTTAGTCCTCTTAAAAAAAAAAAATCCTAAGATAAATTAAAAGGGAAACTTGCCTTTATAGATTTAGGAAAGTTTCCAATCTAAAAAATATCCTAAGATAAATTAAAAGGGAAACTTGCCTTTATAGATTTAGGAAAGTTTCCAAAAAAACAACTTACAAAATATCAATCCATAACTTAACTTTAGGAAACAAAATCTAAGAATAATTTAGGAAAGAAATAACAAAAGAAGGAAAATTTCTGCTGTTGGTACCGTGAACACTGTTCACGTGAACAGTACCGTGAACACTGTTCACGTGAACAGTGTGGGTTGGTCGTTGGTCCAATGGACCAATACCGAATGGTTCTTTGGGTTGACCCATTATCGACTTGAGCTTGGGCCTTGGGCCTTCTTGGACTGCATCAACTCCCCCCCACTTAAAATGAACTCGTCCACGAGTTCGATAATGATGAAGAATGATTTCAGTGGGTTCGGTAGGCAACGTCTTCTGATTCTGAAATTCTGGTTGTGTTTGCAATGTTGGAAGAAAATCCATCACTTTGGGTCCACTTTCTTCAAGATATTTAGACGGTATCACAAAGTCAATATGCTCAACATCTTGAGGAAAGTCAAGTAGAATCGTGGTATTCATGGGGACTATCGTGTTCAACTCTTCATCTTCCGCAATTGTCTCCATAACACCGTGGTCTTCATCAAAACTGTGGTCACCTTTGTCAATCCCTGGAGCTTTAGCAAAGGCATCAAAATTATCCACATCTACTTTTGGGGCAATCAAAACCATACTGCTGATTATATGGATTACATATGAATCCTCACCATCTTCCATGACATCCGTATTAGGAATAGAAGTGTCGTCACTTTGCGGCTCACATACCTGTGTATCTGGATTGGCCTCGATTGCAACAACTAAAGAGTTTACCTTTAATTTTTGTGAACAATCTCTAGCAAAGTGACCATATGCATTACAGTGATAGCATTGTACATCTGTAGCTGCTACCATGGGAGTTTTACCTTTATCTGTTGTTGGAGTAGCATGAGATGTAGTCCCTATGGCTTTACTGTTTGGTGTAGGGTGCTTCAATTCATAAGAACTGGAGGTGGGCTTTAGTGTTGACTTCAAAAGGTCCTCGGCTTGGAAAGCTTTATCAACACAGTCGTTAAAACTAACAATATCAACCACACCCAATTTTTCTCTAATCTCAAGTCGCAACCCCAAACGAAACCGAGATATCATTTGATCATCATTGTCTCGTGAACCTGACCGTGCACATAATTGATCAAATTAGTATACATAGTCTTCCATACTCATATTACCTTGACGAAGATTGTTCAGCTGGTCATGCAACCTTCTTTGGAAAGACTTAGGCAAATACTTTTCTTTCAATTGTTCCTTCATCTCCTCCCAAGTAGTGGGTTCTCTACGACTCCTCATGAGACTATATTCATAGTTACGCCACCAATCACGAGCACCCCCGACAAGTTTAGAGTGGGCCAATTGCAGCTTTCGAGGTTCAGGAAGGTTAAACCAATCGAAATAGTCATCTAGAGCATTTAGCTAGTCTTGAAAAGCTTCGGGGTCTTGCCTCCCATGAAACTCTTTGAGGTCCATCTGTACCTTATGGGTTTGGTAACGGATATGTTCATCATAGTCTTCATAGGGTGAGTTGTGGTATTCCTCTCTAGGAACTCTTTGAGGAGCTCTAAGAATCCGTCTTGGCATTAGGTTGGCATTAAGGGCTTCCCTTCTAGAGGCTTCCACTCTAACAGGCCTAGGATGATTTAGCTCCTCCAAATTACTCATTCTCCCATCCATGCTATCTAACTTGGCATCCATTTTGGCCAATCGTTGGAGAACCAGATTAACAAGGTCATTGGGATTGTTGGACTGATTAGGAGAGTTAAAACTCTCCTCAGCCATGCTCTGATACCAATTGATGGCAAAGAGGGTTCAAAGCAAGTCAAATTAACAAGCCCTCTTTGCTACAGGATCTTAATTCAGTCCAATACAAAATCTATAGAGAAAAGTAATGAAGAAAACCACTTATCTTGAAATCTAACCCTTGAAATCACTTGAAACTTGATGGGAAATACTCTTTGGAATGATTATGAAGACATATCCAAAGTTGGAGATGATCCGATCACAGATGAGAGAGATGTGATTTTTTGAAAACTACCTATCATCTGAAAACGGGACTGGTGTAGTTAGAGCTGGTCGATATGATTTTAATCTTTAATCCCACGAGCTTTCGTTGATCAAATCAGCACTTAATGGTATCGCAATTCAGTATGCAATAATAAGAACTTGAAGGAATTAACAGAAGGACAAGAAAACCATAAAACAGAATATTTCGGTTGAGTCTCACAACCTATGAGACTCAACCAGAAAATCAGGAACTAAACTCTCTTCTTTTTTCTGGTCTAAATCTCTCATGGCTCTCTTCTTCTTTATCTTATTTATAGACTTAAGAAAGATTACAAAATAAGGAAGGATTTAGTCCTCTTAAAAAAAAAAAAAATATCCTAAGATAAATTAAAAGGGAAACTTGCCTTTATAGATTTAGGAAAGTTTCCAATCTAAAAAATATCCTAAGATAAATTAAAAGGGAAACTTGCCTTTATAGATTTAGGAAAGTTTCCAAAAAAACAACTTACAAAATATCGATCATAACTTAACTTTAGGAAACAAAATCTAAGAATAATTTAGGAAAGAAATAACAAAAGAAGGAAAATTTCTGCTGTTGGTACTATTCACGTGAACAGTGTGGGTTGGTCTTTGGGTTGGTCCAATGGACCAATACCGACTGGTTCTTTGGGCTGACCCATTATCGACTTGAGCTTGGGCCTTGGGCCTTCTTGGACTGCATCAACAGGCTCTCTCATTGCCCCAAAAAAAAGAAAAAAAGAAAAAGAAAAAAAAAAGATGAACAGTTGCTATATTCATGATGGAAAAAATTGTTGGAGACATGGTTTGGTGTTTGCGATGTGGTGTTCGGCGTTGATGAGGACATCAACCAGTTGAGTGGGGGAGGATGTCACGACCTTAAGGAATGAACCTATACCTGACCTTCCCTTGGTACATAGTGGTGTGTGACTCAACTGGCCGCTATGCTCACTGATGTCCTAATGAGGTTGAAGCGATGCATGCGCATGGGCCGTTGTCTAGTGGTGGTCTTGTGACATGGGTGACGCATGTGTGGGGCTTGATGGCTTAGATGGTTGGCCTTCTTGCTTGTGAAAGCATGCCTGTATGATGCTTGGTGGACAAGTTGGCAGCCTTGTGCTTGAGTGGGGTAAGTGCATGGCTGTGTGCTAAGGTGATGGGGCTTGTGTTGTCACAGCCTATTTTCGGATACGCGCGTGATACTTGGGTCGCCCCATAAGGTGACCCGAATTCACCCAGGGTCTACTAAACTGCTGTGATCCACCAAACCAACCCATACTCTACATATTCAATATCCATCAATAATCAATTAAGCAAAACAGAGTAATAATAGCAGAAGCAATCTCATTAGCAACAGATGCTGTCTAAATAATAAAATATCATAATTAAAGTATTGTTATGCCTTACATCAAAATGTTCTCAAAATATTGTACTGTATCATCATATAGATGTATAACCAAAAGGAGCAAATTTGTATACACGAATCCAAAATAGAAAGAATGTACATCATCTATCTACAAAATATTATCCAGGATAAAGGGAGGGGGAGAGCTGCATCAGACGTAGACACAGTCATTGCATGCGCAGCCCTCGCAATGGTTGCCGGAGTAGTCCTCGCCTGTCGAGGCATCGTCCACAAGAGGGGGGACTCCATAAAATCAGCAACGGAGAAGTTTCCTGCATCAGAATTTGAAAAAAATGTATCGATATGAGTGGTGAGCTCCCATCCCAACTTAGTGAGTAATCAGGAATCACATGCCATAAACAATGAAGGATGATGCAGTTCTACTGTTAAGTCATTGGTATTGGTTTAATAGGTGTCATATTGAGGTTTCCACCATAGCTTTCGGCCCCACCTACGGATCAATGGTTTTCAACTCATGCACCGGGCTAGGGTAGAAGCAAAATACCCAAATCTTTTTTGTTAAATTGCTTCTACAAGTGAACCCCCTCAAACCTACAATCCAAGGTTTGTCACTTCCCAAAATAGATTACGTCTATGCCAACATGTAACCCCCTATTGGCAAGGTTTTAGAATCATGGGTGATGCAACCACCTAATGCTTAGCATATGCATAACATGAAAATAAGGAGGACCGCATCATAGTAGAGACCCCTGGTCCCCAGTCCCTTCGCGCCACGGTGTCTCCGCTAGGATGCTAGTAATATAAAGCAGGGTTTGTGTGACCATGTGTCACCAATCCTACCCACATGTCACCATCATTAGCATACATAGTAGTTTTTGTATGCAAATGCATGCTCAAATAATCATATACAAGGATGGCATATTAACATAATACAACATTCATAGACATACAATTATGTCCTAAATCTACGGACCCAACCACTCACCTGTAGGCACCACTAGTGCTGTAGAACCTGGAAGTCGGCGGTAGGTTCCGTCAACTAACCGCGGGTTTACCTATTCATGTACATGAATTTTATTATGTGTGTTAGATATTTTTGAAATTAGTATGGACATGTTCTAAATGGCCCAATGTGGGTCCCAAGGGAAACCGAGAACCCAACGGTTGGTCCCCGAAGGATTAGACTGGGCAAATAGGCTATCTGCAGCCAAGGCGATGGATGAGGTCTCGGCAGTAGGTGATGCCAGTTTTATCCTTTGGCTAAGCCTTGAAGCCTTCTGTGAATGAGCTGGCAGACCAATCTATCAACTCTGGGGTGCCACCGGCTCCCTACCAAAAGGCCTAAGCGAGCCCCTTGTGGTAAGGCGGCCCCATTAGCTGAGCCGCTGGATGCTATCCGATGGTACGTGCCACTGGCTAGTTGACTGGTTCAGCTCACCCGATAGTATTACTAAGTGTGGGGTCTGGCTGTGGATGAGAGTCCCACCTGCTCTGTCCGCCACCCAGACCATCTTTGGTCACCATATTGGAGCCGGGGACAAGGTTGTGCCCATCCGCCAACTGAGTCCAAGAATTCAGACTTAGCGGGGAAGATAAAGTAAGTTTGGGGAGTTTTGCCTCCCCAACATCTTCCAACCATAAATAAATAGTGGGGAACATATTCCCCACCCCCAATAGAGTTATTAGGGTCAATAGCACCTTCATTGAAGACATAAGGGTTCCCAACCATAATCTAGGTTGCCAACCATCACCATCAAGGGTGGCCATTAGTACACACTACAAGGGAGGAGAAATAGGATGGACTTACTTGGTGTGAAGATTTCCTCCAAAGTTCTAGGCTTCTCCCAAGTCTCTAAGCCTTTCCCAAAGTCTCAGCAACAACTCACTCTCACTTCATCAAATGGCTAAAACCCCAAATGAGGGTTTTAGCCCATATTTATAGGAAATTGGGGAGAGAGAAGGTGACTCATACAATTAAACCGTTGGCAAAAAACCGGTTGGCTCATCCATCATTGTGCCGTTGGTAGAGATGAAACATAGCTTAGACTTCAGTTTCTCAAGCCCCATGCATTGGGATGCATGAGGGGCCCACCTAGGGTCCACTATAATCATTAAGGTCTGGGTCAGTGTTCTTATCTCTCGTTCGGTTACATCCATCGGGTCTGCATCGGATAAGTTAGCTACCGGCATGGGATTACCTGGCACAGAAGAAATCCGGATCAGTAGGGGATTTCGGGTGCAGGTCTTACACGTGTGTTGCAAATGTAGGCTGGTGTGCTTGGATGTGTGCCAACATGGGCTGGTGTAGTGTACATGTTGTGCGAGTGGCGTTATCGTAAATACCAGTATGATTTTTCGGGATGGAGAACGTCTCCTTCTGGAAATCCTTAAAAAGCTTAAGAGTTACCTTGAGACGGGGTGTGCCTCATCCCTCTTGCTGTCATGTGTTCCTTGGCATAGCATCGTGGCTTGTCACAATTAGGCACTGTATGCAGGGTTGTCCTGGTCTTGTGTGCATGGTGGTAAGGTATTCCATGGGTGGATACCATGGGCGGGCACTCGAGGTCATAGGGGACGTCAAGTGTCTCCCTTGTGAGTAGGAGTACCCACTAGGATTACGTTTAGGGGAAGGCCCTAACGTAGCGTGTCGTCATGGAGGTGGAGGTTCCTGGTCGTGATGTTACTTGTATCCGTTATGCGCCAGTGGCACCGTGACTTGGGCGGAGTTGGCTATCCTGTGGCTCCTTGCTTGGGTGTGCCTATCCTTGGCATTGCGTGGGGGTTCGGCATGCCAAGGATGTGTCGGTGAAGTGGTCTTGAAAGGAAACTCTATATGTTGGAATCGATGATCGGCTAGTCGTAGCCATGAGCGGGCTAGCGTGCCTACCTAGTAGCAGGGTGGCACTAGTGATGGGATTCGATGACAAGGAAGCCATGTTGTCGGAAGGTGTTGCTCAGTGATGCGAGGATGTATGTCTAGGGTGTCGGGCATAGTGCACAAGTAGCCCTACACGGTACGAGTATCTTGAAGGAATGCAAGATGATGGTAGTATGGCCTGATGTTGAGCAAGCCTCAACGTGTAGGTGGCTTAGACTCAAAGCAACTTCCTGTCGGTTTTTGGGGTAAAGCATTGTTGGGTTTTATTCCGCTGTGAAAAAGGGAGTTAGGCTTGCCTTGGCTAGGCACAGCTAAGGCACTGCACGGATTGTAAGCCCCGAAAAAAGTTGGTTTGTGACAGTGTGCTCACTTATTAATAATCCTTTGTTCTTGCTTAACAAATAATACAGGTTAAACGCGAAATCCAAATTGCTCCACTCCTTGGTATTCTTGCTCTTTGATCTCATGCAGCTCTGTCTTGTTATAAGAGAATATTGCCCTATTGCATTTGACTTTTCACATTGGCACTCCATACGCTGAACAATTGAATTTTCATTGAATTTTGATATGATTTCTCTGTATCAAAGTACCTAAAGATTGTGTGGATACTGTCATCAGGACCATCTCATTTACAGTAGAGAACACTAACACCAGGATGACTGAACCCCTAAGATTTTCCTCTCTTGTGATGACCCTAGTGGGAGTTTTCTTGTGGCTGCTGCTTTGTGGTATTGGCTAATTATCTAAGTTTACCTGACATCAATTCGTCTGACAATCAGCTGAAGCATTTGGAAGCAGGAGTCAAGAACGTTGAACTTGGGTCAACAAGGGCCAAAAAATATTCTGATCCCAAGACATCTCTCACCAAAAATCTCTCGCTCAGTTCACAACTGCCAAAACGAAGTGTTGGAAAGGATTCAATTAAAGAGTCATCTATCACCACGGCCAGACCCCACGGTTAGCTCACAGGCGTTGTCTTTTGGTGATGACGGTGCATATTTGCAGGTTTGCTGGCTGAATCCTCCATTTGCTGCTGCTATGTACCATAATAGTCTTCAGTTTCCATGGCCCATGTTCTGTTCCTTTGGGTTTCGCACCCATCCTCTGTTTAGGGTTATTTGAAAATTATTTTTTAATTTGTCCCTTTTCATTTAAGATTAGTGGAGCGATGTTCCTGAGTCCAATTTAGTTGAGTTATTGGCTAACTGGGTGAAGAGTCAAAAATCAATTTAAAATTATGCTGTTTCCTTCCGGTTCTTCCCCATTGTTTATTATTAGAAGGTTACAATGCATATGTATCGATTTTTTTTGGCTGAATCACCTGGAGACTAGGTTAGATTTGAAATAGGGTTAATCTGTTGCAAATTGGGATTTAAAATTTCTTAAGCCAAGATTTAATCCCATGTAGACTTGAAGGTATTCAAAACCTGAACATACAAGAGAGGCTTAGGGTTGTTTGAGGCTCCAACAGTGCAGATCCTTTTAAGGAGTACAACTCTTGGGTTGGATTTGCAGCCATATGTGGAGTAGGTTCAATTTAGCAAACCTTGCTTTGATCTATTGAAGGTAGTTATTCACAAACATGAATCAAGAGAGAAAACTATTACGCGTAGAAGAGGGATTAGGGTTCTTTTGCGTGTAGAGAGAGATATATTTTTAAAATAAGGATATTAAGTTAAGGAAATCTAAAAGTAGATATAACACTTAAAATCCCCAAGTAAATAATTTTATTATAATTTATGTTCTTTCTTTATAAAATATCACATAATGTGCAAATGGTAGAGTTTCAGTAAGGGGTGAAGCAAGGATCGTAATTTCGGTGAAACTTGGTAATAAAAAAAAAAGTTTTGGATGTGGTTTTGGTGGCCAAAAAACATGTTTTTTGAGTTCAATTTTTTTTTTTTAAATTTTATGTAATGCAATTTTTACTTCTGGAACATATCTAATGAATCATTTGCACAGAAACAACATTATAAATGATAATTCTATGTTCACTATAACATGGTATATAACATGGTAACGACGCAAACATTGAAAATGATAGTAAATTAAAAACTAATGAAGAAACAAACTTTAATGTTAAAAAACATTCCACAACACTAACTTCAATGTTTAGATTACACAAAATAAAGAAGTCTATTAAAATGAATCAAATCCAAAATGAGTTTCGAGGTGCATCTATCCTCGACCCTGATACCGTTGCTGTTGCCAATAACAGTTCTCTGATTGCATCACATACATATCCCACGTCATAATGTGAGACCAGCTATCCTCTACCAGTGTGTGTACCATTGTCTTCATTCTATAGAACTAGGATACTGATTCTCCCCTGTGAATCTGATGGGATCTGGTTGTGGCTCGGGTTGCTTTTCGTGTCATGTTCCATCTACCTTAAGGTTGCACTTCTATTACCACCTGTACAACCATCACCACCTGCACCACCATCACCACCAACACCACCATCACCACCATCACTACTACCACCAATATCACTATCATCATCATCACTGGTGTGTGTGTCTGTGTCTGTGTGGGGGTAGGCGAACGAATGGCATCATCACTAATATCATCTTCAAATGGTTTGCGTGTTTGTGAGTGAATGCTACCCTTCGATGTCATGAAGTCATCAACGTCCACTCAAAGTTGTGAAGCAATCTGACTGCTAGGCCGACCTCTAGTGTCACACCTCAAAACCCTAGCGTTTTGGTATGACCGTGGTTTTGTCGCAGTGCAAGTATTTTTATACCAGAATCCGTTCATAGTACTCACATATCACAACTCTTCCATTAATTACGATAAAAACTAATGGGAACAACAGAGGCGAAATCAGAATAATAGCGGAAATCAATAAATAGAACTAGAAACCAAGTGTAATTGTAATAGATAAATATTGTAAAAGTTTCTGTTTGCAACAAAGACATAATTAAAATACTATCAAATACTTAATACTTAAATAAACCATCACGGTTCAAACAATGCCTGAAAACAAAGTAAATAAATAAACTGAAATTAAAATGATCTCAATAAAGTCTTGACTCTCAGATAGAGACGTCTTCTCTTCTCCAGAAACTTGTCCTTTAGAGACAATTATCGTATTTACACGAAGAATCATGCGAATCATCTTTAGGTACTTCTTCAATCACATAATTTTCAGTTAAATCATTACCTACAAAACAATCTAAAAATTTTGTACGTACAAGGGTGAACAAAATCACATGCTCAGTGAGAAATTAGCATACACAAGCACACAATGCATGAATATTTTATTAAGGCATGTATGTTTTGTGTACTGGCATGCGCAAGTAGCATCACACCTAAATATTGATGACGAATACTCAAGCATGGTGTGAGGACAAAGATGGAAATCTTTAGAAGTCGCCACCTAGATTTAGGTCTAGAACCTTAGAAATGTGAAATCTCACCCCAAGGTAAGACTTCGATTGACTCATGACCCTTAGATCGGAATTCTGGTCCATCAGAGATTGGGTAAGTGTCAGGTTACGGTTATGGGAAGGGGTTAGGCACCCAAACCGCCCGATCGAAATCGGTCTCCTATACCTTTCCTATGCTAGACTCTATTTATTAAATTAAACCAAACCAAGTGGTTTGATATCATTGAACCGAATCTGTATCCATCAGATTGCCTACGTATTACGGAATTATTCCGAAAATCAGGTTCACCATCGTAGTTCAGGTGTGATTAAAGTTTATGGCTGTGATTTATGCTTGTGCATGATTAAGTTCTTTGTTCAAGTTGAAATTTATGCTTGAGAGGTTGAGAAATCCTATGGGTTAGGATCTGGATAGTCCATGTGGACTAATAGATAGTCCTAGTGGATCTAAGAATAACCCTATTTGGGTTGGAATGTGGATAACCCATTCTGGGTCGAAATGTGGATAACCCTATCTGGGTTGAAATGTGGATAAATATCCTAGTGGATCTATGGATAGTCCGAGTGGACTAAGGTGTGGATAAATATCCTAGTGGATCTATGGATAGTCCAAGTGGACTAAGGTTTAGATAACCCCTTTTGGGTTGAAATATGGATAGATATCCTAGTGGATCTATGGATAGTCCGAGTGGACTAAGGTTTGAATAAATATCCTAGTGGATCCATGGATAGTCCAAGTGGACTAAGGTGTGGATCCGAATTTGGGATTCTCCCAAATAGCCTACGTATCCTAGGGTTTGCCCTAGGAATTAGAATCCGCGTAGTTCGGGATGGATAACCTGTTCTTGGTTAATGATTGAGAACCTATTCTAGGTTTGGGATTGAGAACTTATTCTAGGTTTGAGATTGAGAACCTATTCTAGGTTTAGGGTTTGCCAAGGGGCAAAATCGTCCTAAATCACCCTTTTTATCCTGAATTCTAATTTTGAAAAGTTTGGCAAGACATTCTCTTTCTTTATTAAGATTTTATCATTCCCATTATGCCTTTCCCAAGAATGTGGGTGCCTAAATGCACGTCCCCACACCTACATTGTCTTCTAGAAGTGTGCATATATGGCAGTTTAACTAGGGTGTTGCATAAAATAAGTTATTGCCAAAAAAATATTATAAATATTCCACAATCAAACATTTATGACGAAATTCACATAAAACATTCAAATATGACATGTATTGCAAATAAGACAAGAGCCTACATGACATGATCTACTATGCTATTTTCTACCCTAATTGTTATTTTCTTTCCATTTTTGACATGTATTGCAAATAAGGCAAGAGCCTACATGACATGATCTACTATGCTATTTTCTACCCTAATTGTTATTTTCTTTCCATTTTAGGGTTTTCTACCCTAATTATTATTTTATTTCCATTTTTTTAGGATTTTCTACCCTAATTGTTACATTCTTTCCATTTTAGGGTTTTCTACCCTAATTGTTATTTTATTTTCATTTTTTAGGGTTTTCTACCTTAATTGTTATTTTCTTTCCATTTTAAGGTTTTCTACCCTAATTGTTATTTTCTTTCTATTTTAGGATTTTCTACCCTAATTGTTATTTTATTTCTATTTTTTAGGATTTTCTACCCTAATTGTTATTTTATTTTCATTTTTTAGGATTTTTTACCCTAATTGTTATTTTCTTTCCATTTTAGGGTTTTCTACCCTAATTATTATTTTATTTTCATTTCTTAGAGTTTTCTACCCTAATTATTATTTTATTCTATTTTAGGGTTTTTTACCCTAATTATTACTTTCTTTTTATTTTAGGGTTTTCTACCCTAATTGTGACAATGAGCATTTAATATAGCATGTGAGTATGATCATTCCAATCATGGCAGTATGATTATTCCAATTGTGGCAGTGTGTGCATATAAGCATCCAAATATAGCAATATAAACATCATAAATATTGGCTCAAATCCTCAATCTAATGGTCGGATCTCTTCAAAACGTGATAATCATGATCAACGACTCAGAATTCATCAAACCAACCAAAATCAATGGCTCAGATTCATCTAATCAACTCATGATGATCATCCAACGGTTCAAATCACTTACAATAATAGTCTAACCGTCAAGGTTCATTTAAATCACTCTTGAAGACAATCCAATGGTTTAGATCATCAAAAATGATAATCTAACCGTTAAGATACATTTATATCAGTCTTGAAGACCATCAAACGGTCCAGATTTATCTAATCAACTCATAAATGACCATCTAATGGTTTAGATTCAAAATAAACATCCAATGGCCCATATCATCACACGATCAGAATAAAAAATCAATCATCCTATGGTCCTTATTTTCATATCATCACATGATCAAAATTCATGGTTGATGGCTCGATTTTCAACTCATCAAAAAATCCAAATCAAAGGGCCATATTAACTTCATATCGAAATTCTAAATCAAATGGCCATATTTTTACAAAATTCAAAATCGATGGCCATGATTTAATCACATTCAAAATTCATCCAATGACCATAACATCACATGATCCAAGTCATCGAACGGCTCATATCTATTATCATAACATGATCAAAATCAATGGTTCAAATTCAGTCAATATTACATAAACAAGCCAATGATTCAAATTTAATAATCAAAATTATCATGGTTTAACTGTTCGGATCAAACATCAAGATTATCAAATTATTAAGGTTTCTATTCAAACTTAATTAATGATGCTGATCGGGTGGTTCTGATCATATAGGGAAGAGATCAATGATGCAGGTGATATGGGATGGAGATGTGATAGTTGCAACAGTGAAGTGTATTGGGTTTGATTGGGACTGCAAGGTGGAGGTGCATGGTTGATGGCTACATAGCTGAAGGTAATGAGCAGTAGGACTTAGGATTGTGGATTTGGTATATAGCAGCAGAGAAGATAAAAAATAATAATGAAACAAACACAAGAGGGTCGGTGGAACTTACCTCGGTCTGCAAATCGACGACCCTAGCAGCAAATATGGCTCTCCACTTCTCTTCTTCTTCTTCTTCTTTTTCTTCTTCTCATCTTTCCTGATTTTTTTTTTGTTTTTTTTCTTCTCCACTCCACCTCTCTCTATCTTCCCGTTTCTCCCATCCTCTTCCTCTTTTTTTTCTGTTTTTTTATTCTTTCTTTTATTCTCCCACTCCCTCTCTCTCTATCTTCTCGTTTCTCCCATCCTCTTCCTTTTTTTTTTTGCTTTTTTTATTCTCCACTCACCGCTCTCTCTCCCTTTCTCCCTCTCTCCCTTCTTTCGGTTTTCTCCCCATTTTTTTTTTTTCTCTCGAATTCTCACCTCTCTCTCTCTCTCTCTCTCTCTCTCCTTTCGGATTCTCCTCCAGCTCTCTTTTATATTTTTTTCCCTCTCAATCCCTCTCGATTTGTTTCCTTTTTGGATCTTTGGGATCTTCTCCTTTATTTTTTCTTTTTTTGGTTCTTCCTCCACCTCCTCCTTCTTCTCGGTCTTCTCTCTTCTAGATTTTTCTGTTTTTATTTTTATTTTTATATTTCTTCTTTCCTTCTTCAACTTCTCTTGTCGATCCTCCTATTTGAGTCCTCAAATTTTCCAGATTCTCTCTATCACTCTCATTATTCTCTCAACTCAATCTTTCCTTCTTCCTTTCTTTTTAGATTTTATTCGGATCCTACTTCCTTTTTATATAAAACATATAAGTATATAATATATTAATATATTAATAATATATATAATATAATATACATATAAGACATATGTATAGATTATATGATATATTATAATATATTATATATTATATAAACATATAAATAATATATAAAAGAAATACATGCATAAGCACCGACATGAATTGGTCCGGATTGACAAGGATTAACTGGGTTGGGCCAAACTGGCTTGGGTTGAGCTGAGTTGACTGGATTGACTGGAATTAAATGGGTTTTCTCTTTCTATCATTTCATGGGCCATTTCCGCTGTCGTCCCGCACGGAATTTTCTGATAGCCTTTATTCCAATTTTTTTGCGTTCATTTTGTAGAACATTAAAAATGAGGAATATAGGAATTTGAATCACCTCATTTGGAAGTAAAATGGTCAACTTATGAATTTTTGAAGTTTAAGCGGACCAATTATCGATAATTTGGCTGACCATTCTGCATGAGATCCTTCGGAGGCTTCTATCGGAAATATTTTACGTCTACTTTGTAGAGTACTAAAAATGGAACATAATGAGACTGGAATCACCTGATTTGGATATGGAATGATCAAAATATGAATTTTTGAATATTAAATGACCATTTCCATATGTAATTTTGCATGGGACCCTCTGGAGACTTCTACCCGAGATTTTCCACATCCACTTTGTAGGACATCACAAATGAAGAATAATGGCCTTGGAATCATCTGAATCCGACGTAGAACGGAAAATATATGAAGCTTTGAAGTTCTAACGATAATTTTGCATGAAAGCTCGTATGGGGCCCACTGATGACTTCTGCCCGGGATTTTTCACGTCCACTTTGAAGAGGACTGAAAAAAAGGAATATTGGCCTTGGAATCATCTGATTCTGATATCAGATGACCAAGATATGATGTCTTGAAGTTTGAATGATAATACATGCATCGTTCGATAATTACGTAAATGCCCTTGCACTTTCAAACTACGATATCTTCCTTGTTTGAAGTCAGAATTTGATGATTTCGGTCTCATTTTGAAGATAATTTCACAACCTATTCATCCAAGTAGATAATAGCCCATGACCTTGCTGTGGGGTTCAGTGGAGAATCACAAATCTTTGGGTTAAAGGCCAGAAACCTGCCATATTAGTTCACTTATACAGAGGGTGGCAAAAATGGGGTGCTTACAGATGCCCCTCTTTAGCCGAGATTGTTACCAATTGAAGGTTGAAGATAAAAGAACCACATTTTTGGGATATGAGTGAGATTTCTTATTGGGCTGCACTTAGGGATATTTGTCCTAAACTGCCTACGTATTCTAAGGGTGTCCTAGAAATCAAGCCCAGAACGTAGTTCGACTGGCAAGAAGGTTTGCTCTTCTTGGAAGATTGATGATTGTTCCTCTTGTATGAAGCTAGGCTATGAATACAAGGCTCATTTGTAGGCTGGGAACCTCTTCTTGCTGAGATGGAACTCAATGCAAGGTATGTGCGGGCTTGGACCCGGCTTGATCCATTTGTAGGCTGATAAACCTCTTCTTGTACGAAGCTAGGCTGTGAATACAAGGCTCATTTGTAGGCTGGGAACCTCTTCTTGTTGAGGTGGAACTCAATGCAAGGCTTGTGCGGGCTTGGACCCGATTTGATCCATTTGTAGGCTGATAAACCTCTTCTTGTATGAAACTAGGCTGTGAATACAAGGCTAATTGCATGAGCTTGGGCTCGGATTTGATTTGTTTGGATGGACGACTTGATGTCTTCTTTTTGATTGAACTGATGCTCTTTTGATTGAGATTCTGAGATTGTTTTTTCTGAATAAGCTAGGGCTCTGCATTTGATTCACTTATATGCTGAGATTGAATTGATCTTTGAATGAGCTAGGGCTCTGGATTCACTTATAGGCTGAGATTGACTTGATCTTTGAATGAGCTAGGGCTCTGCATTCACTTATAGGCTGAGATTGACTTGATCTTTGAATGAGCTAGGGCTCTACATTTGATTCACTAATAATCTGAGATTGATTTGATCTTTGGATGAGCTAGGGCTCTACATTTGATTTACTTATAGACTGAGATTGATTTGAAATTTGGATGAGCTAGGGCTCTGCATTTGATTCACTAATAATCTGAGATTGATTTGATCTTTGGATGAGCTAGGGCTCTACATTTGATTATGAAATGAGCAAGAACTCGAAATATCACTTTTAGGGTGAGGAATTTGCTATTGATTATGAAATGAACAGGAACTCAGAAGATCACTTATAGGGTGATACTGAATGACTCTTCTTGGCAGTTCCTACCAGCTTTGGACCTTCGGGATTGAAAATAGGAATATCCTTCTTGGAAGCTCTATGGCTATGAACCTTTAGGATGCTTGAAAGTGAACCATACAGGAAGGCTTTGTTGATTTTGAACCTTTAGGGTTGAAATCTGACCCATCTTGGAAGTCTCTTGACTTTCAACCTATAGAGTGCTGGATATATTTGAAATGATGTTGAATTCCTTGGCAGTTTTCCAAGGTTTTTTTTGCCCCTGCTTTGTTGGTGAAGGCACAAAACATGACATCAATGGAAATGGTGTCATGGACTTCGCTGGCATGATACCTAGATTTGAAATTTGCCATTTATGACCTGGTACTGAAAGTTTGACTCAATTTCAGCACGGTAGGGATGACTTGGTTACTCCCTTTGAAGGGTTCCATGTAATTTGAAGATGATGATTTTCTTCAGCCAACATTGGTGTTGTTGGATTTTGGATTGAAAGAAACTCTAGCGATGATTTTGGACAAGAATGAGGGGAGCTTGACAGTCTTTAACTAAAGTGATTTTATTGATTGACCTTGGTGTTAGACTGTCGAGGGGCATCTGGTCAACTAAGTTCTTTCACTGTGCATTATGGTAGATCAAATTGGTAGAATAGCCAAGCGGCGATGAAATGTGACATGGGTTTGGCCTTTGATCTAGGCTCATGAAAAGCTCAGGGCTTTGAAACATTGTTGTGCCAATTTTGAAAGATTAATGAATCATTGTCCCAAAGTAGGCATGAGGAGCAAAGGATTTGAAGTGTTCCTTCAGAGAATTTGGTGACCAAATCCTAATAGGTGAGAGACCACATTAGATTTTCTTTATCAACAGGATTGGGAGAACTGAGAAATTGGCAAAAACCAACTTGGATGGACCTACTTCTGTTGAGTATGAAAGTAGTGACTTCAGACTAGACAATGGATCCTTGATGTAATGCTCATGATCAAGTTCGATTCCTCTACATAGGGTATATCTATGCCCCAGTGTCTGCATGTTGTGACAGACCGCTACTGTAGAAGGAAATGGGAAATCTAACAGAGTTAGAACAAGGTTGAATCTGGATTGCATTTAGAATTTGACCATGCTTCTGAGGTCAAGGGAAGATTGACAGATTGATTGCAGAAAATGATTTCTTAGATAAACCCTTGTTGAATCTTGAAAAATGAGGGAGCTGATGATTTGATGAATTTGACTAAATCCGTAACCAGGTCATGAGAATTTGCTCTCTCCCTAACATGACCAAAGGATTTGAAGATAGAATTCTGTTGAAAGGCAATGCTATGAAGCCTAACAGATGATGGTTTGTTCAACTCCTCGAGTATGATTCACTGGGGAGCAAGAGGGGTTCCTTTCCTTATGGAGGGTAGACTGGTATGACACTTGTCTACATGAACCATTGAATTTTTCTATGAAGGGCCAATGAGGGCAATGCTTTAGGGCTGCATCAGGTTGCCTATCCCCACTGAGGTATTATGGGTTGCCCATTGAGGTTTCTCGGGTTGCCTTTCCCTGGCGAGGTTTCTTTTCTTCCCATTATTTTTTTTTTATTTTTTTCTTTTTGCAAACCCCATCTTGGGTTGAATAAAGAGTCCTAATATGG
This sequence comes from Protea cynaroides, assembly GCA_028583415.1. Taxonomy (NCBI): domain Eukaryota; kingdom Viridiplantae; phylum Streptophyta; class Magnoliopsida; order Proteales; family Proteaceae; genus Protea; species Protea cynaroides. The sequence goes on from CM053276.1 coordinate 52,474,284, forward strand.
TGAGGATATTGTCAAAATTATAGTCCTATCCAATGGTCTGAAACCCTTAGGGGAAATCTGAACGGCATGACTTTCATGACAAATGGGTAGACTTGCCCCACTGTTTAAGTTGACACCTACACGTATTGATAGACGGGCAGCTATTTGAATCATCACTAAAAGCGATCTTAGGGAAATGGAGTTCCACACTAAAATTGAAAATGGTGCCAAATTATGTTTTCCTTTCTTGGAGATGTTCAGATGGAACACGTGTCCCAACAAGCTATATCGAGATTCTGAATCAGTCACGATCATATCCCGGGCCCGAAACCTTTAGGTTTGTTGACAAGTATTGATGTTGAAGGTCCAAGAGGACTGATGTGAAACTGTCCACATGGGTCTACCATTGGGAGAGTGTTTGGTTGTTTATGTAGAATGGGTTTATCTTACCGAGAAGATCCCATTTTATTGGCTTGAGAAATGAAGGGCTTATAGGAACCTTGGGAAGCCGTCGGATGTAATGAACGACAGATGAGAGTTCCAGCCAGATTCATGAATTTGTACATAAAATGATGACATGATCACGAGATACAATGCCATAAAAAATGATAATCAAAAGAAGGGCTTGTGATAGAGACTCCTTGGAAGACCGTCGGATTGATGGACGGGAGAGAGAGTCTAATGCCGATGAGAAATCTTTCTCTGATGATGAAGAAGTGATGAGATTGTCTCTTGCAAAGGCGGGATGTAATTGGCCAAAATCAAAAGTCCGGTCCAACATGCTGTGAATCTTGAAGAACGATCGAACTTGCTATCAGGCTTTGATTGAAATTACCAATCTTCTTGAAGTGAGAGGGAAAATTGGCCTACTGTCGAGCTCCAATGCCATTCAACATCTTGCTATTTTCTTTTCTTCTCTTTTTTTTTTTTTTTTTTTGGATGTGAAGGCCACATAATGCAGTGCTTCGCTTGATCGCGAAATTGAATCCCGACTTTCAATATTGGATTTGAATCTTCTTCTTCCAAACATTTCCAATCGGGATAGAACGTCTTTGCCCCAACTACCACTCTGATCTTCTGTAAACTTTATGAGCATTTGTGACTGCTCATATAGTATCTGATTTTATCTGAATGGTGAATCCGTATGCTATCCTCTGGAAGTTAATCATCACCTTCTATCTGATGTGACTGCCTTCCCATTATTGATGTAGATAAAACATAGGCTTGAATTTTCTTTTTTTCTTTTTTTTTTTTATTTTTTTTTATTTTTGGGTATCCCAATGATCTCATTCTTTGATTTTGAGATTGATCATTCATCATGTATCTCTTGCTTGCAGATGATGTACATTGTAAGAACTTTGGTATTTTCATCTTCTTGGTGGCACATCTGTCCTCCACTCATTTGTACTGATTGGCTGACCTGTTGATATGATCTGTTATTATGTAATGCTTTCCTTGAAATCTTTTCACAGATAGAACAAATGGTAGCTTCTCCAATACATGTTTCTTGAGACTACTCTTGTGTCTCCCGATTGATCATTTAAAGCTTTCCCAGACGGGTTGGACCTTTCTTTCTCAAGAGGCCGGGTGGCATAAAAGTTCAGGAGATGGCTCATCATTTCAATCATCTTCAGAGTCAGAATTGACTGCGCACGTAGAATAGGAGGATGTATGAAACTGGGAGGAAATGTATGGAAGAGACAAGGCACAGAGTTTGAAATCCCAAACGGGGTGATTTTCTTTTACTTGCACGGCAGATTGGACTAGACTTGTCAACAAGCATATTGATCTTGGACCCAGACATGGATGACCTATCAAATACCGATAAAAGAAAGTTGAAACAACTAGTTCGTCCAAGCTGCTCCAGTTGGGCATAACGCCTTCGACGACCACCTTCAGTCGTTGCGGGAATAAGTCTTCCTTCAGATCTCTAATAGCAGGACTCATCATGCCCCTCTATCAATAGGTGCAAGATACCTACCTTTTCCATTTTTTTTTCCAGTTTGGGATCCATTCAAAACCGGACTATTGCTTTTTAAGCTCAAGGTTACTCTGGTTCATGCCTCAGTTTGGGGTTTGATGGATTCATCAATGGACCACTTCTAGTTGAGATCAAAATCATTCTAGCTTATGCCCCAGCTTATGGAGCAAGGGGTATCTCCATTGCACTACACCATTTTGAATCCAAGATTGGACTAATTTATACCTTGGCTTGGGGGGTTTAATGGATTTCTTTGTTAGACCACTCTCAATTTGGGTCTAAGGTCAATTTGGTCCATGCCCCAGTTTAGGGCATAATGGCTTTCCTCATTAGACCGCATTCAATTTGGGTCCAAAATCAATCTGGTTTATGACCAGCTTAGGGCTCATGACTTTCCTCATTGAACCATACCCAATTCAGGCCCAAGGTCAATCCGGTTCATGCCCCAGTTTGGGGGTAATTGGCTTTCCTCATCAGATCGCACTCAATTTGGGTCTAAGTTCAATCTGGTTCATGCCCCAGTTTATGGGTTAAGGGTTTCATCATTGGACCATTCTGGTTCTTATCCTTGCTTGGGGCATATTGGATCTCATCTTTGGTTTACCCTACTGCTTGGGAAAATTCCATTCCTCTCTTTGAATAATAAGAAATATGAGGGCAACTCTTTGGATTCTAGCATTTCCTTGGTCAATGGGATAACACTATCATAGCTGAAGATTCATGATTTCCTGATGACTCCAGAATCTGGAATTGATCTTTATTCACAAGCAATGGGAAATCCTCATCGTTCGCCATTCTTGATGAGTGATCCTAACTTGTAGCACTGGGCTATGATGGACATGGATCGGGCTCTAATTGATAGAGCCAGAGATTGATTTTGAATCGGTCTCCGATTGATAGAGACAAGATTGACTTTGAATTAATCTCTGATTGATAGAGTTCAAGATTGACTTTGAATTGGTCTCTCATTGATAGAGATCAAGATTGACTTTGAATTGGTCTCTGATTGATAGAGATCAAGATTGATTTTAAATTGATCTCTGATTGATAGAGATCAAAAATGACTTTAAATTGATCTCTGATTGATAGAGATCAAGATTGACTTTGAATTGGTCTCTGATTGATAGAGATCAAGATTGACTTTGAATTGGTCTCTGATTGATAGAGATCAAGATTGACTTTAAATTGATCTCTGATTGATAGAGAACAAGATTGACAGTCATGGACTGGGCTCTAATTGCTAGAGGCAAGGATTGCTTGAGTTGGGCTCCGATTGATAGAGGCCAAGGAAGACAATCATGGATTGGACTCTAATTGATAGAGATGATGGATTGATTGAGTTAAAATGACTGAAATTCTCTTCGATTCCTTCATGAAATGGAACATGGACCAGAGGTAATGGTTGAACAGGCCTAGAGGTTAACTCATGCTCACATTGAGTTTATATAAATAGAACATTCCTTAATTCCAACATGAATTAGAACCTGAACTGGAGTTGACAGTTGGGCAAGCCTAGAGGCTAATTAAATTCAAATGAATGGAACTCTTCTTAGTTCCAACATGAATCAGAACATGAACCGGAGTTGATGGTTGGACAGGCCTAGTGGCTAATTGAATTCAAATGAATGGAACTCTTCTTAGTTCCAACATGAATCAGAACTTGAACCATAGTTGATGGTTGGATAAGCCTAGTGGCTAAATGAATTCAGATGAATGAGACTCTTCTTAATTCCAACATGAATCAGAACCTGAACCAAAGTTGATGGTTGGACAAGCCTAGGGGCTAAATAAATTCAGATGAATGGAACTTTTCCTAGTTTCGACATGAACTGGAACCCTAACCAAAGTTGATTGTTGGATAAGCCTAGTGGCTAATTGAATTCAGATGAATGGAATTTTTCCTAGTTCCGACATGAATCAGAACCTAAACAGGAGGTGAAGGGTGAAAAAGCCTACGGGCCGAATGCCTTCTTCATTTTAGCATGATCTGGGAGTGATGATTGAACCTGCCTAAAGGTTAAACCCTTCTTTAATTCTGAGATGAACCATAAATGGTGGTTGAATTTGGGGCTGAATATTTCTTTGATTCTGAGATGAACTGGATGTGATTGAATCTGCCTAAAGGCTGAATCTTTCCTTAATTCTGGATGAACCGAAATGATGATTGGACCTGCCTAAGGGCTGAATATTTCCTTCAGTTCTGAGATGAACCAGAAATGGTGGTTGGACCTGCCTGGGGGCTGAATATTTTTTTTGATTCTGAGATGAACTTGATGTAATTGAATCTGCCTAGAGGCTGAATCTTTCCTTAATTCTGGATGAACCAAAATGATGATTGAACCTGCCTAGGGGCTGAACCTTTCTTCGGTTCTGAGATGAACCAGAAATGGTGATTGAATCTGGGGCTGAATATTTCTTTGATACTGAGATGAACTGAATATGATTGAATCTGCCTAGGGGCTGAATCTTTCCTTAATTCTGGATGAACCGAAATGATGATTGGACCTGCCTAGGGGCTGAACCCTTCATTAATTCAAAGGTGAATAGGGAACAATGATTGGATTTGCCTAGGGGCTGAATCTTTCCTTAATTCAAAGGTGAATAGGGAACGATAATTGGATTTGCCTAGGGGCTGAATCTTTCCTTAATTCAGGGGTGCATTGAGAACCATGATTGGATTTGCCTAGAGGCTGAATCTTTCCTTAATTCAAAGGTGAATAGGGAACATTGATTGGATTTGCCTAGGGGCTGAATTTTTCCTTAATTCAAAGGTACATAGGGAACATTGATTGGATTTGCCTAGGGGTTGAATCTTTCCTTAATTCAAAGGTGAATAGGGAACATTGATTGGATTTGCCTAGGGGCTGAATCTTTCCTTAATTCAGAGGTACATTGAGAACGGTGATTGGATTTGCCTAGGGGCTGAATCTTTCCTTAATGATTGGATTTGCCTAGGGGCTGAATCTTTCCTTAATTCTGGGGTGAATGGAGAATGATGATTTGATTTTGCCTAGGGACTAAATCTTTCCTTAATTCAGAGATGAATCGAGAATTATGATTGGATTTGCCTAGGGACAGAATCTTTCCTTAATTTAAAGGTACATTGAGAACTGTGATTGGATTTACCTAGGGGCTGAATCTTTCCTTAATTCAGAGATGAATCGGAAACTATGATTGGATTTGCCTAGGGGCTGAATCTTTTCTTAATTCAAAGGTACATTGAGAACTATGATTGGATTTGCCTTGGTGCTGAATCTTTCCTTAATTCAAAGGTACATTGAGAACTATGATTGGATTTGCCTAGGGGCTGAATCTTTCCTTCTTTCTTACAAAATTTGATGTTCAGTCAAGATCTAGATTCATGACTTCCATTGATTCATTTAGAAAGATAATATGGATGGATCTCAAGGTGGGAGATCAAGAAAATTCCCTAATTATAGGGGCCTCTAACCCTAAAAGGGTGGATATGGTTGCAGTTTGATTTTCTTTTCCAAAGGCATTGAAATCCAATGGGAAAATATCAAGATTCTAAACATCTAAAGGAGTAGAAGAAGTCACATGCACAATCAAGGATGACTCAACTAAACAAGAGTTAGCTCCCTCATAAGGGCGATTGGGTAAACATTATCCAAGTTAATTTAATTGAATTTGATTAAGCCATGTGTTCAGTCTTGGGACCTCATGATTCCAAAATGGATAATCAGTGGTACCAAGGTCTGGCCAATTGGATTACCGAATTCGATGAAATTAAAATGGATATATTAATCCATCGTCCTTATTAGGGATGATTAGCAAAAGCGGTTAATAGATGAACAAACTAATAAATTTCTTCTTGACCATGGTATCTATGTCTTGACAGGGATTTTCTGTTCGTTTTTCGAAATCGACGTGTTAACAATGAGAGATTCGACACATCGAGCTTACTTAATGGAGGGTGTATAGTGACCGTCTACTATGATGTAGAACAGGTGTATACATACCTCATACTCCCAATGGGTGAGAGTTCAAGATGCTCATTGTGTAGATTTTAACATGTTGACCAATCGATGACAAAAACGGGCAGAACTTCGACGTCTCGAACATGGATGTCATGGTTAAGCCGATTTTACCGGGTCGGTTCAGGGATAAATCAAAAAATAACAAACATTGGGCTACAATCTGGGTTAGGACAGAAAAAGGCCACCTTGACGAGGATGGGGTAACCTATCACCGAATGCTCGATGAATAATGGGCCCCTATTCCCTTTATATACTATATTGCAAGTATCCAAGCGACGTGGAGTAGCATAACGCATTCCCAGGCGGACCCAAGAAACGCTCGTTAGAGGTTGCTCACCAGTCGTGGTCTCACAAAGTACAGGCCAAGGCTGTGTGTTTCACATAGCGGGCTGCCCCATATGCATGGGACCCGGTTCGGCTACTCGCACGAATGTGTAACTAATTCCATTCCCCCCAAAACAATAATATACAAGCATAAATATAGTATCCTAAAATCTAGCATCCAATTCACACAAGGAAAGTTTTCATTTAGGAGTTTGACATTTATATCCCTAGTGAAGTCGCCACTGTGAGGACAAAGATGGAAATCTTTAGAAGTCGCCACTTAGATTTAGGTCTAGGACCTTAGAAATGTGAAATCTCACCCCAAGGTAAGAATTCGATTGACTCATGACCCTTAGATTGGAATTCTGGTCCATCAGAGATTGGGTAAGTGTCAGGTTACGGTTATGGGAAGGGGTTAGGCACCCAAACCGCTCGATCGAAATCGGTCTCCTATACCTTTCTATGCTAGACTCTATTTATTAAATTAAACCAAACCAAGTGGTTTGATATCATTGAACCGAATCTGTATCCATCAGATTGCCTACGTATTACGGAATTATTCCGAAAATCAGGTTCACCATCGTAGTTCAGGTGTGATTAAAGTTTATGGCTGTGATTTATGCTTGTGCATGATTAAGTTCTTTGTTCAAGTTGAAATTTATGCTTGAGAGGCTGAGAAATCCTATGGGTTAGGATCTGGATAGTCCATGTGGACTGATAGATAGTCCTAGTGGATCTAAGAATAATCCTATTTGGGTTAGAATGTGGATAACCCATTCTAGGTCGAAATGTGGATAACCCTATCTGGGTTGAAATGTGGATAAATATCCTAGTGGATCTATGGATAGTCCGAGTGGACTAAGGTGTGGATAAATATCCTAGTGGATCTATGGATAGTCCAAGTGGACTAAGGTTTAGATAACCCCTTTTGGGTTGAAATATGGATAGATATCCTAGTGGATCTATGGATAGTCCGAGTGGACTAAGGTTTGGATAAATATCCTAGTGGATCCATGGATAGTCCAAGTGGACTAAGGTGTGGATCCGAATTTGGGATTCTCCCAAATAGCCTACGTATCCTAGGGTTTGCCTTAGGAATCAGAATCCGCGTAGTTCGGGATGGATAACCTGTTCTTGGTTAATGATTGAGTACCTATTCTAGGTTTGGGATTGAGAACCTATTCTAGGTTTGAGATTGAGAACCTATTCTAGGTTTAGGGTTTAGAACCTATTCTAGGTTTAGGGTTTGCCAAGGGGCAAAATCGTCATAAATCACCCTTTTTATCCTGAATTCTAATTTTAGAAAGTTTGGCAAGGCATTCTCTTTATTTATTAAGATTTTATCATTCCCATTATGCCTTTCCCAAGAATGTGGGTGCCTAAATGCACGTCCCCACACCTACATTGTCTTCTAGAAGTGTGCATATATGGCAGTTTAACTAGGGTGTTGCATAAAATAAGTTATTGTCAAAAAATAGAATATTCTATCTAAATATGACACATAAAATATTTATGACAAGAAATTCACATACAGTAAGATTGTTTAAAATCTTTCAAATATGACATGTATTGCAAATAAGGCAAGAGCCTACATGGCATGATCTAGTATGCTATTTTCTACCATAATTGTTATTTTTTTTTCCATTTTAGGGTTTTCTACCCTAATTATAATTTTATTTCTATTTTTTTAGGATTTTCTACCCTAATTGTTACATTCTTTCCATTTTAGGGTTTTCTACCTTAATTGTTATTTTATTTCCATTTTTTAGGGTTTTCTACCCTAATTGTTATTTTCTTTCCATTTTAGGGTTTTCTACCTTAATTGTTACTTTCTTTCCATTTTAGGGTTTTCTACCCTAATTGTTATTTTATTTCTATTTTTTAGGATTTTCTACCCTAATTGTTATTTTATTTCCATTTTTTAGGATTTTCTACCCTAATTGTTATTTTCTTTCCATTTTAGGGTTTTCTACCCTAATTATTATTTTATTTCCATTTTTTAGGGTTTTCTACCCTAATTATTATTTTATTCTATTTTAGGGTTTTCTACCCTAATTATTACTTTCTTTCTATTTTAGGGTTTTCTACCCTAATTGTGACAATGAGCATTTAATATAGCATGTGAGTATGATCATTCCAATCATGGCAGTATGATTATTCCAATTGTGGCAGTGTGTGCATATAAGCATCCAAATATAGCAATATAAACATCATAAATATTGGCTCAAATCCTCAATCTAATGGTCGGATCTCTTCAAAACGTGATAATCATGATCAACGACTCAGAATTCATCAAACCAACCAAAATCAATGGCTCAGATTCATCTAATCAAGTCATGATGATCATCCAACGGTTCAAATCACTTACAATAATAGTCTAACCGTCAAGGTTCATTTAAATCACTCTTGAAGACAATCCAATGGTTTAGATCATAAAAAATGATAATCTAACCGTTAAGATACATTTATATCAGTCTTGAAGACCATCCAACGGTCCAGATTTATCTAATCAACTCATAAATGACCATCTAATGGTTTAGATTCAAAATAAACATCCAATGGCCCATATCATCACACGATCAGAATAAAAAATCAATCATCCTATGGTCCTTATTTTCATATCATCACATGATCAAAATTCATGGTTGATGGCTCGATTTTCAACTCATCAAAAAATCCAAATCAAAGGGCCATATTAACTTCATATCGAAATTCTAAATCAAATGACCATATTTTTACAAAATTCAAAATCGATGGCCATGATTTAATCACATTCAAAATTCATCCAATGACCATAACATCACATGATCCAAGTCATCGAACGGCTCATATCTATTATCATAACATGATCAAAATCAATGGTTCAAATTCAGTCAATAATACATAAACAAGCCAATGATTCAAATTTAATAATCAAAATTATCATGGTTTAACTGTTCGGATCAAACATTAAGATTATCAAATTATTAAGGTTTCTATTCAGACTTAATTAATGATGCTGATCGGGTGGTTTTGATCATATAGGGAAGAGATCAATGATGCAGGTGATATGGGATGGAGATATGATAGTTGCCACAGTGAAGTGTATTGGGTTTGATTGGGACTGCAAGGTGGAGGTGCATGGTTGATGGCTACATAGCTGAAGGTAATGAGCAGTAGGACTTAGGATTGTGGATTTGGTATATAGCAGCAGAGAAGATAAAAAATAATAATGAAACAAACACAAGAGGGTCGGTGGAACTTACCTCGGTCTGCAAATCGGCGACCCTAGCAGCAAATATGGCTCTCCACTTCTCTTCTTCTTCTTCTTCTTCTTCTTTCTCTTCTTCTCCTCTTTCCTGATTTTTTTTTGTTTTTTTTCTTCTCCACTCCACCTCTCTCTATCTTCCCGTTTCTCCCATCCTCTTCCTCTTTTTTTCTGTCTTTTTATTCTTTCTTTTATTCTCCCACTCCCTCTCTCTCTATCTTCTCGTTTCTCCCATCCTCTTCCTTTTTTTTTTTTTGCTTTTTTTATTCTCCACTCACCGCTCTCTCTCCCTTTCTCCCTCTCTCCCTTCTTTCGGTTTTCTCCCCATTTTTCTTTTTTTTCTTTCGAATTCTCACCTCTCTCTCTCTCTCCACCTCTCTCTCTCTCTCACTCTCTCTCTCTCTCTCTCTGTCCTTTCGGATTCTCCTCCAGCTCTCTTTTATATTTTTTTTCACTCTCTCAATCCCTCTCGATTTGTTTCCTTTTCGGATCTTCGGGATCTTCTCCTTTATTTTTTCTTTTTTTGGTTCTTCCTCCACCTCCTCCTTCTTCTCGGTCTTCTCTCTTCTAGATTTTTCTGTTTCTTTTTTTCTTTTTATATTTCTTCTTTCATTCTTCAACTTCTCTTCTCGATCCTCCTATTTGAGTCCTCAAATTTTCCAGATTCTCTCTATCACTCTCATTCTTCTCTCAACTCAATCTTTCCTTCTTCCTTTCTTTTTAGATTTTATTCGGATCCTACTTCCTTTTTATATAAAACATATAAGTATATAATATATTAATATATTAATATATATAATATAATATACATATAAGACATATGTATAGATTATATGATATATTATAATATATTATATATTATATAAACATATAAATAATATATAAAAGAAATACATGCATAAGCACCGACATGAATTGGTCCGGATTGACAAGGATTAAATGGGTTGGGCCAAACTGGCTTGGGTTGAGCTGAGTTGACTGGATTGACTGAAATTAAATGGGTTTTCTCTTTCTATCATTTCATGGGCCATTTCCGCTGTCGTCCCGCACGGAATTTTTCGATAGCCTTTATTCCAAATTTTTTGCGTTCATTTTGTAGAACATTAAAAATGAGGAATATAGGAATTTGAATCACCTCATTTGGAAGTAAAATGGTCAACTTATGAATTTTTGAAGTTTAAGCGGACCAATTATCGATAATTTGGCTGACCATTCTGCATGAGATCCTTCGGAGGCTTCTACCGGAAATATTTTACGTCCACTTTGTAGAGTACTAAAAATGGAACATAATGAGACTGGAATCACTTGATTTGGATATGGAATGATCAAAATATGAATTTTTGAATATTAAATGACCATTACCATATGTAATTTTGCATGGGACCCTCTAGAGACTTCTACCCGAGATTTTCCACATCCACTTTATAGGACATCACAAATGAAGAATAATGGCCTTGGAATCATCTGAATCCGACGTAGAACGAAAAAGATATGAAGCTTTGAAGTTCTAACGGTAATTTTGCATGAAAGCTCGCATGGGGCCCACTGATGACTTCTGCCCGTGATTTTTCACGTCCACTTTGAAGAGGACTGAAAAAAAGGAATATTGGCCTTGGAATCATCTGATTCTGATTTCAGATGACCAAGATATGATGTCTTGAAGTTTGAATGATAATACATGCATCGTACAATAATTACGTAAATGCCCTTGCACTTTCAAACTACGATATCTTCCTTGTTTGAAGTCAGAATTTGATGATTCCGGTCTCATTTCGAAGATAATTTCACAACCTATTCATCCAAGTAGATAATAGCCCATGACCTTGCTGTGGGGTTCAGTGGAGAATCACTAATCTTTGGGTTAAAGGCCAGAAACCTGCCATATTAGTTCACTTATGTAGAGGGTGGCAAAAATGGGGTGCTTACACATGGTTGAGGTGAATGAGACACAATTGGCCGCGCCTCATGTAAAACACTACCCAAAGAATGAAGATACAATCCAAGTACACCGACCTGGCATCATACCTACATTCCCCCATCGTAGGCTTCCTCATGACATCATAGTAGTAAGCCTTACTTTACTTCTTCGGGTGTGCTTCTGGTCCATCGTACGAGCACTTAAATTGGACTCATCCCTAGCTCTCGTCTGTGACATTAGAGGTTGGCTCCCAGCCCATGTCCAAAACCTTGCTCCGGCTGCGAAAGAGTCTGAGCTCATGGCTGGCTCACACATAAGCTTAAGCTAATACCTAAACCTCTATTGGCAAAGGTTGCCTATCACGGGATATTGAAACCTAAACCAAGAATATTACTAATGCAGGTACCCATATCCTAACTTAATGGACTAAGATGACCGTCCCATTCCAGCCATCCGGAACCACTAGGACACAAGTGAATGATAAACAATCATGTTGTCGAACATCTGCATATTATCAAACAATCCATAATCTACCAATCCAATATAGAGTTAATAATATGCAAGAATGCATGAACAATTATTACAGTTATTGGATGACATGTTATCACACAGTAATCCAAACAAGTAGCAAGCACATGCACACAGAAAACAAGAAAATAAAATAAAGCTAATCCCTTATCTGTACTGGTGAACTAGTCCCACACTGTAGCAGACAGAGTCCTTTTTCCCTTGTTTTCCTACTTCGGCTTACCTATTGCAATTGACGTATAATTATTACTTCTGATTGTTTAGTCACGCTTATAATAAGTCTAGGGTATCTTCATTAGTCTTAGGAACATGTCTAGGGGTTAGTTGGTCAAGTCTCAAAGTCCTTGGTTGAAAATCCAACCAAAACATGCTTACTGTTAACAAGTTGTCAATGGAGGTGGTCGATCAGAATCATTTCATCAACTGCCTAGGTATTTTGGTCCATTGTGATTCCAGAGGCTTGCACCCCTTTAGGATCATTTCTACCGAAGTTCTATGATAGGTTTCAACCACTGGTTAGGATAGAATTCTATTCCCATGGGTTGTATGCAAGTATGGTTCTCGACTGTGAATCTCGGTTTTGCAACCACACGTGCTTACACTCTTGGGAGTACATTCTAATCAAACTAATCATTCTAATAGGTCTATTATATCATATTGAGGTGTGGGATGGTCAACATAGTCTAGAGGGTCACTTGGTATTGAAAATATCAAATTTGCACCTCATTGTAACACAGGTGGTCGATGACAACATAGGCGGTCGATTAAGTCAATTTTGTCGACTGCCCTAGTCGATCGCCTCGTTCCAGTGAGCTCAGACTAAATTTGATTTGATCCAATCTCCATGGCACGGGGTCAAGGGAAATCTCAAAGGGTTTCTAAGGGTCTGTACTACATTAGTGACCACTTCTCAGCAATAATTCAATGTTATAATCCATTAACATGGCCTACATTAATTACTTACATCGGTTTATCCATCATAAGCATTAGTGAACAATTCTACCTTAATATCTATTAATGGCTTCTGGAATTATTATTCCAACATGAACAGAGGTTGGGTTCTATTTCATAAAATCATTAAGGGTTCATTCTAAGTAGGGAAATAATAGTTTAGAGGTTACTTTAATGCTTCTGCTAAGTGAAGTTACATCAAGGAGTTTGAGGGAGGACCTTTAATAGTGGTTCTTCCTCTTCATCTTCCTTTAAGTCTTGTTCCAGTTCACTCTATCTCTCCCAAAACGTGTTAGATCTTCTAATGATCTAATCTAGGGTTTCTGGAGAGGTTTTATTAGGGAGTTACACAAGAGTTAGAGTTGCATTGCAATTCTTCCCTTGAGAGTTCTATTATAAGTAAAAGAGTATAGAGAAGGGTTGAAGGTTATCAAATCACACTCTAACACATTCAAAGATGGGTCCCACATGATTTGGGACTATCATGGGTGCTTGGGAACCAGTTGGAACCAAGCCCTACTAATTAGCACCTCCGCAATTCCAAAAATACCAATCATTCTCTCTTATCTAAACCAAAATACAATTATATATAGGGAGAGTAAAAGAGCCTTTATAATATGATTGTTGGAATATAGCCATTAGAAAAGTGTTGGTGGAGAGTGTCTTGGAAATTGATGCTCATTGAATACCTTGGCTGCATCGTTATCACACTTCTATATTGATAGCAGTGAGTTTATTTGTCGGCGATGATTTCATTCCATTGTTGCAAGGACCATTGCGGATGTTGGTACAGCAGGGAGAAAGTGTAATGAAAGCATATACTACATGAGATTTTAAGGTTACATCTCTATAGGATTGTCCATTACTGCAATTAAGGACAACTTAAGAGATAACCCTTTAGGATCACACGACTTGGCACGATATGGATCATTGAATCAAATTAGGCTTTTCTATAAAAGAAAAGCTAGAGCTAAAAACCCAACCCTAATTCATTCTCTACAAGGAGAGAGATCACTAGAGGAAAGAAGAGTCTTCTTGTTCTTCAAACTAAGGTTTTTAACCATTGATGTTCTTCGTTGATTGTGACCTTGTGTTGCCTTTGTTTAGAGTGTGTCATTTATGTCCTCTAGGTAATCCTAAACCTTATTTGTAATTATTTTTTTGATTGATTCGAATACCCTATTGCATAAATTAATCGATCTTGTCAAAAAAGGATTTTGACGGGAACTTCGACCCCTATTCTAACACAATGAACCTCTATAAGTTTGGGTGTATTCCTCTCCTTTCAGCCTCCCTAATCTTTCTCTATAAAATCGGCTTTCTGACAGTGTTTGCTGCTGAAACCAGTAATGTTGACGTGGCCCGTAACTTGAAACCAAAGAAGGATCACCGGGGTCGGATTAGGTAGTCCAGCGACCACTCGGATGATTAAGTCAGTAACAGAGCAAACAATATGGAGATCACAAGAGATCGTATGCTCCTTAGAGAGTGGGGTAAGGCTTGAGTATTCTCAAAGTGAGTAAAAGATATCCTGTTACCTGTGATCGTCGAGTGTTTATATAGACTTATAGAGTGTCTAATTGGAGCTGGATACGCCATTGAGGTTGTGGATTCAATGTAGGTAACTGCCACCTGAGGGTCTTAGTCGGTTATAATAGCTAACCGTTGGATGATGATCTCACGACTGGGAGATGACCTGCCTATAGCATTCTTAGGAGTCCAATGAGCATCATTGACATTGCAAATGGTGGTCTAGGATACGTCTCTGGACTCTATCCCTATTCCCATGCGGAGAGTGGATAGAGTTCATTTGTCGATCGGATTCCAGCAACCGTACACTAAGTACTTGCGAACCCGACTGTTAGGGGGGAAAAATATCACCCAATGGAAATCTTACACGTGTCAAGCTTCACCTTCGGAGCCCACCGCTCGGAGTATCATGCGCTCGGCTTTGAGGCATTCGGTATCTTACGCCCGGCCTCTCATGCGCCCGACATGTCGCACTCGTCCTATGCCGTCTAGTTATCATCATCTATGGTAGCGCTCGGAGTCATAGTCTTACCCGGCTACGTTTCCCAGTCGGTAGTCAGAGTCCTAATGTGATTATGCTACCTCCGAGGAGTCCTTCTCCTAGTCTGATACGACACCGACTATCACGGTCCGTGATTACTCATACGTTGACATGTGTCAGTCCCAGAGTTGATCGACCTAGCTTCCTTGGCTAAGGTCTCTTACTTATACTCGGAGTCTACCACACGGGTGTCCCTCAGAGCGACACGTGGCAATCCTATTGGCAGTTTACTCCCTTGAGTCCTAGTACCTCCATGCTTCTTCCCAATCTATAAGTAGAGGACAATCCCTCAAGGTAATCTCAGTTACTAATTCATAGTCTCTCTCTCATTCATCATTCTCGCACGCTCAAACTCTCTCATCGTCCCACACTCTTTAAATTGGAGATAGCTTTCTGCTATCTCTTGACTGTTTACATTGGGAATCTGACTTAGGCATCGGAGTGTACCCGGGGCTTAGGCACCCAACTCCTTTGTTTCATCTCTGTGATTGCAGGTAGCTCAGAGCGCGGACCGGCGGGCGATTTCCAACCTTAACAGTTTGGCGCCCATTGTGGGGCCTCTTTTGACTGAGTTTGAAGATTAGCGCGCGAGCACCCTGGTTTCAATGGCTCACAGGAGAACTCAAGCATAGGAATCATGCACCTTCGGAGCCGTCTGTGCAGGTTTAGGTAGGCAGCAGTGGAAGTACGACGAGGATGAACCGTGCGCCTATGCCTGTACCAGCACCAATACCACCACCGGTACCAACACCAGTTCCAACTCATACGCCAACGACGATGGCACCACCACCCCCTCAGTATGTTACTCGTCAGCAGTTTGATGAGTTGAGGCAATAAATCGAGCAGCTGGCTAGAGCCTTGAGGGGCGCTCGAGCAAGCGGTTCGGCAGCAGGAGGAGAAAATCCCCATCCGGTACCAAATGCGCCCCCTGAAGCCCCGCCAGCGGTCCATCCGCAGCCAGCGCCGACGGCTTCTACTAGAACCTTGCCGAGCAATCCCCCCATGGGAGATCAAGCGCCCGCACGGAGTGTGGCGGGGTCAGCCGCTCGGCATCCCCCGACAAATCAGCACCAGGCGCCAGCAGCGCCACCTCCGGTGAGAGGCGTGAGGTCCTTCCTCGATGCCCTCCGCCAGGAGAGGGTTAATGTAGAGACACCAGCAACGGTTGCGCCACCTCCGGATACGCCTCAGTCCGAGGTCGAGTGGCGTTTATTGGAGCTAACCACTCGGCTTCAGCAGGTGGAGCAAAACCGGGTAGCTCCGCCGCGGACGGCCTATACTGCCATTACGACACTCTCGGACGAGATCATGAGGGCACCCCCTCCTGACAACTTCAAGATGCCGGTCCTGGACTCGTACAATGGGAGTACCGACCCTAAGCAGCATCTGGATGCGTTCGTCTCTACGACGCTATTCTATCCTCTGAGCGACAGCCTTATCTGCAGAGCGTTTCCTTCAACCCTGCGAGGCGCCGCTCGTACATGGTTTAATAACCTGCCTCCGAGGAGTATTACTTCGTTCGAGCAATTATCGAACAAATTCCTGATGCACTTCCAGGCCAGCCGAGTGCGCAAGAAGACATCTTATCACCTGTCTACGGTGAAACAGCAAAAAGACGAGCCCTTGAGGGACTTTATCAAGCACTTCAATGCTGAAGTGCTGGAAATCAAGGACATCGAGCCCGCAGTGCACATGTCCAGCCTGCAGGCTGGGGTCATCGACAGACAGCTTTGTTGGTCCCTTGCCAAAAAGCCCCCCAAGAATCTGGATGACCTGCTGGCTAGGTGTGAGAATTACGCCGCAACAGACGAGATGACAAAGGCTCAAAAGAGTAATGCGGTCAACAACCTGAAGGCCGATCCTAAGCCTGACGACAAGAAGAGATTTGAGTCGGCCGACCAGGCGCCGAACTCAGTTGACCACAAGTCCCAGTTGTAAACCGGACCCCCTGAGGGCATCCGCTTGATTTCTTTTAATAGAAGAAGTGATTTCATTCAGAGTGCAGCAAGCAACACTTAGCAAAACCGCTCCTTCCGGTATGGCCGACCTGCCCACTAGCCCATGCAGGCTTGGGCAGCATGCCGGCCCCTACGACCCTGCCTACTCGTACCCCCTAGCGAGCGCGAGTAGCATGCAAACGATCGTACGATCGGCCTCGATCAAAATAAACACTGCCTGTTCACACCCACAAACATGTGTAGACAATATGCAGGTGTTCACACCCTGCCTACCCATGCCCACAAGCAGGCAAGGGTAGCACGCAGACCGCAAATGAAGCACGCAGTCGGTACGAGCGGCGAGGGCAGTAGTCGGAAGCATACCAAACACTTGGCCCCTCAGAGTCCGAGACCAACAAAGCCATTTTTTGAAAATACATAAGTGTTCTCGGCCGGCCAAAGCGCCGAGCCAATAACACTCCCGGGGTAGGGGCACCTTTGCCATTTCTCGAAACAGAACCAGCGCTCGGACCGAGCCGCACTCAACATTGTTCGCACTCAGCATTACTAATTAATTGTCCTCGACCTACCAGAGCACCGAGCCGACAACACTTCCGGGGTAACCGCAGAATGGCCAACCTCATGGCCGACCAGCTCACGGCCGACCTCAGGACCGGCATGCTCGCGGCTGACTCGTCCACGGCCGACCAGCTCACGACCGACCTCAGGACCGGCATGCTCGCGGCTGACTTGTCCACTACCGACCAGCTCACGGTCGACCTCAGAACCGACCTGCTCGCGGCTGACTTGTTCTTGGCTAACCAGCTTATGGCCAACCTTCTCATGGTCAACTTGTTCACTGCTGACTAGCTCTCGGATGACTTCCTAGGGCCGACCAGATCATGGTCGATCAACTTACGGTCGGCTTGCTCAGGGGTGACTTGCTCACGGTCGACTGACTCAAGGCCGACTTGCCCATGGGCGACTTCAGCATCTATGCCGTTCCATTCGGCTTACTCAAGTCCAACTGACTTACACAATCAATGCCAACCAGCACGGATCGAAGACAGCACTTCAAACGTACTCGACATTGCACGGAGCAATACCGACTACGCTCCAGGGGTACTATAGCATGCACTCAGCAACACACAACAAATAAAGACATTGAAAAAGAAAAAAGTACTACAAATTACGGCCGACCGTGAAAGGCCGACCAACAAATGAGTGTCATGTCAG
Organism: Protea cynaroides; assembly: GCA_028583415.1. NCBI lineage: Eukaryota > Viridiplantae > Streptophyta > Magnoliopsida > Proteales > Proteaceae > Protea > Protea cynaroides. Next base: position 52,492,454 of record CM053276.1, read on the forward strand.
TGGCCGACCCCGAAGGGCCGACTGTGCCATATCAACGACCGATCATGAAGGCCGACTGTGCTATGTCAGTGGCCGACCACGAAGGGCTGACTGTGCCATATCATCTACCGACCACGAAGGACCCACTGTGCCATATCAATGGCCGACGGCTATCTAAGCCTGCTAGGGGCACCCGACGTTCACAGTCGCAAATCCAGAGGTCTTTTATTCCAATAAGGGTCTACAGTGCAAAGTTCAACAACTCTCCAATGCCGTTCCATTCAGCTTCATCATACCTGAATCTACCTACCCCGGTCTACAAGCAGACCTCGGTAGCACGCAGACCATACCTGAATCTGCCTACCTCGGTCCACAAGGAAACCTTGGTAGCACGCAGACCATACTTGAATCTGCCTACCACGGTCCACAAGCAGACCTCGGTAGCACGCAGACCATACCTGAATCTACCTACTCCGGTCCACAAGCAGACCTCGATAGCACGCATACCATACCTGAATCTTCTTACCCCGGTCCACAAGCAGACCTCGGTAGCACGCATACCATACCTGAATCTGCCTACCCCGGTCCACAAGCAGACCTCGGTGGCACGCAGACCATACTCGAATCTGCCTACCATAGTCCACAAGCAGACCTCGGTAGCACGCAGACCATACCTGAATCTGCCTACCTCGGTAGCACGCAGACCATACTTGAATCTGCCTACCTCGGTCCACAAGCAGACCTCGGTAGCACGTATACCATACTTGAATCTGCCTACCACGGTCCACAAGCAGACCTCGGTAGCACGCAGACCATACCTGAATCTGCCTACCCCGGTCCACAAGCAGACCTCGGTAGCACGCAGACCATACCTGAATCTGCCTACTTCGGTCCATAAGCAGACCTCGGTAACACGCAGACCATACCTGAATCTGCCTACCCCGGTCCACAAGAAGACCTCGGTAGCACGCAGACCATATTTGAATCTGCCTACCACGGTCCACAAGCAGACCTCGGTAGCACGCAGACCATACCTGAATCTGCCTACTCCGATCCACAAGCGGCACCTCGGTAGCACACAAACCATACTCGAATCTGCCTACCCCGGTCCACAAGCAGACCTCGATAGCACGCAGACCATACTTGAATCTGCCTACCCCGGTCCACAAGCAGACCTCGGTAGCACGCAGACCATACTCGAATCTGCCTACCACGGTCCACAAGCAGACCTCGGTAGCACGCAGACCATACCTGAATCTGCCTATCCCAGTCCACAAGCAGACCTCGGTAGCACGTATACCATACTTGAATCTGCCTACTCCGATCCACAAGTAGACCTCGGTAGCACGCAGACCATACTTGAATCTGCCTACCACGGTCCACAAGCAGACCTCGGTAGCACGCAGACCATACTTGAATCTGCCTACTCCGGTCCACAAGCAGACCAGAGTAGCACGCAGACCATACTTGAATCTGCCTACTCCGGTCCACAAGCAGACCAGAGTAGCACGCAGACCATACCTGAATCTGCTTACTTACGTCAACACTCGGCACATTCAACACTTAGTAATTTCTCTAGTCCTCTACAAATGCACTTGACATAGCAACATGCAATACCGACTAGTCGGACTGGCCAAACTGTTAGCTGTCGAGGCTGCCAACCAAATGACATTTGCACTATCGAATCCCTCGCTCCGACAGTGCAAGGGGCATCTGTTAGGGGGGAAAAAATATCACCCAATGGAAATCTTACACGTGTCAAGCTTCACCTTCGGAGCCGACCGCTCGGAGTATCATGCACTCGGCTTGTGAGGCATTCGGTATCTTACACCGGGCCTCTCATGCGCCCGGCATGTCGCACTCGTTCTATGCCGTCTAGTTATCATCATCTATGGTAGCGCTCGGAGTCATAGTCCTACCCAGTTACGTTTCCCAGTCGGTAGTCAGAGTCCTAATGTGATTATGCTACCTCCGAGGAGTCCTTCTCCCAGTCTGATACGACGTCGACTATCGCGGTCCGTGATTACTAATACGTTGACATGTGTCAGTCCCAGAGTTGACCGACCTAGCTTCCTTGGCTAAGGTTTCCTACTCCTACTCGGAGTCTACCACATGGGTGTCCCTCAGAGCGACACGTGACAATCCTAGTGACAGTCTACTCCCTTGAGCCCTGGTACTTCCATGCTTCTTCCCAATCTATAAGTAGAGGACAATCTCTCAAGGTAATCTCAGTTACTAATTCACAGTCTCTCTCTCATTCATCATTCTCGCACGCTCAAACTCTCTCATCGTCCCACTCTTTAAACTGGAGATAACTTTTTGCTATCTCTTGACTATTTACATTGGGAATCTGACTTAGGCATCGGAGTGTACCCGGGGCTTAGGCGTCTAACTCCTTTGTCTCATCTCTGTGATTGCAGGTAGCTCAGAGCGCGGATCGGCGGACGATTTCCAACCATAACACCGGCCATGGTGATGTGTGGGTAATCTCCTTAAAGAGTGAAATTGCTATATGAATGACATGTATCAAGACATATATCACCTCTTCATTGATGGGTAGGATACGTTATGAACAGACTGCAAGACAGGAGAAAAAAAAAATTAAACAAATCTAATGTCTCAGCAGATGATTGAAACGTGTTTCTTTTTTTGGTTGGTACCTTTAATACATTTGGCTTTAATTGATGAATTAAAAGAAAAACCAAATATAAATAATAAAAAAAGAATCTTATGGACAAAAAAATAACTTGGTGGGTATTTGCCCACCGTTTCAATCCTTCAAATCCTCCCTAAGAAGAGCTCTGGCACATGTGTGAACAGGTGCTACACGTTTTTACAGTACTTCTCTTATGGATGAACCAGTTGAAGACCGTGAAAGAAATGGGTTTGCTAGACATGCAGTCAAGGCTCTTTCTAGGCTACTTACAATCTCAGTCATGGTTGGTCGGTCTCTCCCGTCGGGAACAACACAGTCGGCAGCGATGTACCCAACATATGCCACCGCTTCAATCTCAAATGGTGTCGGCGGTGGCAACCTTGGGTCGAGCACGCGATGTATTTCATCTCTAACAATATATGGCACCATGTAGTCCACCACGTTCCTTGGTTGCCCAGTCTCTTCATTGCGATGTATAGCCTTGCGGCCTGATAACAATTCTATTAACACAACACCAAAACTATAAACATCACTTTTTGTAGTCAACTGTTGAAATTTGTAATAAGCAGGATCCATATATCCCATTGTTCCGGCCGCACGGAGAGATATATGTCCCTCATCATCGTCAGGACCCATCAATGAGAACCCGAAATCGGAAACCTTTGCTGTCCATTGAGTATCGAGCAATATGTTCGATGATTTGATGTCACGATGTATTATCTGTGGGACAGCATAACTGTGAAGGTACTCAATCCCTCTAGCCGCGTCCAGGGCAACCTTAATTCGTGCGGCCCATGACAATAAGGGCGAATCCTGAAGCTTGTGAAGGTGATCATGGAGTGTCCCATTAACCATGAACTCATAGACAAGCACACGCTCATTCGCCTCATCGCAATAGCCGTAAAGCTGAACAAGGTGCTTGTGATTGAGTCGAGAGAGGTGTGCGAGCTCTGATAAAAACGCATGATCTTGATCATCCTCTTGCCGCTTTACTATACCTGCATATAATGGAGAGGTTGAAACTGTTAACTCTGCTCGCTTAATTGCAACATCACGCCCGTCTTGTAGTTTCGCTCGATACACTGAACCATAGCTTCCAGAGCCGATCTTATGGGAATTCGAGAAATTGTCGGTAGCTTGTCGGAGCTCTTCTAATATGAAAACCTCCAGTTTGCTACTGCCCATGCTAACCAAATGACTTACCCTCTGCTGCAGTCTTGAGTTTTGAGTTGATCCTCGTGTGGGTTTTTCAGGAGGGATTTGAGCTGATCCTTGTTCAGGTGTTGTCTCTGCTCTATCCAAGGGTCCTGAATCATGAACCCGGCTTATCTTTCTCTTGTAAATTCGGTAGAGGAAGAAGCAGAATACTATCAGCAAACTGGCCGAACCTACGGAGCCAACAATGAAGTAGGCTATCCTTTTGGTACTGCTCGATGAGGATTCCGGCCGAGGTGGTTGTAATGCCCGTGCTGATGCGGGTGGATATAACATATGCTGGCGAAACCTCTTGCATGTTTGGCAAATATATCCTTGGTTGCAAAATTTCCCATAGTCGGCTAAAATTCCACATTGACAATGTGTTTGACAAGGTCCTGGCATTACAGTCTGAAAAACCACTGAACCAGAACCTAAATTCTCATCACCCCAGCAGATTAACGAATAATTACTGATGATGATGCCGCAGAAAACACGGCTCTTCCCTGTAATTGATAGAAAATAGACCCCTCGAAGGTTTTCTGGCAACACAAAATTGTTCTCTCCCCAGCAAAAAACTGTATCATTGGCTTGAAGAGCACAGCCACGGTTGTCCCCCAAAGCCAATGAATTGAAATTTCCAGTTAGGGTTCTAGTCATTTGACCCCAGCAATTCACCATGGTACCATCCATTGAAATGGCACACGCCTGCTGCAATCCAGCCACGATTAAACTATAATTCCCTTCTGGCGCTTTGTCGACGACATTGTTGTTTGTTCCGAAGCATTTGATTTGCCCTGTTTCGAGTAAGCCGCAGACGAATTCTTTCCCTACGGAGATCTCGGAGAGGTTTTGAACATTAGGAGAATTGAATCCAGGCCATTGCCAGCATACGAGATGGTCTGATCCACCGACAAGCCCACAGATGTGAGAGTTTCCAGCATCGAAATCGTTGAGCATGGCTCCTCGGTAGATTCTCTTGTATGTTAGATCCGAACCATTGCCAGAAAATCTATAACAACCCACAGCAGTAACAGAGGTCAGTGATGGGTACCTTAGAAAACATACGAAGCCGTCCCCAGCTGTGATCGCAGAAAGGGAAACGTTTGGGGATGGAATTGGATTCTGATGAGTTCCCAAAGGGAAGCTAGTACAATTTAGGTATGTTTGTCTAGCTAATGCACAAATAAGTGTTTGATTCGAGGTCTCAGAGATGGCTACAGTGGAGAGAGATAAAAATAATGGAAGAGTAGAAGCATAGAAGAGGCTCACGAGGAGAAGGAGAAGAGAAAAGGGGTTTTGTGGAGCCATGGAAGTATTGTCAGGTTTGGGAAGAAATGAGAAGCGTTCAATTTCATTGTTGAAAAGGGAACAAAAGAAAGGGAAAGAGACTCTGAGATGGGTTTCATCGTGTTCTCAAAAACATAGTTTTTATGCTTTTGAAGAGCGTGGAATCATGTACTGAAAAACGCGGATTGAGGGGTTGACTGAAGACTGAGAGAAGAGAGACCGGAAACCAAAGACCAAGCCCTCTTCTTGAATGACCGAGTCAACTACTAAAACCATCTATCCCTGGGGACGATCTCTAGAAGTGGTTTTTACGTCCTTATTTGTCACTGCAGAGCCAGAGGCCTGACCAAATGTTCGAATCCCCTCGCATGCATAGTGGATGCTCGACTAATGGCACTCCTTTTCCCTCTCTCCTCGGGTCCCATTGAGCACTTAATTTCCTCATGCCACAATTATGGTGGGCCCCTGACATCAGAAAAAACAAAAAGAGAATACTGATGTGAATCTTATGAGGTTATATTATATACTTATTGTTCAATATTTTCATGGAATAAGTCAGAGTTTCCACCAAAAGAAATGGAATAAGTCAGAGTGTACTTCATAAAAAAATAAGGAAAATAGATAAAATAAAATATCATGTCAATGAATTTGTCACTTCGGTGGCTATGGGAAATTCTTTCCATTTAAGGAACTCCCGTAAGTATCTCGAAGTGAGAGTTAGTACACTTAGCTGGAGGTGATAAGAACTCTCCGGAAATGCTTGGTCGGAAGCAATTCATTTGACTCCCCCTTTGTAGCAAGTACTTCCCCGCCTCCTAGGCATGGCAAGATGCATGCTTCGCTCCTGCCTTGCATTGGGCTCACGTTTAGAATGCTGTTTTGCAAACATTGATTTAAATAAAAATATAAGAGAAAGAAATCATAGGTATCGATGCTGTCCGATTTTATTAATAGCGTTTAAATGTTAATTTTTTCCCTAATTGACTTGTGATCCATTTTTGGCATTGCCATCGACTGCATACTGAACAAAAAACAAAGAATCTAACTCTTACTAGAACTGACTCAAGTTCTAAGACTATATTGCAGCGTTTGGTAACTCTTGTCGCTGGTATTCATCCGTAGATTTTGGTGATGACACATTGTCAAGACAGAAGCAAATAGATAGTAGAAGGAAAACTCTGCGGCCACTCTGATGCCTAAGTCAGAATTGGTAATAAGTAGAATGAAACTTTGTATTAACGAAATAGAAAAGTTCTTTAGAGAGGAGTTTAAGCATTTATCAGAGAGAGGTTGCAAGTGTAAAAAGTTGGATCCGATTACTTTCGTTTTGAGTATTATTTAAGGAGGCAAGGAGGCATGGATATTGCCTTGATTGGAGTGGTTTTCGATACTCTCGGATACGTCTCTAGTCCCGTGCAGTTTGCCAGGAGTTGTCGTAGTGGTTCTACTATGGGAATCTGGAATTCCCATGATCCAATCCCGCAAAAGTAGGGGTCGGACGTGGATAGGAGACTTTCTGGGCTGTCAGATAATGATCTTGCGGTGGATTCCTCATAACCACTTCCAGTCTCTTAGCTTGGCGATGTCTTTGCTAGTTGGTACGTGGCTGCATTCTGGAATTCCCTTATTGATGCTGTTAGGGGGATAATATACCCACAAATCCAAAATTGACATGTGGCAAATTACATAAAAATGCTAACCCTCCAGGGGTGATGGAGTACTCGGTGTTAGGTAAATTTCCTACATCGCCAGTAGGATGGTGACACCTGGAAGGCTCTAATCCACGTCAGCACCCTTGAGTAGGCTCAAGGGACATTTCCGTGATTCTTACCCAAATGCAAGGACAAAGACATCCTCACATTAATCTCGAAGGTATTTCCATTTATTCACGCCATAGGCAAGGTTAAAAACGATTTTACAGAGGATTAATATTCACTATAAATAGTCCACGAATCCCAAGATTTAAGGTACATCTCACAGTCCATTCTAGGAATCGGGTGTGATATCCAGGTCGACCCACAAGACAACCTGAATACTTCTAGCGATCAACAACCACAATGATCTACCATATAAATCCCAAATTCTATACAAGCAATAACCACAATAATAAAGAAAATAACAAAATAATAATAGGGGAAGCACTAATAAATGATAGATGCCAACTAAGTGATATCATTTCATAATGTAAGGTAAGTCTTATGAATTTCACATCACATTGTTCTTCACAAATACTATCATATATTATATAAAAATATCGGTCAAAGGAGTAAATTTGTAACATTGTTGGGATAGGTCTCATCTTCTATCCATGTCAGAGTCAAAGAGTGAAAGGAAAAGTATAGAGATGGATGCATCAAGCGTAGACGTAGTCGCTGTAAGTGCAACCCTCGTCGTGCTCTCCCACAGAATCCTCAACACCGAAAACATTGCTCGCCAGCGAATTCTCCATAAAGTCAGCTATAGAATAATCATCTGCATCAATATCTAGAAAAGAAGTATCGATATGAGGGTGAGCTCTCATCCTAGCTCAGTGAGAAGTCAGGTATCACATGCATGCATCATCCAATGAAATGAAATGAATTCATTAATTAAATCTTTGGGAAAATGTTCTACTTGCTATCATATTGAGATTCGGCCAGTGCTTTCGGTCCTGCCTACGGTCCCCTGGCCTCCAACTTTCATATACCGGGCAACGTAGAAGTGGAATACACGACTCCGGGCCGTTAAAAAACTTTTACAAGCAAACCCCCTTCCAGGTCCCGGACCCTTCAGGCTTGTCACCTCCCACCATAGACTCCATCTAACATCATAGACCTCAGGCTGATCTGATTCTTTCATCAAGTCCCGGATAGAGGATGTCACTCCCCGTTCTTGACATATCGATATTATGGAATGTAACGGGTCTCCTCATCCTATTAGAGCATTAAAAATCCCCTTCTAGGATCACGAAACATGGTATGTCAACCAATAAGCCACAATTTTACATTCACCACAAAAGTAAAATATCACAGATAGAGAGTAGCGGAAGTCTTAAGTAACATAACCACAGTAGTTGAAATTCTAATGATAAATAGTCATTAAATGCTAAACCATGATATTGTAAATAGTAAGATAAAAATTAATCCATAAATTTAAATGTACTCTTGGGCAACACATCTCCAGATCAAATAAATTAACTCAAATGAAATGTTTGTAATTGTTCCAATGTATTAAACCATAAACACAGTCATCGCACTCGCACTCTAGATCGTGGATATCCTCGTCACTAACATCCACGCCGTCATATTCTGCAATGTTCATTCCTGCATCATCTAAAATAGTTTGTGTACGCAAGGGTAAGCTCAACCACAGAGCTTAGCAAGAAAATTAAACATGCAACGTACAAAATGCCTGGAATTAACAACTATGGTTGGGTAAGATAATTGTAATTGCTAGTTCAAGATGACTAAAATGGAGCCTCCAAGCAGCATGGGTCACCCCTATCTGAATGAATGCCATGTCACTCGATGTACAACAAACATTCCCATGTATAGGTCTGTCGTCTTGGTCCTTACTGATCGTAACTCATCCAAAGTCCAAAATGGTGGCACTTGAGGAGTTGATAATCCCACTAGTTGACTCGTCCGCCCATTCACACTATGTCGGACATGGGAAGCATCGCAGCTATGTTCATATCACCCTTTATTAAACCCATGCTAATGCTTAACACCCTATTAGCTATGGGTACAGTTATATAGGTATTTAATATTCAACTAGCCATGTTCACCTAATTAGCCATATTACTGGACCGTAACATCGCCAAGCTTCCAACCCATCCAGTCCCCACTTAGGACATCGTAACTTGACTAAGTTACATATGGTCAATGCAAAGAGCGTCGGTAAGAAATGTGGCAATCATCTCATTCCATCCACATTCCTCCTTACCGACTTAACCAGACATCATGAATCAAACAAGACAATATATTGGATGACATGTTATCGCACAAGCATATTATCAATCTCACACAGCTTCCTAATATCAAGTTCATATGCAAACAAAGGGTCTAATCCCCTTACTTGAGTGGTAAACAGAGAATATTATAGAAGCACGGCTTCGAACAGCTTCCATATGTTCTCCCGTACCTTTAATATCGTAATAATAATTATTATTAAACCTTTGTTCATTATTTGCCTATGTCATTTGCTCATCATAGCATATTATTAATTAATAGAAATTTTTCAATGGTCTGGTAGTCAAGTTTTGACATAATACACTTGCTGTCCAAGGGTTCCAAGTGTTACTAAGAGTGAACATTAATCTATAAGTTGGTTCTTATCGGTTAATATTCGAAATAATGGGGAAAACATATAGATAAACATGATAACAGGATTCCAAACCCATAAGTAGATTAAAATAAGTCACAACAAGCTACTGGCCAAATTTTAACACGAACCGATGCCAAAATCACATGCGGCTGGTTGCAGCGGCTGCACGTTACAGCGGCTAGGCTTGCGGCTGGTATCTGCAGCCGCATGCTATAACGTGGCCGTGGGTTTGCGATTTTGACTCTAGGGCATTGCCCAAAATTTTCCAAGCTTGTTTATGGCTTCTGGGGTCGTGGATCCTTATCTACATCATGGTTTGGATACGTTTCTACTCAACCAAAAGCCGAAATGTTGAATTTGGTATGTAAACATTTGGATCCAAGTTTCGACCATTCCTTTAAAGGGTTTTCCTTGGCTTTGGTGCATGTAAAGTCCCTTCTAGTCAAACATGAAGAATCTAGACCATTTAGATCCGTTTATCATTGGATTTTACTTCTTTCTTATCATTCACATGGTCTTGGTTTTATTTTGAATCTGATTTAACAACCAACAAAATACATGGGTGCTCAGGAATCATGAGGCAATGATCCCTTAAGACTTTTAACCATTAGTGTGACTCAAAAGAACTTAAGAAGGATGGAAATTGATACCAGCAGTAGTTCCCGTTGATGGTTCTGTCGAAGGTTCGAATCCAGCGGTGATCGAGACTCCTTCTTCGTTCTCCTTCCTTTCTCTTCTTCTTCTCCCTTCTCCAAATGCGTCAGAGGTTTCTTCTTATGCTCTCTCTCGGTTAGATCTAGGTTGGACTGAATGAAGAGAATAGAGTAGAGACTACTCTATTCACGTTGGTGATGGATAGGGTTCTCTAGCATGGTAAGTTGGAAGATTTTCTCCCTCCTTCCTTATTTTGAAATGTATCTAGTCACACTACTAAGAATAATTATCAACCCAATCCAGTTACGGGTCCCACACATGGTTGGTCACCAACCATGTTAGTGGTTGCATGCGGCTGGGAGATCGTGCGGCTGGTGCATAACCGAACCTCTTGGTTCCCAGCTGAACCTCTCATTTAACTCCTGTTTTGATTTTCTATGCACAAGGGTTTAGTTTGGTTACCTTTATTGGGCTCCGTTGGTCTGATTCATGTTGGTTTGAACCATTTGTCATGGTAAGACTTGTTACAAAGCCAAAATTTTAAATTAAGACCAAAATTTTAGGTATGAATCTTACAACTCCACCCCCTTACAAAAATTTTATCCTCAAAATTTAGAAGTACCTATTTCGTCAAACAGATGTGGGTACCGTTTTCGCATATCACCTTCTTTTTCCCATGATTCTACTTCTTCATTGTGGCTTTTCTATATCACCTTGATAAAAGGAATACTTCGGTTTCTGAGTTCTTGAACTTTTCGTTCTATAATAGTTGACGGTTCTACCTCATAATACAAATCAGCTTTTAGCTGTGGCGGTTCGGTGGTCAACACGTATGATGGATCTCTGATGTATTTCTTCAACATAGACACATGGAATACATTGTGGACGCCTGATAAGGCTGGAGGCATTGCCAATTGGTGTGCTACGAGTCTGCTCCTCCCTAGATTTCATAGGTTCGACATGCCGATGACTTAGCTTTCCTTTCTTGCCAAATCTCTTCACCGCCCTGAAAGGGGATACCTCTAAGAATACTTTATCACTGACTTTAAACTCCAGATCCTTTCGTCTTATGTCAGCATAACTCTTTTCTCGAGCCTATGCGGCATTAATTCTTGCTTGGATTAAGTTTACCTTTTCACAGGTTTCTTGAATAATGTCGCCCAATATTATTCTTTTATTGACTTAGTTCCAGTATAGTGGGGTTCTACACTTCCGTCCGTACAATGCCTCATATGGAGCCATGCCTATAGTAACTAGGTAACTATTGTTGTAGACAAACTCCATGAGTGCCAAATTTTCATCCCACTTGGTTTTGAAATCTAGGGCATAAACCCTAAACATATCTTCTAGTATTTGGATTGTTCTTTTCGATTGACCATTGTCTATGGGTGATATGTTGTATTGAATTTTAACTAAGTACCCATCGCATTCTGTAGTCATTCCCAGAAACACGAGGTGAATCGAGGGTCTCGATCCTATACTATGCTGATTGGTACTCTGTGTAACCTGACAATATTGTCTATGTATAGCCTTGCCAAGCTGTCCATATAATATTGTGGGCGAAAAGCAATGAACCTTGTAGTCTTTGTGAAACGATCAATGACTACCCAGATAGCGTCTACCGCTCGAGCTGTCAAGGGCAAAACCTATGACGAAGTCCATTGTTACATGGTCCCATTTCTATTCTGGGATAGGTAACGGTTGCAACTTCCTTACTAGTTTTTGACGGTCAGCCTTTTGTAGACAGGTTAAACATTTGTAAAAAAATCTGGCCACATCGGCCTTTATTCCTCTCGACCAAAAGTTCTTCTTCAGATCCTGGTATATCTTCGTACTGCCTAGATGCATAGTGTATGGAGTTGTATGGGCATCCATCATGATGGTTTTTTTAATGTTCTCACTTTCAAGTATGCATACTCCCCGAAAGTAGAGTAATCCGTCATCACCTTTAGAGAAGTCGGGGACTAGTTTACCCTTCTCCAGTTCCATCATAATCTTCCATAGATACAAATCCTTCGGCATTGATTCCTTTATATTATCTGGCAGGGTCGGTTTGATGCTCAATGTGTTAAAAAGAGCGAAGGTGGATGTGACAAACTCTTCGAGCAAGGCTTTTGTTGTTAGCTCACCAGATGTTGTTGGAAGTTGAGTTTTTACCACATGTGCAACCATTTATGCATCATCTTCATCCCCTTGTCTTGCATCTTTTCTTGAATAGACAACCTTCCTACTTAAGGCATCGACCACCACATTGGCCTTCCCCGGGTGGTATTGTATGTCTATCTCATAGTCTTTCAGTAGTTATAACCACCGTCGTTGCCTCATATTCAATTTCTTTTGATTGAAAAAGTAGACCAAGCTCTTATGGTCTGACATGATTTTGAAAGCTGCACCGAATAAATAGTGTCTCCATATCTTCAGTGTGAAGACTATTGCTGCAAATTCAAGGTCATGTGTGGGATAGTTCTTCTCGAGCTCTTTCAGTTGTCGTGACCTGTATGCGATGACTTGATCATGTTGCATTAATACATAACCCAGTCCTATGTTGGATATGTCGGTGTATATAGTGTATTCGATATTTCTACTAGGAACTATTAGTACTGGGGCTATAACAAGCTTCTGCTTCAAGGTTTGAAAGCTTGCCTCTCTCTTCGCAGTCCATTCAAACTTTTGTCCCTTCTTTTTGAGTTGGGTTAGTGGCACAGCAATTCGTGACTAGTCTTGTATGAATCGCCGATAGTGTCCATCTAGACCCAGGTAACTCCTTACCTCCGAGACTTTCTTTGGGGTTTCCCATTCCAACATTGCTTGGACTTTACTAGGGTCTACAATAATTCCTTCCCCTGAGATGATATGTCCAAGGAATGCCACTTTCCTTAACCAAAACTCATACTTCTTAAACTTAGCATACAACTTCTCTTCCTTGAGTCATTGCAAAACCTTTCTCAGGTGTTCTTCATGTTCTTCAGGGGATTTCAAGTACACAAGAATGTCGTCAATAAATACTATGACAAACTGGTCCAAAAAGTCATGGAATACCCTATTCATCAATTCAATGAACGATGCAGGAGTGTTAGTTAACCTGAACGACATGACTTGAAATTCATAATGGCCACAGCGGGTCCTGAGAGCAGTCTTCAAAATGTCAGCTTTTTTGATCTTCAATTGGTGATAGCCAAATCGTAAGTCAATCTTTGAAAATGCAGAGGCTCTTTGCAGTTGATCGAATAGGTATCGATTCTTGACTATGAGCTTATTTAATTCTTGATAGTCGATACACAGTTTGCCACTTTCGTCTTTCTTTTTGACAAAAAAGATTGGTGCTCCCCAGGTCTGATAAAGCCTTTATTTTGTAGTTCCTGTAATTAGACCTTAAGTTCCTTTAGTTCTACAAGTGCCATCTAATAAGGTGCTTTGGAGATAGGTGCTGATCCTGTGAGTAAGTCAATTACAAACTCTGTTGCTCAATCAGGTGGCAGACCTGGTAGATCTTCTAGAAACACTTCAAGAAATTTATTTACTAATCATAGGTTTTCTAGCTTGGGAGCTTCTACTGTAGTATCTATAACAGATACAATATATCCAGTACATTCCTGGGCTAGTAATTTACTTGCTTGCAAGGCAGATATAAAGTGTTTCTTCTGTTTCTTCGGCTTGTCTCTGATGAATACAATCGGCTTGTCACCATCAATGTTGAATGAGACCTTCCTTTCTGCACAAAGGACGCTAGCCTTCTGTGTAGCTAGCCAGTCCATTCTTAGGATTGTGTCAAAATCTGACACATTCAGGAGGATCAGATTTGTGTCCATTTGCTTGTCATCGATTTGCACTTGGCATGGTCCGTGGTAGTAGCCTATCTCTACTTGTTGACCCAATGGTGTACTAACCATGAGCCGAGATTCCATTTTCCTTGGGGGTGTTCCCATTTTCTTGGCGAATGAGGGTGACACGAAAGAGTGGGTCGCACCAGAGTAAAAAAGGACTCGAGCCAACAAATTGGATATAGTTAAGTTACCTAATGGTACATGTAAGACCCGTATCAAACTAACCGGTCTTACCACCTTGTACCAGGTGTGTCTATCATGGTCAAACCAAGTGGACCAAGTGCGTGAAGGAAATCACAAGACCAGGTATGAATTTGACCAAAAATAATAAAATTGAGGGTAGGGTCGCATGCCTAAACAGGTAGGGTCGACCCCACCTCAACAGAGTCCAACCCATGACTTTTCAGTCCTAAGGTTGGATGACTTGAGACCCTAGGGTCGACGGGTCCTGCGACCCTAGCATCGACCCTAGGATGATAGACTGAAACCATAATTAGGAAACTTTCCTAATTTCAAGGGGACCTTTTTCTAATCTCGATGGGACTTATTTTGAGAGGTTTTCCTCTATAAATAGGACGTCCCTTAGCCTCTTTCACTCCTTTTGGAACCCTAATTGAAAGTGAGAGAAAGAGAAGAGAAGGAGAAGAGAAGGAGAATTAGAGAAGAAGACTAAGGATAAGGAATTCAGAGAAATCTCTGAATCTCAGCAAAACTAAGGTATGAATACATTCTCCATGAATTATGTAAGACCCTAGAATAGTTCATGAATAGGGTAAGGTCTAGGAGAAACCCAAATCATCCATCCATGGGTAAATTCCAATGGAATCCATGGAGAAAATCATTGTGAACAAAGGAAAGTGTGTAACTTGGAGTTTTGAGCCATAGAACAATCATAGAATGGACTATAAAAGTAAGCCAAAGGATCCAAACATGAAAGAATGGACTGTAGGATGAAAGGTCGACTCAAACTACGTGTGGTCGCACCTAGGGTCGATGGGTAACCGACCCTATGACCGACCCTACACCCTGGGGTCGTAGAAAACTGCTACCCTACCTGCGACCTGACCTGCGACCCTAGCAATACAGCAAGCTTAAAATTGTTGGAATTAATTCTAATTAAAATCTATCGACTTGTTAGGTTCTCCTAGTGATATAAAAGTGATTCTTAAAGCTTGAAAGATGATCTACACTCAATCAAAGGTGAGGGAACAAGACCTAAACTAATTGGCTAATAATAAACTGTTTTTGTTTATTGAGTCCAATACCATATATGATGCTATGATTGTATGATTGTAATGTGCATATCACATGTCATCTACTATTCCTGTTATTACTGTTCATGCATATTTAATTCAGTTTATTTACAACATGATGATGATGATGATGCTAGGAATAGGCATGTGAATGCTTGTGTGTGGTTAGTGTACTTGATGTGAGTGGAGCATCAGGGGAAGTGTGATGCGGTGCGGGCCTAAGCACTTTAGTCCTATCTCTACTCAAGTCTTGTCCACTAGCATCATCGTATCGCCATTACCTTAGCAGAACTATTACGTCGTAGGGCATCAGGGGAGGTGGTCTCAGACCGTGTAGTCTCTGACTCTGCCGGGGGGCCTTAGCTCTATCTCTATGGACGTATTGAGGGATGCTGGGGTGAGGCCTTGGATACACTGATTGACATTAGAATTGGTTAGTTGCGATCCCAGTTTGCAAGCCCTCGCCAACAGGGGCTTACGTGTTGGTATGGGTAGAGCATCAGGGGAAGTGTGATGCAGTGCGGTCCTAAGCACTTTAGCCATATCTTTATTCCATGGTGGGGTGGATGTGGACGACAATGGTGTTTGATCCATTAGGTGGGCTTACACACCCTGTGTATAGAGTCGAGGCGTCCACCGAACCTTTCTGTAGTACATTGCAAACTTATATACCAGACCATATGAATTGAATGCATGCATATGTTTGTTGCATTGTTTTGTTTGCTCACTGAGTCGTGATGTGTGCTCACCCTTTTTGAATTCAAATATTTTTAGTTGATGATTCATGTATGACTGTGGAAGATTATATGAATGCTCCCGCATACGGGCACATTGCGGCGATAGACACAGAAGATATAATGGAGACGCATGATTTATCATGTGAATGCAACTCATGCGTTTTCGATTAGATTTTTATTTGGATTATTGAGGAAATATAATTGATTATTTATTTACTTATGTCTCAGTCAATGAAAGATAATTGGGTATTTTATTTATGATTATCACATTTAGATTCTCAGTTCATTTAATATTTAAAACTTCTGCTATTGTGTATTTACTTTGATTAAGGTTGTTGATGTGTATGGTTTAAGCAAACGGACACAGCCTATTTGAGATCCTGGTTGAACCATTGGTTTATTAGCGATTTATCACACCAGTATGGAATTGGGGTGTGACAACTTGGTATCAGAGCTCTCAGGCCCTATCTATTAAACCGGTATACTTCCACAAAAGTTTGTGAACTGAGTTAGGATAAAATTTAAATGCTTTAATAAGAACACATTGTAAACACCTTGTTGTTTGAGACAAAATTAAGAAAGAGAATAATACAAATATAAAGGGAGAAACAAGTTTTATATACATCAAACGAAAAGCAAGTTTATATACATATCCAAAGCAGAGTACAGTGCACAACCCGAACAGTTACTCTGTAATACAAAAGAAGAATAAAAAAAAAATACATCATGGAGCTGGAGGTGATGGAGGAGGCGGTGCCTCGTGATCTCTGTCATTGTCCTCAGCATAGACTCTAGTCAACCAGGCTACCTGAGTCTGGGTCGTCTGGAGACTAGCTGTCAACGCAGCCATCCGCTGATCAGACGCACGCTGAGCATCTAGAAGCTCTCCCACTCTCAAATCCATTGCGCACTGAGCTTCCCTGATCTCACGCAGTAATCCCATCATATCATTAGATGGTGGGCGTGAAGGACCAGCCATGCGTAAAGGAGTCCGAGATGGACCAGCTCCAGTAGAATGTAGAGGTGATGGAGGAGGTATGGAGTCCACATCCATGTACATACCATCCTTATCCTCAACATCACCCCCGTGAACCCCTGCTCCAGCGGCTGCTGTTGCTGCTGCCTCAGCGTCTGCCACCTCTACCCGAGTACGAGGATGCACCAGAGCGTTCCTTTCATCATCACTGACCTGAGCATCCCGCATGCCCATCCTACAGATGGCCTCCCAGTCCAGAACTGAAAAGAAGGTCTTCTCCTGAATCCTCTCATACACTAAATCAACACCTAGGCGGGTAAGCAGTGTAGTGATTAGACTTCCATAGGGCAGGTTGCCTATCTAACCAGGCAGTGTAGCACAGATCATCGTCCTCATGATGATGTAAGGAAGGTAGACAAGCTGCCTAGTGCAAATGCAATAAAGGACAAACTGGGTCAACTGGGAGATCCTCTCATAATGTCCACTCTGGGGTATCAGGTTGTGCTGGATGATCTTACAGTACACCCAAGGCTTTGGACGTAGGTTGATTGCTTTCATCTCCTAGTGATCATCTCTGATAAGCTGACAGTGATTCTCAGGGTCGCATACCCTAGGGTCGCATAAAGATCGACCCTACCATCGACCCTACGATGGAAAATACAGTATTTTTGTCAGAATGATCTGAAAAATTTGAAAATTATATTGATTAGTTGGATTTTGACTGGAGAACAATTATATTGATTGCCTCACATGTGCTATGATTGTTTACAGGCACTACCATCATCAGAACAGAAAATGGCTGGGCGAAGAGTGACCAAACAAAGCCGTAACTCTATTCCACCACCACCACCTGTGGAGGAAGACAGCCATATACATCCTGAGACACAGGAGAATCTGAATACGGCACCGTCCATGGTTAATGGCCAGACAAATCCTATCAACTTGCCAGCCTCACCTACAGACCTAGTTACAGCCGTAACGAACTTAGCACAACAGCTGTAGCAAATACAATAGGTACAAGCTAATATGCAAGCTTCCATAGGCATGGCTTTTCCAGCTGCACAGACGACACCGATGCCAGCAGGACAGGCAAGCATAGTACTAGGGGGAAGTAACACGGTACCCCATGCACCTCAAACTCCAGTCATGCAGGCTCAAGTGCAGAACCCTGAAGTAGCTCAAGGTGGTTATCAGTACCAACCACCTATGTATGGGCCCTACGCTCCGTATTAGCTGGACCACTCCAGACTGGTTGAGCATTTCTTGAAGATGAAGCCCAAAGAATTTAATGGTAAGCCAGCTGATCCTTTGTGGCCAGCACACTGGATTGATGAAATGGAGAGAAATTTCATGATGATGACAGTTACTGAGGAGGAGAAAGTACTGTGTGCAACATTCATGCTGAAAGGTGATGCACACCACTGGTGGAAGTCCACACGGACTTATCTGTTAACAAAGCATGCCCAACTGACCTGGGGTATATATAAGGAGGCATTATTTGAGAAGTACTTTCCTAGAAGTTTCAGAGATTCTATGGAGAGAGAGTTCCTGAGTTTGTATCAGGGACAGATGACTGTCGATGCATATCAACAACGTTATGAGGAGCTGTTCTTCTTTGCACCAGTTAGTATGCAAGAGGAAGATACGAAGACCCGAAGGTTCGTCATGGGACTTAGGGGAAGTATTCGTGAACATGTTCTAGGACTTGAGAAGAAAGTCTACAATGAAGCTGTACAAATTGCTCGGGTGATAGAGTCGAGCCAGAAAGAGAGCTATTTTGCTCAAAACAGGGGTATTAAAAGGTCAACTGGAAATTCATATAATGGAGGGAATACAAGGACATTCAAACCCTTCTGTACTCAAGGTTTTAACGCTGCAGCCAAGACTACTCCAGCAGCTCAACCGCAACAAAAGCAAAATAAAGGAGTAAAATGCTATAACTGCAATCAAATAGGACATTATTCAAGAAAGTGTCCTAAGCCCAGAAAGCAGCTACAACAAGGAAGAGTTTACGCTGTTACATCCGAGGATGCTGCCGCATCGCCTGATGTGGTCACAGGTATGACCTGAACCTCTCATTTTGTGTTACATTGTGTGAGCATGTAGAATAAATTAAAACAAATCACAGGTATCGTACCTATTAATGGCATTCCCGTCAGAGTACTATTTGATTCAGGAGCTACTTATTCTTTTATATCTGTGTCATTTCGAAAGAAGCTAAACCTACCCCTCAAATCTTTAGACTACAAACTGCTTGTACGATCGCCGATGAGATTAGAAGTGGAATTAGAAAAAGGTTATGGACCATGTCTAGTTCTTATTGCCGAGAAAACCTTGGATGCAATCTTGATTCAACTTGAGATGGCAGACTTTGACGTCATCTTGGGAATGGACTGGTTAGCTCGGCATTCTGCAAACCTATTATGTGCCGAAAAGAAGCTGACATTTAAAGACAAGAAAGGAGCGGAGTTCAGTTTTGCGGGAACCAAACTTCCTCGTAAACGAAAACTCATCTTCTCTGCATTAAAGGCTAGGAAATGCCTCGAGAAAGGAGGAGTTGGGTATCTAGTATCAGTGGTCGTCCTTACAAAGGAAGCACCATGAATGGAGGATATTGATGTCGTACGTGACTTTTCAGATGTATGTCCTGAAGAACTACCAGGACTACCACCCGACCGAGCTACAGAGTTTGTTATAGATCTGATACCCGGAGCCGCACCAGTATCTAAAGCACCTTATCAAATGGCTCCTACTGAAATGAAGGAATTAAAAGTATAGTTACAAGAACTACTGGACAAGGGTTACATCAGACCTAGCATATCACCATGGGGAGCGCCAGTATTATTCGTAAAGAAGAAGGACGGTAGTGTTCGACTGTGTATAGACTACCGAGAACTGAATAAGCTGACAATCAAGAATCGGTACCCATTGCCTCAGATTGATGACTTGTTCGATCAGTTGCAAGGTGCCAAGGTGTTCTCCAAGATCGATCTTCGGTCAGGATACCATCAGTTGAAGATCTAGGACGGAGATATTCCCAAGACAGTATTCAGGACGAGATATGGACATTATGAATTTTTGGTCATGTCTTTTGGATTGACTAACGCACCAGTAACTTTTATGGAACTTATCAATCGGGTATTCCATGATATGTTGGATACATCGGTCATTGCATTCATTGATTATATATTGGTCTACTCCAAGGACAAGGAAACTCATATTATGAATTTAAGAGCCACTCTCCAGCGATTACGAAAAGAAAAGCTTTACGCCAAATTTACAAAGTGTGAGTTTTGGCTAAATGAAGTCGCTTTCCTAGGCCATGTTGTATCCGTTGAAGGAATTAAAGTGGATCCTAGCAAGATTGAAGCCATTGTGAAGTGGGAAGCACCGAAGAGCATTGCAGAAATTAGAAGTTTCCTAGGTCTAGCTGGGTATTATCGACGATTCGTGGAAGACTATTCTCGAATTGCTGTACCTCTCACCAGTTTGACTAAGAAGGGCGAAAAGTTTGTTTGGACTGATAAATGTGAGAAGAGTTTCCAAACATTGAAGGCTAGATTGATATCTGCTCCGATTTTGACTATTTCGATTCCAGGACAACCATTTATTTTGTACACTGATGCGTCAGGATTGGGTTTAGGATGTGTACTTATGCAAGGATAACAAGTATTGCATATGCCTCAAGACAACTAAAGACACATGAGAAGAACTATCCCACTCATGACTTGGAATTAGCGACAGTGGTACATGCTGTCAAGATATGGAGACATTACTTGTACGGAGAGAAATTTCAGATTAAATCAGATCATAAAAGTCTCACTTATCTCTTTAATCAGAAGGAGTTGAATATGAGACAAAGAAGATGGCTGGAACTATTGAAAAACTATGATTGTGATATCCAGTATCATCCGGGGAAAGCTAATGTGGTAGCTGATGCGCTGAGTAGAAAAGCAATGATAAAATCTCAAGGAGAGGTTAACACAATTGTCGCAATGTGTACTACCTGAAAAGTGTTCAATTACGGTAATGAGCAGTTCGTGATAGATGCACCGGGTGAACCAACCAACCAAGGGTTTATTCATCAGTTTTCAAATATGTTTGCCACATTGAAGATTGTACCTGATATAATTGATGAAGTGAAAACAGCTATTAAATCAGACCCTTATCTAAGAATGGTACAAGATGACATTGAAAAAGGTAGGACTATCCCTGAGTTTGCCTTGGACGATGAAAAGGTACTGAAGTACAAAGGAAGGATATGTGTACCTGAAACAGAAAGTTTGGATATTAGACATCGACTAATGAAAGAATCCCATAACACCGTCTATTCGATACATCCTAGAAGTACAAAAATGTATCATGATCTAAAGAAATTATATTGGTGGAGAGGAATGAAAGTAGATGTAGCTAAATTCGTGTCTAAATGCCTAAATTGTCAGAGGGTGAAGGCTGAACGATAAATACCTACAGGACTGTTACAGCCATTATCGGAACCAACATGTAAATGGGACTGCATCACTATGGACTTCGCCACCGAGTTACCATTGACTCCCCGAGTAGTTGACGCGGTTTGGGTGATTGTAAACCGCCTGATTAAAATGGCTCGATCTATAGCTATACGACCTCAGGATACACTGGAGAGGTTAGCTAAGTTGTGTGTGGATAATATTGTCAGATTACACGGTGTACCTGAAAGCATTGTGTCCGACAGAGATCCACGATTTACTTCAAAGTTTTGGGAAGGATTGCAAAAGGCTATGGGTACAACATTGAAATTTAGTACAGTATTCCATCCTCAGACAGACGGACAGTCGGAGCATACCATTTAGATTTTAGAAGACATGCTTCGAGCCTGTGTAATTGATTTTAAAGGATCATAGGATGAAAAATTACCATTGATCGAGTTCGCTTATAACAACAGCTATCAGGCTACTATACAGATGTCACCCTATGAAGCACTGTCACACCCCAATTCCACACTATTCAGAATGGTGTGATGAACCACTAATAAACCAACGGTTCAACCAGGATCTCGATTAGGCTATATCCATGTTATCTAAACTCCATACATCCACATAAATAATCAGAGTAAATAAAACAAATAGCGAAAGTCTTATAATAAAATGAACTGAGAATCTATTGTGATATCAATATTTAAATAACAAAATTATTCTGTATCAAATAAGACATAAATAAATAAATATCCAATACATGTCTTTAATAAATCCAAATGAATAAACTAAAAATCTAATCGAATATACATGAGTTGCACTCGCAAGAGATGTCATGTGTATCCACTTCGTCTACAGCTACCATCACTGCAACGTTCCCGTACTCTGGAGTATTTATATAATATTCAACGGTTAAACCTGCATCGTCAACTAAAAATATTTGACGTCGAAGGGTGAGCACACATCATGGCTCAGTGAGCAAACAAAACAATGCAACAATACATATGCATGCAATCAATTTATATCTTTGGTCCGGTTTAAAGTTTACACTGTGCTATAGAAAGGATAGGCGGCCGCCGCACCTCTATACACAAGTGTGTGGATATACCCAATGACTCCTATACTGTCGCCCACAACACCCAAAATGGCACAATATACACACCATGAAAACGGCATGGCTGTACCGGTTGATACCATACCAACAAATAAACCCCTGCTGGCTAGGGTTGCAAACTGGGCTCACAACTAACCAATCCTAATGCCAAACAGTGTATCCAAGGCCTCACCCCAGCATCCCTCAGAACATTCATAGAGATAGAGCTAAGGCTCTCCGGTAGATTCATAGACTACAAGGACCGAGACCACCTCCCCTGATGCTCTACGACATAATAGTTCTGCTAATGTAATGGCGATACGATGACATCAGTGGACATGACTTAAGTAGACCATGGCACAATATACACCCCATGAAGAACGATCAAGGTTGTACCGGTTGATACCATCCCTACTCTCACCATATACATTGGCCAAACACAAACATTCACATGCCTATTCCTATCATCATCATCATCATCATGTTATAAGCAGTAAAGTAAATATGCATGAACAATTAATAGAAATATTGGATGGCATGTTGAATGCATACACAAGCATACACGCATAGAATCAATATGGCATTAGACTCAAGAATTAAAACAGTTTATTATTAACCAGTTAGTTTAGGTCTTGTTCCCTCACCTTAGCTTGCTAATAGATACTCTTCCAAGCTTTATAATCACCTTTATAATGTTATTATATTGCTAGAAGACCTAACAAAGTCGATAAAATTTAATTAGAATTTATTCAGAATTTAAAAATCATTTTGTTAACTGAGGGTCGGAGGTAAGGTCGGAGTCATGATCGACCCTGGGTGCGACCCTCCCCAATCTGGACTTCTTGAACACTGAGGGTCGGTCCTCAGGATCACATAGGGTCGGATGGTCATCGACCCTCTGTGCGACCCTCGGTGGATTTTGGTCAATTTCCTTCCTTTTAGTCCATCCTTCGTGTTTGTGGTCCTATGGCTTTCTCCTACAGTCCATTCAACATTCATTCCATGGTCTAGAACAATGAATCATCCACCTAGATAGCTTTCATGTAATCTCCCGTAGTTTTCTATGAAAACCTAACCATCAAAACCATGGGTTGATGGTTTGGATTTCTCCGAGATCACACTCTCATCATTATCTAACCTAAGGTTTGTAGAAACTCATGGAATTAGTATCCATACCTGAGAAGATTACTCCCTCTCTGCAACTCTTTTCCTTTTTGCTATCTTCTGTTCCTTGCTTCTCTTATTATCCTTTTCCTTCTCTTCTCTTTCTCTCAATTCAATTAGGGTTGTAAAAGGAGTGAAAGAGGCTTAGGTACGTCCTTTAAATAGAGTAGAAACATCCTAAAATAAGTCCCTTTGAGATTAGGAAAGAATCCAAATCGGAAATTAGGAAATTTCCTAATTTCAGTTTCGGCGGTAACTGAGGGTCGATGGGAGGGTCGATGATCCCGTCGACCCTAGGGTTCCTAAGGTGTCCAACCCTCCCTATAAAACTGAGGGTCTGACTTTCTGCCTTGGGGGGTCTGACCCTCCTTTGCTGGGTATGCGACCCTCCCCTTAAATTGAGTGTTTTAGGGTCGATTTGATACCTGGGATCTTGATCTCCTTCACGCCCTTGGTCCATTTGACTCAACCATGATGGGTAAACCTGGTTCAAGGTGATAAGATTGGGTTAGTTTGATCGGGTCTTACAACTCCCCCTTATAAAAATTTCATCCTCGAAATTGCACGTACCTTCAGAATCAAATAAGTGAGGGTATTGCTTTCGTATAGTATTTTCTTCTTCCCATGTAATTTCTTCCATGTCTCTACTTTTTCAGGTGACCTTAACATAGTAGATATCTTGGTTGCGTAGTCGTTGAACCTTTCGGCTGGTGATTTCAGTTGGTGTTACTTCGAATGTCAAATCATTAGTCAATTCTGGTAAATCTACTGTCAACACGTGCGTTGGATCCTTGACATACTTATTCAATAGAGAAATATGAAATACGTCATGCACATTTGACATAGATGGTGGTAGTGCTAACTGATAAGCCACTTTCCCACGCTTAGCTAAGATCTCATACGGCCCGACATATCTTGGACTTAGTTTCCCTTTTTGTCCGAACCTTTTCAATCCTCGCATAGGCGATACCTTCAAGAATGCTTTATCACCTATAGCGAACTCAAGATCTCTGCGTCGAGTATCTGCATATTGCTTCTGACAGTTCTGAGCTGTTTTCACTCTTTCCTTGATAATGTCAACCACTCGACAAGTCTCTTCAACAAACTCTGGTCCAACAATACTACGTTCTCCCACTTCATTCCAAAACAAAGGAGTTCGACACTTTCTGCCATACACTGCTTCATAAGGTGACATCTGAATAGTAGCCTGATAGCTATTGTTATAAGCGAACTCGATCAGTGGTAGTCTTTCATCCCATGATCCCTTGAAATCAATTACACATGCTCGTAGCATATCTTCTAGAATCTGGATTGTACGCTCTAACTGTCCGTCTGTTTGTGGGTGGAACGCGGTACTGAACTTCAATGTTGTTCCCATAGCCTGTTGCAATCCCTCCCAAAACTTGGAAGTAAATTGTGGATCTCTGTCGGGCACAATGCTTTCTGGTACACCATGTAATCGAACAATATTATCCACATACAGCTTTGCTAACCTTTCCAGTGTATACTGAGGTCGTATTGGTATGAAGCGAGCTGTTTTAGTCAAATGGTCTACAATCACCCAAACTGCGTCAACTACACGAGGAGTCAATGGTAATCCCGTGACGAAGTCCATAGTGATGTAGTCCCATTTCTATGATGGTTCCGGTAACGGCTGTAACAGTCCTGCGGGTCGTTGTTTTTCAGCTTTTACTTTCTGACAATTTAGGCATTGAGACACGAACTTAGCTACATTTGCTTTCATTCCTCTCCACCAATACAGTTTCTTTAAATCATGATACATTTTTGTACTTCCAGGATGTATCGAATAGATGGTGGTATGGGCTTCTTTCATCAGTTGGTGTCTAATGTCCACACTTTCTGTTTCAGGTACACATATTCTTCCTTTGTATTTCAGTACTTTCTCTTCGTCCAAGGTGAACTCAGGATTAGTCCTACCTTTCTCGATATTTGATAGCTGTCTTCACTTCATCCATTATATCCGGTATAATTTTCAATGCGGCGAACATATTTGAAAATCTATGAATAAACCCTTGGTTGGCTGATCCATCCGTTGTATCTATCACATACTGCTCATTTCCGTGATTGAATACCATTCCGGTAGTGCACATTGCTGCGGTTGTACTAACCTCTCCTTGAGATTTTATCATTGACTTTTTGCTCAACGCATCTGCTACTACATTAGCTTTCCCTAGATGATACTGGATATCACAATCATAGTCCTTCAATTGTTCCAACCACCTTCTTTGTCTCATATTCAATTCCTTCTGATTAAATAAATAAGTAAGACTTTTATGGTCCGACTTAATCTGAAATTTCTCTCCGTATAGGAAATGTCTCCATATCTTGACAGCATGTACTACTGCCTCTAACTACTGCCTCTAACTCCAGATCATGAGTGGGATAATTTTTTTTATTGTATCTTTAACTGTTTTGAGGCACAAGAAATTACTTGCTCTCCTTGCATAAGCGCACATCCTAATCCCAGTCCTGATGCATCAGTGTATAAGGTAAATGTCTGTCTTGGAACAGGAATAGTCAAAATCGGAGCGGATATCAATCTGGTCTTCAATGTTTGGAAGCTCTTCTCACATTTATCTGTCCACACAAACTTTTCCCCTTTCTTATTCAGACTGGTGAGAGGTATGGCAATCCGGAAATAGTCTTCCACGAATCTTCGATAATAACCGGCGAGACCCAGAAAACTTCTAATTTTTGAAACGCTCTTTGGTGCTTCCCACTTTACAATAGCCTCGATCTTGCTGGGGTCCACTTTGATACCTTCTGCGGATACTACATGGCCTAGGAAGGCGACTTCACTTAGCCAAAACTCACACTTGGTAAATTTGGCATATAACTTCTCTTTCCTTAAACGCTGTAGGGCGGCAATTAGGTTCTTGATATGGGTTTCTTTGTCCTTGGAATATACCAATATATCATCAATGAATACTATAACCGATGTATCCAACATGTCATGGAAAATCTGGTTCATAAGTTCCATGAAAGTTGCTAGTGCGTTTGTTAATCCGAAAGACATGACCAAGAACTCATAATGTCCGTATCTGGTCCTGAAAGCTGTTTTAGGAATATCACCCTCTTTAATCTTCAACTGATGATAACCTGACCGAAGATCGATCTTAGAAAATACCTTTGCTCCTTGCAACTGATTGAACAAGTCATCAATCCGAGGTAGTGGATATCGATTCTTGATTGTCAGTTTATTCAACTCCAGATAGTCGATACATAATCGAACGCTACCGTCCTTCTTCTTTACGAATAATACCGGTGCTCCCCATGGTGATATACTGGGTCGAATATAACCCTTGTCCAGCAGTTCTTGTAGTTGCACTTTCAATTCCTTCAGTTCAGTAGGAGCCATTCTATAAGGTGCTTTTGATACTGGTGGGGCTCCGGGTATAAGATCTATCACAAACTCTGTGGCTCGGTCGGGTGGTAATCCTGGTAGTTCCTCTGAAAATACGACGGAATAGTCCTGCACTACATCAATATCTTCCAGTCGTGGTGCTTCCTTGGTTAGGTCAACCACTGATACTATATACCCGACTGCCCCCTTCTCAAGGCACTTCTTAGCCTTCAGTGCTGAGAGTATAAGCTTGCGTCTACGAGAAAGTTTGGTTCCCGAAAAACTGAATTCTGCTCCTTCTTTGTCTTTGAATGTTAGCTTCTTTTCGGTGCATAATAGGTTTGCAGAATGCCGAGCTAACCAGTCCATTCCCAAGATGACGTCAAAGTCTGCCATCTCCAATTGGATCAAGACTGCATCTAAGGTTTTCTCGCCAATGAGAACTGGACATGGTCCATAACCTTTCTCTAATTCCACTTCTAACCCCATCGGTGACCGTACAAGTATTTTGTAGTCCAATGTTTTGATGGGTAGATTCAACTTCTTTCCGAATGACACAAATATAAAGGAATGAGTAGCTCCTGAATCAAAGAGTACTCTAGCGGGTACACCATTTATAGGTACGATACCTGTGATTTATTTTTACTTAGTTTACATGTAAGACCCGCATTCCGTAAACCCGGTCTAAACCTTGGTTTTGTGTCGTAGCAGGTCTTCCGATCATCACTGGGCCAGACGGGACGAGCGGATGACAAGCAGGTATGAAATCGGATCAAAGACGGTCAAATAATCATCATTTTATGTTGACCGGTCGATGGTTCCGGTCTTGGTACCGGTCGACCGGTCAGCTCTGCGCCGCTGAGTGCGGAGATCCAGAATTAGATCTCTGTGGGTCCCATTTTCCTAAACCCTAATGCCTGAACCTTCCTAATCCTAATAGGGTTACTAAACCCTAATTCTAGCCTATAAATACACCCTTAACCTCCTCAAATCCTGTCCATTATCTCTCACAAACTCTAGAGAAGAGAAGGAGGTTGGAAAGGAGAAGGAGCTAGGAAGAAGAAGAAGGTGCCGCCATTACCGTTCGACGATGCTCACGTTACGCCCGTCAACGGTAAGTGTTTTAATCATTCTTCTTACCCTATGACTTTAGGATAGTTGTGTGGGTGGATCAATACCATGCAAAGTAGGTATTGATCTAAAACCCTAAATTGGATATTAAACCCTAAGTTGCCGTCAAACCCTAAATTCGAGTTCCGAGATGATATTCATCGAAGCTAGACTCGAATGAGTTGGGGATAACTCTAACTCAAAGCTTAGACTTGGAATGGATAGGAGAAGCCTTGGAAATCCATGCAGGTTGATTGACGGCAGTCGAAAAACTCATGTATGGTCTTCCGGAGACATACCGGTCGACTATACCGGTTGCACACAGTGCGGCCGGTATGTTGCCACCGGTACCTTCCGGGAGGCTGGTCTGTGGGGACCGGCTGACCATACCGGTCGCCAGTCTTCCCCACAGAGCTGCGACCGGTACATGCCACCTATCAGCTCTGTGATGGTATTTTGTAACTTTGTTGGTTTCCGACCAACATGAAACCCTAAGAAGCTATTCTAATGAAACCCTAATAATATTGTAGGACTTTGTGACTTCCCATTTGGATCTTGCGACGTGGAGCAAGCTAACAAATGAGCGTCAGGTAAGGGAATCTGACCTAAACCTAATAATTAATGGACAGTAAGTCGTTGTTAATCACCTGATTATATGTGATGTGATGTTTGTGCATATTCACATGCCATCTTTTAATTTCAGTTATTATTATTATTCATGCATTGATAGGATGTGATTGTTAAGCATGTGATTGTTTTCATTAGTGTGTGGAGTGGGGCATGGGCCTGGGATCGCTCCTCACACTAGCACCTTTTTGTAGTATTCTGTCTTAACATACTTGGTACGGGTGGGGCATCAAGGGAAGGTCGTGGTACGGTGGTCTCCGATGTTAATGCTGGCCTGGCCATGGTTATGTGGCATTGTGGTCTCCGAGGTCGACGCTGGCTTGTCCACGATGCTTTAGCTCTATCTCTATGCCGTAGGGAGTTATGTTGGGATAGGGTCTACCTGCGTATTGCATCTATCCTAGTGGGTTAGTTGCGGATAGGGCATCAGGGGAGGTGTGGGAATGCCTTAGCTCTATCTCTATGCCGTAGATGGCTGTGCTGGGATAGAGCATACATTGATGACATATAGGATTGGTTAGTTGCGAGCCCAGTTTACGAGCCCTGGCCAGTAGGGGCTTAGGTACTAGTATGGGTAGAGCATCAGGGGAGGTACGGGGGTATCTTAGCTCTATCTCTATTCCATGATGGGTGTATGTGGGCCAATGGGGGTGTGATCCATGAGGTGCCACACACTCGTGTATAGAGGTGCGGGGGCCACCAAACCTTTCTATAACACATTGTAAACTTAAAACCAGACCATAGATAAAATGACTGTTACTCATGCATAATATTGTGAAACTGTCTGATTGTCTTACTGAGCTAAGTTGTGAGCTCACCCTTTGTATATACATTGTTTTTAGATGTTGATGCAGGTTACACAGTGGACGACTATATGAACGCTCCGACGTATGGCAGTGTTGCTGCATTGGATGTACAGGCAGGAGAGGACGAGCATGATGCTTCATGCGAGTGCCCTTTCTACGTGTACCTTTGATTGGTTTTATTTATTTATTTCAGTTATTTCCAGTTGGACTAAATGGATGTAAGGATATTATATTATATGTTTGAATTTCAATAATTGGATATTTTATTTAAATTTATCAATAGATTCTTAGTTCAATTATTTAAAGACTTCCGCTGTATTATTTATATTCTGATTGTGGTTATGTGTAATGGTTTGTATAGGTGGACACGGCCTATTCGAGATCTTGGTGTGAACCATTGGTTCAATGACGGTTCACTCACACCATTCTGGTTGGATCGGAATTGGGATGTGACACTACATGCTCATACAATGTAATTACAACTAAAAGGTTCCAGTCATACCTGTGACCACATCGGGTGATGCGGAAGCATCCTCGGATGTAACAGCATATACTCGTCCTTGATGTACTTGCTTCTTAGGCTTATGACACTCCCTTATCATATGTCCCACTTGATTGCAGTTGTAACATCTCGGACCTTCAGAATTTGGCTTTGGTTGCTGTTGCGTTACCGGGGTAGTCTTGGATGCAGCAGTAAAGCCTTGAGCACGGAAGGGTTTAAATGTCTTGTTGTTCCCTCCATTATAGGCGTTTCCGGCTGGCCTTTTTATGCCTCTGTTCTGTGTAAAGTAGTTTTCCTTCTGGCTCGATTCTATGACTCGAGCAATTTGGACAGCTTCATTGTATATCTTCTTTTCCAAGCCCAGAACGTGCTCTCTGATGCTTCCTCTCAGTCCCGTAACAAACCTACGGGTCTTAGTGTCTTCTTCCGGCATGCTGAGTGGTGCAAAGAAATACAACTCTTCGTAACGCTGTTGATATGCATCCACGGATATCTGTCCCTGATATAAACTCAGGAATTCCTTCTCCATAGAGTCTCTGAAGCTTCGAGGAAAAAACTTCTCGAAGAACGCTTCTTTATAGATAGCCCAAGTCAGTAGGGCGTGCTTGGTCAATAGGTAAGTCCTAGTAGATTTCCACCAATGATGTGCGTCACCCTTTTGCATGAAGGTGGCACATAGTACTTTTTCTTCTTCAGTGATAGTCATCATAAGAAAGTTTCTCTCCGTCTCGTCGATCCAATGTGCTGGCCATAACAGATCCGACGGTTTACCGTTAAATTCCTTGGGCTTCATCTTCAGAAATCTCTCAACCAGTCGAGAGTGATCCAGCTGATTTTGGGGGTATGCCCAAACATGGGTTGTGGATACTGATAGTTAACTTGAGCTGCTTTCGGACCTGGTACTGGAATTTGTGCAGCTGGTGGTTGAGGTGTTTGAGGTGCTGGGTGGTTACCCACCGGTGCTGCATTGGCTTGTCCTGTCTGCATGGGTGTAGCATGTGCGGCTTGGAACATGATTCCCATTGCAACTTGCATTTGAGCCTGTGGGTGTTGCATCTGTTGCAGCAGCTGTGCTAAATTCATCACCACTGTTGCTAACTCTGGTGGTGGAGGTGGCAAGTTTGTAGGATTTGGCTGATCTGGGTTTTCTGGTACATATATATTCTCCTGGTAAGTTTCCTCCACAGGTGGTGGTGGTGGAACTGCATTTTGGCTCTGTCTGGTTACTCTACGTCCAGACATAATTTCTTTTGAGATTGGTGGTGCCTGAAAATCATCAAAATAGGTGAGACAATCATTTATATTTCATGTAGGCACGTTAACCGATGTAAAATTCCAAAATTTCCAGCTCATTTTATGAAAAATACTGTCTTTTCTATGCAGGTCGATAGTGGGGGTCGATGGTTTGTCCGACCCTCAGTATCCGACCCTGAGAATGACCTGTTCTTCCCGAGGGCTGAGGGTCGATGTGAGGGTTGATGGGTATCCGACCCTCAGTATCCGACCTTGGGTTTTCTGTCAGATTCCCGAGAGCCGAGGGTCGATGGTAGGGTCGATCCGAGGGTCGATGGTCGTGGTCGAATTATCCGACCCTCAGACCAAAAATCAGACATTTAAGATCCGATTCTAGGTTCATTCTCTCTTATTTCCCTCCCGTTTCGACTCGTCCCTCACCTCTGAGTTGCTACAGTGCCATTCCGCTATTTTGGTCACTTTGGATCCGTGTTTCAACATTAACATCATCCCTACAGGTATGTTTTCTCATTTTTACCTATTTTTAAGTTTCTATTTCTAGGTTTTGGTCCAATTAACCCGTATTTTTCAAATTAAACTTTTTTCTACCGTAAAAATTCGATTTTTATTGGGGGCTTTTGTTATTGGTATCTCGGGGAACGAAAGCCCTAAAAATTTTTTGAGTTTCATCGGTTGGTTATCGAGAACTTGGATTTTTGCTCTTTTTGCCCTAATTTGTCGAAATTTTTGATTTCTTGAAATTTCTTCAAATTGGACCTCATTAGTTAAAATTTCCTACTGTATGTGTGTTGTAGGATATGTTAGAACCTACGTAAGTCCTCCTGCCCACGTGTGTGGGTGACAAGTGAGGCTTTTGGCCACTTACGTCGTTATAATGTGAAATTCTAGATTTTTATCCTATTAACTCATTATCTGTTTTTCTTTGCAGATACCATGGCTCGTAAGGTACCCAGAGTTCGTGATCCGCTTCACTTCCACTCTAATGAAGCCGAGGCACAGTATGCTCACTACACTCGTAAGAAGGTAGAGGGTGGTCGTATGGTGAACTTGGCTGAACTAGCCCTGTTCAATGTGGAGAGAGCATTTGGTGATATGGGATGGCTCCCTGTCATCACTTACGATGCGTGTACATGCCCGGATTTAGTGCGACAGTTCTATTGTAATCTCCAGGAGGTGGGGGATTACAATGATGTAGATAGGGGACACGAGCTACGCATCACTAGCTATGTAAAGGGAGTGAACATTTCATTTGACTATCGGCAGCTGGCCGATCTACTGGGCATTCCCTATGATGGCCCTATGGGGTACTGTGCGCCTGGAGAGCCCCAGTTTGTTTCCATGGAGATGAGGGCGGAGATTGATAGTCAGCTGCTACGACTTGATCTCTGGCAGATGAGAGCTTGTTATATGCGTCCGGCTCCACGGGTCTTCTACAAGATTATCCAGCATAATCTGATTCTGCAGAGGGGCCATTATGAGAGGGTTTCTCAGATGACCCAGTATCTGCTATACAGTATCTGCACTAGATAGCCCGTCTGCCTGCCGTACATCATCATGCGGACTATGATCAGTGCCACACTGCCCAGTCATAGGGATAATCTACCCTATGGACGTATGATCACTGTTCTGCTTACTCGCCTGGGGTTGATTTGGTGGATGAGAAGATTCAGGAGAAAATCTTCTCGTCGCCTCTAAATTGGGAGGCAATCTGCAAGATGGGTATGCGGGATGCCCAAGTCAGTGATGAGGAGAGGAACGAGATGGTGTGCCCTCACACTCGCATCGAGATTGCTGACGCTGAGGCAGCTGCTGCCGCTGCTAGAGCTCATGCGGATCCTACCGATGATGATGACCGCATGTATATGGATGTTGACTCGATACCACCGCCTTCACCTACGCAAGCGGCTGGAGTTGGTACTTTTTCTACGGCAGATCCTGCACCTGAGATTGGTCCTTCTCATGCGGCTGGTCCTTCACGCCCACCTTCTGATATGATGGAGATGTTGCATGAGATCAGAGAGGCTCAGCGCAGATCTGATCTGAGGATGGAGGAGTTGCTGGACACCCAACGTCAGACTGATCAGCGGGTGGCTGATCTTACAGCTAGTCTTCAGGCGACTCAGACCCAAGTGGCCTGGTTGACCAGAGTCTATGCCAAAGACTATGACAGAGACTGCGAGGCACCACCTCCTCCTTCACCTCCAGCTTCTTGAGTGTATCCTTTCCCTTGTACTATAGAGTAACTGTTCGGGTTGTGGACTGTACTCTGCTTTAGTTATGAATATACATTTGTGTCTCTCATTTTGTATCTAAAATTGTTTCTCCTTTAATAGATGCATTATTCTCTTTTTAAATTTGGTCTCAACCATCACTTATGCTTATAGTATGTTTGTATTAAAGTTTTTACTTTTATCGTATCTCAGTTCATAATTGTCTTGAATGTATGCTAGTTCAGCGGACAAGGCCTGAGATGCTCTGATACCAAGTTGTCACACCCCAATTCCGTACTATTCAGAATGATGTGATGAACCGCCAACAAACCAACGGTTCAATCAGGATCTCGAGTAGGCTATATCCGTGTTATCTAAACTTCATACATCCACATAAATAATCAGAGTAAATAAAACAAATAGCAGAAGTTTTATAATAAAATGAACTGAGAATCTATTGTGATATCAATATTTAAATAACAAAATTATTTTGTATCAACTAAGACATAAATAAATAAATATCCAATACATGTCTTTAATAAATCCAAATGAATAAACTAAAAAGCTAATCGAATACACATGAGTTGCACTCGCAAGAGATGTCATGTGTATCCACTTCGTATTCAGCTACCATCGCTGCAACGTTTCCGTACTCTGGAGTATTTATATAATCTTCAACGGTTAAACCTGCATCATCAACTAAAAATATTCGACGTCGAAGGGTGACCACACATCATGGCTCAGTGAGCAAACAAAACAATGCAACAATACATATGCATGCAATCAATTTTTATCTTTGGTCCGGTTTAAAGTTTGCACTGTGCTATAGAAAGGATAGGTGGCCGCCGCACCACTATACACAAGTGTGTGGATACGGCCAATGACTCCTGCACTGTCGCCCACAGAACCCAAAATGGCACAATATACACCCCATGAAAATGGCATGGCTGTACCGGTTGATACCATACCAACAAATAAACCCCTGCTGGCTAGGGTTGCAAACTGGGCTCACAACTAACCAATCCTAATGCCAAACAGTGTATCCAAGGCCTCACCCCAGCATCCCTCAGAACATCCATAGAGATAGAGCTAAGGCTCCCCGATAGAGTCAGAGACTACAAGGACCGAGACCACCTCCCCTGATGCTCTACGACATAATAGTTCTGCTAAGGTAATGGCGATACGACGACATCAGTGGACATGACTTAAGTAGACCATGGCACAATATACACCCCATGAAGAACGATCATGGTTGTTCCGGTTGATACCATCCCTACCCTCACCATATATACTGGCCAAACACAAACATTCACATGCCTATTCCTATCATCATCATCGTCATCATGTTATAAGCAGTAAAGTAAATATGCATGAACAATTAATAGAAATATTGGATGGCATGTTGAATTCACACACAAGCATACACGCATAGAATCAATATGGCATTAGACTCAAGAATTAAAATAGTTTATTATTAACTAGTTAGTTTAGGTCTTGTTCCCTCACCTTAGCTTGCTAATAGATACTCTTCCAAGCTTTAGAATCACCTTTATAATGTTATTATATTGCTAGAAGACCTAACAAAGTCGATAAAATTTAATTAAAATTTATTCAGAATTTAAAAACCATTATGTTAACTGAGGGTCGGAGGTAGGGTCGGAGTCATGATCGACCCTGGGTGCGACCCTCCCCAATCTGGACTTCCCGAACACTGAGGGTCGATCCTCAGGATCACATAGGGTCGGATGGTCATCGACCCTCTGTGCGACCCTCGGTGGATTTTGGTCAATTTCCCTCCTTTTAGTCCATCCTTCGTGTTTGTGGTCCTATGGCTTTCTCCTACAGTCCATTCAACATTCATTCCATGGTCTAGAACCATGAATCATCCACCTAGATAGCTTTCATGTAATCCCCCATAGTTTTCTATGAAAACCTAACCAATGGTTGATGGTTTGGGTTTCTCCAAAATCACACTCTCATCATTATCTAACCTAAGGTCTGTAGAAACTCATGGAATTAGTATCCATACCTGAGAAGATTACTCCCTCTCTGCAACTCTTCTCCTTTTTGCTATCTTCTGTTCCTTGCTTCTCTTCTTCTCCTTTTCCTTCTCTTCTCTTTCTCTCAATTCAATTAGGGTTGTAAAAGGAGTGAAAGAGGCTTAGGGACGTCCTTTAAATAGAGTAGAAACATCCTGAAATAAGTCCCTTTGAGATTAGGAAAGAATCCAAATCGAAAATTAGGAAATTTCCTAATTTCAGTTTCGGCGGTAACTGAGGGTCGATGATCCGTCGACCCTAGGGTTCCTAAGGTGTCCGACCCTCCCTATAAAACTGAGGGTCTGACTTTCTGCCTTGGGGGGTCCGACCCTCATTTGCTTGGTATGCGACACTCCCCTTAAATTGAGTGTTTTAGGGTCGATTTGATACCTGGGATCTTGATCTCCTTCACGCCCTTGGTCCATTTGAGTCAACCATGATGGGTAAATTTGGTTCAAGGTGATAAGACCGGGTTAGTTTGATCGGGTCTTACAAGCACTGTATGGTAGGAAGTGTCGAACACCTTTGTTTTGGAATGAAGTTGGAGAACGTAGCATTGTTGGACCAGAATTCGTTGAAGAGACATGTCGAGTAGTCAACATTGTCAAGGAAAGAGTAAGAATGGCTCAGAATCGTCAGAAACAGTATGCAGATACTCAACGCCGAAACCTTGAATTTGTCATAGGTGATAAGGTATTTTTGAAAGTATCACCTATGCGAGGTTTAAAACGGTTCGGACAGAATCTGAAACTAAGTCCGATATATGTCGGGCCATATGAGATTCTAGCCAAACGTGGAAAAGTTGCTTACCAGTTGGCACTACCACCATCTATGTCAAGTGTGCATGATGTATTCCATATTTCATTATTGAAGAAGTACGTCAAAGATCCAACGCACGTTTTGACAGTAGATCCACCTGATTTGACTGATGATTTGACATTTGAAGTAGCACCAACTGAAATCACCAGCCGAAAGATTCAATGACTACGCAACCGTGACATCTATTATGTTAAAGTCACCTGGAGAAGCAGAGATATAGAAGAAATCACATGGAAAGAAGAGAATGCTATGCGAAAGCAATACCCTCATCTTTTTGACTCAGAAGGTATGTACCAATTTCGAGGACAAAATTTTTAACAAGAAAGGGGGAGTTGTAAGACCCGTATCAAACTAACCGGTCTTACCACCTTGTACCAGGTCTACCTATCATGGTCGAGCCAAGTGGACCAAGTGTGTGAAGAAAATCACAAGACCAGGTATGAATTTGACCAAAAACAATAAAATTGAGGGTAGGGTCGCATGCCTAAACAAGTAGGGTCGACCCCACCTCAACAAAGTCCAACCCATGAATTTTCTGTCCTAGGGTTGGATGACTTGAGACCCTAGGGTCGACGGGTCTTGTGACCCTAGCATCGACCCTAGGATGACAGACTGAAATCGTAATTAGGAAACTTTCCTAATTTCAAGGGGATCTTTTCCTAATCTCGATGGGACTTATTTTGGGAGGTTTTCCTCTAGAAATAGGACATCCCTTAGCCTCTTTCACTCCTTTTGGAACCCTAATTAAAAGTGAGAGAAAGAGAAGAGAAGGAGAAGAGAAGGAGAATTTGAGAAGAAGACTAAGGAGAAGGAATTCAGAGAAATCTCTGAATCTCAGCAAAACTAAGGTATGAATACATTCTCCATGAATTATGTAAGACCCTAGAATATTTCATGAATAGGGTAGGGTCTAGGAGAAACCAAAATCATCCATCCATGGGTAAATTCCAATGGAATCCATGGAGGAAATCATTGTGAACAAAGGAAAGTGTGGAACTTGGAGTTTTGAGCCATAGAACAATCATAGAATGGACTATAAAAGTAAGCCAAAGGATCCAAACATGAATGAATGGATTGTATGATGAAAGGTGACTCAAACTACGTGTGGTTGCACCTAGGGTCGATGGGTAACCGACCCTATGACCGACCCTACACCCTGGGGTCGCAGAAAACTGCTACCCTACCTGCGACCCAACCTACGACCCTAGGAATACAACAAGCTTAAAATTATTGGAATTAATTCTAATTGAAATCTATCGACCTGTTAGGTTCTCCTAGTGATATAAAAGTGATTCTTAAAGCTAGAAAGAAGATCTACACTCAATCAAAGGTGAGAGAACAAGACCTAAACTAATTGGCTAATAATAAACTATTTTCGTTTATTGAGTCCAATACCATATATGATGCTATGATTGTATGATTGTAATGTACATATCACATGTCATCTACTATTCCTATTATTACTGTTCATGCATATTTAATTCAGTTTATTTACAACATGATGATGATGATGATGCTAGGAATAGGCATGTGAATGCTTGTGTGTGGTTAGTGTACTTGATGCGAGTGGAGCATCAGGGGAAGTGTGATGCGGTGCGGTCCTAAGCACTTTAGCCCTATCTCTACTCAAGTCTTGTCCACTAGCATCGTCGTATCGCCATTACCTTAGCAGAACTATTACGTCGTAGGGCATTAGGGGAGGTGGTCTCGAATCGTATAGTCTCTGACTCTGTCGGGGGGCCTTAGCTCTATCTCTATGGATGTATTAAGGGATGCTGGGGTGAGGCCTTGGATACACTGATTGACATTAGGATTGGTTAGTTGTGAGCCCAGTTTGCAAGCCCTCGCCAACAGGGGCTTACGTGTTGGTATGGATAGAGCATCAGGGAAAGTGTGATGCGGTGCGATCCTAAGCACTTTAGCTCTATCTCTATTCCTTGGTGGGGTGGATATGGACGACAATGGTGTTTGATCCATTGGGTGGGCTTACACACCCTGTGTATAGAGGCGAGGCGGCCATCGAACTTTTCTATAGCACATTGCAAACTTATATACCAGACCAATGATATGAATTGAATGCATGCATATGTTTGTTGCATTGTTTTGTTTGCTCATTGAGCCGTGATGTGTGCTCACCCTTTTCGAATTTGAATATTTTTAGTTAATGATGCAGGTATGATCGTGGAAGATTATATGAATGCTCCAGCATACGGGCACGTTGCGGCGATGGACGCAGAAGATATAATAGAGACGCATGATTCGTCTTGCGAATGCAACTCATGCGTTTTCGATTAGATTTTTATTTGGATTATTGAGGAAATGTAATTGATTATTTATTTACTTATGTCTCAGTCAATGAAAGATAATTGGGTATTTTATTTATGATTATCACATTTAGATTTTTAGTTCATTTAATATTTAAGACTTCCGCTATTGTGTATTTACTTTGATTATGGTTGTGGATGTGTATGGTTTAAGCAAACGGACACAACCTATTTGAGATCCTGGTTGAACCGTTGGTTTATTAGCGGTTCATCACACAATTCTGAACAGTGCGGAATTGGGGTGTGACAGTACATAGCATATTAACTCAACAAACAATATTCTCAACTCAGGCATAAATAGTTTTATTATTGTGGAAGAGAAATACCTATTACTACGTTGGAGGATTTCTTGGCATCTTTTGCCGCCATGGCATAGACTTTACCTTGTTGAAATCCTTGTTTCGGTGGAAGAGGGCAGTTCCTGGATTTGTGACCCTCTTGGTTATAGTTGTAGCACCTTACCAAGCCAGGCATTATGTCAATAGGAGTAGGGGCAGTGGTCTTTTTTGTAAGAATCTGAGCGGTCACCTTCTTTCCGATAGTAGCTTTGAAGGGTTTCTTGACTGTATGGGCATTCGAGAAGGTGTTAGCTTTCTTGGTGCCAAAATTTGTTGGTCTATCCCTCAAACAAGCTTGATATCAGTTTCTTTAACTATCTTCCACCACCTTGGCCATTTGCACGATGCTCACATACTTAGTATGGCCTTGAGCCTTGACGATGGCTCGCATACCTCCCTTTAAGCCATCCGCAAAGCTCTTTGTCTTTAGTGCATCTATGCGCATACTTGGGTTTGAAAAATGGTACAACCTCTCAAAGTCCTTCTAGTACTCAGTGACCGACCTCTGTACTTGGCTGAAGGTCAGATACTCAACCTCATTCTGGTCTTTATAGCTCTGTGAAAAGTAGTTGCTGAAGAAGGCTTCTTTGAAGTTTTCCCATAAAATGGTACCATACCTGGCCTTCAGTATAGGACGAGTGGACTCCCACCAGTTTTCGAGCTCATCCTCAAACATAAAAGTGGCACACAAAATCTTCTGCTCATCTGTGCAAGGCATCATCTTGAGTGCCTTCTTTATTGTGTGCATCCAGATGGCTGGGTGTAGGGGATCGTTTCCTACACCGGTGAACTTTGGAGGTTTCATCTTTTGGAAAGCTTCCACTTTCTTGCCATGGGCATTAAAGTAGGTGCTAATACTGTCGGAGGAATGATCGTAGCAACAATAGCAGGTACTGGCGGTGTTGGTGGGGGCACATGTACTGCAGCTACCGGTATCGGAGTAGGTACGTGATCTGTAGTTGGTGGCATTAGCACCTCAGTGGGTGTTGGTGCTGGAACATGTGGGGCTACCGAGAGGGGAGTAACCGGAGGGGCTGCTTCCCCATGAAGCATGACTATCAGTTCAGCCATTAACGTTTGCTGCTGTAGATTGAGGTCACGGGCAAAGTTTTCCATAATTGCGGTGACAGCCGCAGCAGTCAGCACCGGTGGTGGTGGCGTTGCTACGAGGACTAGCTCAACGTTTACCTCCGGTGGAAGTACTGGTTCTATTAGAGGTTATTGCATTACCACATCTGGTAGGTCATTTCTCTTTAAAGTGTGAGGTACACGCTGCCTTCTCCAGGAACTGGGAGCCATGGGTGGAAATTTTTGCTCAAACCTGAAAATTTAAAGTAGTTAGTCGATCAATGGGTATAAATGTTTCAAAGGTACATCATGCAATTCGAATGACATGCTTAAAGCCCAAAATAGATGTTACATGTGCATTACTGATGAAATAAATGATCAAACATTCAATACGAGCGAAAAACAGGCGAAAATGACATGCGGCATGTGGTCGCAGCCTCACCTTTGCAAGGTAAGGGGCGTGCAGCTGGTGACCGACCGTACATCGCTATCTCGATTTAAATAGAGATGTGGCTTTTTTTTCTCATTTTCATTTCGTGCGGCTTAGGGTACAGCTGAGAGAAGGTGCACACCATCCGAAACTCGATCTTGAAGGCTTCCTTGTTGTTTTTTAGGCTCAAACCTTCTTGTTATCGCCTCCACACACCGGCACGGTGAGTTTCGATATCGATTTTCATTTTTCTCCATGTAATGACTCAATGTGATGGGGTTTTACTAATCTAACATGCTAGGGAGTGTTTTTCGTGCTTTCTCCCTTCTTTAGTTATCCTTTTACTGATTTACATGTACATTCCATCAAAAAATCAGGATTTTTACCCCTTTTTCCCCAAAATCGAATTAGGTTATACATGGTAATTGTTTTCTTTCAATTCCATTGGGGTTTAAACTCATTTTGCAACATGCCAATGGTAGTTTGAGTGTATTAGAACACCTTAGTAAAATCATATCTCATCATATACATGTTTTCTCTATTTTGCCTAAGTCCCATATTGGATTTTATAACCACAATACTTTCCAATGTCATGTACCATCCCTCCTATCTCTTTGGCACATTCCTTTGCTAATTCTAGTCTAATGTCCACAATTAATAATGAATCTCATTCTTCTTTAGGTAGGTTTTCCATTGTTTGACCAGTTACCCATTCATTATGGCCTCCCAAAATGTACCCTCACCTATTGGGTTAGAGTCTTCGGTTGCAGGGATAGCTAGACAATCAGCACATCCTCTACCAGCATACGATCCATTTCATTTTAGATTAGCGGCGGCGGTTGAAGCTTGCCTGCCTTTGAGCATAGATCAGTAGAGCTGGGCCGCTTCATTATTGTCGACCAATTGGAGCATTTCGACGTCCGTTGGGACTTTTTAGATATGGGTTGGCTACCTGTATTGGGTTATAGTTTACCCACATGGATTTACATGGTCTGCCATTTCTATTATAATTTGTAGGGTGGACAGAGGTATAGAGGAGACTGTAGATGGTTTTACTTTATAGATTTCTATTCGGGTGGGGAGGACGAGAGATCATTTTTACTATTCCCCGTCTGGCTAGGATTTTAGGGATCTCTATCGAGGGAAAAATGGTGTATGTGGAGCCTAAAACTCCAATGGTAGACAAGTGAGAGCTTGCTGATTTGCTGGCAGATGATGTTGGGTCAGGAGTTACGTGAGAGCTACTGTAGTCCAGTTTCCAGGGTATACAATCATATCACTCAACATAACATTGTACCCAGTGGTGGACATAGGGATGCTATTGTACACTTCTATGAGTTCGTGGCATACTGTGTCATAGTATGGCACTAGATATACCTTCTTTATCTTATTTTGACGACTATGATCACTTCTGCCTGTATTCATGGATTGGTAGTTTCCCATATGGTCGGTTGCTCACCTAGTTGTTTTTTAACTTAGGGTTCAACCATCATTGGAGCTTAATGATGAGATAGGTGTTCATATTCACTTTGGTTGGGATTCACTACACAAGCTTGGTCTTCAGGATGTAGTACTTAGTAATGATGAGCTAGGGCAGCGCCCTCCACCATGACTAGTATGGAGATGATGGCCATTCAGGAGAGTATGATGTAGAGTGGTCAAGTCTTCGTCTGAGAGTGAGCCAATAGCACCTAGTGGCAGTAGGGGTCCATCTCTGATTCATTGAGATTCCAGCGATGATACTCTACTTGGGCTAGTTGCAGAGGATATGGCCAGTTCTGTTGATAAGCGAGAGAGTCCATTACCTTCTAGAGGTGGTGATGATGAGGTACTAGCAGCAATGGCTCCTCAGGCTGGGGTTGCTGAGATAGCCAAGCTACGAGGGTTGTGTGGAGATGCTCGTTCCTTGGTGACTGCATTAAAGGATCACCAGTGGGCTACTCAGACCAGTTTAGCTGCACATAAGAGACGTATGCTATAGAACATCTCTGGTATGGAGCGATGGGTGGCTACGCTTGAGTAGTCTTTCATCCAGTTTCAGGATACGCTGGAGGCTGCTAGGCAGGAGGAGGTTCCTTTCCTACGGACTGCGATGGTTATTAAGGGCTTGATTGCTCCTGTTCTTGACGAGGTAGTGGCTGAGGTAGTAGCCAAGCATGAGAGTGTTCATCAGCAGCAAGTCAGGTTAGTGGTGAGGGTTCGTGTAAGACCCGTATCAAACTAACCCGGTCTTATCACCGTGAACCAGGTTTACCCATCATGGTTGAGTCAAATGGACCAAGGGCGTGAAGGAGATCATGATCCCAGGTATCAAATCGACCATAAAACACTCAATTTATGGGGAGGGTCGCATACCCAGCAAAGGAGGGTCGGACCCCCCAAGATAGAAAGTCAGACCCTCAGTTTTATAGGGAGGGTCGGACAACTTAGGAACCCTAGGGTCGACGGGATCATCGACCCTCCCATCGACCCTCAGTTGCCGCCGAAACTGAAATTAAGAAATTTCCTAATTTTTGATTTGGATTCTTTCCTAATCTCAAAGGGACTTATTTTAGGATGTTTCTACTCTATTTAAAGGATGCCCCTAAGCCTCTTTCACTCCTTTTACAACCCTAATTGAATTGAGAGAGAGAGAAGACAAGGAAAAGGGGAAGAAGAGAAGCAAGGAAAAGAAGATAGCAAAAAGGAGAAGAGTTGTAGAGAGGGAGTAATCTTCTCAGGTATGGATACTAATTCCATGAGTTTTTATAGACCTTAGGTTAGATAATGATGAGAGTATAATCTCGGAAAAACCCAAACCATCAACCCATGTTTAGGTTTTCATAGAAAACTATGGGAGATTACATGAAAGCTATCTAGGTGGATGATTCATGGTTCTAGACCATGAAATGAATGTTGAATGGACTGTAGGAGAAAGCTATAGGACCGCAAACACGAAGGATGGACTAAAAGGAGGGAAATTGACCAAAATCCACCGAGGGTCGCACAGAGGGTCGATGACCATCCGACCCTATGTGATCCTGAGGATCGACCCTCAGTGTTCGGAAAGTCCAGATTGGGGAGGGTCGCACCCAGGGTCGATCATGACTCCGACTCTACCTCCGACCCTCAGTTAACAGAATGGTTTTTAAATTCTGAATAAATTCTAATTAAATTTTATCGACTTTGTTAGGTCTTCTAGCAATATAAAAACATTATAAAGGTGATTCGAAAGCTTAGAAGAGTATCTATTAGCAAGCTAAGGTGAGGGAACAAGACCTAAACTAACTGGTTAATAATAAATTGTTTTAATTCTTGAGTCCAATGCCATATTGATTCTATGCATGTATGCTTGTGTGTGCATTCAACATGCCATCCAATATTTCTATTAATTTTTCATGCATATTTACTTACTGCTTATAACATGATGATGATGATGATGAGTAGGAATAGGCATGTGAATGTTTGTGTTTGGCCAGTGTATATGGTGAGGGTAGGGATGGTATCAATCGGTACAACCATTACCGTTCTTCATGGGGTGTATATTGTGCCATGGTCTACTTAAGTCATGTCCACTGATGTCTTCGTATCGCCATTACCTTAGCAGAACTATTATGTCGTAGAGCATCAGGGAAGGTGGTCTCGGTCCTTGTAGTCTCTGACTCTACCGGGGAGCCTTTGCTCTATCTCTATGGATGTTCTGAGGGATGCTGGGGTGAGGCCTTGGATACACTATTTGGCATTAGGATTGGTTAGTTGCGAGTCCAGTTTGCAACCCTAGCCAGCAGGGGTTTATTTGTTGGTTTGGTATCAATCGGTACAGCCTGCCATTTTCATGGGGTGTATATTGTGCCATTTTGGGTGCTGTGGGCGACAGTGCAGGAGTCATTGGGCTTATCCACACACTTGTGTATAGAGGTGCGGCGGCCACCTTTCCTTTCTATAGCACAGTGCAAACTTTAAACCGGACCAAGGAGATGAATTGATTGCATGCATATATATTGTTGTATTGTTTTGTTTGCTCACTGAGCCATGATGTGTGCTCACCCTTCGACGTCGAATATTTTTAGTTGATGATGCAGGTTTAACCGTTGAAGATTATATAAATACTCTAGAGTACGGGAACGTTGCAGCGATGGTAGCTGAAGATGAAGTGGATACACATGACATCTCTTGCGAGTGCAACTCATGTGTATTCGATTAGATTTTT
Source organism: Protea cynaroides (assembly GCA_028583415.1). Classification (NCBI taxonomy): domain Eukaryota; kingdom Viridiplantae; phylum Streptophyta; class Magnoliopsida; order Proteales; family Proteaceae; genus Protea; species Protea cynaroides. The sequence continues at coordinate 52,537,113 of CM053276.1, forward strand.
AGTTTATTCATTTGAATTTATTAAAGACGTTTCCGTATAGTAGTACCAAGGATTCAGCCCCCTATACTCCATAAGGCCTTAGGATTGACTCATCTTGTTGGAGCCTAGTCATTCGGACACAGAAGCCACCGATGAAGACATCCAGAACTGAATTGGTCCTACGAGCTTAAAAACCCCCCTTGTTTTATGGTCTTTGGATATTTATTTATTTATGTCTTAGTTGATAGAGAATAATTTCGTTATTTAAATATTGATATCACAATAGATTCTCAGTTCATTTTATTATAAGACTTCTGCTATTTGTTTTATTTACTCTGATTATTTATGTGGATGTATGGAGTTTAGATAACATAGATTTAGCCTACTCGAGATCCTGGTTGAACCGTTGGTTTGTTAGCGATTTATCACACCATTCTGAATAGTACGGAATTGGGGTGTCACAACTTGGTATCAGAGCATCTCAGGCTCTATCCGCTGAACTAGCATACATTCAAGACAATTGTGAACTGAGATAGGATAAAATTAAAAACAATAATATTAACCCACTATAAGCACAAGTGATGGTTGAGACCAAATTTAAAAAGAGAATAATGTATCTATTAAATGGGAAACAATTTACATACAATGAGAGAGAAACAAACGTATGTACATAACTAAAGCCGAGTACAGTACACAACCCGAATAGTTACTCTGTAGTACAAAGAAAATAAATACAATCAAGAAGCTGGAGGTGAAGGAGGAGGCGGTGCCTTACGATCTCTATCATAGTCCTCGGCATAGACTCTAGTCAACCAGGCCACCTGAGTCTGAGTCGCCTGAAGACTAGCTGTGAGATCAGCCACCCGCTGATCAGTCCGACGCTGGGTGTTTAGAAGCTCCTCCATCCTCAGATCAGATCTGCGCTGAGCCTCTCTGATCTCATGCAACATCTCCATCATTTCAGAAGGTGGGCATGAAGGACCAGCCGCATGGGAAGGACCAGTCTCAGGTGTAGGATCTGCCGCAGAAGAAGTACCAACTCCAGCCGCATGTGTAGGTGAAGGCGGTGGTATCGAGTCGACAACCATATACATGCGGTCATCATCATCGGCAGGATCCGCATGAGCTCTAGCAGCGGCAGCAGCTGCCTCAGCGTCAGTAATCTCGATGCGAGTGTGAGGGTGCACCATCTCGTTCCTATCCTCGTCACTGACTTGGGCATCCCGCATACCCATCTTGTAGATAGCCTCCCAATCTAGAGGCGACGAGCAGGTTTTCTCCTGAATCTTCTCATCCACCAAATCAACCCCCAGGCGAGTAAGCAGAACAATGATCATACGTCCATAGGGTAGATTACCCCTATGATTGGGCAGTGTGGCACTGATCATAGTCCGCATGATGATGTAAGGAAGGTAGACGGGCTGCCTAGTGCATATGCTGTACAATAGATACTGGGTCAGCTGAGAAACCCTCTCGTAATGGCCACTCTACGGAATCAGATTATGCTGGATAATCTTGCAGAAGACCCATGGAGCCGGACGCATATAACAAGCTCTCATCTGCCAGCGATCAGGTCGTAGCAGCTGACTATCAATCTCAGCCTTCATCTCCATGGAAACAAACTGGGGCTCTCCAGGCGCACAATATACCATAGGGCCATCATAGGGAATGCCCAGTAGATCGGCAAGTTACCGATAGTCAAATGAAATGTTCACTCCCTTTACATATCTAGTGATGCGTTGCTCGTGACCCATATCTACATCATTGTATTGCCCCACCACCTGGATATTACAATAGAACTGTCGCACTAAATCCAGGTATGTGCACGTGTCACACCCAAATTTTGGTTTAACCAGAATGGTGTGATGAACCGCTAACAAACCAACGGTTCAACCAGCATCTCTAATAGGCTATCCCCGCGTTATCCAAACTTTCACACATCCATAATCATAATCAGAGTAATACACACTAGCGAAAAATTTATAATAAAATGAACTGAACAACTAAGATGATATCATTAATTTAATAACAAATTATTCTGTTTTCAACTGAGACATAAATATTTAAATACCAAATACATGTCTTTATAAATCCAATGAAAGAAACCTATAAAAATATCTAATCAAATACACACGAGTTGCACTCGCAAGAGGAGTCGTGTGTATCATCTTCAGCTCCAGCGTCCATTGCTGCTATATTCCCGTACGCAGACGCGTTCATATAATCTTCAACTATGTAACCTGCATCATCAACTAAAAATATTCGACGTCGAGGGGTGAGCACACAACACGGCTCAGTGAGTAGCCAAAACAATGCAACAATACATATGCATGCAAAAAGTCAATTTATATCTTTGGTCCGGTTTAGAGTTTGCAGTATGCTATAGAATGGTTGAGGTAGCCAAAGGTCACGTTTATTGACTCCGCCTCTATACACGAGTGTGTGACGTTACCCAAAGATCACGTTTATCGTCAACTCACATGCACCCAATCATGAACATTATATAACAAAGGTTACGTTTATTGCTATATAGTGCCATACCAACACGTAAGCCCCTGTTGGCGAGGGCTGCAAACTGGGCTCGCAACTAACCAATCCTAATGCCAAACAGTGTATCCAAGGCCTCACCCCAGCATCCCTCAGAATGTCCATAGAGATAGAGCTAAGGCCCCCCGGTAGAGTCAGAGACTACAAGGACCGAGACCACCTCCCCTGATACCCTACGACATAATAGTTCTGCTAAAGTAATGGCGATACGACGATGCCAATGCACAAGACTTGAGTTGGAGATAGAGCTAAAGTGCTGAGACCCGCCAAAGGTTAACGTTTATTGACGTTCTCATCACACCCCCCTGATACTCGCTCGCATCAAGCACATCAACCACACACATACAAGCACATGCCTATTCCTATCATCATCATCATCATCATGTTATAAACAACAAAGTAAATATGCATGAACAAGTAATAGAAATATTGGATGGCATGCTGTATGCACATTACAAACATATTCGCATAGAATCAAGCATACCATAGGACTCAAAAATAGAAAATAGTTTATATAACCAATTTAGTTTGGAGTTAAGGTTCCTCACCTTAGCTTGCTAAAAGATACTTTTCCAAGCTTTAAAATCACCTTTATACTATTATTATATTGCTAGAAGACCTAACAAAGTCGATAGAATTTAATTAAAATTAATTCAAAATTTAAAAATCATTCTGTCAACTGAGGGTCGATGCTAGGGTCGATGAGTCTATCGACCCTCCCCTCTTTCTGGACTTCTCGAATGCTGAGGGTCGATGGTCATAAACATCTAGGGTCGGATGGCCTATTGACCCTGGGTGCGACCCTCAGTGCACTCTGGTCCAATTTCCACTTTTAAATCCATTCTTCGTGTTTGGGGTCCTATGGCTTGCTTCCTACATTCATTCAACATTCATTCCATGGTCTAGAACCATGTATGATCCATCTAAATAGTTTTCATGCATCCTCCTATGGTTTTCCATGAAAACCTAACCATAGCTTCATGGTTTGGGTTTCTCCGAGATCACATTCTTATTAATTACTACCCTAAGGTCTGTAGAAACTCATAGAATTAGTATCCATACCTGAGAAGGTTAATCTTTCTCTGAAACTCTTCTCTTTTGGCTTAATTTCTCTTCCTTCCCTTTCTCCTGCCTCTTTCCTTCTCCTTTCTTTCTCTCAATTCGATTAGGGTTGTGAAAGGAGTGAAAGTGGCTTAGGGACGTCCTTTAAATAGACTAGGAACATCCTAAATAAGTCCCATTGAGATTTGGAAAGAATCCCAATCGAAAAATATAGAAATTTCCTAATTTCTATATTCGGCAGAAATCGAGGGTCGATGGGAGGGTCAATGATCCCGTCGACCCTAGGGTCTTAAGCTGTCCGACCCTCCCTTCAAAACCGAGGGTCTGAATTTCTGTTTTGGGAGGTCCGACCCTGCTTAGCTGGGTGTGCGACCCACCCCTAATTTTAAATGTTTTTGGGTCGATTTTATACCTGGGATCTCGATCTCCTTCACGCCCTTGGTCCATTTGATTCGACCATGATGGGTAAACCTGGTTCAAGGTGGTAAGACCGGGTTAGATTGACACGGGTCTTACAACTCCCCCCAACTTATTAAAATTTCATCCTCGAAATTGTACGTACCTTCTGAATCAAATAAGTGTGGGTATTGTTTCCGCATAGCATTTTCTTCTTCCCATGTAATTTCTTCCATGTCTCTACTTTTCCATATGACCTTAACATAGTAGATTTCTCTGTTGCGTAGACGTTGAACCTTTCGGCTGGTGATGTCTGTTGGTGTTACTTCGAATGTCAAATCATCAGTCAATTCCGGCAAATCAACTATCAAGACATGCATTGGGTCTTTGACATACTTCTTCAATAGGGAAATGTGAAATACGTCATGCACACTTGACATAGATGGTGGTAGTGCTAACTGATAAGCCACTTTTCCATGCTTAGCTAGAATTTCATATGGTCCGACATATCTTGGACTTAGTTTTCATTTCTGTCCAAACCTCTTCAATCCTCGCATAGGCGATACCTTCAGAAATACTTTATCACCTACAGCGAACTCTAGATCTCTTCGTCGAGTATCGGCATATTGCTTCTGACGGTTCTGAGTTGTTCTCACTATTTTCTTGATGATGTCGACCACTCGGCAAGTCTCTTCCACAAATTCCGGTCCAACCATACTACGTTCTCCAACTTCATTCCAAAACAAGGGAGTTCGACACCTCCTGCCATACAGTACTTCATAAGGTGACATCTGTATAGTAGCCTGATAGCTATTGTTATAAGTGAACTCGATCAGTGGTAATCTTTCATCCCATGATCCCTTGAAATCAATTACACATACTCGTAGCATATCTTCTAGAATCTGAATTGTACGCTCCGACTGTCCATCTGTCTGTGGGTGGAATGCAATACTAAACTTCAACGTTGTACCCATAGCTTTTTGCAATCCTTCCCAAAATTTAGAAGTAAATCGTGGATCTCTATCCGACACAATGCTTTCTGGAACACCATGTAATCGAACAATATTATCCACATACAGCTTCGCTAACCTTTTTAGTGTATACTGATTTCGTATCGGTATGAAGCGAGCTGTTTTAGTCAGACGGTCCATAATCACCCAAACTGCGTCAACTATTCGAGGAGTCAATGGTAGTCCTGTGACGAAGTCCATAGTGATGCAGTCCCATTTCCATGCTGGTTCTGGTAATGGCTGTAACAGTCCTGCGGGTCTTTGTCGTTCAGCTTTTACTTTCTGACAATTTAGGCATTGAGACACGAATTTAGCTACATCTGCTTTCAGTCCCCTCCACCAATATAATTTCTTCAGATCATGATACATTTTTGTACTTCCAGGATGTATCGAATAGATGGTGGTATGGGCTTCTTTCATCAGTCGGTGTCTAATGTCCATACTTTCTGTTTCAGGTACACATATTCTCCCTTTATATTTCAGTACCATCTCGTCATCCAAGGTGAACTCAGGGTTGGTCTTACCTTTCTCAATATCTTCTTGTACTGTTCTCAGATAAGGATCTGATTTGATAACTGTCTTCACTTCGTCCACTATATCCGGTATATTCTTCAATGCCGCGAACATATTCGAGAACCAATGAATAAACCCTTGGTTGGCTGATTCATCTGTTGTATCTATCACATACTGCTTGTTGCCGTGATTGAACACCATTCCGTTGGTACACATTGCTGCAGTCGTGCTAACTTTCCCTTGAGATTTTATCATTGCTTTTCTGCTCAATGCATCCACTACCACGTTCGCTTTTCCCGGATGATACTGGATATCACAATCATAGTCTTTCAATAGTTCCAGCCATCTCCTTTGTCTCATATTCAACTCCTTCTGATTAAATAAATAAGTAAAACTTTTATGGTCCGACTTAATATGAAATTTCTCCCCGTATAGGTAATGTCTCCATATCTTGACCGCATGTACTACTGCCGCTAGCTCCAGATCATGAGTGGGATAATTTTTCTCATGTACCATTAACTGTCTTGAAGCATAAGCAATTACTTGCTCTCCTTGCATGAGCACACATCCTAATCCCAATCCCGATGCATCAGTGTATAAAGTAAATGTCTGTCCTGGAACGAGAATGGTCAAAATCGGGGCGGATATCAATTTGGCCTTCAATGTCTGGAAGCTCTTCTCACATTTGTCGGTCCACACAAACTTCTCGCCTTTCTTAGTCAAGCTGGTGAGAGGTACGGCAATCCGAGAATAGTCTTCTACGAATCTCCGATAATAACCAGCTAGACCCAGAAAACATCTAATTTTTGAAACGCTCTTTGGTGCTTCCCACTTCACAATAGCCTTGATTTTGCTGGGGTCCACTTTGATTCCTTCTGCGGATACCACTTGGCCTAGGAATGCGACTTCACTTAGCCAAAACTCACACTTAGAAAATTTGGCATATAGCTTCTCTTTCCTTAAACGCTGTAGGGCTACGTTTAGGTTTTTGATATGGGTTTCCTTATCCTTGGAATATACCAATATGTCTTCAATAAATACTATAACCGACATATCCAACATTTCGTGGAAAACTCGGTTCATAAGTTCCATGAACGTTGCCGGTGCATTAGTTAATCCGAATGACATAACCAAAAATTCCTAATGTCCATATCTGGTCCTGAATGCGGTCTTCGGAATATCACCTTCATTAATCTTCAGCTGATGATAGCCCGATCGAAGATCGCTCTTCGAAAATACCTTTGCTCCTTGTAACTGATCGAACAAGTCATCGATCCTGGGTAGTGGATATCGATTCTTGATTATGAGTTTGTTCAACTCCCGATAGTCGATACACAATCGAACGCTACCATCCTTCTTTTTCACGAACAAGTACCGGTGCCCCCCATGGAGATATACTGGGTCGAATATAACCCTTGTCTAGCAGTTCTTGTAGTTGTACTTTTAATTCCTTCAGTTCAGTAGGAGCCATTCTATAAGGTGCTTTTGATACTGGTGCGGCTCCAGGTATAAGGTCTATTACAAACTTCGTGGCTCGGTCGGGTGGTAGTCCGGGTAATTCCACCGGAAATACATCAGGAAAATCCCGAACGACATCAATATCTTCCATTTGTGGTACTTCCTTGGTTAGGTCGACCACCGATACTAGATATCCGACCGCTCCTTTCTCAATGCACTTCTTAGCCTTTAATGCTGAGAGTATGAGCTTGCGTCTCCTGGGAAGTTTGGTTCCCGAGAAACTGAATTCTGCTCCTTCTTTGTCTTTGAATGTTAGCTTCTTTTCGGCGCATAACAAATTTGCAGAATGCCGAGCTAACCAGTCCATTCCCAAGATGACATCAAAGTCTGCCATCTCAGGTTGTATCAAGGTTGCATCTAAGGTCTGCTCTCCAATGAGAACTGGACATGGTCCATAACCCTTTTCTAGTTCCACTTCTAACCCCATCGGTGACCGTACAAGTAATTTGTAGTCCAATGTTTTGATGGGTAATTTTGTCTTCTTTCCAAATGACACAGATATAAATGAATGAGTAGCTCTGGAATCGAAGAGTACTCTGGCGGGTACGCCATTTATAGGTACAATACCTGTGATTTATCTTTACTTAGTCTACATGCTCATTCAATGTAATTATAGATTTAAAAGTTTCAGTCATACCTGTGACCACATCGGGTGATGCGGCCGCATCCTCGGATGTAACAGCATATACCCGTCCCTGATGTAACTTCTTCTTGGGCTTTGGGCACTCCCTTGCCATATGTCCGGGTTGGTTGCAGTTAAAACACTTCAGAACTTCAGAATTTGACTTTGACTGAGGTTGCACTGCTGAAGTGGTCTTGGGTGCAGTAGTAAAGTTGTAAGACCCGTGTCAATTTAACCTGGTTTTACCATCTTGAACTAGGTTTACCCATCATGGTCGAGTCAAATGGACCAAGGGCATGAAGGAGATCGAGATCCCAGGTACGAAATCGACCCAAAAACACTTAATTCTAGGGGAGGGTCGCACACCCAGTGAAGCAAGGTCGGACCTCCCAAAACAGAAAGTCAGACCCTCAGTTTTTAAGGGAGGGTCGGACAGCTTAAGACCCTAGGGTCGACGGGATCATCGACCCTCCCATCGACCCTCGGTTTCTGACGAAACTGAAATTAGGAAATTTCTTAATTTTCGGTTGGGGTTCTTTCCAAATCTCAATGGGATTATTATTGGACATTCCTAGTCTATTTAAAGGACGTCCCTAAGCCACTTTCACTCCTTTCACAACCCTAATTGAATTGAGAGAAAGAGAGAAGAAGGAAAAGAGGAAGAAAGGAGGCTAGGAAGAAGGCTTAGCAAAAAGGAGAAGAAATTGCAGAGAAAAGTAATCTTCTCAGGTATGGATACTAATTCCATGAGTTTCTACAGACCTTAGGTTAGATATGGTTGAGTGTAGGATTTCGGAGAAACCCAAACCATCCATCCATGGTTAGGTTTTCATGGAAAACCATAGGAGGATGCACGAAAAGGAGAAAGATGGTTTATACATGGTTCTAGACCATGGAATGAATGTTGAGTGAATGTAGGAAGCAAGCCATAGGACCCCAAACACGAAGAGTGGATTAAAAGTGGAAATTGGACCAGAGTGCACCGAGGGTCGCACCGAGGGTCGATAGACCATCCGACCCTAGGTGTTTCGGCCATCGACCCTCGGCATTCGGGAAGTTCGGGAATGGAGGGAGGGTCGATAGACCCATCGACCCTAGCCGCATCGACCCTCAGTTGACAGAATGGTTTTTAAATTCTGAATTAATTCTAATTAAATTCTATCAACTTTGTTAGGTTTGCTAGCAATATAATAACATTATAAATGTGATTTTAAAGCTTGAAAAAGTATCTATTAGCAAGCTAAGGCGAGGAACCTTAACCCCAAACTAAATTGGTTAATAATAAACTGTTTTCTTTTCTTGAGTCCTATGCCATGTTTGATTCTGTGCGAATATGTTTGTAATGTGCATACAGCATGCCATCCAATATTTCTATTACTTGTTCATGCATATTTACTTTATTGTTTATAACATGATGATGATGATGATGATAGGAATAGGCATGTGATTGTATGTGTGTGGTTGATGTGCTTGATGCGAGCAAGTATCAGGGGAGGTGTGATGAGAACGTCAATAAACGTTAATCTTTGGCTGGTCTCAGCACTTTAGCTCTATCTCTAACTCAAGTCTTGTGCATTGACATCGTCGTATCGCCATTACCTTAGCGGAACTATTATGTCGTAGAGTATCAGGGGAGGTGGTCTCGGTCCTCGTAGTCTCTGACTCTACCGGGGGGCCTTAGCTCTATCTCTATGGGCATTTTGAGGGATGCTGGGGTGAGGCCTTGGATACACTGTTTGGCATTAGGATTCCTTAGTAGCGAGCCCAGTTTGCAAGCCCTCGCTAATAGGGGCTTACGTGTTGGTATAGCATTATATAGCAATAAACGTTAACCTTTGTTGTATAATGTTATGGTAGGGTGGATGGGGACGACGATAAACGTTAACCTTCGGGCGGGCTTCCACACCCTGTGTATAGAGGCGGTGTCAATTAACGTTAACCTTTGACCACCCAACCTTTCTATTGCACATTGCAAACTATAAACCAAGACCAAAGATATAAATTGATTTTTTTGCATGCATATGTATTGTTGCATTGTTTTGGCTACTCACTGAGCCGTGTTGTGTGCTCACCCCTCGACATCGAATATTTTAGTTGTTGATGCAGGTTATACAGTTGAAGATTATATGAACGCATCGGCATATGGAAATGTTGCAGCCATGGAAGTTGGAGCTGAAGACGATACACACGATCCCTCTTGCGAGTGCAACTCGTGTGTATTTGATTAGATATTTTTTTTAGGTTTCTTTATTGGATTTATAAGACATGTATTTGGTATTTAAATATTTATGTCTCAGTTAAACACAGAATAATTTGCTATTATTTATGGGTATCATCTTAGTTCTCAGTTCATATTATTTATAAATTTTCCGCTATTGTGTATTACTCTGATTATGATTGTGGATGCATGTAAAGTTCGGATAACGCGGGGATAGCCTATTTGAGATCCTGGTTGAGCCGTTGTTTATTTAGCGGTTCATCACACCCTTCTGGTTAGACCAAAATTGGGGTGTGACAACTTGGTATCAGAGTATCTCAGGCCTTGCCCGCTGCACTGACACACATTCAAGACCATTGTGAACTGAGATAGGATAAAGTAAAAGCTTTAATATAAACACACTGTAAGCACCTGTGTTGGTTGAGACAGAAATTAAACAAGACGATAATGTACATATAAAAGGTGGAACCATATATATACACTCACACAGAAAGAGAAGACCAAGAATTATCCTAATAAACAAATAATTTAGGGTATTATCTATAAGTTGGGTAGTTATCCAAGTATACAAGGATATAGTACAGTAGCAAGAAGGGAGCTTCTGTAAAGCAGAAAGTTGGAATACCGAGTTGGTACTCACAAGATGTGAAACTCGATGTAAGACAGAGGAAGAAGGAAAATGGCTGGTAATGCCAAAACCCCTGTAGAGATAAAGGAAAAGATCTCGGGCTAAATCCAAACAGAGATAAGAGGATAATGGCCATGTAAGTAGATATGTTTGTATAGGATGCGGTGCATTATTGATTTACTCTTATGATTATAGAGGATGCACATACCAGATTTTAAACTCTCGTGTCTTGACAGGATACCTTCTTGATTTAACCTGTCAATTGGAGTTACAGATATTGTTTCTTTAGTATTAGTCCTGATTATACCAATCTGCACCATTCTCATGATCGACAACATGAACAGAGATACGAACTGAATGAACAGTTAAATGCTTAATCATGTTGAGCGTACATCTACTGATTTATACCTGATTTATTGATGTACAAAAATTTTCTCCAGATTTATACCTGATATACTGATGTATGAAATCTTCTCTAGATTTATTCTTATAGTGCCTTGATCAATGGCATTATATACTCGATAGAACCGGTAACCATGAGGTTAAGAGCTGTAGAACCTCTATTTCCATATATTAGACCACCGTGCAACCTAATGATCTTTTGATGCCGGTTGGATTACTACAGATTTACTCCTGATCCTTAAAACCTAGATTCGCTAGATAAAGCAAGTGGTTGTCATTATGATAATTGAAAGAAGAAAATGAATTATTTTGGACAAACATTCTGAATTATACACTCCTTGATCATGGTTGATAAAGATGTGTAGTGATAATGGAATTATTGGAAGAAAGATGATTGGATTCAGACTAAATGCTATAGCCAATGAACCTCAGATAAAGTAATGGAGAATCTATTGTGAGATTGCTAAATGGATGAAATTTGGACGCAACCTAATTAGACTTGAGATGGCAGACTTTGATGTCATCTTAGGAATGGACTGGTTAGCTCGGCACTCTGCAAATTTGTTATGCGCCGAGAAGAAGCTAACGTTCAAAGACAAAGAAGGAGCAGAATTCAGTTTCTCGGGAACCAAACTTCCCAGGAGACGCAAGCTCATACTCTCAGCATTAAAGGCTAAGAAGTGCATTGAGAAAGGAGCGGTCGGATATCTAGTATCAGTGGTCGACCTAACCAAGGACGTGCCACAAATGGAAGATATTGATGTCGTGCGAGATTTTCCTGATGTATTTCCGGTGGAATTACCCGGACTACCACCCGACCGAGCCACGAAGTTTGTAATAGACCTTATACCTGGAGCCGCACCAGTATCAAAAGCACCTTATAGAATGGCTCCTACTGAACTGAAGGAATTAAAAGTGCAATTACAAGAACTGCTGGATAAGGGTTATATTAGACCCAGTATATCTCCATGGGGAGCACCGGTGTTGTTCGTAAAGAAGAAGGATGGTAGTGTTCGATTATGCATCGACTATCGAGAGTTGAATAAACTGACCATCAAGAATCGATACCCACTACCCAGGATCGATGACTTGTTCGATCAGTTACAAGGAGCGAAGGTATTTTCAAAGATCGATCTTCGATCAGGCTATCATCAACTGAAGATTAAAGAAGGTGACATTCCGAAGACAGCTTTCAGGACAAGATACGGACATTATGAGTTCCTAGTGATGTCCTTCGGACTAACTAATGCACCGGCAACGTTCATGGAACTTATGAACCGAGTTTTCCACGATATGTTGGACACGTCGGTGATAGTATTTATTGATGACATATTGGTATACTCCAAGGACAAGGAAACCCATGTCAAGAACCTAAATGCAGCCCTACAGCGTTTAAGGAAAGAGAAGTTATACGCCAAATTTTCAAAGTGTGAGTTTTGGCTAAGTGAAGTCGCTTTTCTAGGCCATGTAGTATCCGCGGAAGGAATCAAAGTGGACCCCAGTAAGATCAAAGCTATTGTGAAGTGGGTAGCACCAAAGAGCGTCTCAGAAATTAGAAGTTTCCTGGGTCTAGCTGGATATTATCGGAGATTCGTAGAAGACTATTCTCGGATTGCCGTACCTCTCACCAGTTTGACCAAGAAAGGAGAAAAGTTCGTATGGACGGATAAGTATGAAAAGAGCTTTCAAACACTGAAGACCAGATTGATATCCGCTCCAATTTTAACCATTCCCGTTCCAGGACAGACATTTACCTTATACACTGATGCATCGGGATTGGGATTAGGATGTGTGCTTATGCAAGGAGAATAAGTAGTTGCGTATGCATCGAGACAGTTGAAGGTACATGAGAAGAATTACCCCACTTACGATTTGGAGTTAGCGGCAGTAGTACATGCTGTCAAGATATGGAGACACTACCTATACGGAGAGAAATTTCAGATTAAGTCGGACCATAAAAGCCTTACGTATCTATTTAATCAGAAGGAGTTAAATATGAGACAAAGAAGATGGCTGGAACTATTGAAAGACTATGATTGTGATATCCAGTATCATCCAGGAAAAGCGAACGTAGTAGCAGATGCATTGAGCAGAAAAACAATGATAAAATCTCAAGGAGAAACTAGCACAACTGCAGCAATGTGTACTACCGGGATGGTATTCAATCACGGTAACGAGCAGTATGTGATCGATACACCGGATGGATCAACCAACCAGGGGTTCATTCATCGGTTTTCAAATATGTTCGCGGCATTGAAGATAATACCGGAAATAGTGGATGAAGTGAAGACAGCTATCAAAGCAGATCCTTATCTGAGAACGGTACAAGAAGATATTGAGAAAGGTAAGACTAACCCTGAGTTCACCTTGGATGACGAGAAGGTACTGAAATACAAAGGAAGAATATGTGTACCCGAAACAGAAAGTGTGGACATTAGACACTGACTCATGAAAGAAGCCCATACCAGTATCTACTCGGTACATCCTGGAAGTACAAAAATGTATCATGATCTAAAGAAACTGTATTGGTGGGGGGGAATGAAGGCAGATGTAGCCAAGTTCGTGTCTCAATGCCTAAATTGTCAGAAGGTAAAGGCGGAACGACAAAGACCCGCAGGACTGTTACAACCATTACCGGGACCAGCATGGAAATGGGACTGCATCACTATGGACTTCGTCACAGGACTACCACTGACTCCTCGAGTAGTTGACGCAGTTTGGGTGATTGTAGACCGTCTGACAAAAACAGCTCGCTTCATACCGATACGACCTCAATATACACTCGAAAGGTTAGCAAAGCTGTATGTGGATAATATTGTTCGGCTACATGGTGTTCCAGAAAGCATTGTGTCCGATAGAGATCCACGATTTACTTCCAAATTTTGGGAAGGACTGCAAAAGGCCATGGGCACAACATTGAAGTTCAAGCACTGCATTCCACCCACGGACGGATGGACGGTCGGAGCGTACAATTCAGATTTTAGAAGATATGCTACAAGCATGTGTGATTGATTTCAAGGGATCATGGGACGAAAAGTTACCATTGATCGAGTTCGCTTACAATAACTGGCTATCGGGCTACTATACGGATGTCACCTTATGAACCATCGTATGGAAGGAAGTGTCGAACTCCCTTGTTTTGGAATGAAGTTGGAGAACGTAGTATTGTTGGACCAGAATTTGTTGAAGAGACTTGTCGAGTGGTCGACATCATCAAGGAAAGAGTAAGAGTAGCTCAGAACCGTCAGAAGCAATACGCAATACTCGACGAAGAGATCTAGAGTTCGCCGTAGGCGAAAAAGTATTTTTGAAAGTATCGCCTATGCGAGGATTGAAGAGGTTCGGACACAAAGGAAAACTAAGTCCAAGATATGTCGGACCATATGAGATTCTGGCTAAGCGTGGGAAAGTAGCTTATCAGTTAGCACTACCACCATCTATGTCAAGTGTGCATGACGTATTTCACATATCCTTATTGAAGAAGTATGTCAAAGACCCAACACATGTGTTGACACTAGATTTGCCGGAACTGATTGATGATTTGACATTTGAAGTAACACCAACGGAAATCACTAGTCGAAAGGTTCAACGTCTACGCAACAGAGATATCTACTATGTTAAGGTCACATGGAAAAGTAGAGACATGGAAGAGATTACATGGGAAGAAGAAAATGCTATGAGAAAGCAATACCCTGACTTGTTTGATTCAGAAGGTATGTACAATTTCGAGGATGAAATTTTTATAAGTTGGGGGGAGTTGTAAGACCCGTGTCAATTTAACCGGTCTTACCATCTTGAACCAGGTTTACCCATCATGGTCGAGTCAAATGGACCAAGGGCATGAAGGAGATCGAGATCCCAGGTACAAAATCGACCCAAAAACACTTAATTCTAGGGGAGGGTCGCACACCCAGTGAGGGTCGGACCTCCCAAAACAAAAAGTCAGACCCTCAGTTTTTAAGGGAGGGTCGGACAGCTTAAGACCCTAGGGTCGACGGGATCATCGACCCTCCCATCGACCCTCGGTTTCTGACGAAACTAAAATTAGGAAATTTCCTAATTTTCGGTTGGGGTTCTTTCCAAATCTCAATGGGATTATTATTGGACATTCCTAGTCTATTTAAAGGACGTCCCTAAGCCACTTTCACTCCTTTCACAACCCTAATTGAATTGAGAGAAAGAGAGAAGAAGGAAAAGAGGAAGAAAGGAGGCTAGGAAGAAGGCTTAGCAAAAAGGAGAAGAAATTGCAGAGAAAAGTAATCTTCTCAGGTATGGATACTAATTCCATGAGTTTCTACAGACCTTAGGTTAGATATGGTTGAGTGTAGGATTTCGGAGAAACCCAAACCATCCATCCATGGTTAGGTTTTCATGGAAAACCATAGGAGGATGCACGAAAAGGAGAAAGATGGTTTATACATGGTTCTAGACCATGGAATGAATGTTGAGTGAATGTAGGAAGCAAGCCATAGGACCCCAAACACGAAGAGTGGATTAAAAGTGGAAATTGGACCAGAGTGCACCGAGGGTCGCACCGAGGGTCGATAGACCATCCGACCCTAGGTGTTTGACCATCGACCCTCAGCATTCGGGAAGTTCAGAATGAAGGGAGGGTCGATAGACCCATCGACCCTAGCATCGACCCTTAGTTGACAGAAAGGTTTTTAAATTCTGAATTAATTCTAATTAAATTCTATCGACTTTGTTAGGTTTGCTAGCAATATAATAACATTATAAAGGTGATTTTAAAGCTTGGAAAAGTATCTACTAGCAAGCTAAGGTGAGGAACCTTAACCCCAAACTAAATTGGTTAATAATAAACTATTTTCTTCTCTTGAGTCCTATGCCATGTTTGATTCTGTGCGAATATGTTTGTAAAGTGCATACAGCATGCCATCCAATATTTCTATTACTTGTTCATGCATATTTACTTTATTGTTTATAACATGATGATGATGATGATGATAGGAATAGGCATGTGATTGTATGTGTGTGGTTGATGTGCTTGGTGCGAGCGAGTATCGGGGGAGGTGTGATGAGAACGTCAATAAAAGTTAACCTTTGGTGGGTCTCAGTACTTTAGCTCTATCTATAACTCAATTCTTGTGCATTGACATCGTCGTATCGCCATTACCTTAGCGGAACTATTATGTCGTAGAGTATCAGGGGAGGTGGTCTCGGTCCTTGTAGTCTCTGACTCTATCGGGGGGCCTTAGCTCTATCTCTATGGGCATTCTGAGGGATGCTGGGGTAAGGCCTTGGATACACTGTTTGGCATTAGGATTGGTTAGTAGCGAGCCCAGTTTGCAAGCCCTCGCCAACAGGGGCTTACGTGTTGGTATAGCATTATATAGTATTAAACGTTAACCTTTGTTGTATAATGTTATGGTAGGGTGGATGGGGACAACGATAAACGTTAACTTTCGGGCGGGCTTCCACACCCTGTGTATAGAGGCGGTGTCAATAAACGTTAATGTTGTGTGCTCACCCCTTGACGTCGAATATTTTAGTTGATGATGCAGGTTATACAGTTGAAGATTATATGAACGTGTCGGCGTACGGAAACGTTGCAGCCATGGAAGTTGGAGCTGAAGACGATACACACGATCCCTCTTGCGAGTGCAACTCGTGTGTATTTGATTAGATATTTTTTGTAGGTTTCTTTATTGGATTTATAAGACATGTATTTGGTATTTAAATATTTATGTCTCACTTAAACACAGAATAATTTGCTATTATTTATGGGTATCATCTTAGTTCTCAGTTCATATTATTTATAAATTTTCCGCTATTGTGTATTACTCTGATTATGATTGTGGATGCGTGTAAAGTTTGGATAACGCGGGGATAGCCTATTTGAGATCCTGGTTGAGCCGTTGTTTATTTAGCGGTTCATCACACCATTCTGGTTAGACCAAAATTGGGGTGTGACAAAAGTTTTGAGGACGAAAAGGCTTATACGTCCTGGCATTTCCTCTGTTGTAGGAGTTTCCGGCTGATCTCTTGATGCCTCTGTTCTGGTTCAGATAACTCTCCTTCTGGCTCGATTCAATCACTCGAGCAATCTGGACGGCTTCATTATATATTGTCTTTTCTAATCCCAGAACATGTTCCCCGATGCTTCCTCTCGGTCCCGTGACAAACCTACGGGTTTTAGTTTCTTCTTCTTGCATACTCGGTGGTGCGAAGAAAAACAGCTCTTCATAACTTGTTGGTACGCATCCACCGACATCCGTCCCCGATAAAGACTCGGGAACTCCTTCTCCATCGAATCTTTGAAGCTTCGTGGAAAATATTTCTCAAAGAAAGCTTCTTTATATATAGCCCAAGTCGGTAAGGGGCGTGCTTAGTCACTAGATAGGCCCCGGTCGATTTCCACCAATGATGTGCGTCGCCTTTGAGCATGAAGGTGGCACACAATACTTTCTCCTCTTCGAGTAATAGTCATCATAAGAAAATTTCTTTCCATCTCGTCTATCCGGTGTGCTGGCCATAATGGATCGGACGGTTTGCCATTAAATTCCTCGGGCTTCATCTTCAAAAACCTCTCGACCGGTCGAGAGTGATCCATCCGGTTTTGATATGCCCCAAACATATGGGGTGGATACCGATAATTAGCTTTGTCGCCCGGGACCTGGGACTGGAATCCGGTGCACGGTTCTTCGAGGTGTCCGAGGAGCTGGGTGGTTACCCACCGGTGCTGCACCGGCTTGCCCCGTGTGCATGGGTGCAGCCCGAGTGGCTTGAAACATTATTCCCATGGCAACCCGCATCCGAGCTGCGCGTGTTGCATCTGCTGCAGTTGCTGTGCCAGATTCAACACCACTGTTGCTAGCTCTGGTGGTGGAGGTGGCAAGTTTGTAGGGTTTACCGGTTCTGGATTTTCCGGTACATGGTTATTCTCTTGACTAGTCTCCTCCACGGGTGGTGGTGGTGGGACTGTGTTTCGGGTCCTGTCGGGTCACTCTACGTCCGGACATATTTCCTTCCGAGATGGGTGGTGCCTGAAAATCATCAAAATCAGTGAGGAATCATTTATATTTCATGTAGGCACGCTAACCGATATAAAATTCAAAATCCTCAATTCATTCTGTAAAAAAAATACTGTCTTTTCTATGTAGGGTCAATGGTGAGGGTCGATGGTATGTCCGACCCTTGGTATCCGACCCTGGGAATGACCTGTTCTTCCCGAGAGCTGAGGGTCGATGTGAGGGTCGATGGGTATCTGACCCTCAGTCCGACCCTCGATTTTCTGTCAGATTCTCAAGAGCCGAGGGTCGATTGGAGGGTCGATCCGAGGGTCGATGGTGTCAGTCGAATTGTCCGACCCTCGGACCAAAAATCAGATTTTTAAGATCCGATTTTGGGTCATTTCTCACTATTCTCCCTCCGTTTCGACTCGTCTCTCCTCTCTGAGTTGCTACTGTACTACTCTACCATTTTTGGTCAGTTTGACTCCGGGTTTCGACGTCCACGTCATCACTACAGGTATGTCTTCCCATTTTTACCTGTTTTTAGGTTTTCTTTTCTAGGTTTTTGCCCGTTTAACTCCTATTTTTCAAATTAAACTTTTTCCAACTGTAAAAATTCGATTTTTGATGGGGGCTTTTATTATTGGTGTCTCGAGGAACGAAAGCCCTAAAAAATTTCTGAGTTTCATCAGTTGGTCATCGAGAAACTTGAAATTTTCTCTTTTTGCCCTAATTTGTCGACATTTTCAATTTTTCTTGAATTTCTTCAAATTGGACATCGTCGATTAAAATTTCCTACTGCATGTGGGTTGTATGATATGTTTTAACCTACGTAAGTTCTTATGCCCACTTGTATGGCGAGAAATGGGACTTTATGGTCAACTTACGTCGTTATTAAATCAAATTTTGGATTTTTATCCTATTAACTCCTTGTTTCCTTCCTCTTTCTTATTTTGCAGATACTATGGCTCGTACCAAAGTACCCAGGGTGCGTGATCCACTTCGCTTCCGTTCGAATGAAGCCGAGGCACAGTATGCTGACTATGCCCGTAAGAAGGTTGAAGGGGGTCGCATGGTGAACATGGCTGAGCTAGCCTTGTTCAATGTAGAGGGAGCGTTTGGTGATATGGGGTGGCTCCCTGTCATCACATACGACGCGTGCACATGTCCAGACTTGGTACGCCAGTTCTCACCGTAATCTCCGGTGGTGGGGAATTACAACGACATTGAGCACGGTCAGGAGTTGCGCATCACCAGTTATGTCAAGGGGGTGGACATTTCTTTTGATTATCGGCAACTGGCCGATCTGTTGGGCATTCCCTATGATGGCCCTATGGTGTACTGTGCGCCGAAAGAGCCACAGTTTGTTGAGATGGAGATGAGGGCAGAGATCGACAACTAGTTGCTCCGTCCCGATAGATGGCAGATGAGAGCTTGCTACTTGCGTCCAGCTCCACGGGTCTTCTGCACGATTATTCAGCATAATCTGATACCGCAAAGTGGGCACTATGAGAGGGTATCTCAGCTGGCATAGTTCTTAATCTACAGTATATGCACTCGATAGCCGGTCTGCCTTCCATACATCATCATGCGGACGATGATTAGTGCTACATTGTCCGGTCATAGGGGAAATCTACCCTATGGACGCTTGATTCCAAGTGCTCCGACCCGTGCGGGGGTGGATCCGGTAGATGTGAAAATCCAGGAGAAGACCTTCTCGTCACCTCTAGATTGGGAGGCTATCTCGCAAGATGGGTCCCGCGAGATGCTGAGGTTAGCGATGAGGAGAGGAACGCGATGGTGCGCCCTCACACTCGTATCGAGATGGCTGATGCTGAGGCTGCTGCTGCTGCTGCTAGAGCTCGTGGGGATCCGGTCGATGATGATGATCGCATGTATATGGATGTCGACGCGATACCCCCGCCATCACCCACACAGGCGGATGGAGTTGGTACATCTTGCGCGGCGGCTCCCACTTTGAGGCCGGTCCTTCTCATGAGGCTGGTCCTTCGCATCCACCTTCTGATATGATGATGATATTGCGTGAGCTCAGGGATGCTCAACGCAGGTCTGATTTGAGGATGGATGAGCTATTGGCTGCTCAACACGCATCAGACGCGCGGATGGGAGAGCTCCTAGAGGTGCAGCGTTCGACTGATCAGAGGATAGTCGGTCTCACGGCTAGTCTACGGGACGACCCCGGACCCGGATGGCCTGGTTGACTAGAGTCTATGCTGAGGACTACGACAGAGACCGTGAGGCACCGCCTCCTCCTTTGCCTCCAGCTTCCTGAGTGTACTTTTATTTTTCCTTGTACTACAGAGTAACTGTCCGGGTTGTGGACTGTACTCTGCTTTCATTATGTATATACATTCTATTTCTCTCTCTCATTGTATGTAACTTGTTTTCCCTTTTATAAATGTATTATTCTCTTTTTAAGTTTGATCTCAATCATCACTGGTGCTTATGATGTGTTAATATTACTGTTTTTACTTTATCCTATCTCAGTTCATAATTGTCTCGAATGTATGTTAGTTTAGCAGGCAAGGCCTGAGAAGCTCTGATACCAAGTTGTCACACCCCAATTTTGGTCTAACCAGAATGGTGTGATGAACCGCTAACAAACCAACGGTTCAACCAGGATCTCTAATAGGCTATCCCCACGTTATCCAAACTTTCACACATCCATAATCATAATCAGAGTAATACACACTAGCGAAAAATTTATAATAAAATGAACTGAGCAACTAAGATGATATCATTAATTTAATAGCAAATTATTTTGTTTTCAACTGAGATATAAGTATTTAAATACCAAATACATGTCTTTATAAATCCAATGAAAGAAACCTATAAAAATATCTAATCAAATACACACGAGTTGCACTCGCAAGAGGAGTCGTGTGTATCATCTTCAGCTCCAGCGTCCATTGCTGCTATATTCCCGTACGCAACACGGCTCAGTGAGTAGCCAAAACAATGCAACAATACATATGCATGCAAAAAGTCAATTTATATCTTTGGTCCGGTTTAGAGTTTGCAGTATGCTATAGAAAGGTTGAGGTAGCCAAAGGTCACGTTTATTGACTCCGCCTCTATACACGAGTGTGTGACGTTACCCGAAGATCACGTTTATCGTCAACTCACATGCACCCAATCATGAACATTATATAACAAAGGTTACGTTTATTGCTATATAGTGCCATACCAACACGTAAGCCCCTGTTGGCGAGGGCTGCAAACTGGGCTTGCAACTAACCAATCCTAATGCCAAACAGGTGTATCCAAAGCCTCACCCCAAAGATCCCTCGGAATGTCCATAGAGATAGAGCTAAGGCCCCCGGTAGAGTCAGAGACTACAAGGACCGAGACCACCTCCCCTGATACTCTACGACATAATAGTTCTGCTAAAGTAATGGCGATACGACGATGCCAATGCACAAGACTTGAGTTGGAGATAGAGCTAAAGTGCTGAGACCCGCCAAAGGTTAACGTTTATTGACGTTCTCATCACACCCCCCCTGATACTCGCTCGCATCAAGCACATCAACCACACACATACAAGCACATGCCTATTCCTATCATCATCATCATCATCATGTTATAAACAACAAAGTAAATATGCATGAACAAGTAATAGAAATATTGGATGGCATGCTGTATGCACATTACAAACATATTCGCATAGAATCAAGCATAGCATAGGACTCAAAAATAGAAAATAGTTTATTATTAACCAATTTAGTTTGGAGTTAAGGTTCCTCACCTTAGCTTGCTAAAAGATACTTTTCCAAGCTTTAAAATCACCTTTATACTGTTATTATATTGCTAGAAGACCTAACAAAGTCGATAGAATTTAATTAGAATTAATTCAGAATTTAAAAACCATTCTGTCAACTGAGGGTCGATGCTAGGGTCGATGCTAGGGTCGATGGGTCTATCGACCCTCCCCTCTTTCTAGACTTCCCGAATGCTGAGGGTCGATGGTCATAAACACCTAGGGTCGGATGGCCTATCGACCCTGGGTGCGACCCTCGATGCACTCTGGTCCAATTCCCACTTTTAAATCCATTCTTCGTGTTTGGGGTCCTATGGCTTGCTTCCTACATTCATTCAACATTCATTCCATGGTCTAGAACCATGTATGATCCATCTAAATAGTTTTCATGCATCCTCCTATGGTTTTCCATAAAAACCTAACCATAGCTTAATGGTTTGGGTTTCTCCGAGATCACATTATTATTAATTACTACCCTAAGGTCTGTAGAAACTCATAGAATTAGTATCCATACCTGAGAAGGTTAATCTTTTTCTGAAACTCTTCTCTTTTGGCTTAATTTCTCTTCCTTCCCTTTCTTCTTCCTCTTTCCTTCTCCTCTCTTTCTCTCAATTCGATTAGGGTTTTGAAAGGAGTGAAAGTGGCTTAGGGACGTCCTTTAAATAGACTAGGAACATCCTAAATAAGTCCTATTGAGATTTGGAAAGAATCCCAATCGAAAAATTTAGAAATTTCCTAATTTCTATATTCGGCAGAAACCGAGGGTCGATGATCCCGTCGACCCTAGGGTCTTAAGCTGTCCGACCCTCCCTTCAAAACCGAGGGTCTGACTTTCTGTTTTGGGAGGTCCGGCCCTGCTTAGCTGGGTGTGCGACCCTCCCCTAATTTTAAATGTTTTTGGGTCGATTTTATACCTGGGATCTCGATCTCCTTCACGCCCTTGGTCCATTTGACTCGACCATGATGGGTAAACCTGGTTCAAGGTGGTAAGACCGGGTTAGATTGACACGGATCTTACAGCACGCGTCGTAAGTGATGACAGGGAGCCACCCCATATCACCAAATGCTCTCTCCACATTGAACAGGACTAGCTCTGCCAAGTTTACCGTACGACCACCCTCTACCTTCTTACGAGTGTAGTGGGCATACTGTGCCTCGGCTTCATTAGAGCAGAAGCGAAGCGGATCACGAACTCTGGGTACCTTAGTACGAGCCATGGTATCTGCAAAGAAAAATAGATAATGAGTTAATAGGATAAAAATCCAAAATTTGACATTATAACGACGTAAGTGGCCAAAAGCCTCACTTGTCACCCATACACGTTGGCAGGAGGACTTACGTAGGTTCTAACATATCCTACAACACACATATAGTAGGAAATTTTAACTAATGAGGTCCAATTTGAAGAAATTTCAAGAAATTAAAAATTTCGACAAATTAGGGCAAAAAGAGCAAAAATCCAAGTTCTCGATAACCAACCGATGAAACTCAAAAATTTTTGAGGGCTTTCGTTCCTCGAGACACCAATAACAAAAGCCCCCAATAAAAATCAAATTTTTACGGTTCGAAAAAGTTTAATTTGAAAAATACGGGTTAATTGGACCAAAACCTAGAAATAGAAACTTAAAAACAGGTAAAAATGAGAAAGCATACCTGTAGGGATGATGTTGATGTTGAAACACGGATCCAAATTGACCAAAATAACGGAATGGCACTGTAGCAACTCAGAGGTGAGAGACGAGTCGAAACGGGAAGGAAATAAGAGAGAATGAACCCAGAATCGGATCTTAAAGGTCTGATTTTTGGTCTGAGGGTCGGACAATTCGACCAGGACCATCGACCCTCGGATCGATCCTCCCATCGACCCTCGGCTCTTGGGAATCTGACAGAAAACCCAGGGTTGGATACTGAGGGTCGGATACCCATCGACCCTCACATCGACCCTCAGCTCTTGGGAAGAACATGCCATTTTCAGGGTCGGATACTGAGGGTCGGACATAACATCGAGCCCCACCATCGACCCTGCATAGAAAAGACAGTATTTTTCATAAAATGAGCTGAAAATTTTGGAATTTTACATCGGTTAACGTGCCTACATGAAGTATAAATGATTGTCTCACCTATTTTGATGATTTTTAGGCACCACCAATCTCAGAAGAAATTATGTCTGGACGTAGAGTAACCAGACAGAGCCGAAATGCAGTTCCACCACCACCACCTGTGGAGGAAACTAACCAGGAGAATATATATGTACCAGAAAACCTAGATCATGCAAATCCTACAAACTTGCCACCTCCACCACCAGAGTTAGCAACAGTGGTGATGAATTTAACACAGCAGCTGCAACAGATGCAACACGCACAGGCTCAAATGCAAGTTGCAATGGGAATCATGTTCCAAGCCGCACATGCTACACCCATGCAGACGGGACAAGCCAATGCAGCACTGGTGGGTAACCACCCAGCACCTCAAACACCTCAACCACCAGCTGCACAGATTCCAATACTAGGTCTGGAAGCAGCTCAGGTTAACTATCAATATCCATAACCCATGTATGGGGAATACCCCAAAATCAGCTGGATCACTCTCGACTGGTTGAGAGATTTCTGAAGATGAAGCCCATGGAATTTAACGGTAAACCGTCGGATCCGTTATGGCCAGCACATTGGATCAACGAGATGGAGAGAAACTTTCTTATGATGACTATCACTGAAGAAGAAAAAGTACTATGTGCCACCTTCATGCTAAAGGGTGACGCACATCATTGGTGGAAATCTACTAGGACTTACCTATTGACCAAGCATGCCCTACTGACTTGGGCTATCTATAAAGAAGCGTTCTTTGAGAAGTATTTTCCTCGAAGCTTTAGAGACTCTATGGAGAAGGAATTCCTGAGTTTATATCAGGGACAGATGTCCGTGGATGCATATCAACAGCGTTACGATGAGCGGTATTTCTTTGCACCACTCAGCATGCAGGAAGAAGACACTAAGACCCGTAGGTTTGTCACGGGACTGAGAGGAAGCATCAGAGAGCACGTTCTGGGCTTGGAAAATAAGATATTCAATGAAGCTGTCCAAATTGCTCGAGTCATAGAATCGAGCCAGAAGGAAAGCTACTTTACACAGAACATAGGCATAAAAAGGCCAGCCGGAAACACTTATAACGGAGGGAACAACAAGACATTTAAACCTTTCCGTGCTCAAGGCTTTACTGCTGCATCCAAGACTACCCCGGTAATGCAACAGCAACCAAAGTCAAATTCTAAAGGTCCGAGATGTTACAACTGCAGTCAAGTGGGACATATGATAAGGGAGAGTCCTAAGCCCAAGAAGCAAGTACATCAAGGACGAGTATAAGCTGTTACATCCGAGGAGGCTGCCGCATCACCCGATGTGGTCACAGGTATGACTGAAACCCTTTTAGTTGTAATTACATTATATGAGTATGTAGACTAAGTAAAAATAAATCACAGGTATCGTACCTATAAATTCCGTACCCGCCAGAGTACTCTTTGATTCAGGAGCTACTCATTCCTTTATATCCGTGTCATTCGGAAAGAAGTTGAATCTACCCATCAAAACATTGGACTACAAAATACTTGTACGGTCACCAATGGGGTTAGAAGTGGAATTAGAGAAAGGTTATGGACCATGTCCAGTTCTCATTGGCGAGAAAGCCTTAGATGCAACCTTGAGACAACTTGAGATGACAGACTTTGACGTCATCTTGGGAATGGACTGGTTAGCTCGGCATTCTGCAAACCTATTATTGTCACACCCCAATTCCGCACATTTCAGAATGGTGTGATGAACCGCCAAATAACCAACGGCTCAACCAGGATCTCTAATAGGCTATCCCCGCGTTATCCAAACTTTACACGCATCCACAATCATAATCAGAGTAAATACACATTAGCGAAAATCTTATAAAAAAATGAACTGAGAACTAAAATGATATTAATAATTTAATAAAAAATTATTCTGTATCAAACCAAGACATAAATAATTAAGTATCAAATACATGTCTATAAATCCAATAAAGAAACCTATAAAAATATCTAATCGAATACACACGAGTTGCACTCGCAAAAGGAGTCGTGTGTATCGTCTTCAGCTCCAACTTCCATAGCTGCTACAGTTCCGTACGCCGATGCGTTCATGTAATCTTCAACTGTATAACCTGCATCATCAACTAAAAATATTCGACGTCGAGGGGTGAGCACACAACACGGCTCAGTGAGTAGCCAAAACAATGCAACAATACATATGCATGCAAAGAAAAATCAATTTATATCTTTGGTCCTGGTTTATAGTTTGCAATGTGCAATAGAAAGGTTGGGTGGTCAAAGGTTAACGTTTATTGACACCGCCTCTATACACAAGGTGTGGAAGCCCGCCCGAAGGTTAACGTTTATCGTCGTCCCCATCCACCCTACCATAACATTAGACAACAAAGGTTAACGTTTATTGCTATATAATGCTATACCAACACGTAAGCCCCTGTTAGCGAGGGCTTGCAAACTGGGCTCACTGCTAACCAATCCTAATGCCAAACAGTGTATCCAAGGCCTCACCCCAGCATCCCTCAGAACATCCATAGAGATAGAGCTAAGGCCCCCCGGTAGAGTCAGAGACTACAAGGACCGAGACCACCTCCCCTGATACTCTACGACATAATAGTTCTGCTAAGGTAATGGCGATACGACGATGTCAATGCACAAGACTTGAGTTAGAGATAGAGCTAAAGTGCTGAGACCCGCCAAAGGTTAACGTTTATTGACGTTCTCATCACACCTCCCCTGATACTCGCTCGCATCAAGCACATCAACCACACACATACAAGCACATGCCTATTCCTATCATCATCATCATCATCATCAAGTTATAAACAATAAAGTAAATATGCATGAACAAGTAATATAAATATTGGATGGTATGCTGTATGCACATTACAAACATATTCGCATAGAATCAAACATGGCATAGGACTCAAGAAATAGAAAATAGTTTATTATTAACCAATTTAGTTTGGGGTTAAGGTTCCTTACCTTAGCTTGGTAATAGATATTTTCCAAGCTTTCGATTCACTGTTATAACGGTATTATATTGCTAACAAACCTAACAAAGTCGATAGAATTTAATTAGAATTAATTCAGAATTTAAAAACCACTCTGTCAACTGAGGGTCGATGCTAGGGTCGATGGCTCTATCGACCCTCCCTCCATTCTGAACTTCCCAAATGCTGAGGGTCGATGGTCAGAAACACCTAGGGTCAGATGGTCTATCGACCCTCGGTGCGACCCTTGGTGCACTTTGGTCCAATTTCCACTTTTAACCCATTCTTCGTGTTTGGGGTCCTATGGCTTGCTTCCTACATCCATTCAACAGTCAATCCATGGTCTAGAACCATGTATAATCCATCTAGATAGCTTTCGTGCATCCTCCTATGGTTTTCCATGAAAACCTAACCATGGATGGATGGTTTGGGTTTCTCCAAAATCCTACATTCAACCATATCTAACCTAAGGTCTGTAGAAACTCATGGAATTAATATCCATACCTGAGAAGATTACTTTTCTCTGCAAATTCTTCTCCTTTTTGCTAAGCCTTCTTCCTAGCCTCCTTTCTTCCTCTTTTCCTTCTTCTCTCTTTCTCTCAATTCAATTAGGGTTGTGAAAGGAGTGAATGTGGCTTAGGGACGTCCTTTAAATAGATTAGGAATGTCCTATAATAATCCTATTGAGATTTGGAAGGAATCCCAACCGAAAATTAAGAAATTTCCTAATTTCAGTTTCGTCAGAAACCGAGGGTCGATGGGATGGTCGATGATCCCGTTGACCCTAGGGTCTTAAGCTGTCCGACCCTCCCTTCAAAACTGAGGGTTTGACTTTCTGTTTTGGGAGGTCCGACCCTGCTTAGCTGGGTGTGCGACCCTTCCCTAAAATTAAGTATTTTTGGGACGATTTTATACCTGGGTTCTCGATCTCCTTCATGCCCTTGGTCCATTTGACTCGACCATGATGGCTAAACCTGGTTCAAGGTGGTAAGACCAGGTTAGTTTGACACGGGTCTTACTACTCCCCCCAACTTATAAAAATTTCGTCCTCGAAATTGTACGTACCTTCTGAATCAAACAAGTCAGGGTATTGCTTTCTCATAGCATTTTCTTCTTCCCATGTAATCTCTTCCATGTCTCTACTTTTCCATGTGACCTTAACATAGTAGATATCTCTGTTGCGTAGACGTTGAACCTTTCGACTAGTGATTTCCGTTGGTGTTACTTCAAATGTCAAATCATCAATCAGTTCCGGCAAATCTAGTGTCAACACATGTGTTGGGTCTTTGACATACTTCTTCAATAAGGATATGTGAAATACGTCATGCACACTTGACATAGATGGTGGTAGTGCTAACTGATAAGCTACTTTCCCACGCTTAGCCAGAATCTCATATGGTCCGACATATCTTGGACTTAGTTTTCCTTTCTGTCCGAACCTCTTCAATCCTCGCATAGGCGATACTTTCAAAAATACTTTATCACCTACGGCGAACTCTAGCTCTCTTCGTCGAGTATCTGCGTATTGCTTCTGACGGTTCTGAGCTACTCTTACTCTTTCTTTGATGATGTCGACCACTCGACAAGTCTCTTCAATAAATTTCGGTCCAACAATACTACGTTCTCCAACTTCATTCCAAAACAAGGGAGTTCGACACTTCCTACCATACAGTGCTTCATAAGGTGACATCTGTATAGTAGCCTGATAGCTGTTATTATAAGCGAACTCGATCAATGGTAACTTTTCGTCCCATGATACCTTGAAATCAATCACACATGCTCGTAGCATATCTTCTAAAATCTGGATTGTACGCTCCGACTGTCCGTCTGTCGTGGGTGGAATGCGATCGAACTTCAATGTTGTACCCATGGCCTTTTGCAGTCCTTCCCAAAATTTGGAAGTAAATCGTGGATCTCTATCGGACACAATGCTTTCTGGAACACCATGTAACCAAACAATATTATCCACATACAGCTTTGCTAACCTTTCCAGCGTATACTGGGGTCGTATTGGTATGAAGCGAGCTGTTTTAGTCAGACGGTCTATAATCACCCAAACTGCGTCAACTACTCGAGGAGTCAATGGTAGTCCTGTGACGAAGTCCATAGTAATGCAGTCCCATTTCCATGCTGGTTCCGGTAATGGTTGTAAC
The DNA here is from genome assembly GCA_028583415.1 of Protea cynaroides. Lineage (NCBI taxonomy): Eukaryota > Viridiplantae > Streptophyta > Magnoliopsida > Proteales > Proteaceae > Protea > Protea cynaroides. Next base: position 52,565,968 of record CM053276.1, read on the forward strand.
AGTCCTGCGGGTCTTTGTCGTTCCGCCTTTACCTTCTGACAATTTAAGCATTGAGACACGAACTTGGCTATATATGCCTTCATTCCCCTCCACCAATATAGTTTCTTTAGATCATGATACATTTTTGTGCTTCCAGGATGTATCGAGTAGATGGTGGTATGGGCTTCCTTCATCGGTCGGTGTCTAATGTTCATACTTTCTGTTTCAGGTACACATATTCTCCCTTTATATTTCAGTACCTTCTCGGTATCTAAGGTGAACTTAGGGTTGGTCCTACCTTTCTCAATATCTTCTTGTACTGTTCTTAGATAAGGATCTGCTTTGATAGCTGTCTTCACTTCGTCCACTATATCCGGTATAATCTTCAATGCCGCGAACATATTCGAAAACCAATGAATGAACCCTTGGCTAGCTGATTCATCCGTGGTATCTATCACATATTGTTCATTGCCGTGATTAAACACCATTTTGTTGGTATACATTGCTGCAGTCGTGCTAACTTCTCCTTCAGATTTTATCATTTCTTTTCTGCTCAATGCATCCGCTACCACGTTCGCTTTTCCCGGATGATACTGGATATCACAATCATAGTCTTTCAATAGTTCCAGCCATCTTCTTTGTCTCATATTCAACTCCTTCTGATTAAATAGATAAGTAAGACTTTTATGGTCCGACTTAATCTGAAATTTCTCTCCGTATAGGTAGTGTCTCCATATCTTGACAGCATGTACTACTGCCGCTAACTCCAAATCATGAGTGGGGTAATTCTTCTCATGTACCTTCAACTGTCTCGAGGCATACGCAACTACTTGCTCTCCTTGCATAAGCACACATCCTAATCCCAATCCCGATGCATCAGTGTATGAGGTAAATGTCTGTCCTAGAACGGAAATGGTCAAAATTGGAGCGGATATCAATCTGGTCTTCAATGTTTGAACACTCTTTTCACATTTATCCGTCCATACGAATTTTTCTCCTTTCTTGGTCAAACTGGTGAGAGGTACGGCAATCCGAGAATAGTCTTCTACGAATCTCCGATAATATCCAGCTAGACCCAGAAAACTTATAATTTTTGAAACTCTTTGGTGCTTCCCACTTCACAATAGCCTCGATCTTACTGGGGTCCACTTTGATTCCTTCTGCAGATACTACATGGCCTAGAAAGGCGACTTCACTTAGCCAAAACTCACACTTCGAAAATTTGGCGTATAACTTCTCTTTCCTTAAACGCTGTAGGGCTGCGTTTAGGTTCTTAACATGGGTTTCCTTGTCTTTGGAATACATCAATATGTCATCAATAAAAACTATGACCGACGTATCCAACATATCGTGGAAAACCCGGTTCATAAGTTCCATGAATGTTGCCGGTGCATTAGTTAGTCCGAAGGACATCACTAGGAACTCATAATGTCCGTATCTTGTCCTGAACGCTGTCTTCGGAATGTCACCTTCTTTAATCTTCAGTTGATGATAGCCTGATCGAAGATCAATCTTTGAAAATGCCTTCGCTCCTTGTAACTGATCGAACAAGTCATCGATCCTTGGTAGTGGATATCGATTCTTGATTGTCAGCTTATTCAACTCTCGATAGTCGATGCATAATCGAACGCTACCATCCTTCTTCTTCACGAACAACACCGGTGCTCCCCATGGAGATATACTGGGTCTAATATAACCCTTATCCAGCAGTTCTTGTAATTGCACTTTTAATTCCTTCAGTTCAGTAGGAGCCATTCTATAAGGTGCTTTTGATACTGGTGCGGCTCCAGGTATAAGGTCTATTACAAACTCCGTGGCTCGGTAGGGTGGTAATCCGGGTAGTTCCTCCGGAAATACATCAGGAAAATCTCGCACAACATCAATATCTTCCATTCGTGGTACGTCCTTGGTTAGGTCGACCACTGATACTAGATATCCGACTTCTCTTTTCTCAAGGCACTTCTTAGCCTTTAATGCTGAGAGTTTGAGCTTGCGTCTCCTGGGAAGTTTGGTTCCCGAGAAACTGAATTCTGCTCCTTCTTTGTCTTTGAACGTTAGCTTCTTTTCGGCACATAACAGATTTGCAGAGTGCCGAGCTAACCAGTCCATTCCCAAGATGACGTCAAAGTCTGCCATCTCAAGTTGTATTAAAGTTGCATCCAAGGTTTTCTCTCCAATGAGAACTGGACATGGCCCATAACCTTTCTCTAATTCCACTTCTAATCCCATCGGTGACCGTACAAGTAATTTGTAGTCTAATGTTTTGATGGGCAGATTGGTCTTCTTTCCGAATGACACAGATATAAATGAATGATTAGCTCCTGAATCAAAGAGTACTCTGGCGGGTACGCCATTGATAGGTACGATACCTGTGATTCGTTTTTACTTAGTCTACATGCTCAATCAATTCTAATTATAGCCTTACAAGTTTTGGTCATACCTGTGACCACATCGGGCGATGCGGCAGCATCCCTTTGGTACAGTTGTAAAATTCTGAGGACGAAAAGGTTTATACGTCCTGTTATTGCCTCCGTTATACGAATTCCCAGCTGGTCTCTTGATTCCTTTGTTTTGAGCGAAATAACTCTCTTTCTGGCTCGATTCAATCACTCGAGCGATCTGGACCGCTTCATTATATATGGTCTTTTCTAATCCCAGAACATGTTCCCTGATGCTTCCTCTCAGTCCCACGACAAATCTATGGGTTTTTGTATCTTCTTCTTGCATACTAGCCGGTGCAAAGAAAAACAGCTCTTCGTAGCGCTGTTGATATGCGTCTACGGTCATCTGTCCCTGGTACAAACTCAGGAACTCTTTTTCCATTGAATCTCTGAAGCTTCTTGGGAAGTACTTCTCGAAGAATGCTTCTTTATATATAGCCCATGTAAGTAGGGCGTGCTTGGTCAATAAGTACGTCTTTGTAGATTTCCACCAATGGTGTGCGTCGCCTTTGAGCATGAAGGTGGCGCATAGTACTTTCTCTTCCTCGGTAATAGTCATCATAAGGAAGTTCCTTTCCATTTCGTCTATCCAGTGTGCTGGCCACAGTGGATCAGACGGCTTACCATTGAATTCTCTCAGTTTCATTTTCAAAAATCTCTCCACTAGTCGGGAGTGATCCAGTTGATTTCGGTATGCCCCAAACATAGGGGGTGGATACTGATAGTTCCCTTGGACTACTTCTGGGACTTGCACTGGAATTGGTGCAGCCGGATGTTGAGGTGTCTGTTGAGCTGGGTGGTTACCCACTGGTGCTGCACTAGCTTGCCCAGTGTGCATGGTTGCAGCCTGAGTGGCTTGAAACATAACTCCCATTGCAACCTGCATTTGAGCTTGTGCGTGTTGCATCTGTTGTAGCTGTTGTGCCAGATTCATAACCACATTTGCTAGCTCCGGTGGTGGAGGTGGCAAATTTTTAGGGCCTGCTAGTTCTGGATTACCCTGTGCATGGTTATTCTCTTGACTAGTCTCCTCCACTGGTGGTGGTGGTGGGACTATATTTTGGGTTTGTCGGGTAACTCTACGTCCAGACATATTTACTTTCGAGATGGATGGTGCCTGAAAATCATCAAAATCAGTGAGAAATCATTTATACTTCATGTAGGCACGCTACCCGATATAAAATTCAAAATCTCCAATTCATTCTGAAATAAATATTGTCTTTTCTATGTAGGGTCGATGGTGAGGGTCGCTGGTGTGTCCGACCCTTGGTATCCGACCCTGGGAATGACCTGTTCTTCCCGAGAGCTGAGGGTCGATGCGGGGGTCGATGGGTGTCCGACCCTCAGTCCGACCCTCGATTTTCTGTCAGATTCCAGAGAGCCGAGGGTCGATTGGAGGGTCGATTGGAGGGTCGATGGTGTCAGTCGAATTGTCCGACCCTCGGACCAAAAATCAGATTTTTAAGATCCGATTCTGGGTCAATTCTCACTATTCCTCCTCCATTTCGACTCGTCTCTACTCTCCGAGTTGCTACAGTGCTACTTCACTATTGTGGATCGTTCTTAGTCCGAGTTTCGACATCCACATCACCTCTACAGGTAAAATTTCCCAACTTTCCCTGTTTTTAGGTTTTTATTTCTAGGTTTTTGCTCATTTAGCTCGTATTTTCCAAATTAAACTTTTTCCAACCGTAAAAATTCTATTTTTATTGGGGGCTTTTGTTATTGGGGTCTTGAAGAACGAAAGCCCTCAAAATTTTTCAGTTTCATCGGTTGGTTATCGAGAAACTTAAATTTTTCTCTTTTTGCCCTAATTTATCGAAATATTTGATATTTCTTCAATTTCTCCAAATTGGACCTTATCCGTTAAAATTTTCTACTGCATGTAGATTGTAGGATATGTTTTAACCTACGTAAGTTCTTACGCCCACTTGTATGGTGAGAAATGGGACTTTATGGTCAACTTACATCGTTATTAAGTCAAATTTTGGATTTCCATCCTACTAACTCCTTGTTTATTTTCTCTTCCTTATTGTTGCAGATTCTATGGCCCGTACTAAAGTACCAAGATTGCGTGATCCACTTCGCTTCCGTTCAAACGAAGCCGAGGCATAGTATGCTGACTATGCCCGTAAGAAAGTAGAAGGGGGTCGCATGGTGAACTTGGCTGAGCTAGCCTTGTTCAATGTAGAGGGAGCATTCGGTGATATGGGGTGGCTCCCTGTCATCACATACGACGCGTGCACCTGTCCAGACTTGGTGCGCCAGTTCTATTGTAATCTCCAGGTGGTGGGGAATTACAATGATGTTGAGCACGGCCGGGAGTTACGCATCACCAGCTACGTCAAGGGGGTGCACATCTCTTTTGATTATCGGCGCTGACCAGAGATCGACAACCAGTTGCTCCGTCCCGATAGATGGCAGATGAGAGCTTGTTACTTGCGTCCGGCTCCACGGGTCTTCTGCAAGATTATTCAGCATAATCTGATCCCGCAGAGTGGGCATTATGAGAGGGTCTCTCAGCTGACTCAGTTCTTGATCTCACGTATCCGCACTCGTCGGCCGGTCCGCCTTCCTTACATCATCATGCGGACGATGATTAGTGCTACATTGTCCGGTCATAGGGGTAATCTACCCTATGGACGTATGATTACAAGTGCTCCCGACCCGTGCGGGGGTGGATCTAGTAGATGAGAAGATCCGGGAGAAGACCTTCTCGTCGCCTCTAGATTGGGAGGCTATCTCGCAAGATGGGGCTGCGAGATGCGGAGGTTAGTGATGAGAAGAGGAACGCGATGGTGCGCCCTCACACTCGGGTTGAGATGGCTGATGCCGAGGCCGCCGCTAGGGCTCGTGGGGATCCGGTCAACGATGATCGCTTATGTATGGATGTCGATGCGATACCACCGCCATCACCCACGCATGCGGATAGGGCTGGTACTTCTGCTGCGGCGGCTTCGGTACCTGAGACCAGTCCTTCTCATGACGCTGGTCCTTCACGCCCACCTTCTGATATGATGGAGATGCTGCAGGAGATCAGGGATGCTCAGTGTAGATCTGATCTGAGGATGGATGAGCTGTTGGCTGCTCAGCACGCATCAGACGCGCGGATGGGAGAGCTCCTAGAGGTGCAGCGTGCGACTGATCAGAGGATATCCGGTCTCACAGTTAGTCTCCAGACGACCCAGACCCAGGTGGCCTGGTTGACTAGGGTCTATGCCGAGGACTATGACAGAGATCGTGAGGCACCGCCTCCTCCTTCGCCTCCAGCTTCTTGATTTGTACTTTACTTTTCTTGTACTACAGAGTAACTGTCCGGGTTGTGGACTGTACTCTGCTTTAGCGATGTATATACGTTTTGTTTCTCTCACTCCTTGTATGTAACTGATTTCCCCTTTAATAGATGCATTATTCTCTTTTTAATTCGGTTTCAATCATCACTTGTGCTTACGGTGTGTTTGTATTAAAGATTTTAATTTATCCTATCTCAGTTCACAATGGTCTGGAATGTGTGTCAGTTCGGCGGGCAAGGCCTGAGATGCTCTGATACCAAGTTGTCACACCCCAATTCCGTATATTTCAGAATGGTGTGATGAACCGCCAAATAACCAACGGCTCAACCAGGATCTCTAATAGGCTATCCCCGCGTTATCCAAACTTTACACGCATCCACAATCATAATCAGAGTAAATACACATTAGCAGAAATCTTATAAATAAATGAACTGAGAACTAAAATGATATTAATAATTTAATAAAAAATTATTCTGTATCAAACCGAGACATAAATAATTAAGTATCAAATACATGTCTATAAATCCAATAAAGAAACCTATAAAAATATCTAATCGAATACACACGAGTTGCACTTGCAAAAGGAGTTGTGTGTATCGTCTTCAGCTCCAACTTCCATAGCTGCTACAGTTCCGTACGCCGACGCGTTCATGTAATCTTCAACTGTATAACCTGCATCATCAACTAAAAATATTCGACGTCGAGGGGTGAGCACATAACACGGCTCAGTGAGTAGCCAAAAGAATGCAACAATACATATGCATGCAAAGAAAAATCAATTTATATCTTTGGTCCTGGTTTATAGTTTGCAATGTGCAATAGAAAGGTTGGGTGGTCAAAGGTTAACGTTTATTGACACCGCCCGAAGGTTAACGTTTATCATCGTCCCCATCCACCCTACCATAACATTATACAACAAAGGTTAACGTTTATTGCTATATAATGCTATACCAACACCTAAGCCCCTGTTAGCGAGGGCTTGCAAACTGGGCTTTTTCGCTAACCAATCCTAATGCCAAACAGTGTATCCAAGGCCTCACCCCCAAGATCCCTCAGAACATCCATAGAGATAGAGCTAAGGCCCCCCGGTAGAGTCAGAGACTACAAGGACCGAGACCACCACCCCTGATACTCTACGACATAATAGTTCTGCTAAGATAATGGCGATACGACGATGTCAATGCACAAGACTTGAGTTAGAGATAGAGCTAAAGTGCTGAGACCCGTCAAAGGTTAACGTTTATTGACGTTCTCATCACACCTCCCCTGATACTCGCTCGCATCAAGCACATCAACCACACACATACAAGCACATGCCTATTCCTATCATCATCATCATCATCAAGTTATAAACAATAAAGTAAATATGCATGAACAAGTAATAGAAATATTGGATGGTATGCTGTATGCACATTACAAATATATTCTCATAGAATCAAACATGGCATAGGACTCAAGAAATAGAAAATAATTTATTATTAACCAATTTAGTTTGGGGTTAAGGTTCCTCACCTTAGCTTGCTAATAGATATTTTCCAAGCTTTCGATTCACTGTTATAACGGTATTATATTGCTAGCAAACCTAACAAAGTCGATAGAATTTAATTAGAATTAATTCGGAATTTAAAAACCACTCTGTCAACTGAGGGTCGATGCTAGGGTCGATGGCTCTATCGACCCTCCCTCCATTCTGAACTTCCCGAATGCTGAGGGTCGATGGTCAGAAACACCTAGGGTCGGATGGTCTATTGACCCTCGGTGCGACCCTTGGTGCACTCTGGTCCAATTTCCACTTTAACCCATTCTTCGTGTTTGGGGTCCTATGGCTTGCTTCCTACATCCATTCAACAGTCAATCCATGGTCTAGAACCATGTATAATCCATCTAGATAGCTTTCGTGCATCCTCTTATGGTTTTCCATGAAAACCTAACCATGGATGGATGGTTTGGGTTTCTCCAAAATCTTACACTCAACCATATCTAACCTAACGTCTGTAGAAACTCATGGAATTAATATCCATACCTGAGAAGATTACTTTTCTCTGCAAATTCTTCTCCTTTTTGCTAAGCCTTCTTCCTAGCCTCCTTTCTTCCTCTTTTCCTTCTTCTCTCTTTCTCTCAATTCAATTAGGGTTGTGAAAGGAGTGAATGTGGCTTAGGGACGTCCTATAATAATCCTATTGAGATTTGGAAGGAATCCCAACCGAAAATTAGGAAATTTCCTAATTTCAGTTTCGTCAGAAACCGAGGGTCGATGGGAGGGTCGATGATCCCGTCGACCCTAGGGTCTTAAGCTGTCCGAACCTCCCTTCAAAACTGAGGGTCTGACTTTCTGTTTTGGGAGGTCCTACCCTGCTTAGCTGGGTGTGCGACCCTTCCCTAAAATTAAGTATTTTTGGGTCGATTTTATACCTGGGATCTCGATCTCCTTCATGCCCTTGGTCCATTTGACTCGACCATGATGGGTAAACCTGGTTCAAGGTGGTAAGACCGGGTTAGTTTGACACGGGTCTTACAATTATGCGCCGAAAAGAAACTAACATTCAAAGACAAAGAAGGGAGCAGAATTCAGTTTTTCGGGAACCAAACTTCCCCGTAGACGCAAGCTTATACTCTCAGCACTGAAGGCTAAGAAGTGTCTTGAGACGGGGGCAGTCGGGTATCTAGTATCAGTGGTCGACCTAACCAAGGAAGCACCACGACTGGAAGATATTGATGTAGTGCGGGACTATTCCGACGTATTTCTGGAGGAACTACCAAGATTACCACTCGACCGAGCCACAGAGTTTGTGATAGATCTTATACCCGGAGCCGCACCAGTATCAAAAGCACCTTATAGAATGGCTCCTACTGAACTGAAGGAATTAAAAGTGCAACTACAAGAACTGCTGGACAAGGGTTATATTCGACCCAGTATATCACCATGGGGAGTATCGGTATTATTCGTAAAGAAGAAGGACGGTAGCATTCGATTATGTATCGACTATCGGGAGTTGAATAAACTGACAATCAAGAATCGATATTCACTACCTCGGATCGATGACTTGTTCGATCAGTTGCAAGGAGCAAAGGTATTTTCTAAGATCGATCTTCGGTCAGGTTATCATCAGTTGAAGATTAAAGAGGGTGATATTCCTAAAACAGCTTTCAGGACCAGATACGGACATTATGAGTTCTTGGTCATGTCTTTCGGATTAACAAACGCACCAGCAACTTTCATGGAACTTATGAACCGGGTTTTCCACGACATGTTGGATACGTCGGTTATAGTATTCATTGATGATATATTGGTATATTCCAAGGACAAAGAAACCTATATCAAGAACCTAAACGTCACCCTACAGCGTTTAAGAAAAGAGAAGTTATATGCCAAATTTACCAAGTGTGAGTTTTGGCTAAGTGAAGTCGCCTTCCTAGGCCATGTAGTATCCGCAGAAGGTATCAAAGTGGACCCCAGCAAGATCGAGGCTATTGTAAAGTGGGAAGCACCAAAGAGCGTTTCAGAAATTAGAAGTTTTCTGGGTCTCGCCGGTTATTATCGGAGATTCATGGAAGACTATTCCTGGATTGCCGTACCTCTCACCAGTTTGACTAAGAAAGGGGAAAAGTTTGTGTGGACGGATAAATGTGAGAAGAGCTTCCAAACAATGAAGACCAGATTGATATCCGCTCTGATTTTGACTATTCCTGTTCCAGGACAGACATTTACCTTATACACTGATGCGTCAGGACTGGGATTAGGATGTGTGCTTATGCAAGGAGAACAAGTAATTGCTTATGCCTCAAGACAGTTAAAGATACATGAGAAAAATTATCCCACTCATGATCTGGAGTTAGCGGCAGTAGTACATGCTGTCAAGATATGGAGACATTACCTATACGGAGAGAAATTTCAGATTAAGTCGGACCATAAAAGTCTTACTTATTTATTTAATCAGAAGGAATTGAATATGAGACAAAGAAGATGGCTGGAACTATTGAAGGACTATGATTGTGATATCCAGTATCATCCGGGGAAAGCTAATGTAGTAGCAGATGCGTTGAGCAGAAAGACAATGATAAAATCTCAAGGAGAGGTTAGTACAACCGCAGCAATGTGCACTACCGGAATGGTATTCAATCACGACAATGAGCAGTATGTGATAGATACAACGGATGGATCAGCCAACCAAGGGTTTATTCATCGATTTTCAAATATGTTCACTGCATTGAAAATTATACCGGATATAATGGATGAAGTGAAGACAGCTATCAAATCAGATCCTTATCTGAGAACAGTACAAGAAGATATCGAGAAAGGTAGGACTAATCCTGAGTTCACCTTGGACGAAGAGAAAGTACTGAAATACAAAGGAAGAATATGTGTACCTGAAACCGAAAGTGTGGACATTAGACACCGATTGATGAAAGAAGCCCATACCACCATCTATTCGATACATCCTGGAAGTACAAAAATGTATCATGATTTAAAGAAACTGTATTGGTGGAGAGGAATGAAAGCAGATGTAGCTAAGTTCGTGTCTCAATGCCTAAATTGTCAGAAAGTAAAATCTGAACGACAACGACCCGCAGGACTGTTACAACCGTTACCGGAACCAGCATGGAAATGAGACTGCATCACTATGGACTTCGTCATGGGATTACCCCTGACTCCTTGAGTAGTTGACGCAGTTTGGGTGATTGTAGACCGTCTGACTAAAATAGCTCGCTCCATACCAATATGACCTCAGTATACACTGGAAAGATTAGCAAAGCTGTTTGTGGATAATATTGTTCGATTACTTGGTGTACTAGAAAGCATTGTGTCCGACAGAGATCCACGACTTACTTCCAAGTTTTGGGAGGGATTGCCAAAGGCTATGGGAACAACATTGAAGTTCAGTACCACGTTCCACCCACAGATAGACGGACAGTCAGAGCGTACAATCCAGATTCTAGAAGATATGCTACGAGCATGTGTAATTGATTTCAAGGGATCATGGGATGAAAGACTACCATTGATCGAGTTCGCTTATAACAATAGCTATCAGGCTACTATTCAGATGTCACCTTATGAAGCACTGTATAGTAGAAAGTGTCGAACTCCTTTGTTTTGGAATGAAGTGGAAGAACGTAGTATTGTTGGACCGGAGTTTGTTGAAGAGACTTGTTGAGTGGTTGACATTATCAAGGAAAGAGTGAGAACAACTCAGAACCGTCAGAAGCAATATGCAGATACTCGACGCAGAGATCTTGAGTTCGCTATAGGTGATAAAGTATTCTTGAAGGTATCACCTATGTGAGGATTGAAAAGATTCGGACAAAAAGGGAAACTAAGTCCAAGATATGTCGGGCCGTATGAGATCTTAGCTAAGCGTGGGAAAGTGGCTTATCAGTTAGCACTTCCACCATCTATGTCAAGTGTGCATGACGTATTTCATATTTCCCTATTGAAGAAGTATGTCAAGGATCCAACGCACGTGTTGACAGTAGATTTACTGGAATTGACTGATGATTTGACATTCGAAGTAACACCAACTGAAGTCACCAGCCGAAAGGTTCAACGACTATGCAACCGAGACATCTACTATGTTAAGGTCACCTGGAAAAGTAGAGACATGGAAGAAATTACATGGGAAGAAGAAAATGCTATGCGAAAGCAATACCCTCACTTATTTGATTCTGAAGGTACGTACAATTTTGAAGACAAAATTTTTATAAGTAGGGGGGAGTTGTAAGACCCGTACCAAACTAACCCGGTCTTATCACCTTGAACCAGGTTTACCCATCATGGTTGAGTCAAATGGACCAAGGGCGTGAAGGAGATCATGATCTCAGGTATCAAATCGACCCTAAAACACTCAATTTAAGGGGAGGGTCGCATACCCAGCAAAGGAGGGTCGGACCCCCAAGACAGAAAGTCAGACCCTCAGTTTTATAGGGAGGGTCGGACACCTTAGGAACCCTAGGGTCGACGGGATCATTGACCCTCCCATCGACCCTCAGTTGCCGCCGAAACTGAAATTAGGAAATTTCTTAATTTTTGATTTGGATTTTTCCTAATCTCAAAGGGACTTATTTTAGGATGTTTCTACTTTATTTAAAGGACGTCCCTAAGCCTCTTTCACTCCTTTTACAACCCTAATTGAATTGAGAGAAAGAGAAGAGAAAGAAAAGGAAAAGAAGAGAAGCAAGGAAAAGAAGATAGCAAAAAGGAGAAGAGTTGCAGAGAGGGAGTAATCTTCTCAGGTATGGATACTAATTCCACGAATTTTTACAGACCTTAGGTTAGATAATGATGAGAGTATGATCTCGAAAAAACCCAAACCATCAACCCACGGTTAGGTTTTCATAGAAAAGTATGGGAGATTACATGAAAGCTATCTAGGTGGATGATTCATGGTTCTAGACCATGGAATGAATGTTGAATGGACTGTAGGAGAAAGCCATAGGACCCTAAACACGAAGGATGGACTAAAAGGAGGGAAATTGACCAAAATTTACCGAGGGTCGCACAGAGGGTCGATGACCATCCGACCCTATGTGATCCTGAGGATCGACCCTCAGTGTTCGGGAAGTCCAGATTGGGGAGGGTCGCACCCAGGGTCGATCATGACTTCGACCCTACCTCCGACCCTCAGTTAACAGAATGGTTTTTAAATTCTGAATAAATTCTAATTAAATTTTATTGGCTTTGTTAGGTTTTCTAGTAATATAATAACATTATAAAGGTGATTATAAAGCTTGGAAGAGTATCTATTAGCAAGCTAAGGTGAGGGAACAAGACCTAAACTAACTGGTTAATAATAAAATGTTTTAATTCTTGAGTCCAATGCCATATTGATTCTATGCGTGTATGCTTGTGTGTGCATTCAACATGCCTCCAATATTTTTATTAATTGTTCATGCATATTTAATTTACTGCTTATAACATGATGATGATGATGATGAGTAGGAATATGCATGTGAATGTTTGTGTTTGGCCAGTTTATATGGTGAGGGTAGGGATGGTATCAACCGGTACAACCATGACCGTTCTTCATGGGGTGTGTATATTGTGCCATGGTCTACTTAAGTCATGTCCACTGATGTCGTCGTATCGCCATTACCTTAGCAGAACTATTATGTCGTAGAGCATCAGGGAAGGTGGTCTCGGTCCTTGTAGTCTCTGACTCTACCGGGGAGCCTTAGCTCTATCTCTATGGATGTTCTGAGGGATGCTGGGGTGAGGCCTTGGATACACTATTTGGCATTAGGATTAGTTAGTTGCGAGCCCCATTTGCAACCCTAGCCAGCAGGGATTTATTTGTTGGTATGGTATCAACCGGTATAGCCATGCCATTTTCATGGGGTGTATATTGTGCCATTTTGGGTGTTGTGGGCGACAGTGCAGGAGTCATTGGGCGTATCCACACACTTGTGTATAGAGGTGTGGTGGCCACCTATCCTTTCTATAGCACAGTGCAAACTTTGAACCGGACCAAAGAAATAAATTGATTGCATGCATATGTATTGTTGCATTGTTTTGTTTGCTCACTGAGCCATGATGTGTGCTTACCCTTTGACGTCGAATATTTTTAGTTGATGATGCAGGTTTAACCGTTGAAGATTATATAAATACTCCAGAGTACGGGAACGTTGCAACGATGGTAGCTGAAGATGAAGTGGATACACATGACATCTCTTGCGAGTGCAACTCATGTGTATTCGATTAGATTTTTAGTTTATTCATTTGGATTTATTAAAGACATGTATTGGATATTTATTTATTTATGTCTTAGTTAATACAGAATAATTTTGTTATTTAAATATTGATATCACATTAGATTCTCAGTTCATTTTATTATAAGACTTTCGCTATTTGTTTTATTTACTCTGATTATTTATGTGGATGTATGGAGTTTAGATTACACGGATATAGCCTACTCGGGATCCTGGTTGAACCGTTGGATTGTTAGCGGTTCATCACACCATTCTGAATAGTGTAGAATTGGGGTGTGATAGTTCGGGCCACTTATTCTATAGACAGTCTGAGCCGTCAGGAGGAATGGGATTCTCAGCAAGCAGACTCGTAGAGTCATCGTTTATACTTTGTTATTCCTCATGGGACATGTTTTTATGTACTTATTTTTGTTTGATATTGATGGGTAAGGATTTGGCTTGTAAATACCTACCCATCCGTGTGTACTTGTTTATCGTTGGTGTACTTGACGTTTCATTTAAGTAAATGTGTCTCAGTACCTTATGCTCTTGGTTTAACTTTTTATTCTATTATCTCATTTCTTGAGGATTATTCATAGTTTCTTACCCCCCATTTTGTTTGTGTTTTATTCTTCATAAGTCAGCTTATTGTATTGGTGATGTGTGTGAATATTTAGGTTTAGAAGTAGACATGGCACATTCGTGCTCTGATACTGACTTCTATCATACCCCGTTCCCGATGTATCAGTATTATGGAATGTAACGAGATCTCCTCATCCTATTAGGGCATTAGAAATCCCCTTCCAATATCACGGGACATGGTATATCAACCAATAATCCATAATTTTACATTCACCACAAAAATAAAATATCATAGATAAAGAGTAGCGGAAGTCTTAAGTAACATAACCATAATAACTGAAATTCTAATGATAAATAGTTATTAAATCCCAAACCATGATACTATAAATAGTAAGATAAAAGTTAATCCATAAATTCAAATGTACTCTTGGGCAACACGCCCCCAAATCAAATAAATTAACTCAAATGAAATGTTTGTAATTGTTCCAATGTGTTTAACCATAAACACAGTTGTCGCACTTGCACTCTAGATCATGGATATCCTCGTTACTATCATCCATGCCTTCATATTCCATAATGTTCATTCCTGCATCATCTAAAATAGTTTGTGTACACAAGGATAAGCTCAACCACCAAGCTTAGCAAGGAAATTAAACATGCAACATACAAAATGCATAGAATTAACAACTATGGTAGGGTAAGATAACTGTAAGTGCCAGCTCAAGATGACTTAAAAGGAGCATCCATGCTGCACGGGTTACCCCCATCTGAATGAATGCTGTCTCACTTGACATATAGCAAGCATCCCCCATGTATTGGTCCGTCGTCTTGGTCCTTACTGACCGCAACTCATCCCAAGTCCAAAATGGTGGCCCTTGAGGAGGTGATAATCCCACTAGTTGACTCGCCTGCCCATTCACATTACGTCGGACATGGGGAGCATCGTATCTATGTTCATATCACCATTTATTGAACCCATGTCAATACATAACCCCATATTGGCTAGGGGTACAGTTATATGGGTATTTAATATTCAACTAACAATGTCCACTTAATTTGCCATATTACTGGACCGTAACATCGCTTAGCTTTTGACCCCATCCAGTCCCCACTTAAGAGATCGTGGCTTGGCTAAGCTACATATGGTCAATACATAGCAGCGCCAGTGAGAAGTGGTGTAAGCATCCCATTCCACCCACTTTCCTCTTTACTGACTTAATCAGACATCATAAATCAACCAAGATCAGTCGCTTTCGTGGAGAGGTTGCGAGTGTCCCATTCATTGGCTTCCAATCCCTATCGACATTGCTGATCTCATACACACGGATGCATATGCATGAGCAAGCAAGACAGTATATTGAATGACATGTTACCACACATGCATGTTATCAATCTCACATAGCATCATAATATCAAGCTCATACGCAAACAAAGGGTCTAATCCCCTTACTTGAGTGGTAAATAGAAAATATTATAGAAGCACAGCTTCGAACAGCTTCCCTATGTTCTCTTATACCTTTAATATCATAATAATTATAATTATTAAACCTTTGTTCATTATTTTCCTATGTCGTTTGTTCATCATAGCATATTACTAATTAATAGCTCTCAGCGGTTTGGTAGTCAAGTTTTGACATAATACACTTGCTGTCCAAGGATTCCAAGTATTTGTAAGAGTGAACATTAATTTTTAAGTTGGTTCCATCGGTTAATATTCAAAATAATGGGGAAAACATATAGATAAACATGATAACAAGATTCCAAATCCATAAGTACACTAAAATAAGTCACAACAAGCTACTAGCCAAATTTGACTGAGAATCGATGCCAAAATCACATGCGTAGGTGGCTGTGGCCGCACGTCACAGCGACTAGGCACGACACAACGACTAGGCGTGCACTGTAACGTGGCCATGGGTCTGCAATTTTGACTTTGGGGCATTGGACAGATTTTTCCAAGTGTGTTTAAGGCTTCTGGGGTTGTGGATCCTTATCTGCATCATGGTTTGGATACGTTTCTACTCAATCAAAAGTTAAAATGCTGGATCTGGTATGCAAACCTTTGGATCCGAGTTTTGACAATTCCTTTAGAGGGTTTTCCTTGCCTTTGGTCCTGTAGGGTCCCTTCTAGTTAAACATGAAGAATCTAGACCATTTAGATTTGTTTATCATTGGGTTTTACTTCTTTCTTTTCATTTACATGGTCTTGGTTTTATTTCGAATCTGATTCAACACCCAACAAAATACATGGGTGCTCACCATTGATGGTGAGGAAGGATTCGATCCAGGGAATCATGAGGCAATGATCCCTTAAGACTTTTAACCATTATGGTGACTCGAAAGGAATCATGAAGGTTAGAAATCGATACCAGCAGTAGTTCTTGTTGATGGTGCTGTCGAAGGTTCGATTCCAATGGTGACTGAGACTCCTTCTTCCTTCTCCTTCCTTTCTCTTTTTCTTCTCCCTTCTCTAAATGCGTTAGAGGTTTCTCCTTACTCTCTCTATATCTCTCTCTCTCTCTCTCTCTCGGTTAGATTTAAGTTGGACCGAATGAAGAGAATAGAGTAGAGACTACTCTATTCACATTGGTAATGGATAGGGTTCTCTAACATGGTAAGTTACAGGATTTTTTCCCTCCTTCCTTATTTCAAAACGTATCTGGTCACAATACTAAGATTGGTTCTCAACCCAATCTAGTCCACAGGTCCCACACATGGTTGGTCACCAACCATGTTTGTAGTTGCTTGCAGCTTGGAGGTCATGTAGCTGGTGTGTAGCCGGACCTCTTGGTTCCCAGTCGGACCTCTCATTTAACTCTTGTTTTGATTCTCTATTCACAAGGGTTTAGTTTGTTTACCTCTATTGGGCTCTGTTGGTCTAGTTCATGTTGGTTTGAACCGTTTATCGTGGTAAGATCTATTATAAAGCTAAAATTTCAAATTTGGACTAAAATTTTGGGTGCGAGTCTTCTAGAGGAAGTATGAGTCTATACCTGTACCTAAACCCCTACTGGAAAGGGTGTAGAAACATAAGGAAATGGCACCACCTATGTCTATCATGTGTATTAATTTAAATAGAGCTGCACCCCAGAGAGATTCCCAGCACCACTCCCATGGACCACCATGCCCTTGCTAAGGTGCTAGCAGTTGCAACATGACCCATGTGCTTGGGCGTCACTCCTATCTGGGTACCCGCTCGTCTCATGGGCCATCATACATGGCTAAATAGATACATCAATATAAATGGGGCTGTACCCTAGCAAAGATCCCAGCACTATATCCATGGACCACCGTGTCCCCACTAAGGTACTAGCAATCAACAACATGACCCGTGTGCCCATGTGTCACCCCTCCCTGGGTACCCGCATGTCACACGTGTCATCATACACAATCAACATTCATCATCCAAAGCATACATAGTTATTATTATGCAAATGCATGCTCAGTTATAACAGTTATTGGGTGGCATATTATAAAGCATAAACAACCATACATAGCAGAAATGTCTTATTACTACGGACCTGACCCCTCACTTGTAGGCACCAAGGGTGCTGCTGAACCATGAAGCTGATAAAAGGCTTCTTCTAATACCGGCATGAGTTTACCTATTTAATTAAATAAATTCATTATGTTGGTTATGTAACTTTTACCCAGCATGGACATGTCCTAGATGTTCAAAAACGGGTCCCAAGATAAGTCGAGAACCCAACGGTTGATCCCTGAAGGTTCTAGCTATGCTGACTGGCTAACTGAGCCAGATATGGATGGAAATTCCAGATGGTACATCCTCTGGTATTTCCCTTTAGCTTATACTTAGAAAAATCATTTTTAAATGAACTGGAGGATGCAAGCGGATGTTGTGTCATCCGGCAAAACCTTTAGATACCTCTTGGTGATAAGGTGAGCTTCTCAGTGAGCTCACAGTAAGTGATACCAAGGCAATGCTGGGTGGTGTTCCTTATGGCTTAACCTCCGGTTACTTATAAGCTTACCGGCCTATGTACACAGAGCCTTTGGTGATATCCAGAGGATATGCCTCCAGTAAGGAGACTCCTGATCGGGCCCAGAAACCAGACTCACACTAGGGTTTTGGTCTCAACTTGGGGAGCTTTGACTCCCCACTACTCCAACCTTTATTCCAGTTCATGGGAAACATTTTCCCAACCAAAGGGGAGCAGCTGGAGTCATCAACGACCCATTTTATCCCATTCATGGAGGTGGGTGAACAAACTAACATTCTAGGGTTTGGTTTGGTCTCATTTATGGTGACCATTAATGGTAAAGTAACCATCACTAGGTCTACCATCAATGCTGAAGGAAAGAAAGAAGGAGAGATGGACTTACCTCCTAAGAAGACAAGCTATGGCTTGAGCTTAAGCTCCCACACTCCTCTAAGGCCTTCTTTTATTAATCCCGAGGTCTAAAGAGTAAAAGAAGGGGACCAAAGTCCCCAATTTATCGAATCCCAAGGAGAGAGAGAGAGTGTCTCACACACTTGACTCCCGCATACGAACCGAGGGTAGGCAACCGGGTGGTGTTCCATTTGGTAAATCCTCCGGTTGGGAAAAACTATGGCCTCTTGATTGGATGAATGGCCTCGAAGCATTGGGATGCACATTGGGCCACCCAAAGTCCTTCATTGTACAAAAATTATCATGTTTGCATAGAGAGACTTACCTAAGACTTGGATGCATCCATTGGATCTGTGTTGGGTACTCTGTTCGTCAATGTGGGAAGACCTGGCATAGGAGGAATCCCAGTTAGCAATGGATTCTGGATGTGGGTCTTACTGCCCCCCAACTTAAAAGAATTTCGTCTCCGAAATTAGAGCGTACCTATTTGTTAGAATAAATACGGGTACTTTTCCCACATCTCATTTTCACCTTCCCATGTGGCTTCTTCAATGGTGTAGCTACGCCAATGGACCTTTATATAAGGGATGGAACCATTCTGCAGCTGTTGGACCTTCCTGTCCAAAATTGCTACTGGCTCCACTGTGCATGACAAGCCCGGTCTATACGAGGAACCTCAACACTCAAAATGTGGGATGGATTATGAAGGTACTTCTTAAAGAGAGAGATGTAAAATAGTCATGAACTTCAGATAATGTTAAAGACAAAGCCAACTAATAAGCCACCTTTTTGCTTTTCATCAAGATCTCAAAAGGACTAAAGTATCTAGGACTCAATTTCCCTTTCTTTCCAAAGCATCGAATGCCTCGATGGGGCGATACCTTAAAGAAAAATTTGTCCCCAACTTGGAATTCTAAGTCTTTAAGACACATCTGCATAGCTTTTTTGCCTACTCTGAATTGCCTTTATCCTTTCCTTGATTAGATCCACTTTATCACAAGTATCCTGGATAATATCTGGCTCTAGTATTCTGTGCTCTCATACTTTATCCAATACAGAGGTGTCTTGCATCGTCTACCATATAATACCTTTTATGGAGCAGTGCCAATGGTAGCCTGAAAGCTGTTGTTGTAGGCAAATTCCATCAATGAAAGGTATTTATCCCAGCTGCCCTTGAAGTCCAAGGTGTAAGCTCAAAGCATGTCCTCTAATATCTATATACTACGCTCTGACTGTCCATCTATTTCTGGGTGGAATGCTATGCTGAACTTCAACTGTGTTCCCATTGCCTTCTGCAAATTGTCCCATTGCTTGGATGTAAATCTCGATCTTTGCTCGATACAATGTTTTTTGGTACCCCATGTAACCTCACTATGTTATCCACATAAAGCTTGGCCAATCTGTCCATGGTGTATTATGGTTGGACAGCTATGAAATGGGCGACCTTAGTTAGACGGTCCATGATTACCCAAACTGCATTGACATTGCTCAGAGTCAAAGATAATCCGGTCACAAAATCCATGGTGATATAATCCCATTTCCATTTCAGAATCAGCAACGGCTGCAGTAAACCCGGCAGTCTCTGATGATCAGCTTTGACTTGCTAACAAGTAAGGCACGTGTACACAAATCTTGCTGCTTCAGCCTTCGTACCTCACCATTAATATGATTTCTTCAAGTCTTTGTACATTTTGGTGCTACCAGGATGAATTGTGAAAGGAGAGGAGTGTGCTTCAATCAGGATGTATTCCTTCAAATCCTTAGCACTCTCTGGCACACATATTCTCCCTCTATATTTGACCATGCCCATGCCATCTATAGAGAAATCTGGGTCCTATTTTCCTTTCTCAAGGTCATGCTTGAGACTCTTCAGATGAGCATCACTGTTGATGACCTCTTTGATCTCATCCATTAAGGTAGACTGGATGGTTAAGGCATTGAGCAGCCCAACTGTTGTCTCTACCCATTCTGAGACGACATTATCTGTTGTATAGGGTTCAATAGTCGAAGGAGGTTCAAGAACCAGTGTATGGGCCATGTTGCACCCTTTCTTGCGTTCGGATGGCTCAAGGGTTTCCCCTTCTACCATAACCATCGCCTTTTGGATCAAAGCATCTGCCACCACATTGGCCTTATCGGGATGATACTTGATGATACAGTGGTAGTCCTTCAACAACTCTAGCCATCTTCGCTGCCTCATATTCAGTTCTTTCTAGTTGAACAGGTGCGTCAGACTTCTATGATTTGACATTATACTGAATGCTTCCGAGTATAGGTAATGCCACCATATTTTCAAGGTGAAGACGACCGCTGTGAGTTCTAGATCATGGGTAGGATAGTTCTTCTCATGAACCTTTAGTGGTCTTAAGGCATAAGCAATCACTTTATCTTCTTGCATAAGGACATAGCCTAAACCATACTTAGATGCATCAGTATATACTGTAAATGAGGCTTTACCAAAAGGAATAGTCAAAACGGGTGTATAGACAAGTTTCTGCTTCAGTTTTTGGAAACTTTCCTTGCACTTGTCTGTCCAAACAAATTTCTCCCCTTTCCTTGTTAACCCAGTCAAAGGTACTGTGATGGGGGATAAATCTTCAGTGAAGCGTCTGTAGTAGCCAGCTAGTTTCAGGAAACTTCTAACTTTAGTGACTATCTTTGGCGTACTCCATTTCATAACTACACTGACTTTACTAAGGTCCACTACCAAACCTTTGGTTGAGATAAAGTGACCCGAAAAGGCCACCTTCTTGAACCAAAACTCACACTTCTTGAATTTGGCATACAACCACTCTTGTCTTAGCTTTTGTAAGGCTAGTCGGAGATGTTCAGCATGGGTAGCACTATCTGGTGAGTAGATAAGTATGTCATCAATGAAGACGATGACAAACTTGTCTAGGAACTCGTGGAATATCCTATTCATTAGTTCCATGAAAGATGATGGGGCATTCGTTAACTCGAAGGACATCACCAAGAACTCGAAGTGTCCATACCTCATTTTGAATGCTGTTTTGGGAATATCACTTCTTTTGATCTTTAACTGGTAGTAGCCTGAACGGAGATCGATCTTAGAAAAGACACTAACACCCTCCAATTGATCAAATAGATCATCAATCTTGGGAAAATGATACCGATTCTTGATGGTGAGTTTGTTCAGATTTTGATAATCTATACACAGATGGACACTTCTATCCTTCTTCTTTACAAATAAAACTGGGGCTCCCCAAGGTAAAATACTGGGTCTGATGAAACCCTTATCAAGCAACTCTTGGAGCTGTTGTACCTTGAGTTCTTTCAACTTGGTGGGGGCCATTCTGTATGGGGCCTTAAAGGCTGAATCTGATCCCTGGATGAGATCAATGACAAACTCCGTCTCTCTATCGAGTGGTAGACCCGGTAACTCCTTAGGAAACATGTTTGGGAATTCACAAACCACTAGCACATCTTTTAACTTTCGTAACTCAGCTTTTGTATCCAAGACTGACACTAAATAACTCTCACATCCTTGGTGCAACAGTTTGGAAGCTTGTAGTGTCAACAAAATTAGCTTACGACGTTTCTTGGTTGTGTCGCCTGTGAACACTACTATCTCCCTGTCAATAGGTTGGAATAGGATTTAACGTCTGGAACATAAAACGTTGGCATGATGTTTGGCTAGCCAGCCCATGCCCAAGATTACATCAAAATCTTTTATCTAAAGGCTAACTAGGTTAGCCTCCATTGTTTTACTCTCTATCAGAACTTCGCACAGCCCATAATAAGTGTCTAGGCCGACCTTGGATCCCATAGGTGTATGTACCACCAACTCACAGATCATCTTACTAGGTGGCATTCCCAATTTAACGACAAAAGCAGGGGATACAAATGAATGTGTAGCCTCAGAATCAAGTAGTACTCATGCAGGTGTATCGAAAATAAGGAGTGTACCTACACATGCATTTATTCAAGTATTACAACACACCATGCAAATAATGCTTTCTTTATAACTTTAAGGGGCTGTTTGTTAAAACTTCAACTCTGGGATTCTTACTTCTGGTTCAAATTTCTACTCCAACTTCAAAAGGATTCAGGAGTATATAGGAGTAGAAACATGTTTGTTAACTTAATTTAGTCATGAACTCAAAAATAGTATTGTTGGGTGATGAATGGTGGCACTAGTGGTGAATGGTGATGGTTGTTGATGGTGGCAGTGGGTGGGGGGTGGTGGTGAAGGGTGGCGGTGGGTGGGTGGTGGTGGTGGAAGGTGGTGGCGGTGGTGGTGGGTGATAGTTGGTGGACGTGGTGGGTGGTGGTGGCGGTGGTTGGTGGTGGATGGTGGTGGCGGTGGTAGTTGGTGGTGGCGGTGGTGGGTGGTTGGTGGTGGTGGCGACGGGGGTGGTGGTGGTGGCGGTGGTGGTGGGTGATAGTTGGTGGTGGTGGTGGGTGGTGGTGGTGGTGGTTGGTGGCTGGTGGTGGCGGTGGTGGTGGGTGATGGTGGTGGTGGTAGGTGGTGGTGGCGGTGGTTGGTGGCTGGTGGTGGTGGTGATGGTAGGTGGCGGTGGTTGGTGACCGGTGACTGGTGGTGGTGGCGATGGTAGGTGGCGGTGGGTGGTGGCAGTGTAGTGGTGGTGGTGGTGGTGGCGGCAGTGGGTGGTGGAGGGTGGTGGCGGTGGTGGGTGGTGGCTGGTGGCTGGTGGGTTGTGGTGGTGGTAGTGGTAGTTGGTGGTAGTAGTGGTGTGGGGTAATTTTTACTCCAAAATTGTGCTCTGAAGTCGAAAAGCATCTATTTGATGCTCCAAAAAATTAGATTCTAGAGCTCATTTGGAGCCGGTTCACTCATGGATTCTCCAGAAGTCCGAACGGGGTTACCAAACAAGCTTCTACTCCATTTATGCTCAAGAAGTCAGAATCCAACTTCTGGAGTGTTACCAAACACCCCCTAAAATACCTTTGACTACTCCTGGAGAACCCTCAGCATCCTCTGTAGATTGGGCAAAGACCCTGCCTTGTGTTGGCACTGGTGCCTTCCTTGCGGTGGGACATGCTCTGGAAAAGTGTCTCATGTTGTCACAACTGCAGTATAAGCCATAGGGCACAGATGATGCACTAGAGGCAGTAGGTTTGGGCTGGATTGGCTTGGGAGCAACAATGGTTAGCCTGCTTTGGATGTTGCAAGTTGAATGAAAGTAGGCTTGACCGCTGGAGGGGTGGATGAAAGCGTGCTGGATGAACTTGGGTATTGTACATGGAAAGGTTTTGTATTAGGGCGGTTGTCCACATAACTAATGGCCCTTTTGTAGCCCTGTTCGTTCTGCTTATACCCATCTTCTGCCCTCTTGTTTGCTTTGCATGGCATCACTGTATTCTGTCAAAAGCATGGACTCCATGATCACTTTCAGATCTCTTCTTAAACCTTGTACAAAACGCCTCAATTTTGGCTCTTCCTCCCTCATAAAAACAGGGGAGAAGTAAAAGAACTCTTCAAACTTCTACTGGTATGCCTCAACAGTTGAGCTTCCTTGGGAATGGTTGAAGTACTTAAGTTCTTCCCTGTCACTGAAGCTTTGGGGAAAGAAGTTCTTGTAGAAAGCCTCCTTGAATATCTACCATGTTATTTCTCCATGGCGCCTCTACAAAGTGGGCTGAATTCCCTTCCACCAGTCATAGGGTACTCTTTCCAATTGGAAGGTGACACACAACAACTTTTGTGCCTCACTACACATCAGCGTTTCAAGGGTTTTCTCCATAGCTTGAATCCATATAGTTGGCTCCATAGGATTGTTCCCAACTCCTATGAACTTCAATGGATGCCGGTGTTGAAAGTTGCTCATCACTTTTGCTGCGTCTACCTGTGGCTGCAATTGTATCCCAGCCATATCTGGGTGTGATTGAGCTTGAGGCAAGGGTACTTCCATAGCTGGTGCTGGTGGTACACCTCCACCTGGTGCCTGTCATTGAGCTTGAGGTGCTCTTTGGATGGCTTCCATCAATCCCACAAAGGTTGCAGCCGTGATCTTTTGTTGTTCCTCCAAGTTCATTACTAGGCCTCCCATAATGGCCGTCATATCAGCCATTGTTAGCACGGGAGGTGCTTGTGGGAGATCAGTGTATGGTGGAGGTGGTGGAGGTGCAGGTGGTGGAGAGTTGGAACCCCCATGCCCAACACTCGCCTCATCATCTAGTGGAAGAGGCAAATTCATGCGGTGCCCTCTCAATTCTCTCCTTGGAGGCATTTCTTGATGTGGTTGGTAGGAAAAAATCTGAAAATGCCTGTGCGTTGGTACTATCCGCATAGCCAATAACCATAGCAATGATATAGTTGATATAACATGATATTATATAAATAGGGCAATAATGTAGCACCACAAAAATCTCCAAGCTTTTATACACTGTGCACAATCCCTACTGAGGCGGAGGCAAGGTTTTTGGGGCTGGAACATCTGGTTGGGATCCTCTGATTAGGTTCCCCCAAACTTAAGAAATAATCGGTGGGAAGATCCGGGAGCAACCATCCGGTTTAGCCTCCGGCTTAGGCCTTGAACCTCTCTGGAAGTGAAGTGGAGGCAATGACGGATGTTGCATCCTCCGGTTATGAAAACATCCGATTCATTTAGGCTTAAATGACCCAACTTCCTGAGAGTCATTCGACAACAAGGACGGATGGTATACCATCTAGATCAACACTTAGAAAATTTAAACCCTAGCTCCTTAGATGTACCGAGGGCACAAAGCGGAGGTTTGGTTCCTTCGGTTGCCTAACTGCCTCTGGTAATTTGGGCGACAAAATTACAAATCTTCATGACTCTTGGCATATCTGAAAGAGGTGTCTAGAGGCAGGGTTTAAGTTACCGGACCTCCGGTCCTACGGAATTGAGACAGTTATAAATGGCTCGTGGGTTCTCATTTGAAACCCACCATTGTTCATTTTCTAGAGGGAAGGAGAAAATACTCTCCACTTAGCATTCTCAAGGCATTTCCACCCTGGTATTGGTGATTCTTCCAGCGGCGTTGGTGTATCATCGTTCCCCAAAACCTTAAGGTGAGTTTTCTCCACTCTTTCTTCCATTCCTTTGATTTCTGCCATACCCCAGGGTTTTCTTTTTTCTTGGATTCTCATTTTGGTCTAAGAAGGGAAGGTACCCTAAGATATTTCCCTTTTCAGTATCTCTACTTGGTGGGGTACTGGCCTATCCTTTAGGGGCTGACTTATTGTCCATGGTAACCGGAGCCACCGTGCTCAGTTCTCTATTCGTGATGTAACCTTTTACTAACTTTTTTACCTTGTGCATTTTACAGACTATATGGCTCTACGTAATAGGGAAGGTAGGGCCAATCCACCCCAATGATATGACCATGCCTAATTCAACTCATACCAGTCTAGTCAAAACTGGACCAAATTTGGTACTGTTGATGTAGAGGCCAGGAGGTACATGGTCTTTGAGGATCTCGGCCGCTTTGCCACTTAGCAGCACTTTGAGGATGTAGGTTGGGCACCTATCTTGTGCATTAGTGATAATGTTTATCCCAACTTGGTGTGCCTTTTCTTTTGCAACTTGGGGCACAGGTGGATGAGGGCGGCGTCTTACACCTTACCAGTAAGGTGAAGGGCATGCACATCAGATTGGCCATTGCCAGCCTAGCCACGCTACTAGGCATATCTGTTGAGGGGTATCAGATGTACCATGGGCCACATGAGGCTATAGATTGTACAGATGATAGATGGTATCTCATTCGAGAGACTCTCATCCGCCCTATTAGGTTGAGTGACCTGGATGGCAACATAGAACCAGACCTCTATACCATCCCTAGGGTAATCAGTCGGATTGTGCAGCATGACATACTACCTAGGGCTGGACACAGGGACAAGTTAAATATTTTTCCATCTACGTGACTTATAGTGTCTACTAGGGAGAGCAATAGTGTCTCCTGCACATTATCTTACAGCACATCCAAGGTAAGCTTCCTTATGGTCGCCTATTGTCCAGCATCTTTACACATTTTGGAGTGGAGACGGCCGGCGAGGAGATCAATTATGGTAAGGAGTCTTCTTCCCCTTTTGGCTGGACCTCTATTATCAAGATGAAGCTTCATGAAGTAGTGATGATCATTCTTGAGCTTGAGGCCATAGGGAGACCAGAGCTGAGGGCACATCTCCAACAGCCAGTGGCTCGTAGAGTAGTCTCCAGACCCGATAGTAATGATGAGATGGATGTCCCTGGGGGACAAGGGGCTTTTACTTCTGCAATAGCCGATAGGCCTCGTGGTTGCATGGCCCACATAGAGGGGATGTTCACTACTTTCCAAACTTAGTTAGAGGAGCTGAAGGCAAGTCAATAGTCTATCCTTACTGAAATGGGCAACATAAAGAGCCCCTAGTAGACCATTTCCCAGACTTAGGCTGATTTCTCTACTAGGTTGGGTCGGGTAGAGACCGACGTGGGATATATTAGGAATGTTATGATCTCGGCTAGGAATCTATACCATTATGTCAGGCACGGACCTTCTTTATTAGCTGGCCAATAGAGTTGTTCCTTACTTCCCCCCTGCTATTGATCCCTAGAGACCATACTTTTTGTTTTCTCTGCTTTTATACTTGTAATTATTGTTCAGCTTTCTCTTTTTGTACTAGGGGGATAATGGCTTGGTTTTTGAATTGTATCTCCGAGCATTGAAATTTTTGTACATGACACATGTAGGGTAATTGCCTGGGTTGTCGACTGTACCCAAATTTGTACTTGTCATATATATATATATATATATATATATATATATATATAGTTCTCATTTGATATTGTGGATTATTCTCTTCATTACTTCTTGTAATGTGGTGTGTACTATATTATTGTTTTCCCTACACACTAATGTTGGTTCGTACATGTCTTTTAGTTTATTACTAAGCATCAGTCATTGGCACAAGAAAACACATGTGCAGGGAAAATCCGTAGGTAGAATCAGAGTAGTTGTGCTTTAATACTAGCATTGTCATAGCCCATTCTAGGAATCGAGCGTAATATCTGGGTCGACCCACAAGATAACCCAAATACTTCCAGCAATCGACAGCCACAATGATCTACCATACAAATTCAACAGTATGCATAAACAATAACCACAACAATAAAGAAAGAGACAAAATAATAATAGCAAAAGCACTAATAAATGACAGATGCCAACTAAGTGATATCATTTCATAAAGTAAGGTAACTTTTATGAATTTCACATCACATTGTTCTTCACAAATACTATCATATCTTATATACAAATCCCCAAATCAAAGGAGAAAATTTGTAACATTTTTCGGATAGGTTTCATTGTATATTTATGTTAGAGTCAAAGTATGAAAGGAAAAGTATAGAGAGGGATGCATCAAGCGTAGACGCAATCGCTGCAGGTGCACCCTCGCCATGCTCTCCCATAGAAACCTCAACACCGGCCACATCGCTCACCAGTAAAACCTCTATAAAGTTAGCTATAGAATAATCACCTGCATCAACATCTAGAAAAGAAGTATCGATACAAAGGTGAACTCCCATCCCTGCTCAGTGAGAAGTCAATTGTCACATGCATGCAACATTCAATGAAATGAAATAAGTTCATTAATTAAGTCTTTGGACAAATGTTCTACTTGGTATCATACTGAGATTTGGCCAGCGCTTTTGGTCCATCCTACGGTCCCCTAGCCTCCAATTCTCATATATTGGGCAAGGTTGAAGCAAATTACACTACCCCGGACCGTTAAACAACTTTTACAAGCGAATCCCCTTTGTCAGACCCCAATTCTGGACTAACCAGTGGTGTGATGAACCGTCATGAGAACCAACGGTTCAAACCAGGATCTCGTATAGGCTGTGCTAACCATGTTAAACCAAAACATATTCCACATTAATCAGAGATAATAAAGTAAATAGCGAAAGTCTTAGTAATAATGAACTGAGGTCTAACATGATAAATAATTAAATAATCCAGTTATCTCTAAGTAACCAAAACATAATTAATACCTATTACAAGTATCAAAATATGAAAATAAAATACTAAGTATAATCATGGTGGAAACACTCGCTTGACGAGTCATATTCGTCCTCCACAGCTTGCACATCCATAGCCGCCACATGTCCATACGTTGACGCATTGATATAATCTTCGACAGTAATACCTGCAACATCAGAAACTAAAAAGAATTGTGCGCACGAGGGTCAGCTCTCCAACTTAAGATCAGTAAGTGAACAAAACAATGCGTAAACATATGCATGCATTTAATTCATCTCTTTGGTCTGATTTGAAAGTTTGCAATGTGCTATAGAAAGGATTGGCGGCCACTGCACCTCCATACACTAGTGTGTGAATCCCCACAATGGATCAAACACCATTGCCATCCCACATGCACCCACCATGGAATAGAGACATAGCTAAAGTGTCCGGATCACATACCGCCAACACTTCCCCTGATGCCCTATCCATACCCACGTAAGCCCCTATTGACAATGGCTTGCAAACTGGGCTCGCAACTAACCAATCTTAATGCCATCCAGTGTATCCAAGGCCTAACCCTAGCATCCCTCAATACGTCCACAGAGATAGAGCTAAGGCCCCCCGATAGAGTCAAAGACCACACGGTCTGAGACCACCTCCCCTGATGCCCTATGACGTAATAGTTCTGCTAAGGTAATGGCGATATGACCATGTCAGTGGGCAAGACTTGAGTAGAGATAGAGCTAGAGTCTGGTGACCAGGCTGAACCACAATACCACATCCTCCCCCTGATGCTCCACTCGCATCAAGCACAGTAACCACACACATAATCACATGCCTATTCCTAGCATCATCATCATCATGTTATAAATAGACAGAAGTAAGTATGCATGAATAGCAATAATAGTAATATTGGATGACATGTGAGATGGACATTACAAGCATACAAGCATAGAAACATTCATTCCATTGGACAAATAAAGTAAAATAATTTGTTATTATCTAATTAGTTTAGGTCTTGTTCCCTCATCTTTGATTGATGTTTGTTCCTCTCTCAAGCTTTGAAAGTCACTTTGAATCTATTGGGAACCTAAACAATTAATGTATTTAAGTTAGGGTTCAAGTTTACCAAGTTACGATAGTCAAAAACCATATCTGGTCTCAAAATATACTTACTGTTATCGTATGGTCGATACCCAATGGTTGTTCCTATGGTCACAATATATGCTGCCATACGACGTACGGTCGATACCCTATGGTCGCAGTATATGTGACCGTACCTGCGACCATATGTTTCGGTTGGAAATCTTCCGTCGATCCACGCTCTGAATGACCTGCAATCACAGAGATGAGACAAAGGAGTTGGGCACCTAAGCCCCGGGTACACTCCGATGCCTAAGTTAGATTCCCAAGGTAAACAGTCAAGAGATAGCAGAAAGCTATCTCCAGTTTAAAGAGTGGGACGATGAGAGAGTTTGAGCGTGTGAGAGGGATGAATAATAATAGCTTGTAACTTAGGATTTACCTTGAGGGATGGCCTCTACTTATAGATTGTGAAGAAGCATGGAAGTACCAGGACTCAGGGGAGTAGACTGCCAATAGGATTGTCACGTGTCGCTCTGTGGGACACTCATGTGGTAGACTCCGAGCAGGAGTCGGAGACCTTAGCCAAGGAAGCTAGGTCAGTCAGCTCTGGGACTGACATGTGTCAAAGTGTGAGTAATGTCCGACCAAAATAGTTGGTGTCGTATCAGATTGAGAGAAGGACTCCCCGGAGGTAGCATAATCACAATGGGACTCTGGCTTCCGACTAAGAACCGTAGCCGAGTAGGACTATAACTGCGAGCGCTACCCGAGAGGCCAGACGCATGAGAGGCCGTATGCATGACAGGCCGAATGCATGATGCCGAGTGCGAGACACTCCGAGCGCTCAGACTCCGAAGGCACAACTTGACACGTGTAAGATTAAAAATAGAAGAGATTTTTCCCTCTTAACAGATGCCCCTTGCACTGTCGGATGCAATGAATTCGATAGTGCAACAAGTTAGCCGTTGAGAAAACCTGCGTCTATGAGGCCGATTGCAAGATTGATGGCTACATTGAATGACTCCGGGTGCTCCTGAGTGGAGGCGGTTGCATCAACCGTCTGCACGATTGATTGAGGCGCGGGGCTCTAGGTGTAAAACTCGGGTTCCGTAAACATGATCGACCGTCGATCTTTTAATTTGATGCGGATCGACCCTTGATCCGACGGTCACCAGGAGGAGGTGTTCCTCAAGAAGGAGCGCCATTAACTGTCGCTCGTCTTCGAATCTGTCGAATGCATAGAATGGCTGAGACTGAAGCGACACGGATCGACATATTGATCCGACGGTTATCGGGAGGCTACATGCCTCGAGGAGAAGCATCATCATTACGCATGACGTCAGACTGTCACGTCGCGTCCGACGCGCGGTAGACGACGACCAATGGTGCTAAAGCAGGTGTTTGGAACCCGAAGAGATGGTTCACGGTCACAGGGCCTATAATTTATTCAACCATTTGCTTCAGTTGCAACCGGAGTTTCATCAGAGCACTCGGAGTCTAGTCGAACTTCCCCATTTTTGATCTTTGCTTCTGCAGTCGGAGTTCGATTTCTTCCAACCAGTAAGTCTCCTCACATTTCCTTTCTTGTTTGTTCATGCTTAGTAGCTTTTCTTCCAATAGTATTACCTTTTCCGGTAGAGTGAGAATGAGTGAGAAAATGGCCCTTTCCTGAACTTCTTCTTCTTCTGAGGGATCATCCTCCTCCAGGGAAGGATGGTCTGCTACCTCCAAGGCTTCCAATATGGTTTTAGAGGAGGAACTTGAGAAGAGTTCCTTTGAGGCCGAAGAGCGTGGTCGTCCTGCGGGCCCCATGGCTCAACGGGCTTCTCGTTAGAGAGGCGGCCGACCGTCAGTAACTGCATTCGGCACCGTCCCAGCATGGAAGGTGCCAAGTAAGATCAAAACCGAAGCAGCTTTGTTATCGGTCTGCCGGGCATACCAGCTCGTAGAGCCAATGATGAATGTCCGTGTTTGGCTCCTAACCTCCGATGAGCGGGCCTGTACTGTGAACACGTCGGAGATTTATGTGTACGAACACACCCTGAAGTCTGGGCTCCGGTTTCCCCTTCATCCATTAGTTGTAGAAATTCTTCAAACCTACCGCATCGCCCCCTCCCAGCTTGCTCCGAACGGGTGGCGATGCATTTTTGCCTTCATCATGTTCGTCCGTCGACTGGGTTAGACTTCGACCTTGAACTTGTTTCGGTCGGTCTTCCAGTTGGCCAGTCTGACCGAGGCCCGAGCTATGACCGGGTGGTATTTTTTTAGCCAGAGGGGCGGAAAGAAGCTTCCAGCTATCACCCAAAAGCCTTCCTCCATCCATGGGTGGAAGGATAAATTTTTCTTCGTGGGTCCTCCCACGGACGGCTCGGCTCTTCCTCTGTCGAACGTTTGGCTGGTGGTCGATGCCACGGGGTTCAACAAAATCCCCTTCCTGACGATGAAAGAGAGAAGGGCTCAGCGCAAGATGATGGCCGGGAAGACTGTGCGCCTCTCCGACCTTGCGGATCCCATGCAGTTGGCCGAGCACGGTCTCCTCGGTGAGTTTAATAACATTAGGACTCAGACTATGTACTGCTGCTATCTTGATATTGTCACTAACTATTTTTTCCTTGTAGTGAACTTCAAAGACGATAAGATCGTTGCCCGGATCATGGCTAAGCGGACGGCCGAGGCCTCAAAGGGGGCTCAGCCGGCTGGCGGGCAGGAGGACACACCTCCATGGAAAAAACCGAGGACCACGGTCGAGGAAAAGGGCAAGGGGCCCATGCCCGAGGGGCCACCAAAGAAGAAGATAAAGTCGGCCGCGGAGCTTTCGGCCGACATATATAAGACAAGGCCGGCCCCTAGGCTCGGTCGTCAAGAGGAGACAACGGCGGGGGCTGCGACGAAGGAAGTCCAGCCCCTTCAGGTGGTCACTGCGAAGGAGACCAAGGCTGATCAGGGCGCGGTGACGCCTGCGGCGAAGAGGGCTGCCGAGAGCCCGAAGGTGGTTGATCTGACCGGGGCCATTGGGGCCTCCAAGGAGGAAGCCAGGCACGTGGCCCGTCAGAGGGGTGAAAAACAGGTGGCTCTGAAGGTACCCTTCTCTCCTGCGCTCGGTCTGAAGTCGACGGACTCAGTCTTCAAGAGCACAAAGGTGGCTAGAATCATAGTCACCGAGGGACGCCTCCCAGCGGACATAGCCTTCACCTCCGACTTGTCAAACGAGGAGGTCTACAGACGAGCATTCACAGCGTGCAGTCAGGTAATATTCGGAGTCTTCATTTCTTTCTTTTTTATTCATGTTCATTTTCTGAGTGGTCCCTTTTGTGCAGATGCGCAATCTTCTGGCCGAGGTCAGTGAGCGGGCTGCTCGGGCCTTCTTTGACCTTGACGAGAAGGTGGTCTTGGAGATCTCCCTATGCGAGGCTCTGAAGGCTACCGAGGAGAATCTGACCAACCAATCCTCGGAGTTCAAGGGCCTCATTGTAGAAAAGGTCGCCCTCTAGGCGTCGCTGGACAAAGCCGAGGCCGCCCTTGGCGAAGAGCATAAGAGAGTGCATTCGTCAGAGGAAAAGCTTCGGTCATCCGAGGACAAGCGGCAGAAGGTCGAGGAAGATCTGTAGGCTGAGCAGCAGGCAAAGCTGGCGCTGGAGGAGAAGCTTAAGAAGTCCGAGGAACAAGCCATGGTTGCTAAGGAAGCGTTGAATAAGGCCGAGGAGGATCACCGGGAGGCCTTGTCTCGAGCTGTCGCCGAATACAAGTCTTCGGCTCAGTACGAAGAGGACGTCGACGAGGCCGCCTGTGTGTACTTTGAGAGGGGGTCAGGTATTTGAGGGAACAATTAGCGGATAAGGGTGCCCTCAAGATAAACTGGTCTGAGATCCCAATTGTAGCCCAGATTGATGGGTTGGAGCCCTCGGATCCTATGGAGACCCCGCTCGATGCTGAGGAAGTCCTGGTGGAGCCGAAGGCTGACCGAATGCTAGAGGACGATCTTCCCCCCTACGAAGTGCCGCAGACGCCGCTCGTGGAGCTCTCGAACCTTACACTGCCAGCCGAGGATCAAGCAAATCCGGCCGCTGAGGAGAAGCGGTTTTGAAGAGACCACTTGTATAATTTTTTTTAACTGTATATTTGTACCCCTGCCCTTCTAGGGCCTTGATCAATAAACATCCATTTTTTTTGTATATCTGTTGTCTGCCAATGTTTTCTACTCGGCCTTCGGTAGGCCAAGAACACTTTAAGTAATGAAAGTAGCTAGGGCTGGTAGTTTGTAGTAGAGTCCGAAAACGAACGATGTCGAATCTGGCCGCGGACATTCCATAGAAAAATGGCTAAGGCATTGTTACATTTGTTGTCTTGACTGCGTCTTACCCCGGAAGTGTTGTCGGCTTGGCGCTTAGGCTGGCCGAGGGCACTTAAGTATATCCGTGCAGCACGACATTTGGGAGACGAGTATGGTTTGCCCCAGCCGGGCTACTGATGTCCGATCACGTAGTTAGAGCGATGTTATGTGCTGTCGGAGTCGGCGTGTAGGCCGTGGTGGGCAGACACGAGCATGGTCTGCATGCTACCATGGCCTGCTTGTGGACCATGATAGGTAGATACGAATGCGGCCTTCATGCCACGGTGGTCGGAAGGTACGAGTATGGTCTTCATGTTACCTTGGTCTTCTTGTAGACCGTGGTAGGAAGATACGAGTGTGGCCTTCATGCTACCATGGTCTGCTTGTGGACCATGGTCAGAAGGTACGAGTATTGTCTTCATGCTAACTTGGTCTACTTGTTTACCGTGGTAGGAAGATGAGTGTGACCTTCATGCCACCATGGTCTGCTTGTGGACCATGGTCGGAAGGTACGAGTATGGTCTTCATGCTACCTTGGTCTGCTTGTGGACCGTGGTAAGAAGATGAGTGCGACCTTCATGCACCATGGTTTGCTTGTGGACCATGGTTGGAAGGTACGAGTATGGTCTTCAAGCTACCTTGGTCTGCTTGTGGACCATGGTAGGAAGATGAGTGTGACCTTCATGCCACCATGGTCTGCTTGTGGACCATGGTCGGAAGGTACGAGTATGGTCTTCATGCTACCTTGGTCTGCTTGTAGACCGTGGTAGGAAGATGAGTGTGACCTTCATGCCACCATGGTCTGCTTGTGGACCATTGTCGAAAGGTACGATTATGGTCTTCATGCTACCTTGGTCTGCTTGTGGACCGTGGTAGGAAGATGAGTGTGACCTTCATGCCACCATGGTCTGCTTGTGGACCATGGTCGGAAGGTATGAGTATGGTCTTCATGCTACCTTGGTCTGCTTGTGGACCATGGTAGGAAGATGTGTGTGACCTTCATGCCACCATGGTCTGCTTGTGGACCATGGTCGGAAGGTACGAGTATGGTCTTCATGCTACCTTGGTCTTCTTGTAAACCGTGGTAGGAAGATACGAGTGTGGCCTTCATGCTACCATGGTCTGCTTGTGGACCATGGTCGAAAGGTACGAGTATTGTCTTTATGCTACCTTGGTCTGCTTGTGGACCGTGGTAGGAAGATGAGTGTGACCTTCATGCCACCATGGTTTTCTTGTGGACCATGGTCGGAAGGTACGAGTATGGTCTTCATGCTACCTTGGTCTGCTTGTGGACCGTGGTAAGAAGATGAGTGTGACCTTCATGCCACCATGGTCTGCTTGTGGACCATGGTCGGAAGGTACGAGTATGGTCTTCATGCTACCTTGGTCTGCTTGTGGACCGTAGTAGGAAGATGAGTGTGACCTTCATGCCACCATGGTATGCTTGTGGACCATGGTCGGAAGGTACGAGTATGGTCTTCATGCTACCTTGGTCTGCTTGTGGGCCGTGGTAGGAAGATACAAGTATGGTCAAAATTTGACCTATGTCTGTGTGTGATCAGTTGGGCCAAAAGGAATGGCTAAGAAACAATTGCTGAGATGACTGAGCTATATGTGCCATTCTGTATTAAAATGGAAATAAGCGGATGCCCTCTTGGGGTCCGGTATACAACTGAGAAAAAAAAATGACAAATCTGTAAAAAGTTGCTGATTAATGATAATATTTTTGAAGGTTGGTGGCATGCCATGTCCTCGAAATTTCTTCACCATCCATAGTGGTCAGCTTGTACGAGCCCGGACGTCCTGTTCTGAGCACGCGATACGGTCCTTCCCAGTTTTTGGCCATCTTCCCTTGATTTGTGGGATCGGAGACTGCCGTTTTTCTAAGGACAAGATCTCCGACTTTAAATTGTTTTGGTTGGACTGTCTTGTCGTATTGACGGGCTGTCGCCTGCTGGTAACTTGCCATTCGGAATGCTGCCGATTCCCTTACATCTTCGAGGTTGTCGAGGTTCATCCGTAGATCTTCAGAGTTGGTGTGTTCGTTGAAGTTCAGCATCCGAAATGTTAGATGGAAGACTTCAACGGGGACGACTGCCTCCGTGCCGAAGGCAAGCATGAAGGGTGTCTCTCCCGTGGGCGTTCGGCTGGTCGTCCTATACAACTAGACGATACGTGGTAACATATCCACCCACTTTTCTTTTTGGTCTTCTACCATATTTTCAGGCCGCACACTATTGTTTTATTGGTGGCCTCGGTCTGGCCGCTTGTCTGTGGATGTCCGACTGATCCAAATCAATGGTCTATTCGGAATTCTTCGCAAAAGTTTGCGAAGGATGCGTTGGCGAACTGAGTGACATTGTCAGTCACAAGGACTCTCGGCACGCCGAACCTGTACACAACCGAGTGTCTGAAGAACTGCTCCACTTTGGAGGTATCGATCTTGGCTACGGCTTCTACTTCGATCCATTTGGTGAAGTAATCAATGGCCACGATGACATATTTCCGCTGATAAGTGGCCTGGGGGAAGGGCCCCATGATGTCCATACCCCATATGGCAAATGGGAGGGGACTTGTGATCGGCTGCAGTGGAGCGGCCGGAGCATGTTGCACGGGTGCATAGAACTGGCACTTGTCGCACCGACGGACAAGCTCGATGCAGTCGTCGTGCATTCTCGGCCAATGGTAACCTTGGCGGAGGATCTTTTGGAAAAACGATCGTCCACCCTGGTGTCGGCCGCAGATACCGTCATATACCTCTTTCATAACGCTCTCGGCCTCGTCTGATCGCAGGCACCTTAGCAGCGGCAGGGTATAAGATCTCATGTATAGTACATCTTTGTGTATGGTGTATTGCCGGGACTTGGCTTGGATGCGGCGGGCATCTTTCCTGTCAATCGGTAGGGCGCCTGTCCGGAGGTATTGGTATATGTCATCATACCAGCTGGATACAACTCCGACGGGGGCTACGACTTCAATAGAGGTGCTGGCGTGGTCCAAGAATTCCACATACATGGCAGAGTACATCGCATGGATGTCTTCCAAGGATAATCTTGATAGCTCATCCGCTTCGGTGTTCTCTTCGCGACCGACGTATTGCAGCTTGACGCTTTGGAAGGTCGCGATGGCCGAATTTACCTTCTCGAGGTACTTTTACATCCCGGGCTGTCTGGCCTCGTAGTCTCCTTGTACTTGGCGGATGACCAACTGAGAGTCACCTTGTATCACCAGCCGACGGACGGCTAGGCTTTTGGCGAATCTGAGTCCGGCTAGTAAAGCTTCGTACTCGGCCTCGTTGTTGGTTGCTCTGAATCCGAACCTAATAGTCGACCATATTTTAAATCCTTCCAGGCTTTTCAAAATTACTCCTGCCCCTCCTTTATCTTCCATGGAGGAACCGTCAAAGTTCAGGATCCACGCGGCCTCGGCTTGCTCCGGAGTCGGTACCACCTGAGGTTCTGCAAAGTCTTGGTCTGGTAAGGTACTTTCGACGATAAAGTCCACCAAGGTTTGTGCTTTGATGGCCGTTCTAGGGACGTACTTTATGTCGAACTCACCGAGCTCTACCGCCCAATTGATGAGTCGCCCAGATACATTGGGCTTCGACAACACCTTCTTCAGTGGTGTGTTTGTCAGCACCGATATGGGATATGCCTGGAAGTACGGTCGGAGCTTCCGTGCGGATGTGACCACGGCATGCGCTAGTTTCTCAATCGGCTTGTACTTGGTCTCGGCGTCAAGCATTACTTTGCTGACGTAGTAAATCGGTCGCTGGGCCTTGTCTTCATCTTTCAAAAGAACAGCACTGACTGTGCGGTTGGATACTCCGAGATATAGCTGCAACTCATCCCCCGGGTTTGGTTTCACCAGCAGGGGAGGCGATGATAAGTATGCCTTGAGGTCCTCGAAAGCCCTCTGGCACTCTTCGGTCCACTCAAACTTCTCGGCTCCCTTCAGAGTTTTGAAGAAGGGGAGGCAACGTTCGGCAGACTTAGACATGAAGCGGCCGAGTGCGGCTATTCGGCCATTCAACTCTTGTACATGTTTGCCTCTGGTCGGCACCGCCAGGTCCATGATGGCCTTGATCTTCGAGGGATTTGCCTCAATACCCCTCTGCGAGACCATAAATCCCAAAAATTTTCCTGATCCGACTCCGAAGGCACATTTTGTAGGTTTGAGCTTCATACTGTGTCTTCGGAGGACCTGGAATGCTTCACCGAGATCGGCCATGTGGTGGTCGGCCTTCTAGCTCTTAACAAGGAAATCATCGACATACACTTCCATGTTTCTGCCAATCTGTCGTCTGGAGACTTTGTTGACTAGCCTCTGATAGGTGGCTCCTGCATTTTTGCGGCCAAAAGGCATGACCGTATAGCAGAAGAGCCCCTGATTTGTGACGAAGGAAGTACATTCCTCGTCAGCCTTTCGCATCTTTATTTGGTTGTAGCCGGAATACGCGTCAAGGAAACTTAATAGCTCGTGTCCGGCTATAGCATCTATCAGCTGATCAATGCGCGGCAACGGATAGCTGTCCTTTGGACAGGCTTTGTTGAGGTCGGTGAAGTCTATGCAAATTCGCCACTTGCCGTTAGACTTTGGCACCATGACAACGTTGGCCAACCAGTCTGGGTAATCGACCTCCCGTATGAAGTTGGCTGCCAGTAGCTTCTGTACCTCCTCGTCAATGACAGACTGCCGGGCGGGTGCAAAGCTTCTCTGCTTTTGTCGCACAGGCCGATGTTGAGGGTTGATGGTTAGGTGGTGTTCGATAACATCCCTAGGAATCCTCGGCATCTCAGAGGCCGACCATGCGAAGACATCTAAATTCTGCCTTAGAAATTTGATAAACTCTTCCCTTTGTTCCTCGGGCAGTAAGGAGCCAACCTGGAATGTCTTCTCGGGCCGATCGTCCGCAATCGGATTCTGTAGAAGTTCCTTTGTGGGTTCTCCTCTATTGAGAGAGAGATTCTTGGGAACATCCACCATGTTCACCTGTGCGGTCTTCAAGGCCCGCTAACTATTCTTCAGCTCGGTGGCGTACCACCTCCGTGAAGTGTCTTGATCTGTTCGGCACTCTCCGACTCCATCCTCGGTCGGGAATTTCATCACCAGATAGTAGGTGGACATGCACACCTTCAGCTTATTCAACGAAGGTCGGCCGAGGATGACGTTGTGCGCAGATGGTTGATCGACCACCATGAATTTGACCATTACCCGCTGCTGTTTGGGCTTCTGGCCGAGGAAAACAGGCAATTGGATTCCCCCCTTAACTGTAACTGGGTCTCCGGAGAAACTGATGAGGTCGAAAGTGACGGGTTGAAGCTGTTCGTCCGTCAGCTGCATCCTCCGGGAGGCATGGTAAAATATAATGTCTACCGAGCTCCCGGTGTCTACTAGGCACTTTGCAACATCACAGTGTCCGATCCCGATCGTGAAGACAATGGCATCCTCATGGGGGACCGCAACGTTGACAAGATCTTCATCCCTGAAGGTGATGACTTCTCCAGTTCGAGCTCTCTTCGATGGCCACTCTGTCTTGGCTACCAGACGCGAGTAGGCTTTTGCCGACCTGTTGGAGGTGTTCCCGGCGGTGGGTCCTCCTATGATTGTGAAGACTGATTTGCCCTCGGCTTGGGGGGCCCTTACTGATGGTATAGACCCCATTGTCACCAGGGATGCGCAAACTCATTACTGTGCGCGGTCGGTCCTCCGGGAGCGGACTGCCGACAAATCTCCGCTCCGCCTTTCTTCTCTTTGAAGCCGGGTGGGACTTCCTTCTTCTTCTTTCCTGACCTTCCGTTTCCGACCAGGACGGGATGGACCCGGACTGGGTATGCTGCCGGCCTCCAAGTCTTTCTTTTACCGACACACTTTCTTTTTGTGCTCCAGATGAGCCTTCAATCGTCCCAAACTGGATGGCGCCGACCCACTGTCTAGGGGGAGCCAGCCCACCATCAGGGTCTCTGTCGTCCCTCCGAGCGGCGTTTTGATTATCGCCCGCATCCTCTCGGCAGTTGTTGGGATGCCAGTTTCTCGGAGGTGGAGGTGGTAATCCATGGTCCCTCCGAGCGGGAGCCGGTCCTCGGTCTGCATGCCGAACGAAGTTACCATAGTATCCTCATCTGATGAGGTCCTCAATTTCCCCTTTGAGGTACTTGCATTCTTCTGTTTCATGGCCATAGTCGCGATGGAAGCGACAGAAACGGGAGTGATCCTTATTCCTCCCATTGTCGAGTGCTTTTGGTGGCGGTCGGAGGTTCCGATCGTTCTTGATTACTTCGAGGATCTCCGTCATCGAAGAGTTCAGCGGAGTGTAATACTCGAACGTCTTGTAGGGGTGCCGGTAGGTCTGATCTTTACCGAACTTCTGCTTCTTTGGGTCTCCCGAGCTTGGTGCCGGATCGGCCGTCTCGGACCTTTTCTTGTCTGCAGGCTTTGGTTCGGCCTTCAGATTGTTCATGGTGTTATTTTTCTGGGCCCTTGTCATCTCGTCTGCGGAGGCGTACTTCTCGCATCTAGCGAGCAGGTCGTCCAGGTTCTTCGGTGGCTTTTTGGCAAGGGACCAACAAAGTTGACGGTCGGTTACGCCGGCCTGCAGGCTGGACATGTGCACCGCGGGCTCGACGTCCTTGATTTCAAGCACCTCGGTATTGAAGCGCTTGATGAAGTCCCGTAGGGACTCGTCCTTCTGCTGTTTGACCGTTGACAGATGGTACGACGTCTTCTTGCGCACTCGGCTTGCTTGGAAGTGCGTCAAGAATTTATTCGATAACTATTCGAACGATGTAACGCTCTTCGCAAGGAGATTATTGAACCACGTGCGAGCGGCCCCCCTGAGCGTTGAAGGAAACATCCGGCAGATGAGGCCGTCGCTCAGAGGGTAGAATAGCGTTGTGGAGACGAATGCGTCTAAATGCTGCTCGGGGTCGGTACTCCCGTTGTAGGAATCCAAGACCCGCATCTTGAAGTTGTCAGGAGGGGGTGCCCTCATAATCTCGTCCGAGAGTGCCGTAATTGCAGTATAGGCCGTTCTCGGTGGGGCTACCCTGTTTTGCTCCACCTGCTGAAGCCGAGTGGTTATCTCCAATAAACGCCGCTCGACCTCGGACTGGGGCATGTCCGGAGGTTGAGCGCCAGTACCTGGTGTCTCTGCGTTAACTCTTTCCCGGCGGAGGGCATCGGGGAAGGACCCCGAGCCTCTCACCGGAGGTGGCGTAACTGGCGCCTGGTGTTAAGGCGGTGGGGGATGCTGAGCGGCGGACCCGGCCACGCTCCGTCCAGGAGCTCGATCTACTGGGAGGTTATGTGGCAAGGTGTTTGCAGGATCCGCCCTCGCCCTTGGCGGATGGACCGCTGGTGGAACTTCTTGTGGTGGATTCGGTACCGGGAGAGGATTTTCCCCTCCTGCCGCCGAACTGCTTGCTCGAGCTCCTCTCAAGACTCTCGCGAGCTGCTCGATTTGCTGCTTCAGCTCATCAAACTGCTGACGAGTGACGTATTGGGGAGGAGGTAGAGGCGGTGTTACCATCGACGTATGGCTCGGAGCTGGCACCGAAGCCGGCGGTAGTATTGGTGCTGGTTTCGGTGCGGGTGCAGGCTCACGGTCCGCCCTCGTCGTGCTTTTGGTACTACCCATATGCACCGATGTCTCAGAAGGGGCGCGCGACACCCGTGCTCGAGTTCTTCTGTGAGCCATCAAAATCAGAGTTCTCACGTGCTAATCTTCAAACTCAGTCAAAAGAGGCCCCACGGTGGGCTCCAAACTGTTACGGTTGGAAATCGCCCGTCGATCCGTGCTCTGAATGACCTGCAATCACAGAGATGAGACAAAGGAGTTGGGCGCCCAAGCCCCGGGTACACTCCGATGCCTAAGTTAGATTCCCAAGGTAAACAGTCAAGAGATAGCAGAAAGCTATCTCCAGTTTAAAGAGTGGGACGATGAGAGAGTTTGAGCGTGTGAGAGAGATGATTAATAATAGCTTGTAACTTAGGGTTTACCTTGAGGGATGGCCTCTACTTATAGATTGTGAAGAAGCATGGAGGTACCAGGAGTCAGGGGAGTAGACTGCCAATAGGATTGCCACGTGTCGCTCTGTGGGACACTCATGTGGTAGACTCCGAGCAGGAGTCGAAAACCTTAGCCAAGGAAGCTAGGTCAGTCAGCTCTGGGACTGACACATGTCAACGTGTGAGTAATGGCCGACCGGAATAGTCGGTGTCGTATCAGACTGAGAGAAGGACTCCCCGGAGGTAGCAAAATCACAATGGGACTCTGGCTTCCGACTAAGAACCATAGCCGAGTAGGACTATAACTCCGAGCACTACCCGAGAGGCCGGGCGCACGAGAGGCCGTATGCATGACATGCCGAATACATGATGCCGAGTGCGAGACACTCCGAGCGCTCAGGCTCCGAAGGCGCAACTTGACACGTGTAAGATTAAAAATCGAAGGGATTTTTCCCTCTTAACACCATACATTTCCTGAATTCTTCTCTAATGGCTATGGTCGATACTCTGGTCATCCTATGGTCGACCATAGCTCCGACCATACGTAGTCAGGTTAATTTTTACTTCTCATACGAGTTCCTTTTCTTGGCTCATCAATGGGATTCATCCTAAAATCATCCTATGGCCTTTAATCTCAGTTTATCCGTATCAGTTATCCCTACCCTACTCTCTATGGTCTCCTATAGAAAACCTATGATCGAATCATTGTATTAGGTTCCATATATCAATTTGAAAAGAACCTATTCTATTTGATCTACCCTATTGAGTCAAGTCCATACCTTAAGCTTGCTGTAGAGAGATAGAACTCTTCTCTACAAAACCTTCCTTTCAGCCTTGTTCTCTAAATCTCCTTCTCCTTCTCTTCTTCTCTCTCTTTATCTCTTAGGTTTAGAGTTTCAATTTGGGTTCTAAAAGAGTGAGAGAGGCTAAGGGATGCCCTTTATAATAGAGGAAAACCTCCATATAGAGTCCTCTTTCAATTAGGAAAGAGCCCCCCCTCAAATTATAAAAGTTTCCTAAACACGGAGTTGGTTCTGGGTTCGTACGGTTGATCATGCGGTCGCATAATCCGTCGACCATACGTTTTCAAAACAGTCGACCATATGTTGTACGGTCTCAATATGGTCGACCATACGTGCGACCGTACCCCTAAAGATGCCAACGTACGTCCAAAATTTATTGGTTTTTAGTTTTTTGACTGGTTCCTTCCATACAAACTTAAACAATCAACCACACCAACTAAATTTGACTTGTTGCTTACCTCATCTTGTGGTTTCTTCATACAATTGGTTTACTTGAGCTGATTATGATGGGAAAACCGGTCACGACACGAGAACATAAGGTTAGATCGGGTTTATGGCGTGATGGTCTTACACCCTTCCTGGTCCCAGACCCTTCAGGCTCGTCAACTCCCACCATAGACCCCATCTAACATCAGAGACCCCAGGCCAATCTAATTCTTCTATCAGGTCCCGGACCGAGGAAGTGTGAGTGTATACTAGTACCTAAACCTCTACTGGTATGGGTGTAGAAACGTAGGGAAATGGCATTATCTATGTCTATCATATGCATTAATTTAAATAGGGCTGCACCCCAAAAGAGTTCCCTGGCACTACTCTCATGGACCGCCCTGCTCGTTAAGGTGTTAGCATTTCCAACATGACCCGTGTGCCCGGCTGTCACCCCTCCTTGGGTACCCGCTAGTCTGACGGACCATCATACATGGCTGAACATATTCATCAATATAAATGGGGCTGTACCCTAGCAAAGACCCCCAACACCACTCCCATGGACCACCGTGTCCCCGCTAATGTACTAGCAATTAATAACATGACCCATGTGCCCATGTGTCAACTCTCCCTGTAAACCCGTACGTCATACGTGTCATCATACACAATCATCATTCATCATCCAAAACATACATGATTATTATTATATAAATGAATGCTCAGTTGTAACAATTA
Source organism: Protea cynaroides (assembly GCA_028583415.1). Taxonomy (NCBI): domain Eukaryota; kingdom Viridiplantae; phylum Streptophyta; class Magnoliopsida; order Proteales; family Proteaceae; genus Protea; species Protea cynaroides. The sequence continues at coordinate 52,609,627 of CM053276.1, forward strand.
TTGGATGTCATGTTATAAAGCATAAACAACCATACATATGTAGAAATGTCTTATTACTACGGACCCGACCCCTCACCTGTAGGCACCAAGGGTGTTACTGAACCTCTAAGCCGGCAAAAGGCTTCTTGCAATACCCACATTGGTTTACCTATTTAATTAAATTAATTCATTAGGATGGTTATGTAACTTTTAACCAGCATGGATAGGTCTTAGATGTCCATACATGGGTCCCAAGATAAGCCAGGAACCCAATGGTTGGTCCCTGAAGGTTCTAGCTAGGTTGACTGGCTAACTGAGCCAGAAACAAATGAAAATTCCAGATGGTACATCCTCTGGTATTTCCCTCTGGGTTATACTTAGAAAAATTCCTTTCTAAATGAACTGGAGGATGCAAGCTGATGTTGTGTCATCAGACAAAACCTCCGGATACCTCACGGTGATCAGGTGAGCTTCTCAGTAAGCTCACAATAAGTGATTCGGAGGCAATGATAGGCGGTGTCCCCTCTGGCTTAACCTCTGGTTACTTGTAAGCTTACTGGCCTATGTACATGGAGGCTTAGCTGATATCCAGAGGATATGCCTTAGGTAAGGTGCTTTCGGATCGAGCCTAGAAACTAGACTCGCACTAGGGTTTTGGTTTCAACTTGGGGAGCTTTGACTCCCCACTACTCCAACCTTGATTCTAGTTGGTGGAAAACATTCTCCCAACCGAAGGGGAGCAGTTGGAGTCACCAATGACCCATTTCATCCCATTCATAGAGGTGGGTGAACAACCTAACATTCTATGGTTTGGTATAGTCTCCATTAATGGTGAGGTAACCACCATTAGGTTTACCATCAATGCTGAGGAAAGAGAAAAGGAGAGATGGACTTACCTCCCAAAAAGACAACCTATGGCTTAATCTTGTGCTCCTACACTTCTCCAAGGCCTCTTTTATGAATCTTGAGGTTTAAGGAGTGAAATAAGGGGCTGGAGTCCCCTATTTATAGAATTCCAAGGAGAGAGAGTGTCTTACACACTTAACTCCCGCACACGAACAGGGGGCAGGCAACCAGGTGGTATTCCATCCTGTAGATCCTCCGGTTGGGCAAAACTATGGCCTCTTGATTGGTTAAATGGCCCTGATGCATTGGGACGCACATTGGGCCACCCAAAGTCCATCATAGTACAAATATTACAATGTTTGCATTGAGAGACTCACCTAAAACTCGGATGCATCCATCGGATCTGTGTCGGGTGCTCCGTCCGTTGACTTGGGAAGGCTTAGCACAGGAGGAATCTCAGTTAGTAGTGAATTCTGGGTGTGGGTCTTACAGTACATCTCATTTAACTCTCATTCTTAGGGATTATCACTCTGACACCTAGGATTGAGAATCCCTCATTACCCCATAAATTTATTAGTGGACTCGGATAACGAGAACATTAACTATTCATAGATCCCTAACTTAGGCTTCAGAGTGGACCCAGGGCCATGGACCCACCTCCCGTTTGCCTTCTATTTTCTCTTGCAAGTCTAGTTAGCATCAAGGACCGCAGACATAGAATTTGGAAAAAATAGTTTGGCGCCCACTGTGGGGCCCTGAGAGATTCAATTTCATTGGACAACCATCAAATATAAATCCTCAGCCATGAGCTGAAGAAGAATGAGAAGTCATATCGTTAACACCAACCAACTAAGAAATGAGCCCATAGCCGAGTTGGAAACTCCCAACCAAGCAGCTCGGCCAGAAGCTGCACCACAATAAGACAAAGGTAAAAGAGCCACAGACCTGAACAACCCATTAAAGGGTATGTCATCTACGGAGAATTCGATGCGGTGGTGCAGCAACTCAAAGTCTTGACCAGATTCCTCCAAGGATTCCAAGTCCTAGCTACAGGGGCTGTTTCGGCCCAAATCCGTATCCGGGATCCACCATGCTGATTAGGCCTACAAGACATAAGAAAAGACAAGGGGGAAACAGGCCTATGGCCTTGGGTCTACTCTGATGCCAAAGTTAGGGCTTTGTGAACAGTCAATGGGCTCGGTATCCTAGTCCACTTTTATATATGATGGGGTAAGTGAGAGATTTTCAATCCAAAGTGTCAGAGTGATAATCCCTAGGAAAGAGTATTAAATGTTGTGTACCTAAAATCTTGGGATTCGTTGAGTATTTATAGTGAATAATGCCTCTGTTCAATTATTACTTTTACCCTTGATTTTATGTATGATGACTAAAATATCCTTATAAAGTTGTAGAAAAGGCACTTTTGCCCTTATCTATTGGTAAGAATTATAGGAATGTCCTCTTAGACTCCTTTAGAGGTGGTGGTGTAGACGATTGAATCCTAGTTATTGCCATCTTATTGGTGATGTGGGAAATTTTTCTAACACTTGCCTCGTTGCTCTGTTGAATCTACAAGATTTGACTGAGTAAGTAAAAAATAGAATAAAAATTCCCTAACACTTGCCTAGTTGCTTTGTTGAATCTACAAGGTTCAGCCGAGTAAAAGTTAAAAACCCAGAAGTTGACATTAGCCCCTGAGGCCATTTGCTTCGGCTTATCCGGGGAAGATGGTTCAAATATATGTCTTGAAGTTTACACTAGCCCCTGAGGCCATTTGTTTTGGCTTGTCCGAGGGAGATGGTCTAAACTCTATCTTGGAATTGACACTAGCCCCTAAGGTCCTTTGCTTTGGCTTATCTGAGGGAGATGGTATAAACTCCGACTTGGAGTTGACACTAGCCCCTGAGGCTATTTCCTCTGGTTTGTCAGAGGGAGATGGTCTGAATTTGTCTTGGCATTGACACGAGCCCTTGAGGCCCAAAATAATATCTTATGTAGAGGTGTGTGGGCTTTGTCGGTCTTTCTGAACTGTCGAACTGATCTAATGATGTGGCTCTGTCGGTCAAGCCAATCTGTTGGACTGATCTGATGATGTGGCTCCGTCAATCGTGCCAATCTGTCAGACTGATCTAATAATATGGCTCCGTTGGTCATGCCAACCTACCAGACTGATCTGATGATGTGGCTCCATCGGTCATGTAGATCTGCCAGACTAATCTAATGATGCGGCTCCATCTATCATGCTGATCTGTCAGACTCATCTGATGATGCGGCTTCATCCGTTGGGCCGATCTGCCAGATTGATTTGATGATGTAACTTCGTCGATTGTGCCGAAGTGCTAGACTGAACTGATGATGTGGCTCTATCAGTCTTGCTGATCTACCAGGCTAATCTGATGATGTGGCTCCGTCAGTCGTGCCGATCTGTCAGACTAATTTGATGATGTGGCTCTATCAGTCATGCTGATTTGATGATGTGGCTCTATTGGTTATACTGAACCGTCTGGACAAGATGTTGTCCTCGGCTAAATGTGGTCGGTCATTCTGACTGAGAATGCCGAAGGGATGACGTTGATAGGAGATGGATCATTTTTTTTCTTTTCTTTTATTTTTTTTTATTTTTTGGGTCGGTCATTTTGCTTGGCTTGTCCGATCCAATGGGGCCGAGCTGAATGCCTCAGCCGCAACTCCTTAGATTCTGGAAGATGATCTTGATAACTTTAAGTGGCTTGCAAACATGCTACCTTGCAAACAGAGATGGTGAAAGAGGGAAGGAGACCACATTGGTATAGGCTGACCATAAGTGGCCAACCTAATGACCTCGGTCAAATGGGGTTAGCTCATATATGTCATCTTATTGGAGCCCATATTTCCTGAGACATTTAGAAATCGTTCCCATGTGTAGTGCAATGAGGCAATTCTTCCTTAGATTTAGAAAGGACTACTATAGTGATGACGCCATGGCTAGATAACTTATCTAAAATAAACTTTTCTACTTCCAATCACTCGATGGCTCTTTGTATTACCTTAGGTCTTGCTCCAGTTGACAACAGCAAGAGAAAGCTCAACCAAGACATGGGTCTGCCTCTAATTGACTTTAAGCTTGTCGTGATTCTTTCGATTTCCCTCCTTGCTTAGAAGAACTTTGCGCAAGCTTCCTCGGTGCCATACTTCTAGAATTAATATTATTACCAACACATAAGTGTTCACAACAAACCGTGGATAACTGGGTTCCATAAACCAGAGCATCAATTGATTGAAATGCTGGATTGGATTTGCCTTGGCCTCTTAGTATTTCCTTTTTTTTTTGTCGGCCCTCTTTGTCTGAGCCAATGTGGTTGAGGTGGCCATGTTGGCTGCTTTTCCTTGGCTTTTTTGGGGCTTTTTTTTACGGGGCCCATTTTTGTCTAAACAGTGGGGACTGCCACCTCGGTAGTTAGGTTTTTCGTTTCTTTTTGGGCGGGGCCCATCTGTCTCGGAACAGGAAGGACCCAAGGTGGGATCCAAATCGTCTCATCCCTGAAATTTGGGAGGCGTGGCGGCGACCCCACTGGATGGTCGCCACGTGGGGGTCGGATGAATCCGACCCCTCCGTTCGAGCCGACAAGCCGAGCCAACAAGAGAGTGTTGGCTCGAACGGAGGGTCCGACCCCCACGTGACGACTATCCAGTGGGGTCGCCGCCATGCCTCCCGAATCTCAGGGATGAGACAATTTGAATCCGACCACCTCGGTCAAGCCACCTCGGTATTTCCATCTTTTTCATTTTTTCATTTTTTTACGGGCCCATTTTGTCGCCTCACCTCAGCTTTTTTTCCCTTGCACCATTTTTTTTGGTGAGCTCTTTTACGCTGCTTTTTTTATTTGCTTTTGCTTTTTTTTTTTTTTTTTTAAAACCCAATGCCACTTTTGTCCTAGCCAATGGAGCCGAGGTGGTCACCTTGGCAGCTATACCTTAGGCCTTTTTTTTTCAATCAAAGAGTCTACGCCTCTTTTTTGTTCGAACTCTAGGGATCGAGGTGGCCACCTCGGCCCAAACTCCTTGGTATTTTGTTTTGCTTTTTTTTTTCTTTCGATTGAGGAGTCTGCGCTTCTCTTTTTTGTCCAAACTCTAGGGACTGAGGTGGCCACCTTAGCCCAAACTCCTCGGTATTTTTCCTCCTTTTGTGGTTTTTTGTTTTTTTGGCGTGGCTCCTTTTCAGGTCGGGTTCCCGAATCCACTCAAGGGGATGATATAAAGGGTGGTACCTCTCCGCCAGCCTCGAATCTCTTTAAAAGTAAACTTTCGGCATTGAGGATTCTGATATGATATTCAGCTGCCCCTTAGGATCCCGTATATGCTTGCGCGAAGTGAATTGTTAATGGATTTGGGAAAGAGAACCCAATCAATGTCGTACTGTCATACTCTACTTTGACTATTTCGTATTGCTTTGCATCCAACGATGATCGGTTGGTGGAGTTTTGGAAATAAGTGTCGGCCAGCTTTATATCCCGTAGTTTGTACCTTCCTAAAAGAGGCTTCATGCTTATCTGAATTACTTTCACTGATTGATGACATGTACGGCTACGATGTGCTGCTCCACTTTTTTGGGAGTAATTTCTATGCTTTTTAGACCTGCGTCGATGCTTATGTTTGTCTTCAAATGAGCTATGGCCATGTTGCTTGCGCCGATGCCGAGATTCCTTGCAATCTAGAAAATAAGTTCTTTACTTGTGTTCATTGTTGCAGTGGGATGAAGAATGACGAGAACGATGCTTCTTATGGTGGAGCTTATGATCCCTTTTGTCACTATCGTTGTCCATGAGCTTCACAGCAAGACCACCTAAGCACTTGCGAGCTTCACTACGGATCTTTACAGACTTCTAGATCTTGTCCTCTCCATACAACTTGGCCACAACACTCCAAGCCTTGTTTATAGATCTTCATACAAAGAGGCCTGAGTTGCGGGAGGTGGTTGTGCATGGGCCTGCCTCAATTTTTTATTTCGTATATACCGAGGTGTCCACCTTGGCCATATATGCCTTGGTCTCCTAAAGAGAAGACGTCATTTTGAATTGGGTTGACCATTTTAGAGTCGGTTCGGTTTCTTGAGTCAGGTCAGTACTGTTGGGTCGGCTTGATCATTTTTGAGTCCGTTCAGTATTCTTGGGTCGGCTCGGTATTCTAGGGTCGGGTTGGACATTTTTGAGTTGGCTCGGTATGCTCGAGGGGGATAGTCTGCGGTTTCCTTTTCGGTCAATATAGCTCGGTCTTCTTGTCTTGTCTTGACTTTACTCTTGGGTCAGCCATGTATTTCGACTCGACCTAGGGGCTTGTCTGTGTATTCCTTTTCGACGAATATAGCTTGGTTAAGTCTTGAGGTGCTAGAGGTGGTCTTTCCCGTGACCTCCTCAGTTTATTAATTTGAAGTGACTGAGGTGTCCACCTCGGCCAATATGCCTCGGTCTCCTAAAGAAAGGAGCCTGATGCGTGGGAGGTGGTCTTGCACATGACCACCTCTGTTGGTTGATTTTGTAGTGACTGAGGGTCCTTTCGAAATGACTGATGTGCCTTGGCCGAGGTGGATGCCTCAGACGATTTGCTTTGGCCATTCGTGGAATTGAGTGTCGGGCTTGAATTTGACTCTCTTTGGATTCACTTCGGCCAGGATGAAGTGATATATCTCGGCCCTTAGGGGCAGTGAGTGCAAGCTTGAATTTTTATTTCTTGGGATTCACCTCAGCTTGACAAAGTCTTTTAGGTGAGGTGTCCTCATCGAGTGATATGCCTCGGTCCTCTAGGGCACCAGTCCTTGCATTATTGGTTAGTCTATTTGGCTGGACCTGTTTTTGTCATCTTAAATTTACCTTAGATTAGTCATGAGTCTCGGCTCGGCCTAGGGGCTTGTCCGAATAGTCATGCTCGGTCAAGATGACTTAGTCTTTCTAAGCTGTCAAAGATTGAAGTTGAATTTATCATCTTTCACCATTTGTCTTGGTAATGCCAAACTGGTTTGACCGATGTATCTTCATGTTGACGAAATCCGATCTACCCTCCTCGGTCAAATGTGTTTGGTAGTGCTGATCTGGTTTGACCGATGTAGCCGCCTCGGTCAATATACCTTGGTCCTTTTTTAAAATACTTTTGAGGTGAGTCACGTGGCTAATCACATGACTTACCTCGAGGATATGATTAATGAAGTCCGATGTACTCTAATTGATGTGGACGTCTTGATCAATTTACATCGGTCGTTCCTTGGAGATTTTCCGAGGCGAGGCACGGTGTGAGCACGTAACTTCCTCGATGTTGCTTTTGATGACGACCGATGTGTCTTGAATGATGTGGATGCCTCGATCAACATAGGTCGGCTGTTTCTTGAAGGTTCTCCGAGGTGAGGCACAATGTTTGGCTCGTGACTCCCACACTGATGTTTTTTGACAATGATAGATGTGTCTCAATCGATGTGCTCGGGATTTGCTGAGCTGGTTTGGTCAATGGGTCACACTGTTGACGAAATTTGATTTACCCTCTTCGTTCAAATGTGTTCGGTAGTGTCGAACTGGTTTAACTGATGGGTCACGCATTTGTTGAAGGTCCAATCTACCCTCCTCGATTAAATGTGCTCGGGATTTTACCAAGTTGGTTTAACTAATGGGTCACACATTTGTTGAAGGTCCGATTTACCCTCCTCGGTCAAATGTGTCACATCCCGTTCTCGATGTATCGATACTATGGAATGCAACAGGACCGCTTCATCCTATCCAGATACAAGAAATCCCCTTCCAGGATCTTTATCATGTAATACCACCAAAGCAATCCCGAACTATTATTTTTAGAGTAGAAATTTACTATCTTGTTTTAGAGTTAATTTTTTATATTATCACAGAGAGTAAATTAGCGAAAAAGTTAGAAATTCAAATTTCCTTAAGTAAAGTTAACCATTCCTAAGTCAAGTTAACATGAAATAATTGAATCCAAATAATATTAACTTTCCATTGTTCCAAAATAAATTAAACTAGTTTAAAAATTATTCCAAATAAATTATCTAACTTAAATAATTCAAACTTCAAGTGTTCTAGACCAATACTTTGTTCATGGTTTATTTGCTCCATAAACCCAAAATAAATAAGATAGTCTCAACTATAAGAAAAGAAAACATAGGCACAACCTAAGCCCATATTCAGCTCTATGGAACGCTTCAAGAATCAGATAACTCCTCTTCAGGTTTAGAGTCCTCGTTCTCTACACCAAACGGGTTGCAACCTGATGAGTCACGAGAAGTACCTGCAATATCTAAAAATAGTTTGAACATACATTGTTAGCTCAACCACCGAGCTCAGTAAGAAAACTGAATATGCAATAAACAATATGCATGCAGCTATCAACTGTGGTCAGGTACATAACTGTAAGTGCCAACTCTGGACAACCCACACATGGAGCGGGTCTTCTCCCATTAGAATGACACTATCCCACACACAGAGCACAGCACATCCCCCCAGTATGGGTCCATCGTTGAGGTGTGGGTCTATATTCTACCAATCGCCTGTCCACAACTCATTCCAAGTCCAAGTCCGTCGGGCACTTGAGGAGATGGTAATCCCACTAGTCGACTCGCCAGCCCATCCATACTACGTCGGGTATGGGGAGCATCATAGCTATATTCATACCACCTTTTTATTGAACCCATGCCATTACATAACCCACAATGGCTAGGGGTACAGTTATCAGGATAATTATGTTCAACTAGCGATGTTCACCTAATTAATCATTTTATGGGACCATAACTTTACGAAGCTTCTGACCCCATCTGGTCCCCACTAAGGACATCGTGTGTCACACCCTAATTTTGGTCTAACCAGAATGGTGTGATGAATCGCTAAATAACCAACGGTTCAACCAGGATCTCAAATAGGCTATCCCCGCGTTATCTAAATTACACACATCCGTAATCATAATCAGAGTAAATACACAATAGCGGAAGTCTTATAATAAGATGAACTGAGAAACTAAGATGATATTAATAATTTAATAGAAAATTATTCTGTATTCAACTGAGACATAAATATTAAATATCAAATACATGTCTGAATAAATCCAATAAAGAAACCTATAAAATATCTAATCAAATACACACGAGTTGCACTCGCAAGAGGAGTTGTGTGTATCCATTTTAGCTTCAGCTTCCATCACCGCTACCGTCCCGTACGCAGAAGTATTTACAAAATCTTCAACCATATAACTTGCATCATCAACTAAAAATATTCGACGTCGAGGGGTAGGCACACATCACGGCTCAGTGAGTAGCCAAAACAATGCAACAGTACATATGCATGCAAAAAGTCAATTTATATCTTTGGTCCGGTTTTAAAGTTTACAGTATGCAATAGAAAGGTTTAGGTAGCCAAAGGTTGCGTTTATTGACTCCGCCTCTATACACAAGTGTGTGACGTTACCTGAAGATCACGTTTATCGTCAACTCACATGCACCCAACCATGAACAGTATATAACAAAGGTTAACGGTTATTGCTATATATTGCCATACCAACACGTAAGCCCCTGTTAGCGAGGGCTGCAAACTGGGCTCGCAACTAACCAATCCTAATGCCAAACAGTGTATCCAAGGCCTCACCCCAGCATCCCTCAGAATGTCCATAGAGATAGAGCTAAGGCCCCCGGTAGAGTCAGAGACTACAAGGACCGAGACCACCTCCCCTGATACTCTACGACATAATAGTTCTGCTAAAGTAATGGCGATACGACGATGCCAATGCACAAGACTTGAGTTAGAGATAGAACTAAAGTGCTGAGACCCGCCAAAGGTTAACGTTTATTGACGTTCTCATCACACCTCCCCTGATACTCGTTCGCATCAAGCACATCAACCACACACATACAAGCACATGCCTATTCCTATCATCATCATCATCATCATCATGTTATAAACAATAAAGTAAATATGCATGAACAAGTAATAGAAATATTGGATGGCATGCTGTATGCACATTACAAACATATTCGCATAGAATCAAGCATAGCATAGGACTCAAGAAAATAGAAAATAGTTTATTATTAACCAATTTAGTTTGGAGTTAAGGTTCCTCACCTTAGCTTACTAATAGATATTTTTCCAAGCTTTAGAATCACCTTTACAATGCTATTATATTGCTAGAAGACATAACAAAGTCGATAGAATTTAATTAGAATTTATTCGGAATTAAAAACCATGCTATTAACTGAGGGTCGGAGGTAGGATCGATGCTAAGGTCGATGGATCTATTGACCCTTCCCTCTTTCTGGACTTCCCGAATGCTGAGGGTCGATGGTCAGGAATACCTAGGGTCGGATGGTCTATCGACCCTGGGTGTGACCCTTGGTGCACTTTGGTCCAATTCCCTCTTTTAATCAATTCTTCATGTTTGGGATCCTATGGCTTGCTCCTACATTCCATTCTACATTCATTCCATGGTCTGAAACCATGTATAACCCACTTAGATAGCTTTCATGCATTCTTCTATGGTTTTCCATGGAAACCTAACCATAGATTGGTGGTTTGGGTTTCTCCGAGATCACACTCTCAACAATTACTAACCTAAGATCTGTAGAAATTCATGGAATTAGTATCCATACCTAAGAAGATTACTCCTTCTCTGAAATTCTTCTCCTTTTTGCTAAGTTCTCTTGCTTGCCTCTCTTCTTCCTCTTTTCCTTCTCCTCTCTTTCACTCAATTCAATTAGGGTTGTGAAAGGAGTGAAAGTGGCTTAGGGACGTCCTTTAAATAGACTAGGAACATCCTAAATATGTCCCTCTGAGGTTTGGAAAGAATCCCAATCGAAAAATATAGAAATTTCCTAATTTCTATATTCGGCAGAAACCGAGGGTTGATGGGAGGGTCGATGATCCCGTCGACCCTAGGGTCTTAAACTGTCTGACCCTCCCTTCAAAATTGAGGGTCTGACTTTCTGCTTTGGGAGGTCCGACCCTGCTTAGCTGGGTATGCGACCCTTCCCCTATTTTAAGTGTTTTTGGGTCGATTTGATACCTGGGATCTCGATCTCCTTCACGCCCTTGGTCCATTTGACTCGACCATAATGGGTAAACCTGGTTCAAGGTGGTAAGACCAGGTTAGATTGACACGGGTCTCACAACTCCCCCCAACTTATAAAAATTTTGTCCTCGAAATTGTACGTACCTTCTGAATCAAATAAGTAAGGGTATTGCTTTCTCATAGCATTTTCTTCTTCCCATGTAATTTATTCCATGTCTCTACTTTTCCATGTGACCTTAACATAATAGATATCTCTGTTGCATAGACGTTGAACTTTTTGACTAGTGATTTCTGTTGGTGTTACTTCAAATGTCAAATCGTCAGTCAATTCTGGCAAATCCACTGTCAAAACCTGCATTGGGTCCTTGACATACTTCTTCAATAGGGAAATGTGAAATACGTCATGTACATTTGACATAGATGGTGGTAGTGCTAACTGATATGCTACTTTTCCACGCTTAGCTAGGATTTCATACGGCCCGACATATCTTGGACTTAGCTTCCCTTTCTGTCCGAACCTCTTCAATCCTCGCATAGGCGATACTTTCAAAAATATTTTATCACCTACGGCGAACTCTAGATCTCTTCGTCGAGTATCGGCATATTGCTTCTGACGGTTCTGAGCTGTTCTCACTCTTTCCTTGATGATGTCGACCCTCGACAAGTCTCTTCAACAAATTTCAGTCCAACAATACTACGTTCTCCAACTTCATTCCAAAACAAGGGAGTTCGACACTTTCGGCCATACAGTGCTTCATATGGTGACATCTGTATTGTGGCCTGATAGCTGTTATTATAAGCGAACTCGATCAATGGTAACTTTTCGTCCCATGATCCTTTGAAATCAATCACACATGCTCGTAACATATCTTCTAGAATCTGAATTGTACATTCTGACTGCCCATCTGTCTGTGGGTGGAATGCAGTACTGAACTTCAACGTTGTACCCATAGCCTTTTGCAGTCCTTCCCAAAATTTGGAAGTAAATCGTGGATCTCTATCGGACACAATGCTTTCTGGTACACCGTGTAACCGAACAATATTATCCACATACAACTTTGCTAACCTTTCCAGTGTATACTGAGGTCGTATAGGTATAAAGCGAGCTATTTTAGTCAGACGGTCCACAATCACCCAAACTGCGTCAACTACTCGAGGAGTCAATGGTAGTCCCGTGACGAAGTCCATAGTGATGCAGTTCCATTTCCATGCTGGTTCCGATAATGGCTGTAATAGTCCTGCGGGTCTTTCTGACAATTTAGGCATTGAGACACGAACTTAGCTACATCTGCTTTCATTCCCCTCCACCAATATACTTTCTTTAGATCATGATACATTTTTGTACTTCCAGGATGTATCGAGTAGATGGTGGTATGGGCTTCTTTCATCAGTCGGTGTCTAATGTCCATACTTTCTGTTTCAGGTACACATATTCTCCCTTTGTATTTTAGTACCTTCTCGTCATCCAAGGTGAACTCAGGGTTAGTCCTACCTTTCTCAATATCTTCTTGTACTATTCTCAGATAAGGATCTGCTTTGATAGCTGTTTTCACTTCATCCACTATATCTGGTATAATCTTCAATGCCGCGAATATATTTGAAAACCGATGAATAAACCCTTGTTTAGCTGATTCATCCGTTGTATCTATTACATACTGCTCATTGCCATGATTGAATACCATTCCGGTAGTACACATTGCTGCAGTCGTGCTGACTTCTCCTTGAGATTTGATCATTGTTTTTCTGCTCAATGCATCTGCTACCACGTTCGCCTTTCCCAGATGATACTGGATATCACAATCATAGTCTTTCAATAATTCCAGCCATCTTCTTGGTCTCATATTCAACTCTTTCTGATTAAATAGATAAGTAAGACTTTTATGGTCCGACTTAATCTGGAATTTCTCCCTGTATAGGTAATGTCTCCATATCTTGACAGCATATACTACTGCCGCTAGCTCCAAATCATGAGTGGGGTAATTTTTCTCGTGTACCTTCAATTGTCTTGAAGCATAAGCAATCACTTGCTCCCCTTGCATAAGCACACATCCTAGTCCCAGTCCCGACGCATCGGTGTATAAGGTAAACATCTATCCTGGAATAGGAATAGTTAACACTTGAGCAGATATCAATCTGGTCTTCAGTGTTTGGAAACTCTTCTCACATTTATCAGTCCACACAAACTTTTCACCTTACTTAGTCAAACTGGTGAGAGGTACGGCAATCCGAGAATAGTCTTCTACGAATCTCCGCTAATAACCAACTAGACCCAGAAAACTTCTGATTTCCAAAACGCTCTTTGGTGCTTCCCACTTTACAGTAGCCTCGATCTTGCTGGGATCCACTTTGATTCCTTCAGCGGATACTACATGGCCTAGGAAGGCGACTTCACTTAGCCAAAACTCTCACTTTGAAAATTTGGCGTATAGCTTCTCTTTCCTTAAACGCTGTAGGGCTACGTTTAGGTTCTTGATATGAGTTTCCTTGTCCTTGGAGTATACCAATATGTCATCAATAAACACTATAACCGATGTATCCAACATATCGTGGAAGACTCGGTTCATAAGTTCCATGAACGTTGCCGGTGCATTAGTTAATCCGAAAGACATAACCAAAAATTCATAATGTCCATATCTGGTCTTGAAAGCTGTCTTCGGAATATCACCTTCTTTAATCTTCAACTGATGATAGCCCGATCGAAGATCGATCTTAGAAAATACTTTCTCTCCTTGTAACTGATCGAACAAGTCATCGATCCGAGGTAGTAGATATCGATTCTTGATTGTCAGTTTATTTAACTCCCGATAGTCGATGCATAATCGAACGCTACCATCCTTCTTCTTTACGAACAACACCGGTGCACCCCATGGAGATATACTGGGTCGAATATAACCCTTGTCCAGTAGTTCTTGTAGTTGCACCTTCAGTTCCTTCAGTTCCATAGGAGCCATTCTGTAGGGTGCTTTTGATACGGGTGCGGCTCTAGGTATAAGGTCTATTACAAACTCCGTGGCTCGGTCGGGTGGTAATCCGGGTAGTTCCTCCGAAAATACGTCAGGGTAATCCCGCACGACGTCAAGGTCTTCCATTCGTGGTGCTTCCTTGGTTAGGTCGACCACTGACACTAGATACCCGACTGCTCCCTTGTCAAGGCACTTCTTAGCCTTTAATGCTGAAAGTATGAGCTTGCGTCTCTAGGGAAGTTTGGTTCCCGTGAAACTTAATTCTGCTCCTTCTTTGTCTTTGAACGTTAGCTTCTTTTCGGCGCATAATAGATTTGCAGAATGCCGAGCTAACCAGTCCATTCCTAAGATGACATTAAAGTCTGCCATCTCAAGTTGTATCAAGGTTGCATCTAAAGTCTTCTCTCCAATGAGAACTGGACATGGTCCATAACCTTTCTCTAGTTCCACTTCTAACCCCATCGGTGACCGTACAAGTAATTTGTAGTCTAATGTTTTGATGGGTAATTTGGTCTTCTTTCCAAACGACACAGATATAAATGAATGAGTAGCTCCGGAATCGAAGAGTACTCTGGCGGGTACGCCATTTATAGGTACAATACCTGTGATTTATCCTTACTTAGTCTACATGCTCATTCAATGTAATTACAACTTTAAAAGTTTCAGTCATACCTGTGACCACATCGGGTGATGCGGCCGCATCCACGGACGTAACGGCATATACCCGTCCTTGATGTAACTGCTTCTTGGGCTTTGGGCACTCCCTTGCCATATGCCCGGGTTGGTTGCAGTTAAAACACCTCAGGACTTTAGAATTTGGCTTTGGCTGAGGTTGAGCTGCTGGAGTAGTCTTGGTTGCAGCATTAAAATTCTGAGGATGGAAAGGTTTATACGTCCTGTTATTGCCTCCGTTGTAAGAATTTCCGGCTGGCCTTTTGATGCCTCTGTTCTGAGTAAAGTAACTCTCCTTCTGGCTCGATTCTATTACTCGAGCGATCTGGGCAGCATCATTATAAATTCTCTTTTCTAAGCCCAGAACATGTTCTCTGATGTTTCCTCTTAGTCCCGTGACAAACCTGCGGGTTTTTGTTTCTTCTTCTTGCATACTCAGTGGTGCGAAGAAAAACAGCTCTTCGTAACGCTGTTGGTACGCATCCACTGACATCTGTCCCTGATAAAGACTCAGGAACTCCTTCTCCATCGAATCTCTGAAGCTTCGTGGAAAATATTTGTCGAAGAATGCTTCTTTATATATAGCCCAAGTCAGTAGGGCGTGCTTGGTCAGTAAATATGTCTTCGTGGATTTTCACCATTGGTGTGCGTCGCCCTTGAGCATGAAGGTGGCACACAGTACTTTCTCTTCCTGTGATGGTCATCATGAGGAAATTTCTCTCCATCTCGTCTATCCAGTGGGCTGGCCACAATGGATCAGATGGCTTGCCGTTGAATTCTCGGGGTTTCATCTTCAAAAATCTCTCCACTAGTCGGGAGTGGTCCAGTTGATTCTGGGGGTTTGCCCCAAACCTATAGGGTGGATTGTGGTAATTCCCTTGAGTTACTCCCGGTACCTGCACTGGAATCTGTGCAGCCGGTTGTTGAGGTGTCTGATGAGCTGGGTGGTTACCCACCGGGGCTGCACTAGCTTGTCCAGTGTGCATGGGTGCGGCCTGAGTGGCTTGGAACATAATTCCCATGGCGACCTGCATCTGAGCCTGTGCATGTTGCATCTGCTGCAGCTGTTGTGCCAGGTTCATCACCACTGTTGCTAACTCTGGTGGTGGAGGTGGCAAATTTGTAGGGTTTTCCGGTTCTGGATTTCCCGATGCGTAGTTATTCTCTTGACTAGTCTCCTCCACTGGTGGTGGTGGTGGGACTACATTTTGGGTCTGCCGGGTCACTCTACGTCCAGACATAACTCCTTTCGCTAATTGGTGGTGCCTCGAAATCATCAAAATAGGTGAGAAGTCATTTATATTTCATGTGGACACGCTATCCAATAATAAATTCCAATTCTAGCTCATTTTATTAAAAAATGTTGTCTTTTCTATGCAGGGTCGATGGTGAGGGTCACTGGTATGTCCGACCCTTAGTTTCCGACCCTGGGAATGACCTGTTCTTCCCGAGAGCTGAGGGTCGATGCGAGGGTCGATGGGTATCCGACCCTCAATTCCGACCCTTGACTTCCTGTCAGATTCCCGAGAGCCGAGGGTCGATGGGAGGGTCGATTCGAGGGTCGATTGTGCTAGTCGAATTGTCCGACCCTCGGACCAAAAATCAGATTTTTAAGATCCGATTTTGGGTCATTTCTCACTATTCCTCCTCCGTTTTGACTCGTCTCTCCTCTCTGAGTTGCTACAGTGCTACTCTACTGTTGTGGGTCGATTTTAGTCTGGGTTTCGACGTCTACATCATCCATACAGGTATGTTCTCTCATTTTTACCTGTTTTTAGGTTTTCTTTTCTAGGTTTTCGGACGTTTAACTTGTATTTTCCGAATTAAATTTTTTCCAACCGTAAAAATTCAATTTTTATTGGGGGCTTTTGTTATTGGTGTCTCGAGGAGCGAAAGCCCTCAAAAATTTTTGAGTTTCATCGGTTGGTTATCGAGAAACTTAAAATTTTCTCTTTTTGCCCTAATTTATCAGAATTTTTGATTTTTCTTCAATTTCTTCAAATTGGACATCGTCAGTTAAAATTTCCTACTGCATGTTGGTCGTAGGATATGTTTAAACCTTCGTAAGTCCTTATGCCCACTTATATGGTGAGGAATGGGCTTTATGGTCAACTTACGTCGTTATTATATCATATTTCGGATTTTTATCCTATTAACTCCTTGTTTCCTTTCTCTTTCTTGTTTTGCAGATACTATGGCTCGTACCAAAGTACCTAGAGTGCGTGATCCACTTCGCTTCCGTTCGAATGAAGCTGAGGCACAGTATGCTGACTATGCCCGTAAGAAAGTGGAAGGGGGTCGCATGGTGAACTTGGCTGAGCTAGCCTTGTTCAATGTAGAGGGGGCATTTGGTGATATGGGGTGGCTCCCTATCATCACATACGACGCGTGCACATGTCCAGATTTGGTGTGCCAGTTCTATTGTAATCTCCCGGTGGTGGGGAATTACAACGACGTTGAGCATGGTCAGGAGTTGCGCATCACCAGTTACGTCAAGGGGGTGCACATTTCCTTTGATTATCGGCAGCTGGCCGATCTGTTGGGCATTCCCTATGATGGCCCCATGGTGTACTGTGCGCCGGGAGAGCCACAGTTTGTTGAGATGGAGATGAGGGCAGAGATCGACAACCAGTTGCTCCGTCCTGATCGTTGGCAGATGAGAGCCTGTTACTTGCGTCCAGCTCCACGGGTCTTCTGTAAGGTTATTCAATATAATCTGATCCCGCAGAGTGGGCACTATGAGAGGGTCTCTCAGCTGACACAGTTTCTGATTTATAGCATCTGCACTCGCCAGCTGGTCTGCCTTCCTTACATCATCATGCGGACGATGATTAGTGCTACATTGTTCGGTCATAGGGGTAATCTACCCTATAGACGCATGATTACAGTGCTACTGACCCGTCTGGGGGTGGATCTGGTAGATGAGAAGATCCAAGAGAAGACCTTCTCGTCGCCTCTAGATTGGGAGGCTATCTGCAAGATGGGGCTGCGAGATGCTGAGGTTAGTGATGAGGAGAGGAATGCGATGGTGCGCCCTCACACTCGGGTCGAGATGGCTGATGCTGAGGCTGCTGCTGCTGCTGCTAGAGCTCGTGGGGATCCGGTCGATGATGACGATCGTATGTATATGGACGTCGACTCGATACCACCGCCTTCACCTACACATGCGGCTGGAGTTGGTACTTCTTCTGCAGCGGCTCCTGCTCCTGAGGCTGGTCCTTCCCATTTGGTTGATCCTTCACTTCCACCTTCAGCCATGATGGAGATGCTGTAGGAGATCAGGGATGCTCAGCGCAGATCTGATCTGAGGATGGACGAGCTGTTGGCTGCTCAGCACGCATTAGACGCGCGGATGGGGGAGCTCCTAGAGGTGCAGTGTGCAACTGATCAGAGGATAGCCGGTCTCACAGCTAGTCTCCAGACGACCCAGACCCAGGTAGCCTGGTTGACTAGAGTCTATGCTGAGGACTACGACAGAGACCGTGAGGCACCGCCTGCTCCTTCGCCTCCAGCTTCTTGATTTTACTTTATTTTCTTGTACTACAGAGTAACTGTCCGGGTTGTGGACTGTACTCTGCTTTAGTTATGTATATACGTTTTGTTTCTCTCACTTATTGTATGTAACTTGTTTTTCCTCTAATAGATGCATTATTCTCTTTTTTAAATTTGTCTCAATCATCACTTGTGCTTATAATGTGTTTGTATTAAAGCTTTTAGTTTATCCTATCTCAGTTCACAATTGTCTCGAATGTATGTTAGTCGGCGGGAAAGGCCTGAGATGCTCTGATACCAAGTTGTTACACCCCAATTTTGGTCTAACAAGAATGGTGTGATGAATCACTAAATAACCAACGGTTCAACCAGGATCTCAAATAGGCTATCCCCACGTTATCCAACTTACACACATCCGTAATCATAATCAGAGTAAATACACAATAGCGGAAGTCTTATAATAAGATGAACTGAGAAACTAAGATGATATTAATAATTTAATAGCAAATTATTCTGTATTCAACTGAGACATAAATATTAAATATCAAATACATGTCTGAATAAATCCAATAAAGAAACCTATAAAATATCTAATCAAATACACACGAGTTGCACTCGCAAGAGGAGTCGTGTGTATCCATTTCAGCTTCAACTTCCATCGCCGCTACCGTCCCGTACGCAGAAGCATTTACAAAATCTTCAACCGTATAACCTGCATCATCAACGAAAAATATTCGACGTCGAGGGGAGAGCACACATCACGGCTCAGTGAGAAGCCAAAACAATGCAATAGTACATATGCATGCAAAAAGTCAATTTATATCTTTGGTCCAGTTTTAAAGTTTACAGTATGCAATAGAAAGGTTTAGGTAGCCAAAGGTCGCGTTTATTGACTCCGCCTCTATACACGAGTGTGTGACGTTACCCGAAGATCACGTTTATCGTCAACTCACATGCACCCAACCATGAACAGTATAAACAAAGGTTAACGGTTATTGCTATATATTGCCATACCAACACGTAAGCCCCTGTTAGCGAGGGTTGCAAACTGGGCTCGCAACTAACCAATCCTAATGCCAAACAGTGTATCCAAGGCCTCACCCTAGCATCCCTCAGAATGTCCATAGAGATAGAGCTAAGGCCCCCAGTAGAGTCAGAGACTACAAGGACCGAGACCACCTCCCCTGATACTCTACGACATAATAGTTCTGCTAAAGTAATGGCGATACGACGATGCCAATGCACAAGACTTGAGTTAGAGATAGAGCTAAAGTGTTGAGACCCGCCAAAGGTTAACGTTTATTGACGTTCTCATCACACCTCCCCTGATACTCGCTCGCATCAAGCACATCAACCACATACATACAAGCACATGCCTATTCCTATCATCATCATCATCATCATGTTATAAACAATAAAGTAAATATGCATGAACAAGTAATAGAAATATTGGATGGCATGCTTTATGCACATTACAAACATATTCGCATAGAATCAAGCATAGCATAGGACTCAAGAAAGTAGAAAACAGTTTATTATTAACCAATTTAGTTTGGAGTTAAGGTTCCTCACCTTAGCTTACAAATAGATATTTTTCTAAGCTTTAGAATCACCTTTACAATGCTATTATATTGCTAGAAGACCTAACAAAGTCGATAGAATTTAATTAGAATTTATTCGGAATTAAAAACCATGCTGCTAACTGAGGGTCGGAGGTAGGGTCGATGCTAGGGTCGATGGGTCTATCGACCCTTCCCTCTTTCTGGACTTCCCGAATGCTGAGGGTCGATGGTCAAGAATACCTAGGGTCGGATGGTCTATCGACCCTGGGTGCGACCCTTGGTGCACTTTGGTCCAATTCCCTCTTTTAATCCATTCTTCGTGTTTGGGATCCTATGGCTTGCTCCTACATTCCATTCTACATTCATTCCATGGTCTGAAACCATGTATAACCCACCTAGATACCTTTCATGCATTCTTCTATGGTTTTCCATGGAAACCTAACCATAGATTGGTGGTTTGGGTTTCTCCAAGATCACACTCTCAACAATTACTAACCTAAGGTCTGTAGAAATTCATGGAATTAGTATCCATACCTGAGAAGATTACTCCTTCTCTGAAATTCTTCTCCTTTTTGCTAAGTTCTCTTGCTTGCCTCTCTTCTTCCTCTTTTCCTTCTCCTCTCTTTCTCTTAATTCAATTAGGGTTGTGAAAGGAGTGAAAGTGGCTTAGGGACGTCCTTTAAATAGACTAGGAACATCCTAAATAAGTCCCTCTGAGGTTTGGAAAGAATCTCAATCGAAAAATATAGAAATTTCCTAATTTCTATATTCGGCAGAAACCGAGGGTCGATGGGAGGGTCGATGATCCCGTCGACCCTAGGGTCTTATGCTGTCCGACCCTCCCTCCAAAATTGAGGGTCTGACTTTCTTCTTTGGGAGGTCCGATCCTGCTTAGTTGGGTATGCGACCCTTCCCCTATTTTAAGTGTTTTTGGGTCGATTTGATACCTGAGATCTCGATCTCCTTCACGCCCTTGGTCCATTTGACTCGACCATAATGGGTAAACCTGGTTCAAGGTGGTAAGACCGGGTTAGATTGACACGGGTCTCACCTCGTGACTGGCTAGGTTACATATGGTCAATGCAAAGTAGCTCCAATAAGAAGTGGTGCAAGCATCCCATTCTACCCACTTTCCTCCTTACTGACTTAACTAAACATCATGAAACAACAGGGGCAGCTCTACCTTTCATGGGGAGGTCATGAAGCATCCCATTCCTGTCACACCCCATTTCTAGAATAACAAAATTAGTGTGATGAACCGTCAATAATCCAATGGTTCAATCAGGTTCTCGTATAGGTCGTACCTACCATATCAAACCACACACATATTCCATAGTAATAATTAGAAGTAATAAACAAATAAGCGGAAGTCTTACATATAATGAACTGAGTATCTAACAATGATAAATAATTACTTAATCTAGTTATCTTTAAATGACTCAAGACATAAAAGTAAATAATCCATTACATGATCCAATAATAAAATATAGCTAAACTAATCAAATATGCACTGGTTGCACTAGCACGAAGAATCATGCGTCTCCTCCGTTAATTCCCCGTCTATCGCTGCTACACGTCCATACATTGACGCATTCATATAATCTTCAACAATAGGTCCTACATCATCAATTAAAAATATTCGATGTCGAAAGGGTGAGCATACATCACGGCTCAGTGAGCAAACAAAACAATGCGATAAACATATCCATGCATTCAATTCATATATTTGATTTGGTTTTTAAGTTTGCAATGTGTTACAGCAAGGTTAGGTGGCCCTCGTACCTCTATTCATGAGTGTGTGAATCTACCCAATGGATCAAACACCATTGCCATCCCACATGCACCCACTATGGAATAGAGATAGAGCTAAAGTATCCAGATCAAACACCGCCAACACTTCCCCTGATGCCCTACCCATACCAACACGTAAGCCCCTACTGTCGAGGGCTTGGAAACTGGACTCGCAACTAACCAATCCTAATGCCAAACAGTGTATCCAATGCCTCACCCCAACATCCCTTAATATGTCTATAAATATAGAGCTCAGGTCCCCCGGCAGTGTCAGAGACCACACGGTCCGAGACCACCTCCCCTGATGCCCTACGACGTAATAATTCTGCTAAGGTAATGGCGATACAACGTTGTCAGTGAACAAGACTTGAGTAGAGATAGAGCTAGAGTCTGGTGACGAGGTCAGAGTCCACCATGCCACATCCTCCCCTTGATGCTCCACTTGCATCAACCACACTAACCACTCATACATAATCACATACCTATTCCTAGCATCATCATCATATTATAAATAGACAGAAATAAATATGTATGAGCAGTAATAGCAGGAATATTGGATGACATGTGAGATGCACATTACAAACATACAAGCATAGAATCAATCATGGCATTAGACTCAAATAAATAAACAGTTTGTTATTATCCAATTATTTTAGGTCTTGTTCCCTCACTTGTTAGCAATACTCGATCTCCTTTCAAGCCTTGCAATTCTTTTTCAATCAATTTAACAACCTAAAAGTTATATGAATTTAAGTTAGGGTTCATATGTGACATGTTACAGTAGTCAAAAATCTAAACAAAGCACTGATAGGTGTCTGATTGGTCCTATGGTCTCATATTGTATCGACCTTACTGTCTACGATTGATACCCTATGGTCGCATATGGTGCGACCGTAGCTGTGACCATATGATTCCTAAATCATCCCGAATGCCTATGATCGATCCTCTGATCAGGCTGGTCATGATATGGTCGATCGTAGCTGTGACTTTGAGATTTCTGGTCATAGACTACATGCAATTCGAGTTCTTCCTAGGTCAATTCATCTACTCTTCAATTGGGTTTATCCTAAGGTCATCCTATGGCCATCATTAGTAGTTTCTAATCAACCCTAATCATCAAACTCATCCCTTATGGTTATCCTTGGGATTTTCTCAAGGAATCATATAGATCATAATAGGTTGATATCTCCTAACCTCCATAGAAGTCTTATTCCTTAGAGTTTACATCTCCAGGGATTAGATTCATACCTTTGCCTATAATAGAGAGCCAATCTCTTCTCAGCAAAATCCTCTCCTTAACCTTTTCTTCTTCTCCTTCTCTTCCCTTCTCTTTCTCTAGGGTTTACTAATATTCTAAAATAGTGAAAAAGACTGAGGAATGTCCTTTATATAGAGGAAAAATCTCCTTATCGAATCCTCTTTCAATTAGGAAAGAAATCCCTTAGTTTAAGAAAGTTTCCAAAACTTGGAGTCTAATCTGGGGTCTCACGGTCGATGGCTACGGTCGCAGAACCCATCGACTGTAGGGTTAAAATCTTCGACCATAGGGTCATTGATCAGTGACCATTGTTTCTTTCCATATGGTCGACTGTACCTACCCAGGTATGCGACCATATGCATACAGTTTTGGGTGTTGAGTCAATTTCTATACCTGGTTTGTGATCCATCTTCACACGCTCGGTCCACTTGGTCCAGGAATGATGGGAAGATCTGGCACGACACGGTTAGACCAAGTTAATGGAGTGCGGGTCTTACAATTCCTCCATTATATAAATTTCATCCTCAAAATTTGCACATAATTTTTGAGTCAAATAGGTGAGGATATTGCTTCCGAATAGCATTCTGTTCTTCCCATGTAATTTCTTCCACATTTTTGCTTCTCCATGTAACTTTCACATAGTAAATGTCGCAGTTGCGAAGACGTTGCACCTTTCGACTAGTAATTTCAAAAGGTACCACTTCGAACGTTAAATCTTTATTCAAATCCGGTGTAACCGCTGTTAACACATGTATTGGATCTCTGACATACTTCTTCAGTTGTGAGACATGGAATACATCATGTATACTAAACATTGATAGTGGTAACTGATATGCTACCTTTCTACGCCTTGCCAGAATCTTATAAGGTCCAATATATCTAGGACAAAGCTTTCCCTTCTGTCCAAACCTTTTTAAACCCCGCATAGGAGATATTTTCAGAAATACTTTATCACCTATGACAAATTCAAGATCTCTTCGTCGATTGTCTGCATATTGCTTTTGACGGTTCTGAGCTGTTCGGACCCTTTCCTTGATAATGTCGACCACTCGACATGTTTCTTCAACAAACTCTGGTCCAACAACACTATACTCTCCAATTTTGTTCCAAAACAAAGGAGTTTGACACTTCCTACCAAACAGTGCTTCATTGGGTGACATCTGTATAGTCGCTTGATAGCTGTTATCATAAGCGAACTCATTCAATGATAATTTCTCATCCCATGATCGTTTGAAATCAATTACGCAAGCTCAGAGCATATCTTCTAAAATCTGAATGGTACGTTCTCACTGTCCATCGGTCTGAGGATGGAATGCAGTACTAAACTTCAACGTTGTACCCATAGCCTTCTGTAATCTTTCCCAAAACTTTAAAGTAAAGAGTGGGTCTCTGTTGGACACGATGCTTTCAGGTACACCATGTAATCTGAAAATATTATGCACATACAACTTAGCTAATCTTTCTAGGGTATACTGAGGTCGTATAGCTATAAATGAGCTGTCTTAGTCAAACAATCTACAATCAGCCAGACCAAGTCAACTACTCGGGGAGTCAATGGTAACCCGGTGATGAAGTCCATAGTGATGCAGTCCCATTTCCATACTGGTTCTGGCAGTGGCTGCACAATAATCATGCAAGTCTTTGCCTTTCAGCCTTTACCTACTGACAATTCAATCATTGAGACACAAATTTAGCTACATCTGCTTTCATTCCTCTCTACCAATATAGTTTCTTCAGATCATGATATATCTTTGTACTTCCAGGATGTACCGAATAAGCGGTGGTATGGGCTTCCTTCATTAGTCTGTGTCTAATATCCAAGTCTTCATATTCAGGAACACATACTCTCCCTTTGTATCTTATTACTTTATCAAAATCCAAGGTGAAGTCAGGGTTAGTCCTATATTTTTCAAGGTCTTCCTTCATTGTTCTCATATAAGGGTCTAATTTAATAGTTGTCTTTACCTCGTCTATTAGGTACAATCTTCAATGTAGCAAACATGTTTAAGAATAGAAGAATAAACCCTTGGTCAGTTGATTCATTCGAAATATCAATCACAAACTACTCATTATTGAAAAATTAAATACTCTTCTAGTGACACATACTACAGCATTTGTACTAGCTTTTTCTTGGGATTTTGTCATAGCTTTCCTACTTAGTGCGTCAGCAACTACATTAGCTTTTCCATGATGATACTAGATATCACAATCATAATCCATTAGTAATTTCAGCCATCTTCTCTGTCTCATGTTCAACTCCTTTTGATTAAAAAGGTGTGTGAGACTCTTATGATCTGATTTAATCTAAAATTTCTCTCCATACAAATAATGTCTCCATATCTTGACAACATGTACCACCGCTGCTAACTCCATGTCATGATTGGGATAGTTCTTCTCATGTGTCTTCAGTTGTCTTGAGGCATACGCAATGACTTGTTCTCCTTGCATAAGCACACATCCCAAACCTAACCTAGACGCATCGGTGTACAAGGTAAATGGTTGTCCTGGAATCGAAATGGACAAGATGGGAGCTGATATCAATCTAGCCTTCAAGGTTTGGAAATACTCTTCACATTTATCGGTCCAAACAAACTTTTCTCCTTTCTTTGTTAGATTGGTGAGAGGTATGGCGATTCTAGAGTAATCTTCCACGAGTCATCGATAGTAACCAGCTAAACCTAAGAAACTTTTGATTTCGACAACATTCTTAGGTGCTTCCCATTTTATAATGGCTTCAATCTTGCTAGGATCCACTTTAATTCCTTCAGTAGATACTACATGGCCTAAGAGAACGACTTCATTCAGCCATAATTCACACTTTGTAAATTTAGCGTAAAGCTTTTCTTTTCTTAGTCGCTGCAGAGCGGCTCTTAGATTTGTGATATGAGTTTCTTTATCCTTGGAGTAAACTAGTATGTCATCAATGAATACGATGATTGACGTATCCAACATATCATGGAATACCTGATTCATAAGTTTCATAAAAGTTACAGGTGCGTTAGTCAATCCAAAAGACATGACTAAAAATTCATAATGTCCATATCTGGTTCTGAATGTTGTTTTCAGAATATCACCTTCCTTAATCTTTAACTGATGCTATCCTGACCGAAGATCAATTTTGGAGAACACTTTGGCACCTTGCAACTAATCGAACAAGTCATTGATCCGAGGCAACGGGTATCGATTCTTGATTGTAAGCTTATTTAATTCTTGATAATCTATACACAATTGAACGCTACTGTCCTTCCTTTTCACGAACAAGACTGGCGCTCCCCATGGTGATATACTGGGTCGAATATAATCCTTGTCTAACAGTTCTTGTAATTGCACCTTCAGTTCCTTTAGTTCAGTAGGAGCCATTCGATAGGGTGCTTTAGATACTGGTGTGGCTCCAGGTATAAGATATATAACGAACTTTGTCGCTCGGTCAGGTGGTAGTTCTGGTAATTCCTCAAGAAATACATCCAAAAATTTACTCACAACTTCAATATCTTCCATTCGTGGTGCTTCCTTGGTGAGGTTGACCATGGAAACTAAGTACCCAATTCTTCCTTTCTCGAGGCATTTTCTAACCTACAATGCAGAGAGGATGAGCTTTTATTTATGGGGAAGTTTGGTTCCCGCAAAACTAAACTCTGCTTCTTCCTTGTCTTTAATTGTCAGTTTCTTTTTCGCACATAATAGGTTTGCGGAGTACCGAGCTAACCAATCCATTCCCAAGATAATGTCAAAGTCTGTCATCTCGAGTTGAATTAAGGTTGCATCCAAAATCTTCTCACCGATAAGAATTGGACATGGTCCATAACCTTTGTCTAGTTCCACTTTTAATCCCATAGGTGATCGTAAAAGTAGTTTGTAGTCTAAAGGTCTGAGGGGTAGATTTAACTTCTTTCCAAACGATATAGATATAAAAAAATGAGTAACCCCAGAGTCAAATAGTATGGGTATGCCATTAATAGGTACGATACCTGTGAACACATCAGGCGATACGGCAACATCCTCAGAAATAATTGCATAAACTTTCCCTTGTTGTAGCTGCTTCCTTGGCTTAGGACACTCTCTTGAATAATGTCCTACTTGATCGCAATTGAAGCATTTGACTCCAGCATTACTTTGCTTCTGTTGAGGTTGGGTTGTTGGAGTAGTCTTGGCTGTAGCATTGAAGCCTTGAGTATGGAAGGGTTTAAATGTCTTTGAGTTCCCTCCGTTGTATGAGTTTCCATTGGGCCTCTTTATACTTCTGTTCTGAGCAAAATAACTTTTCCTCTGGCTCGATTCCAGTACTCGAGCAATTTTTAGAGCTTTATTATAAATCTTCTTTTCCAGTCCCAATACATGCTCACGGATACTTCCCCTAAGTCCCATGACGAACCTTTGGGTTTTGGTATTTTCCTCCTGCATGCTAGAGGGAGCAACTAAGAACAGTTTTTCATAACGCTGTTGATATGCGTCTATAATCATCTGTCCTTGGTATAGACTCAAGAACTCCTTTTCCATTTGATCTCTGAAACTCTTGGGAAAATACTTCTCGAAGAAAGCTTTTTTATAAATAACCCATGTCAGTTGGGCGTGCTTTGTTAACAGATAACTTCTAGTTGATTTCCACCAGTAGTGTGCATTACCTTTCAACATAAATGTGGCACATAATACCTTCTCTTCTTCATTTATAGTTATCATCATAAAGTTTCTTTCTATCTCATCGATCCAGTGAGCTGGCCACAACGGATCTGATGGCTTGCCTGTGAATTCCTTCGGCTTTAACTTCAGGAAACGCTCGATCAATTGAGAGTGATCATGCTAATACTATGCATATGCCCCATACATAGGCGGTTGGTACTGATAATTACCTTGGTTATACCCGCCTTGCGGTGCTTCAGGGTTTTGCACTTGGCCTTGTACTACTAGTGTTTACGATGTTTGGGGTACAATGTTGCTACCACCAGGTGTCCTACTAGCTTGTCCTGCAGGTAGAGATGTTGTGTTTGCAACTTGAAAAGAAATTCCCATAGCAGCTTGCATGTTGGCTTGCATTTGCTATATATGCTGCATTTGATGTGCCAAATTCATCACCACAGTAGCCAAATTCGTAGGTGGTGCAGGTAAGTTGGTTGGGTTGGCTTGGGTGTGAACATTTTGAGGTGCAACATTCTGAGCTTCAATATTTCCTTCCTACCCTTGCTAACCTTCATTGTCGTTGGTCTCCATAGGTGGTGGAGATAGGTTTGCATTTTGTTTCCTTCTACTTAGTCTACGCCCAACCATTTAAACTCTTGGTTGATGTGTTATTGGCAAAGCTACACATGTGAGACAAAATAGAGTGGTGGTATTGGGTTAGTCTCACAATGGAAGGCGAGAAAAGTGACAAGATTAATAGGCGAAAGTTTGAGTAGAATCAAAATGCAGACAATATTCAGTCATACGATCGATGGCCTACGGTCGCATGTTGTGCGACCATAGGTTCGACCATTAAAACCCTGGCAACTTCCCGGGACTATGTGGTCGATCATACGGTGGATGATTTTGGTTGAATTGTGCGACCGTATGGTTCAAAACAGGTTTAAAGGTTTTTAAACCTATTTTTCTGAGATTTCCCTCTCATTTCTCCCTCTTTCTCCTACGGTCTCAACTCAGCTTGCCACCAGTGAGTTGCTACAGTATCAACCGTATGAACTTGGTGATTTTTCCATTGATCTACGACCTACATTCCATTCCTCCAAGTATGTTCCCCACTCTTTCTCCTTTTTAAGCTTTCATACCTAGGTTTTTGCCATTTGTAGGGTTTTCTTCAAATTAATATTTTTTGAACCGTAAAAATTTAATTTTTATTGGGGGTTATTGCTATTGGCCACCTAATGGATGAAAGCCCTCAAGAAAATTTGAGTTTCATTGGTTGGTTTGGTAAAATTTTTCAAATTCCCAATTTTTGACCTAGATTTTGGGGTTTTTCCCAATTGTCAAAATTTCTTCAAATTCGACCTACCTAGTTGAAATTTTCCATTGTATGAGCCTTGCAGGATGATTTAGAACCTATGTAAGTCTTTCTGCCCAAATGTTTGGGTGAAAAGTGAGGCTTTTCCCATTTTACGTTGTTATGCTGTCAAATTTTAAATTTATCTAACTTGCTTTTCTTATTTTCTTCTCTTGCAGTTATCATGGTTCGCACTAAGGTTCCTCGAGTTCATGACCTACGTTGCTTCAGGTCCGTGGAAGCAGAAACACAATACCCGTGGTTTAATCGAAAGAAGGTGGA
Organism: Protea cynaroides; assembly: GCA_028583415.1. Taxonomy (NCBI): domain Eukaryota; kingdom Viridiplantae; phylum Streptophyta; class Magnoliopsida; order Proteales; family Proteaceae; genus Protea; species Protea cynaroides. Next base: position 52,638,466 of record CM053276.1, read on the forward strand.
AGGGGGTAGATGTGTTAACTTAGCCCATTTAGCCCTATTTGATGTGGAAAGGGCGTTTGGTGATATGGGCTGTCTGCCAGTGATTCTGCACGAGGCTTGTACTCGCCCAGATTTAGTGAAGCAGTTTTACTGTCACCTTCAGGTTGAGGGTGACCTAGAGGATGTTGACAGGGGCAGAGAGCTTCGGATCACCAGTTGGGTGAAAGGGGTTCCGATCTCTTTCAATTGTCAGGAGTTAACTGATCTCTTAGGTGTCTCAAATGATGGTCAGTTGGTTTATTGTGCACCAAGAGAGCCACAGTTTTTGTCTACACATGTGCGTGCAGAGATAGATAACCAAATTCTTCAGGATGACCGCTGGGAGATGAAAGCAGTCAACCTGCGTCCAGAGCCATGGCTCTACTGTTAGATTATCTAGGATAATCTTACTCCCCAGGGTGGACACTATGAGATGGTCTCACAGTTGACTCAGTACTTGTTGTACTATATCTGTACTAGGTAGCCTGTCTGTCTCCCATATATTATCCTTCGGACTATGCACAGAGCTACGTTTCCTGACGCGAGAGGTAACTTGCCCTATGGGCAGCTGATCTCCACCTTGCTCGCTCGTCTACAGGTGGACCTAGTGGATGAGAGGATCTTTGAGGACACCTTCACAGCTGACCTTGATTGGGAGGCCATCAGTAGGATGGGCATGAGAGAGATATAGGTCAGTGATGACGAGAGGAATGCTATGAGACGTCCTCTTACTCGAGTAGCGGCAGCAGATGCAGAAGCGACAGCAGCAACAACAGAGGCACAGAAGAGTAATGATAAGGAGGATGATGATAGGATGTACAAGGATGTGGATGCCATACCTCCTCCATCACTACAACATTCTACTGGGGCTGGCCCTTTTCAGGATTCTTATTCAGCTGGCCCTTCATGCTCACCACTAGATGACATGATGGGGCTACTACATGAGATTCAGGAGGCTCAGCGCGTAACTGATTGGAGAGTAGGAAAGCTTTTAGATGCCCAGTGCTCTACAGACCAACGGGTAGCGGATCTGACAGCTAGTCTCTGAGCAACTTAGACTCAGGTGGCCTGACTCGTGAGGGTGTATGTTGAGGACTATGATAGAGACCGTGAGGCAGCTCCTCCTCCAGCACCTCTAGCTCCATGATGTCATTTATTTTGTAGAGTAACTGTCCGGCTTATGGACTGTACTCTGATTCGGATGTATATTTTTTCTTATTTTCATTCGGCATATATATATATATATATTGTTTCCTCCTTTACATAGGTGCATAACACAGGTGCCTATGGTGTGTTCTTATTACAGTTTTTAATTTTATCCTGACTCAGTTCATGACTCACGTAGAAGTAGTTAGGTCAATGGGTAGAACCTAAGATGTTTTGATACCAAGTTGTCACACCCCAATTATGATCTAACCAGATTAGTGTGATGAACCGCCAATAATTCAACGGCTCAACCAGGATCTCGTATAGGTCGTACCCACCAATCAAACCACACACACATTCCACAGTAATAATCAGAGGTAACAAACAAATAAGCAAAAGTTTTACAGATAATGAACTGAGTATCTAACAATGATAAATAATTACTTAATCTAGTTATCTTTAAATGACTCAAGACATAAAAGTAAATAATCCATTACATGATCCAATAATCAAATATAGCTAAATTAATCGAATATGCACTGGTTGCACTCACATGAAGACTCATGCGTCTCCTCCGTTAATTTCCTATCCATCGCCGGTACATGTCCATACATCGGTGCATTCATATAATCTTCAACAGTAGGTCCTGCATCATCAACTATAAATATTCGACGTCGAAAGGGTGAGCACACATCACGGCTCAGTGAGCAAACAAAACAATGCGACAAACATATGCATGCATTCAATTCATATCTTTGGTATGATTTTTAAGTTTGTAATGTACTATAGAAAGGATTGGTGGCCCCTGCACCTCTATACACGAGTGTGTGAATCTACCCAACGGATCAAATACCATTGCCGTCCCACATGCACCCACCATGGAATAGAGATAGAGCTAAGTGTCCAGATCAAACACCGCCAACACATCCTGTAAGACATGCACTCCACTAACCCGGTCTAATCGTGTCGTGCTAGGTCTTCCCATCATTTTTGGACCATGTGGACCGATCGTTTAAAGATGGATTACAAACCATGTATGAGAATCGAGTTAAAAACAGTGAAAACATACCTATGGTTGAATATCTGGGTAGGTATGGTCGATCATAAGGAAGGAAACAAAAATCTCAGACCATGAACCCCACGGTCAATGGGTTCTGCGACTGTAGCCATTGACCGTGAGACCCCAGATCAGACTCTGAGTTTTGAAAACTTTCCTAAACTAAGGGATTTCTATCCTAATTGAAAGATGACTCTATATGGAGAGTTTTCCTCTACATAAAGGACGTCCCTCAGCCTTTTTTCACTCTTTTAGAACATTAGTAAACCCTAGAGAAAGTGAAGGAAAGAGAAGGAAGAGAAGGAGAAGAAGAAAAAGCTAAGGAGAGGAATTTGCTGAGAAGAGATTGGCTCTCTATCACAGGAAAATGTATGAACCTAATCTCTGGAGATGTAAACTCTAAGGAATAAGACTTTTATGGAAGATAGGCAATATCAACCTATTATGATCTATGTGATTTCCTTGAGAAAATCCCAAGGAGAACTATGAGGAGAGAGTTTGAGGATTAAGGTTGATAAAAACTACTAATGATGGCAATAGGATGACCTTAGAATAAATCCAATTGAAGATCAGAGGATTTGACCTAGGAAGAACTCGAATTGCATGTAGTCTGTGACCAGAAATCTCAAGGTCGCAGCTATGGTCGACCATAGCATGACCAACATGACCAAAGGATCGACCATAGGCATTCGAAAAGATTCAGGAATCATATGGTCGCAGCTACGGTCGCACCATATGCTACCGTAGGGGATCGACCGTAGGCAGTAAGGTCGATACAGTATGAGACCATAGGAACAATCAGACACCTATCAGTGCTCTGTTTCGATTTTTGACTACTATAACATGTTACATATGAACCCTAACTTAAATTCATAATTTTTAGGTTGTTAAATTGATTGAAAGAGAATTTCAAGACTTGGAAGGAGATTGAGTATTGCTAACAGGTGAGGGAACAAGACCTAAACTAATTGGATAATAACAAACTGTTTATTTTTATTGAGTCCAATGCCATGATTGATCTACGCTTGTATGCTTGTAATGTGCATCTCACATGTCATCCAATATTCCTACTATTACTGTTCATGCATACTTAACTTCGTTTATTTATAACATGATGATGATGATGATGCTAGAAATAGGTATGTGAATGTATGTGTGTGGTTAGTGTGTTGGATGCGAGTGGAGCATCAGGGGGAGGACGTGGCATGGTGGTTTTTGACCTCATCACCAGACTCTAGCTCTATCTCTACTCAAGTCTTGCCCACTAACATCGGTGTATCACCATTATTTTAGCAGAACTATTACATCGTAGGGCATCAAGGGAGGTGGTCTCGGACCGTGTGGTCTTTGACTCTATCGAGGGGCCTTAGCTTTATCTCTATGGACGTATTGGGGGATGCTGGGGTGAGGCCTTGGATACACTGCTTGGCATTAGGATTGGTTAGTTTTTATCCCAGTTTGCAAGCCCTCTCCAATAAGGGCTTACGTGTTGGTTTGGGTAGGGCATCAGGGGAAGTGTTGACGGTGTTTGATCCGGATACTTTAGCTCTATCTCTATTCCATGGTGGGTGCATATGGGATGGAAATGGTGTTTTATCCATTGGGCGGATTCACACATTATTGTATAGAGGTGCGGGGGCCACCAAACCTTTCTATAACACATTGCAAACTTAAAAACCAGACCAAAGATATGAATTGAATGCATGCATATGTTTGTTGCATTGTTTTGTTTGCTCACTGAGCCGTGAAGTGTGCTCACCCTTTTGACGTCAAATATTTTTAGTTGATGATGCATGTCCTACTATTGAAGAAAAAATGAATGCGCAAACGTATGGACACGTTGCTGCGATGGACGTAGAAGTTGAAGAAGATACACATGATTCATTATGCAAGTGCAACCAACATGTTTTTGCTTAAGTTTAGTTATAATTTGAATATCAGATATGTAATTGATTATTTATTTTTATGTCTTGTAGTTTGGAGATAATTGGATTAAATACTTATTTATCACTGTTTGACTCTCAATTCATTATCTGTAAGACTTTCGCTTATTTGTTTATTACCTTTGATTATTACTGTGGAATGTGTGTGTGGTTTAATATGGTGGGTACGACCTATAGGAGATCTTGATTGAACCGTTGGTTTATTGGCAGTTCATCACACTATTCTGGTTAGACCAGAGTTCGGGTGTGACACTTCCCCTGATGCCCTACCCATACCAACATGTAAGCCCCTACTGGCTAGCGCTAGCAAACTGGGCTCGCAACTAACCGAACCTAATGCCAAATAGTGTATCTGTAAGACCCGCACGCCACGAACCCGGCCTAACCTTACATTTCGTGTCATGACCGGTCTACATATCATGGTCGAGCCAAGTGGAATAAGTGTGTGAAGAAACCCAAGAGCCAATATGAAATTTTACTCAAAAATAGTCAAAATGAGGGTAGGGTCGCATGCCTAAACAGGCAGGGTCGACTCCCTGTCCGACCAATGACTTTTTGGTCTGGGGGTCGCAGGGGTCTGGGATTGTCCGACCCCCCCATCGACCCCCCCATCGACCCCCTACCATCGACCCCCGGAAAACAGTAAAAACAGCACGAACCAAAAATTAGGAAACTTTCCTAATTTCAATGGGAACCTTTCCTAAACTCAATGAGACTTATTTTGGGAGGTTTTACTCTATAAATAGGATGTCCCTAAGCCTCTTTCATTCCTTTTACAACCTTAATTGAATTGGGAGAAAGAGAAGAGAAGGAAGAGAAGGAGAAGAGAAGGAGAATTGAAGAAGAAGACCAAGGAGGAGGAAATTCAGAGGAATCTCTGAATCTCAGCAAACCTAAGATATGAATACATTCTCCATGATTTATTTAGGAGCCTAGAATGGTTCATGAAGAGGGTATGACTTAGGAGAAACCCAAATCATTCATCCATGGGAGGATTTCAATGAAATCGGAGAAAATCATGGTAGGCAAAGTAAGGAAGAAACCTAGAGTTTTAAGCCATAAAACAAGCATAGAATGGATTGTGGAAGTAAGCCATAGGACCCAAACATGAAAGAATGGACTGTAGGATGAAATTCTCGACTCAAACCATGGGGGGTCGCACCTAGGGTCGATGGAACATCCGACCCTAGCATCGACTCCTAGCATTCGGGAAGTCCAGGAAAGGGGTGGTCGCACCCAGGGTCGATGGAACATCTGACCCTGGCATCTACCCTACCCCTAGGGGTTGCAAAAAACTGCTACCCATCCTGCTACCCGTCCTGCTACCCCCAGTTAACAGCAAGCCAAAAATTGTTGGAATGACTTCTAACTAAAATCTATCGACTTGTTAGGTTTCTTATTGATATAAAAGTGATTCTTAAAGCTTGAAAGAGGATCTACAATCAAGCAAAGATGAGGGAACAAGACCCAAACTAATTGGTTAATTACAAACTATTTTTATTTCTTGAGTCCCATGCCATGACTGATTCTATGCGTGTGTGCTTGTAATGTGCATTAAACATGTCATCCAATATTCTTGCTATTAATGTTCATGCATATTTAATTCTGTTTAATTACTTATAACATGATTGTGAGGACAAAGATGGAAATCTTTAGAAGTCGCCACCTAGATTTAGGTCTAGGACTTTAGAAATGTGAAATCTCACCCCAAGGTAAGACTTCGATTGAATCATGACCCTTAGATTGGATTTCTGGTCCATCAGAGATTGGGTAAGTGTCAGGTTACGGTTATGGGAAGGGGTTAGGCACCCAAACCGCCCGATCGAAATCGGTCTCATATACCTTTCCTATGCTAGACTATATTTGTTAAACCAAATCAAACCAAGTGGTTTGATATCATTGAACCGAATCTGTATCCATCAGATTGCCTACGTATCACGGAATTATTCTGAAAATCAGGTTCACCATCGTAGTTCAGGAGTGATTAAAGTTTATGGATGTGATTTATGCTTGTGCATGATTAAGTTCATTGTTCAAGTTGAAATTTATGCTTGAATGGTTGAGAAGTCCTATGGGTTAGGATCTGGATAGTCCATGTGGACTGATAGATAGTCCTAGTGGATCTAAGAATAACCCTATTTGGGTTGGAATGTGGATAATATCCTAGTGGATCTATGGATAGTCCAAGTGGACTAAATTGTGGATCTGAATTTGGGTTTCTCCCAAATGGCCTACGTATCCTAGGGTTTGCCCTAGGAATCAGAATCCGCGTAGTTCGGGCTAGAAAACCCTATTTGAGTCAAAATGGGGCTTAGATTGAAATGGTTGAATATCCTAGTGGATCTATGGATAGTCCGAGTGGACTAAAATGTGGATCCGAATTTGGGTTTCTCCCAAATGGCCTACGTATCCTAGGGTTTGACCTAGGAATCAGAATCCGCGTAGTTCGGGCTGGATAACCTTTTCTAGGTTAATGATTGAGAACCTATTCTAGGTTTGGGATTGAGAACCTATTCTAGGTTTAGGGTTTAGAACCTATTCTAGGTTTAGGGTTTGCCAAGGGGAAAAATCGTCCTAAATCACCCTTTCTATCCTGAATTCTAATTTTGGAAAGTTTGGCAAGGCATTCTCTTTCTTTATTAAGATTTTATCATTCCCATTATGCCCTTCCCAAGAATGTGGGTGCCTAAATGCACGTCCCCACACCTACATTGTCTTCTAGAAGTGTGCATATATGGCAGTTTAACTAGGGTGTTGCATAAAATAAGTTATTGCCAAAAAATAGAATATTCTACCTAAATATGGCACATAAAACATTTATGACAAGAAATACACATATAGCAAGATTGTGAAAATCTCCCTAATATGACATGCACTGCAAATAAGGCAAGAGCCTATATGGTAAGATCTAATATGCTAATTATAAGCATAGCAAGACCTTAATTGCTATTTTCTTTCCATTTTAGGGTTTTCTACCCTAATTGCTATTTTCTTTCTATTTTAGGGTTTTCTACCCTAATTGCTGCATTCTTTTCATTTTTTTAAGGTTTCCAACCCTAATTGTTATTTTCTTTCCATTTTAGGGTTTTCTACCCTAATTGTTACTTTCTTTCCATTTTAGGGTTTTCAACCCTGATTGCTATTTTCCTTTCATTTTAGGGTTTTCTACCCTAATTGCTATTTTCCTTCCATTTTAGGGTTTTCTACCCTATATATTTTTTTAATTTTTAGGATTTTCTACCCTGATTGCTATTCTTTCCATTTTTTAGAGTTTTCTACCCTAATTGTTATTTTTCAATTTATCTCTTTCCAAGACGAATATGATGAATGAAAACATTCCAACTGTAGCAGTGGTGGTAATCCAAACATAGCAGTAAGCATCCAAACATGGCAGTAATCATCTAAATATGACAGTAAACATGTGGCAGACAAATATGGCAATAAACATGTGTAGCATTCCAAAATAGCAAGAATCATGCAAGCATCAAGATGGTGGACATATCAACATGGAATCCAATGGTTCAGATTTAATGTCATCACATAATCAAAAATCAATTGATCATCTAATGGATCAAATTTATCAATCAATGGCTCAAAATCAAAGGCCATAATTAAATCATGTGAAAATAACTTAACATCAAATGGCCATATACAAATTTGCATTAAAAAGTTTCAAATCAATGGTCACAATTAATCACATCAAACTCCCAAGATCAGATCCAGATAAGATGGCCATAATTTAATCATCCAAAATCCATATCAATGGTCCATATTTAATCACCTTAAATTTCAAACCAATGGGATCAATTTCGTAAAGTTCTAAGCATTTCAGATCAATTTTGATCACATGAAATTCCTACATGTAATTGATCCAATTAATTTCAACTTCCCAAGATCAGATCCAGATCAGATGACCATAATTTAATCATCCAAAATCCATATCAATGGTCCATATTTAACCACCTTAAATTTCAAACCAATGGGACCAATTTCATAAAATTCTAAGCATTTTCAGATCAATTTTGATCATATGAAATTCCTACATGTAATTGATCCAATTAATCACATCAAATTCCCAAGATCAGATCCAGATTAGATGGCCATAATTTAATCATCCAAAATCCATATCAATGGTCCATATTTAATCACCTTAATATCCAAAATCAATGGCCCAAAAATTTCACTTAAAATTCTAAGATCAAGGGTCCATATTTATTTCACATCAAAATCCCAAGTTCAATGGTTCATAGAAATTTCAGTCATGGCTAAAATGATGATCAAGTTAATCACATGAAACTTCAAACATATGATGGACCAATTTCATAAAAACTCCAAACAAGTGGTCGGACCCATTATCACCACAGATATTTCATGATCAAAACCATTATCATCATATAAAATTTCATGATCAAATGGCTGAAATTCAAGCACATAAAAAATCCATGTAGTGGATCAAATTAAATTCATGCCGGTGACTAAAATTTAATTAAGATACATACAATGGCTTACATGGGATCAAGGGTTGTGATGGAATCATGGGCAAGACTGGTTTGTGCAGTGGAACTGGGTGATAGGAGAGATGAGGTGTTCGGTTGCTAGTGGGATGAACGCAATGTGGATCAGGTAAGATTGATTTATGGTTGGGGTTTGTTTTGGGTATGATAAGGTGAGGTTCAGGGATTGGGAGTGAAAGTGAGTGGAGCAGGTCGGTGGTATGGGATTGGTAAAAGAGTGTTGCAGATATTGGTAAGGTGGAAGGAAACTTGGTGGGGTGGTGGCAATCGATTCAGGTTTGCTGGTGGTTTTGCTGCAAAAATATCAGGTTAGTGGGAATGGATGGACAGGTGTTGGTGATATGGACAGTTACATGTGGGGGTTTGGTTGCGGGAAGTGATTGTAAACATGGTGGCTGGGTAAGTTAGTGGAGAAGGTTGGGCTTAGGTGTCGATCTGGTAAGGATGATGGATCAGGTAGCAAGTGGTTTTGATGGATGTAGTGGGTATTGAATCTGGTGTAGCAATCCATGATATGATTAGGTGAGTGTTCAGATCAGGCCGTAAGGATGAGTAAATAGGGGCTTGTGGACAGAATGGTGGTCGCAGGATCAGTCGGGGTGGCCAAGTGTTGCGGTGAGTAGAGGTGATGAAGGGTAAATACAGATGGCCTGATGAAATAACAAACATAAACAAGGGGGTGCGGGCTTACCTGATCGCGCATATAGCAAGGTCGGCGAGCAGCAGGTCAATCGTCGGTAGAGTAGGTATTCTGCTATCCCTACTTTTTCTTCTTCTTTCTCTTTTACTCTCCTCTTGATCTTCTCTTCTGTCCAGCTGATATCGCCCTATCTCCTTCTCTCTCTGGTGTTCAGCTCTCCACCTCTCTCTCTCTCTTTCTCGATTCTACATTCTTCTCGAGCTTCCTTTTTTCTGATTTTTTTTAATCTCTCTCCCCGATATGCCTTTTCTCTCGTTTCAGCATCTCTCTCCTGATCTCCGCCTCTCTCTCCAGTTTTCCTCCTCTCTCTCTTCTCGGTTTATCTCCACCTCCTCCTTTCTCTCTTCTCCCTCATCTTTTTGCTTTTTTTTTTCTCTCTTGATTCCTCCCTCAATCTCGATTTCTTCTCCTCTTTTAATTTTTTTATTTTTCCCCCTCCTCATCTCTTGGTCCTCCTCCTTTTTATATTTTTTTTCTTCCTTTCCTCTCTCTCTCTCTCTCTCTCTCTCTCTCTCTCTCTCTCTCTCTTCTTTCGGTTTCTCTCCACCGCCCTCTTCTTCGGATTTTTTTATTTTTTTATTATTTTTTTCTCTAACTGCTGCCTCCCACTTTTCCACGGTATTGTCTTCCCTTTTAGAGAATATTTTCATCATTATTTTAAGAAAGGGAAGAGTGAGATGTCTCCCCCTCTCCTATGTGTAATCCACTTTACTTTTATAATCTTTCTTTATTTCTCCATTACATATCTTTCTTTCTTTGCTTTGTTGAAAACGTGAACCCTTTCCACCATCATCTTTTCTTCCTAGATTTTATTACATCCCATTCCATATAATCTCTTCTTTCCTTAAGCCAAATATTCCCCTCCATCAGATCTAACTCAATCTCTCTCGGATCTCTCTTTATTCTCTTTTTCTTTTTTTTCTTTTTTTATTCTCCTCCCTCATTCTTCTCGGATTGCCTCTCAATCTCTCATCCTTCCTTTTTTTTATTTTATTCAGATCCTACTTCCTTTTTATATATAAAATATATAAGTATATAATATATTAATATATTAATATATATATAATATAATATACATATAAGACATATGTATATATCATATGATATATTATAATATATTATATATTATATAAACATATAAATAATATATAAAAGAAATACATGCATATGCGCCAACATGAATTGGTCCAGATTGACAAGGATTGACTGGGTTGGGCCAAGACTGGCTTGGATTGAGCTGAGTTGACTGGATTGACTGGAATTAACTGGGTTTTCTCTCTTTATCGTTTCATGGGCCACTTCCACTGTCATTCCGTACGGAATTTTCTGATAGTCTTTACTCCATATTTTTTGTGTTCACTTTGTAGAACATTAAAAATGAGGAATATTGGAGCTTGAATCAACTCATTTGGAAATAAAATGGCCAACCTATGAATTTTTGAAGTTTAAGCAGGCCAATTATTGATAATTTGACTGATCATCTCCATGAGATCCTTCGGAGGCTTCTACCTGAGATTTTCCACGTCCACTTTGTAGGACATCACAAATGAAGAACAATGGCCTTGGAATCGTCTAAATCCGACGTAGAACGGAAAAGATATGAAGCTTTGAAGTTCTAACGATAATTTTGCATGAAAGCTTGCATGGGACCCACTGGTGACTTATACCTAGGATTTTTTACGTCCACTTTGTAGAACATCATGAATAAAGAATAATGGTCTTGGAATCATCTGAATCCGATGTCGGATGATCAAGATATGATGATTTGAAATTCAAACAATCCGACTTAGGATAATTTGCATGAAGGCCCCTGGGATTATTATTATTTATAATAATTTCATAAACCTCCCTTATATATATCATCCGACTAAAATGGTCATATCTTATTCATTTGATATCAGAATTGAGCAATTCTGGTCTCATTTCGAAGATAATTCTATGACTTAGGGTAATTCTTCCTAAACTGTCTACGTATTTTAAGGGTGTCCTAGAAATCAAGCCCAGAACGTAGTTCGACTGGCAAGAAGGTTTGCTCTTCTTGGAAGATTGGTGAGTGCTCTTCTTGTATGAAGCTAGGCTGTGAATACAAGGCTCATTTGTAGGCTGGGAACCTCTTCTTGCTGAGGTGGAACTCAAGATGCAAGGTACTTGCGGGCTTGAACCCAGCTTGATCCATTTATAGGCTGATAAACCTCTTCTTGTACGAAGCTAGGCTGTGAATACAAGGCTCATTTGTAGCCTGGGAACCTCTTCTTGCTGAGGTGACTCATGATGCAAGGTATGTGCGGGCTTTGACCCGGCTTGATCCATTTGTATTCTGATAAACCTCTTCTTGTATGGAGCTAGGCTGTGAATACAAGGCTCATTTGTAGGCTGGGAACCTCTTTTTGCTGAGGTGGAACTCAATGCAAGGTATGTGCGGGCTTGGACCTGGCTTGATCCATTTGTAGGCTGATAAACCTCTTCTTGTATGGAGCTAGGCTGTGAATACAAGGCTCATTTGTAGGCTGGGAACCTCTTCTTGCTGAGGTGACTCATGATGCAAGGTATGTACGAGCTTTGACCCGGCTTGATCCATTTGTAGGCTGATAAACCTCTTCTTGTATGGAGCTAGGCTGTGAATACAAGGCTCATTTATAGGCTGGGAACCTCTTCTTGCTGAGGTGGAACTCAATGCAAGGTATGTGCGGGCTTGGACCCGGCTTGATCCATTTGTAGGCTGATAAACTTCTTCTTGTATGAAGCTAGGCTGTGAATACAAGGCTCATTTGTAGGCTGGGAACCTCTCCTTGCTGAGATGGAACTCAATGCAAGGTATGTGCGGGCTTGGACCCGGCTTGATCCATTTGTAGGCTGATAAACCTCTTCTTGTATGAAGCTAGACTGTGAATACAAGGCTCATTTGTAGGCTGGGAACCTCTTCTCGCTGAGGTGGAACTCATGATGCAAGGTATGTGTGGGCTTGGACCCAGCTTGATCCATTTGTAGGCTGATAAACCTCTTCTTGTATGAAGCTAGGCTGTGAATACAAGGTTCATTTGTATGAGCTTGGGCTCGAAATTTATTTGTTTGGATGGAGGACTTGTTGTCTTTTCTTTGATTGAACTGAGGCCTTTTGATTGAGGTTTTGAGATTGATTTTCTGAATAAGCTAGGGCTCTGCATTTGATTCACTTATAGGCTGAGATTGACTTGATCTTTGGATGAGTTAGGGATCTGCATTTGATTCCCATATAGGCTGAGATTGACTTGATCTTTGAATGAGCTAGGGCTCTACATTTGATTCACTAATAGGCTGAGATTGATTTGAACTTTGGATGAGCTAGGGCTCTGCATTTGATTCCCATATAGGCTGAGATTGACTTGATCTTTGAATGAGCTAGGGCTCTACATTTGATTATGAAATGAGCAAGAACTCGGAATATCCCTTTTAGGGTGAGGAATTTGCTATTGATTCTGAAATGAACAGGAACTCAGAAGATCACTTATAGGGTGATACTGAATGACTCTTCTTTGAAGTTCCTACCAACTTTGGACCTTTGGGGTTGAAAATTGGAATATCCTTCTTGGTAGCTCTATGGCTATGAACCTTTAGGATGCTTGAAAGTGAACCATACAGGAAGGCTTTGTTGATTTTAAACCTTTAGGGTTGAAATCTGACCCATCTTGGAAGTCTCTTGACTTTCAACCTATAGAGTGCTGGATATATTTGAAATGATGATGAATTCCTTGGCAGTTTTCCAAGGTTTTTTGCCCCTGCTTTGTTGGTGAAGGCATAAAACATGACATCAATGGAAATGGTGTCATGGACTTCGCTGGCATGATAGCTAGATTTGAAATTTTCCATTTATGACTTGGTATTGAAAGTTTGACTCAATTTCAGCACGGTAGGGATGACTTGGTTGCTCCCTTGGAAAGGTTCCATGTAATTTCTTCAGCCAACATTGATGTTGTTGGATTTTGGAATGAAAGAAACTCTAGTGAGGATTTTGGACAAGAATGAGGGGAGCTTGACAGTCTCTAACCAAAGTGATTTTATTGATTGACCTTGGTGTTAGACTGTCGAGAGGCATTTGATCAACTAAGTTCTTTGACTGTGCATTATGGTAGACCAAATTGGTAGAATAGCCAAGCGGCGATGAAATGTGACTTGGGTTTGGCCATTGATCTAGGCTCATGAAAAGCTCAGGGCATTGCAACATTGTTGTGCCAATTTTGAAAGATGAATGAACCATGGCCCCAAAGTAGGCACGAGGAGCAAAGGATTCGAAGTGTTCTTTCAGAGAATTTGGTGACCAAATCCTAACAGGTGATCGACCACATTGGATTTTCTTCATCAACAGGATTGGGAGAACTGAG